>OY829914.1:115618875-116236375 GCA_963691935.1 Nephrotoma guestfalica
AATATTTGTTCTCCCTGGTTTTCAAAATTTACCAATAAAAATTCAAATTATTTAAATAGAAAAATTAATTTTGATTAATGTAAAAAAAACTGTAACAAAAATCAGCACGAGCAGATGACTATCTCAAAACATCAAAATGGATATAGTAATAAACGTGTGTAACATTTGGTATTATTCAATTTATATTTCAAAGAATGAAATCCTAGAATATCTAGACAAATTATATCTATAAGCACAAAATCCAAATGTTATAGAAATTTTTCATCTTTGATGTCATCAGGAACTCCTGAGCGGTCGTTGCCGGCTAAGCATCAGAGAGAATTAGGGGGATTTTCAGGAGTATGAAGGCATCACGAGTAACCGCAAAAAAAATTGGTATGCTGACTACTTATCTCTAATTTAGTGAGACTATGAAACACGGCTCCAGTTCATCCCCAATATTATAAAAAGTTACCACATATTTCTAATAAAAACACTCGAAATTAAGATGTTGTTATACATATAAAAATATTTCATTTATTATAAGAAGGAATAGTATGAAATTTAAGTTCGTTTGTTAATAAAAATGCATTAAATTGAAAGAAACGGAATAGTAAAATAAAAGAAGAAAATATTGTTTGCAAAAACAAAAATAATTAACTTAATTA
The DNA here is from genome assembly GCA_963691935.1 of Nephrotoma guestfalica. Taxonomy (NCBI): domain Eukaryota; kingdom Metazoa; phylum Arthropoda; class Insecta; order Diptera; family Tipulidae; genus Nephrotoma; species Nephrotoma guestfalica. Next base: position 115,619,523 of record OY829914.1, read on the forward strand.
AATGTTAGCTACGCCTAATTTCCTGACCCTTAATTCTAAGATAATATGATAAATTATATAAACAAAAAAATTTTAAATAAACAAAAAAAAAATGAATGAATGAAAAAAATTATATTGTTTTTCTTTACCATCAGCTGGATCTATGATGTTCGGTTTATTGTGGTTTGTTGTACGTTGAATGATGACGTGAATATTAAGGCCGGGCCGGAGTTACTTTACGAAGTTTCGGCACAACTTTACCGATATTCAAGGTTTAACAGTAAATTTTGCGCACTACCTTGACATGTTATGCCCGCGCAGAAAACATGCGGTTCTTCGTTGTGTGAACCAATGCGCTTCTGTATAAACGGGATATTATACTATTTATGCGCGCTCAACGTTTATGCGTTTCCGTTTATATATACGAGTATTATTTTTGTATAGGCCGTATGCTAGCATTTGATATGCAACCACGTAGTATGCTAGCTTTTAATATGACTTGGCACTACTCGTAGCAGGTGGTGTTTTAGGTGATAACGGATGATTTTCACCTTTTACCACTATCTGCAATTATCGGTTTCATATTCCATTATATCACTCACAAGGTTTATTATTGTCTTAAATCACAAAAATAGTATATAGATACCCACAGAAAACTTTTTGGTGCACTACTTATATTAATGTACAATCATACATTACACTAGTCACAAATGTTCAAATTTTAGTGATTACACACTGTAGATATATCAGTTCTTAATATTTTCGGCAAAAAAAAAAAATTATAATCACAATTTATTTTGGCAAACAAAAAAAAAGAATTACATAACGTGATTACTAATTTCAGTAATCTAAAAAAATTTTAATTTCACGTTTATGTTCTAATTTTTAATAACAGATTTTTTTCCTTTGTGACTCAAAAACGGACTGACCCACTTTCTAGGTTTCCTTCCATTCTTATAACATTTTAGACCCCAAAAAAATCAAAGTACAATTATATCATAAATTCGTTTATTATTATTATAATAATTTTTTTTTTCACCCAACGTGCAGTCTGACATCTACAATTTCGAAAGAGAGTCATTAACCCATATAAAGATAACAAAGCAATCTGCAATTTGCATTTCCGAACGTATACAACAGCCATCTATCGTTATGCTTTTGACCGAACAAACACAAAAAAGTATCGACATTTTGAATTCAAACGGGTTGTTCACAATGCACCGTCCACTTCTAATTGTGACGGAGCGTCGAGTGCGACGTTACACGTGCCAACATTTTGTAATTATAAGCAATTAAATAGTAAAATAATTTCAAAACTACCTCTCTGAGCCAAATACTATGATTGGGCGCCACGGTAACACCCCAGCAAGTCAACCTAAGTGACTCACTAGGTTGTTAACAGAATTGCTGACACAGGGATTTTGGGCGGTCAATTTATTCCGGCTAGGGATCAGCGGTGTCGTGGGGTTTTCCAAAATATGTGCCAGCCTGTATTAGACCGCTTACGCAAAGAGGGAAACGAAACTAAGGATTACCAGTGATTAATCAACCTACCTCAGCTACTACCTACCTACACTCCAGATCATCCATCTCTTATTTTTAATTACACATTATCAGATTATTTGACCAAACAACAAAAACAATACGACGTCAGATTTCAACATTTTGGGTTTTATTCCAATAAAGAGAAAACAAAACTAATAAAAATAAAAATTATCAAAATCAATTAGAATGTAATAAAGAAAGAAAATTAACGTAATCTTAACTAAACCTATACCCTACCTTACAGTAAATTTGCAAACTTTAAATAAGAAAAAAAACTGACATTGGAAAGATAGTGATAATTATAATTTATAAGCTTAAATTTATTAATATAATTAAGGTACCTTAATGCATTGACGCGATGACAATCCACCAAATACGGTTAGAATTGTAACCAGCGAAGAAGTCTGTTTAAACCATTCGATGATGTTTTACTTTGCTGTGGTTATAGCCGATGCGTTATTTTTCGTCGCGACGGTATTACAGATGATGATTGTATCGCAGAATTTTATTATTACAATATCGATATTTGTTGTTGTACTATATATATCCACATATAAAAATTGACAGCTCGGTGTAAAATTTAGTTTTCATTTAATAAATAGTTAATTAAAGTGGTTTTGGGTTTTCATTAAGTTAAAATAGTTTTATAGTGGTGTACGAACAATTTTATAATATTAAGAAGGTGGTGGACGCATATATATATAGTGTTTTAAGTGAATTATTATTTGGTGGCAACAACAACAAGTGTTTGTTTATATTTAAACGGCGTGTTTTTAGACAGTAAATAAAGTCAGGTGTGGGCAAAAGGAGGGCTTCGGCCCTTGAAAGGGGCCATGTTTGAAAGCCCAAATAGATTCGCACCGTTGAGGATGTTGGGAAATAATACCCAACCCTCCAAAAGGAATAAGATCGAAGAAATGCGAACAAAGAGATTAGGATTCGGTGGCGGTGCAGATATAATGGATTGCAATGGAGTAAACGAAAAATATCTAATAATCAAGCACGAGCAGGAGGGACAAAACCTGTCAAATTTTTCACCTTTTGGAATACAAAAAGCGCTGGATATGATAACCAAAGGTATCATTAGAACGCAACGTTCGAGAGCTGGAGAACTTTTGGTTCTGACAAAAAATCAGGCAGCGACGAATGCATTATTAAAAAATAAAAGTAGAACACCCCATATTAAACAGTTCCAAAGGTATCATTTTCTGCCACGACCTAAAAAGTTTAACTGAGGAGGAAATCAAAGAAGGGCTTAAGGACCAAGGCGTCATAGAGGTATATAAAATAAAGAAATGGGTAGAAAATAAATTAACGGACACAGCAGCAATTATCCTGACTTTTAATTCACCAGTATTACCGGAATATGTGAGGGCAGGCTTTATACAACTAAGCATTCGATTGTACATTCCAAATCCGTTGAAGTGCACCGAATGCCACAAATTTGGTCACACCAAAAAGAAATGCACAAGTGATCCTAAGTGCTATAAATGTAGTGAAGTAACACCACACAACCAGCCGTGCACTACACTAAAATGCATAAATTGTGGAGAGGCACACACCAGCAACAGTAAGGAATGTCGAGTATATAAACGAGAAGTAGAAATAGTGAAAATTAAAACTGTAGATAGATTAACATTTCCCGAGGCGAAAGCCAAATATTTTCGATTATATGCAAACACCACACCAGCTAACCAGACAACATATGCAGATACACTAAAAACATCCTTTAACCCACCAAACACACCACAAAAGCCGCAAAACAAAGAAAACCAACTAGAACAGACAAAACCACAATCATATCCAAAAACTATTTCAACTTCAAGGCAACAACAGACACAATTAAACCAACCACAACAACAACTGCAACAAAAAGATCAAGTACAACAACAACAAAACCAACAACAGCCGCAACAACTAAAACAACTACTAGAAACGAACAAACTACAACAACAAATACAGCAAGTACAACGACAACAAGAAAGATTACAACAACAACCGCAATCAAATCAACAAACAACTTGTAATACAGCAATGGACATAGAGACAATAAAAAAAATGAAGCATGGCTAGCAATGAGACATTCTAATTTAACTCCAAAAGAATTAACACTATTTGGAAATAACCATGTAAGTATGATTGATGACGAATAAGGGAAGGAGGAGAGAGAACGCATTTGCATTTATAAATGCCCTATCCTTTCTTCATTTCTTTATAAATATAATAGAGTGAGAGGATGTAGAGCGCAAGGCAGAAATGCAGTGTTAGATGACAGAGAGAATGGAGGTGTCTTTTTACAAATGATTACGGACGTAGGTAACAATTTGAGTGATAGGTATGAAGTTTTGCTACCTGATAATGAAAATGAATTTATGAACGATATGTGTAAGGAGTTTGAATGGGAAGAGTTCCGAGGGGTTTTAGAAACATCCAAATCTACTACCCCCGGAACCAACAGAGTGAGTTATAAAATGATTAGTAGATTAGAATTCGAAGCCAAGGCGGCCTTGCTTCGAATTCTCAATCAAGTATGGATGAGTATTCAGATACCGGAAAAATGGAAGGAAAGCAGAGTGGTACCTATTCCTAAAAGGGATCGGGATAAGAATCTGGCAACAAATTACAGAGGAATATGTATGTTGAATGTATTTGTTAAAATTGTGAATGGTATGATGAAAGGTCGTATAGATAAATTTGTGAATGAGGGAAATTTGTTGCCGGAACCACCTTTGGGTTTCGTCACAACCACTCTGCTAATGAGTGTGTAGAAAAGTTTGTGTGGGAAGTACAAAAGGAAAATAAGTATGTTATGGCGGTATTTTTGGATATAGAAAGGGCATATGATTACGTGGTCCCAGGGAAACTTTATCAAATCCTTATGGACTTGGGGTTTCCTTGGAAAATTTGCAAATGGGTGTATGAGTTCATGAATGAGAGAAAGTTAGTTTTATGTGGTAGAGGGTATAGGTTGGAAGGAGCGGTGACTATCGGCCTCCCCCAAGGCAGTAAAATCTCATCGACTCTCTTCAACCTGTATACGAGCTCGATACATAGGTGTAACTCCTCGGGCAAAGTCATTTTGCAATTTGCAGATGACTTTGTCCTGATGGGTAAGGGGAGTACTATCGGGGAGGCCTTGAGGCGGGCTCAAGAATGTGTGAATCAGGTAACCGAATGTTTGAGTGAACTGAATTTGAGAGTAAATTCGAGTAAATGTTGTAGTATGGCTTTTAGAACGAATCGGATGGTTGATGTGCGAATATATAATGAGAGAATTGAGTGTGTGAAATTGACTAGGTATTTGGGAATCTGGATTGACAGAAGAATAAGTTTCAAAGTGCATATGGAAAAATTGGCCGATAATTGTAAGAGTAGATTGAACGTGATTAAAAGGGTGAGCAAACCGAAATGGGGAGCTCATCCGGGTGTGACTGATATGTTACGAAAGGCGTTAGTGTCAACTAAAATTGCGTATGGAATGAGTATATATGGTGATGGGTCCAAGGTTGGGTTTAAAAAGTTGATGCTTGTGGAGAATGCGTGTGCTAGAGTGGTATTGGGAGCGATCAATTCGACACCAATACTGTGGTCTGAATTGGGTGATTCGCCTCTTAATTTTAAGAGGGAATGGATCACCGTGCGAGAGACTGTGCGAATGTTAACTAAGGACAATAAATTAGTGAATGAAATGAAAGAGAGATTGCAAAGAGGGACGGTTTACAAAAAGACAACAAGATCACTGGTAATCTTTGAAAATATTAACATATTCTCCAAGATTCGTCCGGCAAATCCGAAAGTCCCTCCGAGCAATCTAATAGTGCGGTTGAAGTTTGGTGACACAACAAAAGCAATGATGAATGAGTTATCGGTTAAGAGCGAATTTTGCAAAATGCGAATGAATTATGTTGCACATGTAGAAGTGTATACAGATGCTAGTGTAAATGTTGATCGCGTAGGTGTGGGAATTTATATTCCTTCAATGAGAAAAGAGAAAATGGTAAGAGTGAATGACAGTATCTGTATAATGAATGCAGAATTGATAGGGATTATGGAAGGGATCAAGTTGGCAATGACACAAGGGAGAAGGAGAATAGTGTTATTCTCTGACTCCCGGAGTGGGTTGGAATTAATTAGTAAGGGTGGGGGAACTCATGGCAATGTGTATGTGGAAATGCTATATAAGTATCTTCAATCTTATGGGAGGGAGGTCATCCTTCAATGGATACCTTCACACCTACAGAAGGTAATGAAATAGCCGATATGCTTGCGAAACGGGGTTGTTTGATTGAGGATGTAAACGAATATGAATTCATGGATGCCAGAGACGTACTTCGCATGTTTCAGATGAATCTGTGGAGAAAATGGGAGAGAGAGTTTGTTGATAAATGTCAGGTGAAAGGTAAGAAGTACTTTGAATTGGTTAGGTCTCCTTTGAGGCAACCGTTCTTTAAGGTGCTCAAAGGAGATACTAGAATGTTACGAACTATGGAACGAGTGAGATTGAATCATGGAAATTGGAAAGAATGTTTGAAGAAACGTAATTTGGTTGTGTGTGAATTATGTGAAAGCTGTTTGGTTGTGGAGGACATCGAACATTTGATTCTGAAATGTTCTGCATTTAACCAGAGCAGACAAATGTTCGATGTTCTATTGAGTGCAAGTAGTTTGACTGAATTATTACGAATGGGAATGAACGTATATAAGAATATGTATGAATTTATTAGAACAAATCAGATAGAAGTGTGAAAGGGGATCGATGTGTGCTAGGTGAATGACAAGAAATTAAAATTAAATTATTAGTATTATGGTAAAAAATGTAAACAATTAAAAATTGTAAATTTTGAAACGGGCCATATGGCACCAAATTTTTGGAGCTAGTGCCAAATAAATAAAAAGAAAAAAAAACTATATATATCATTCGAGTGTTCGCAAACAATTTTATTATAATTTTGCTATTCAGTGATATTAATTACTGTGTACAAAATACAGATTTTTGTTTTATTGTTGTGTTGTTGTACACACGATTATTATTATTGTTATTGTATTTTCCTCGCCTCTTACTTCTTCGCCTATAAACTTATTTTGGAGTTTGGACATTTGTGTTGCGGAGCGGTAAGAGGCGAGGAAAATACATCATGTAGTGCATACACGTCTAAATAGGCCCATTGTTGTGTCGACAGTAACGAGTATTAAAACCGCATCAATTATTAAATATATTATTATTTAGCGATGCACAGTATTAATGAGAGACATTTGTCGTTTTCTCGAATTATGTAATAATTTATCGAACCATTGGGAGATACGTTATTTTCGAGTACAGTTCGTTTATGTTTTACTCATATTCCCAAGCCACGTTGTCTTTTGCCTTGAGAGGTCAACTAGACAAACTAAAATTTACACTACACTTAATATAATATTATACAGGTTTTAACTTAAAATGTATTATTATTATTAGACAATATTAAAATTATTCGTTGTAAGCAACAACTGAATTGTTTACAAAATCAAAGTTCTTAACATTTTTGTTCACTTATACTAACAAACTATACACTAAACTAGATTTTATACTTTATAATATGATACTAAACTTTACTTGAATTAAACTAAACTTCTAATTTAAAAATCATAATTTTTATTTTTTTCTGAGTTTAGTATTCACGACTTTAATTTTTAATTGATGCACTTGGCTCTACGAAATCTGTCACCCAACTGATCTTGTTGTCCTCCGTATTAACACACAGTTCACGTTTTCCCGCCCAAGAACAACACATTTACAAAATATAAACAATACGAGAGCAATTGATTACTTGATTATTATTTTAACAAGTTGGCTGTGTTGGTTTCAAGCAAAAATTATGACAAGGTGTGATTTATCATTGTACGTCGGTACAAACTACTCTGCATGGAACTTGCAACAAGGATTAAAAGATCACTTAGTATTATTTATTTACTGATTTCGCCTACAATAGTTTTAACACTGTACACCAAATTTTGAGACATATGCAGTACCGTCAAAATCAAAAGGTTTGACTTTTGTCTTGCTATTTCTCATTTTCGTTATTTTTCACTTCTAGACTTGAAGTCTTATATGTTCATGTTTACTTATAATGTTGAATATATTCATACATTGTAGCTGGCATATATTTTTGTAAGCAATGTCCTACTCCATTTATTATTTTCATCTCTGGTTGTCTGAAGATATGTCCGGTATAATGCCGCTGGTTCAAAAGGAGTTTCTTGTCGGCACTTTCCTGGATATTGGGATTGCCTTTGACAGTACATCTTTTTCTACCATCACTGAGGCCTGTACAAATTTTGGCATGAACCAAACCATCGTTACTTGGATTGGATCGATGCGACCTAAGAGTCTGTATATTTCTTCTATTTTTGGGAAGACGATCACCGGATCTGACACAGCAAAACATCTTGGTGTAATTTTAGACAGTAAGCTTTCATGGAAAATCCATCTTGACAACAAACTTTCAACGACCATTTTTAGGCATTACAGAAAAGGGAAATCTATGGGCTTGACTCCCAATATGCTGATGTTCTTATATAACTCTCTGGTTCTACCTATGCTATCTTACGCTTCTGTTGTTTTGGGGGCCTGTGGTTAAATCAAACTCCGTTGTTGCGAAATTTAACAGTTTACAATGTATACTCGTACTTGAATTGATGCTGCTAATCTCGCTATTTCAAGCGAAGATATTCTGTGTACAGATAGTAAACCTGTGCTCAATTCAGGGTTTTGTGGGTTCCTCCAAGATAGCTGATGCTTTAGTTAAAGCAGGCTTTCTTCTGGAATTCATTGGACCTGGACCTGTGGCATCTTTCATCTTTATTTATGGTAAGAAATCTACCAAGAACTACATTAATTACCAGGCCAACCGTAATAGGCTTGCTTCCACCTGCTGAGTGGCTAAATACTAAATTTGCGAATCTAATCTTTGGTTTACATAACACACATTATATTTGAAGAAAGACCTACGAATGAAAAGAACGACGAGAGCATTCACTTTATTTCTGATTGTCCAGCTTTCTAGATAGCTCGGTCCCGATAGTGTTTCCAACAGCCAAGGGAGTTGGCTAAGATTAAACGAACCAATCATTAATTTATCCGAAATTAAAGGATTACAATCGAGTATTTGAATAAAAAATAACATATACCAGCAAACAACACGCACATCGTCCATTGTGTATTGTGTCCGGACAGAATTGGTAATTGACACATCAGAACTTCCAAGGAACCACCAAGTTGAGAAAGAAATAAAGTGGTACAATATTAAAATACTATTGAATACTATTACTACTCTATTGAAAGTGAAGATTTATAGCAAACAGCAAGGGCAAACAAGCAATTGTAGCCCGATATACAAGAAATACACGAGCAAAGCGTAGTCGTATTAACAACTATAAATTAATGAAAGCACTACTCTAATGGAAACTAATATGTAGCAGACGAAGCAACGAAAGATTAATTTCTACATACAGCTACGTACAACCCACAACAGCTGGCACACACAGGAGAATTCAACGAAAAAATTTGAACCGATATATAGCCAATATTCAATATTTGCATAAAAAGTAACACAAATCCAAACATAAGCCAGATTTTGAATTAAAATTTGAGCAATTCATGAAAGTAAATATGAATATAGTTGAGTGTCTTACTACTTCAAAATGGAATGAATTATTGGGTGGGAATTAACTTTACCTATTTCATCGGATGCGCCACTGAAACGAACAAGAATTAAACACAAACCTTACAAAAACCTCGGATTTAGCCTAAACTAAGTATAAAAATTACCGTGTTTTTTTATTAGCACCCAATAAATGTATCCGGACTTCGGAGCAGAAAATTTTCTATGTCAAAACTTATACTTCACACTAATATTTTTCATTCAACGTTTTAGATAAAAATCGATATAACAATATTTTACTCTACCTATTTATTGGGCGCCGCTATTCATTTCAATAGGAAAATTGAAAAGGCCTTTGTTTTGTACAACCCTTACACCATAACAAACTTAATCAAACAATAAAATTGAAAACGCAGCAAAATGGATTTTTGTTTATTACGTCATGTCAAAATAAAAATCAATTGGCATATTTCTGGTCGTTAAAAGTTTGTTTTATGAATGAATTTATTTTTAATTTGAACGGTACAGCGACAATGGATAGTATCGAAATTTTGGATAGATAATTTTCCTTTCAGCGCTCAGTAGCCCGCCTCGAATAGAAAATTAAGAAGCACAACAAATATTTACTTACATACTCTACCGCCATGAAATATCGAAGCAGGAAGACCAGTTTCTAAGCCATAAGGAACTGTTGAAATGTTAGTCTTGTTGTCTGAAAATAGGCAAAAAATAGTTTATAAAATTATAACTCAGAAAATTAGGAAAATTAATTAATAGCTAAAAATTAATTACCTAAATTAATTATTAAAAACTGGAATGATACCAGAATACCGGTATTGTTGAGGGAAAAAACCCAAATACCTGTATTTGAATTTTGGTCCGGTGTTGCAAGCACTGATAAGGGAAAACTTGAAATATCAATTAAGAGAGTAAATTTAATGAAAAAATTTCACGATCTGATGAAAAAATTGGCCGATTTACATACGCGTTTGGCTTTGATTTTTGATCATTGATGGTTGATAACACTAGATCATTTGATTTCACATTCAAAAAATTTAAGTGTGGTGGTCTATAAGGAAAGCCATGTTATTTATTTATTATTTATTATTTATTTATTAATAGATTGACATAACAATTTTAGTAGAGGAAAAGCACATATGGAAGCATAATAAATGAACATCAACAAAAAAATACTTCCATTAGGCATAAAAACCTCAGATTTTTTCAAAAAACAAATCCACTCCATGCTAATACCCTCCATGTTGAGCTCAAGCTCATTTGTTACGGAGGATACTGCAAGAAGTGAATGCTTACAAACTACATACAAAAACAATATAAATAAATATAAAAATATTATTATACAAATGTATTGTCATTCAAGCGCGCCACGCTAAATAACCCGTTTTAAAAGATCTAAGCGACGCCGATTTCTTAATATCTAATGGAATAGAGTTCCAAAGAGAAATACCTCTAACAGAAAACGAAGTATTAAGAGACCTACACAAGTTTACAGGGGGAAGTAAACGTAAATTTGAAGAATAAGACCTACTGAACAATAACTTATTAAATAAATAGGGAGGTTGCTTTGTCCTGAGAAGCTTAAAAATAAAAAGACAAACGCGAAGTTCATAAAAATCAACTAAATTACAACCCAAAATCAAATTCAAAAAGGGCGAAATGTGATCATATTTCCTAATACCAAAAACGAAACGAGTACAAGCATTGAAACATCTTTGGAGAACATTCATACTCTCCTGAAGCATACCAAACAAAACAACATCCCCAAATAGAAAATGTGGAAGAAGGTGCGAGAGGAACATACGCTTTTTAAAATTACTATCAGAAAAACCAACAACTTTATACAAACAACTAAGCATTCCAAAAACCGTTTTGCTAACCTTAATCAAATGATCACCCCAAGTTAGAGTTTTATTGAAAATTAACCCTAAATTTCTAACTGTATTAGAGAATGGAATTAAAGAATCACCGAGAAAAATTCCAATGTGTATTCCAATAGCTAATATGTATTATTATAAACGATCGTCTCGATTTGTGATGTTACATTTGACGTTGTGACGTCCAATGATGACAAAGTTGTTGCGGGAATTTTGTGTCAATTATTCATTTTTGCTAGAAGAATACCGTTTCGATCGTATCTAGGGCCGAGGAGAAGGGTCTAACCTCATGGCTTGATTTCAGCTAGGTACGGTTGCTAGATAGCTCGTAGTCGGCTTGGAGGGTCCCGTTACCACCGTACCAGCAGCCATGTTACAATAGTGTTCATGTAGTGTGCTCAAACAAAAAAATACGTTAGATAAAGAAACATGAGAGTATGTATCAGGAATAATCAACAGTATATAGAACAAATTATACCACACAACATTGCTCTCCACTAGCTAGCTTTAGTTACCACATAATTGAACGTACGGATTATCACACGTAACAGAAAGTAATCATCTGGTAAAACCATTATGCGAAACGCGCTTATATGAAAATCACAGAAAACAAAAATCGAACCAAAAGAAAATATTTACATACAATTAATTATATGATTTGCATAAGAAATAAAAAAAATTAATAATATAATGAAAATTATTCTAAACTGAAAAAAAAAAATTATGATTAAGTAAAATAAATGGCATGCAATACGTTACGAATCGGACCCATAAAGATGACCTTGTGGTTGATATTGTAATATGATGAAGATGTCCGACCTGGTTGATGATGCTGTTTCTGGGGTTGAATTCGTAGATGCATCGGCAAACGCACCAATTCATATAACGAGCGATGTATTGATGCTCGACGTTATTGGTACCGTGAATATTAATTTATGAGAATATTGGAGTTCGTCCTAGTGCTTGGGCTCCCAATGCGCGCGCGCCTTATTTTAAGCTAATTGGTTGAGAAAATGTTTCTTGATGTTGAATGACATCTACCGGGTTTGATTAATTGATGATATAGAAGTGGCCCGCTATGAGGTCACTCAACCGGGATTTTGTTTTTTTAACACACGTTTTTTACTTTTTCAATGGTTACATATACACAAATTCGCCTGACGCGCGTTCTCACAAAAAAAGGAAACAAAACTGGTGGTCAGCTTGTTGCTACCAATAAGATCATACACAAAACGTTTATTATGATAATTGTTTTTACGATTTTTTTTATTGTTGTGTCTCATTAGACTTTTACTATTTGAAATTCATTCATTTTTATTTTGTAACAATTTTAAAACACAGAAAATTATGTATGCAATGTATAACTTTAGATTATGTAAAAGAGGTAAAATAGAATTCGATATAATATTTTTTTAATTAATTACTATGACCTACTAAGTTAAGCTTAGGATTACAACTGCACGTACGAGTATTATTTATTGTGTATCACCAAACTACATTTTTATTCTTGGTCACAATTACTGAGCACAATGACAACTTTTTTATATCATACAAATAATTTATTTTTAAATTACAATAAATATTGTAATTTAACCGTAATTTATACCGGACAAGTGGTGCAGTGGTTAAAGCTTCGGCACTTGGACCGGGAGGTGCTGGGTTCGAATCCCATCAGAGGCTAGATGCAAATCGAATTTTCATCATCGATTACGATCGGTGATGTTAAATAAATACAACTAAGACCCTCTGATGGAGTGCAGAATTCCGTATCACGCGCGGACCCACCTTCCATGTCAATGTACAGGTTGACGTGGAGCTTGCAATGTGTAGGTGGGTATATTGTAGTTGTGTGAGTAGGTGAAGTAGGTGGGTTAATGATGTGGAGTGAATGAGTGGTATCACAATGGGCCTAAAAATTGGCCTAAGTGTGCAGTAAGCAACCACTGAAACCTACAATAAATATTTTTACAATACCGAACTTCTACAATACCGGTCTCGAATACCGAACTTGACCTTCTTTCCAACTAGTTGATTTCTTTCTTTTCACCTCGCTTGTCATTCAGTCGCGCGCTTTTTCCCCGCCTTCTGAAACAGATACCAATACTACTAGTTCAATGATTAACAGCTAGCTGGTAGTATACAATATACGCATACAAATATACAAGCATCTGGATGTGTAATAAAGGTAGTTATTTATAAAAATAAATATTGACCAGAGTAATTATATTATAGGTGGTATTACTACGAGAAAAACCTATTGCGCAAAATGGAATTATTATCGCTTGTAAATAAATTATTGGTCACGAATATTTAATTGAAGTGGTCGATTGTTAAAATTAGTGCGATCGTTACAAAGGATTATTCTGTTTCCTTCCATTTTTGTTTGATGTTGATGATGTATTTGTTGTCACATTAGTATCTCTTTGCCATGTGCCCCCCATGATTGAGGTGTTTTTTCTGATTTAATCTAGAATAGTTAGCAGTATAAAGAAGTACACGATTTACACACGTAGGGGTAATGGTTCTATTATAGTGACATCTGTCAAAAAACCACTTGTAATCATCTAGCGATCGTACGGTACAAAACAATTCTAAGCTACTAGAGGAAGGGTAAAGGCTTAATAGGTTTAATGGATAACCATGGTATTGGTCTTCAACAATTGCTTCTCTAAGTCAGCAACCTGAGAAAAAAAATATTATTATTTCACGTACATCTGGACATTTCCTGAAATTTAATTCTAAATTAATCTTTTCCGGCTTCCTAAATAATATAAACATTTATTAATTTAATCCACCTGCAATTCCATAACCTACAATGAATTTTTCTCAAACCATAGTTATTTAAATTAAATTATAAATTACTCTAAAATTCATTAGTATTAAACCCTTGAATTGGCAATCACGAAATATCTTTCAAAAAATTGCAAAAAACATGTGAGGCGTCCCAAAGGCAATGGTTCCCGGAAAACTATTCAATGCCACATTAACTACCGGATTGGATATTTCAAATAAATTTAGCTTATTTCGCAAAAATTTCAAATGTTTCATTAATTTTGTTCACCAAATAAAATTCGTTTAACTATCAAATATAACTATACTGCACAGGACATATTGCTCAATGGAGCTTTACCGATGGAGCTGTACCACTCCTCAACAAATTACTGTCAGATATGGTATGCAAAATTGGATTGGTACTCTAACGTAATGTTCAATGGAATTAGGCCATCTCTCAACAAATAATGGTCAAATTCGGTGTGTAAAGCCGAAGTTGACGAAATTTTGGGATTCGGCTATAACAAATGGAACCAGGCCGTTTCCTAACCGATAACTTTCCAATTTAGTTTGCAGAGCGGGGCTAGGATTTTCTAATAAAAAAGGTCTCCTTGTCTGGGGATTTTAACGTTGTCTTTTTGAGAAGTTCTTCAATTCGACCATTCTGAATGGATCTTCACCATATCCCCCTAAAAAAAAACTATTGTCAAATCAGGAGGTATTCGGAATTTCTGTGGGTATTTAAAAATGGATTTTAGAGAAGTTCTGGAGTTCGAAAATTTCTTAACTAATTATGTTCGAATCTAGTATTTGAGCTGAATCGAGATTCCAACATAAATTTCGGATGAAGTTCTGGATTTTTCTACAAAATAAATTTGAAAATAATCGGCAAAGGGATTATTCCTCCAATGACCATAGCCAAACCAAACTTGGCCTTAACTCACTAAGAGATGACCCAGATAGAGAGAAAGAAACAGATTTCGGAGACAATTCCGCACATCTCAGTAATCAGAAAAGATCAAGGTTTACGCGAGGTGACGGCATGAACGGATGATAGAACCACTCGGAAAACTTCTTACATAATTGATTGGTGCATGAAACAGTGGTTGAATAGGATTTAGAACTCAAATCAATCGATATCCGTGTCTGACGTTTCCATGAAATTGCGAACCTGTTCCGAGAAATATTATTGAGCCAGATAGTTCATTCATAGAAAGCCATAGAGAGCCAGATAATTCATTCATAGAAAATAGCGCCAGCAGTAAGCAATCTAAAAAATAGTCAACATTAAAAGGCCAAGAGATATCACATCAAAGATTCACTTGTCGCTACAAACGGAAAAAAAGATTAAAAGACCATTTTCCCTTTGCCATGCCGTAACACATATGAAGTCTCACCCCACTAAACCAGTCTACAAAAAATATGTTTTATTTATATTATTTGAAATTGAAAATTAAGTACAAATTTCCACCGTGCATTATTAATAATTAGAGAAATTAATTTAATTAAATAAATTATAAACCAATTAAATAAACATTAAAAGCAGTTAATAATAAATAATAATAGCACCTATCAATGTATGTACATATTGCATATTTACAATACGTACATGAATTTAATTTACATTGGGTGAATCCACACGAGGACTCATTTGAGACCGGTTTCTGGCCTCAAAATACAATTCACGCCCACACAAGCTACATGAGTCCGGACTCATCGATAAATTTCTAAGTATGTGTAAAAAATTGTGCAAAAAAATCACTTTGAAAAGTCTTCGCATAGTTCACCCAATATAATTTATCGAAAATAATTTACACAAAAATATAAATGATAAATGGTGTACATGATAATTTGGAAAATGATAAAATATTAAAAAAAAAAATTGGGTAATGAGGCAGCAAACCCTAGATTTTTGGTTTCCGATGAATATAATTTTTGATGATCGTTTTGGGAATTTGCTGTGAATATTTGTAAATAATGTTTTTTACAAAGTCATAATTACTGTACATTAGTTAAAAGGCAATTTCGAAATTTAAATTTTAAATTGATACAATAAAACTTTTTATGGGAGCAAACAAGTTAGGAAGTATAATGGCTATTGGGTTTGCTAATTACTTTGCTATTTCAGCGAATAATTGAATTTTTGGAACTACAGATAGCTTGGAAGCTATACGAAGTAAATTTGCAATGCAGTCAAATTTGCTGTACTTAGATAGTTTTTCGGGATCATGCACTTTTTAATTGAATCATTTTCTAGGTTATTCGGAAGACTATAAATTGGTAAAGGTTTTGGTTAGCTTGTTCTAGGTTGTCGATTATATGATTTATAATTTATTTAATGCTGTTGTAAATAGATTGAATATAGTTAACTATCGTAGATTAATTTTTAATATCTTATTTTCATATTTTCTGAGTCATTTATTTTAGAATTAAAGCATTGAACAATTGATTGGGTTAATTGATTATCATGGATCCTACAGATGTGATAGCTACTTATTATTAATTCTGTCATCGTGCAGATTCCTGATTACTTAAATAGTTTTATTTAATTTTGGTTTAATTTGTTAAGGTATTGGGGATTCTAAAGCTGTGAAAAACATTCATTATTAGTGCATTCCTTACAGATTCCAGATTAGCTGTTTTTGGAACCAGTTTTCGTTTGGTCATTTTCTATTTTTATAAATAATCATATTTGTATTAGATTACGGATGGCAAGGACAAGTGACTTTCATAAATATTTTTTATAAATAAATCCATCAAATCAACAGACTTAGAAATTAGGAAGGCCGTGCGTGCCTTTCCTGCTTTGATACAACACTATTTGGATTCGATTTATTTTATTTTAATTTTATTTGTTTTAAGAGAACCAAATTAATTTAGTTAATACTAATCATTACATTACATTTATTTTGTTCAAGTATAATTTTATTATATCGTATATTGTCCTAAATAATCAATTAACTAAGGCTTTAGGAAATTCTATTGTAAGTTGTGGAGTTGCAGGAGGAAAGAATTAAATTAATAAATTTTTATGTGATTTATAGACAGCAGGAACATATTAATTTAGTATTGGATTTCAGGAAACCTGCAGATACTTGTGAAATAATATTTCTTTGTATTTTTAATTGCTGATAGTGTAGATTAGAATTATATTGTCATTGTGCTACTAACTATAAAGTCGATAGGTGTTTGTAACCGGGCCGATTCAATCAATCAATTTAGTTTAGGAAGCCGGAAATTATTAATGCAGAATTAAATTTGAGAAAATGTCCAGATGTACGGGAAATAATAATATTTTTCTCAGGTTGCTGATTTAGAGAAGCAATTGTTGAAGACCAATACCATCATTATCCATTAAACCTATTAAGCCTTTATCCTTCCTCTAGTAGATTAGAAGTAGATTAGAATTGTGTTGTGCGGTACGATCCCTAGGTGTCTAAAACCGGGTCGGTCTGTCCTAAAAAAACCTTCCTATCCTTCCTATTGTTATGTGTAAACACACTTGTCCAGTATTTGGTTCTACAGTCCAATCAAACAATCAATCAATCTGTTAAAAAACCACTTGTAACGACTGTCGTATTAGAGAGCGTCGTCCCCAGTTCTGTTTTTATTTTTGATTATATTTTCCTTTATTTTAATATTGGGAAATTTTTTATATACACAACAAATTGTTATTCTTCCCTATATTTACCCCCACTACTATTAAAATTCGGCAATAAATAGACCGAGTAACGATGACCCGTCCTCTTTTCGTCTGACAGATTTTGGGCAGTATCATTTTAAACTTGCGTGTAAATAATAAAAATTTGAGAAAAAAGTAAACCGCGTGGAGATCTCGTTTTTTTAGTTTGATTTAAAAAAAAAATATGTCATCAAATTTATATGTGATTTTTATACAAAATTTGAGTAAATTATTAATATTTAGTTCGTGCAAGCTATGAATATTCTGTTTCAATATTTCAATATAAAAATATTTGATTGATTGATTGATTGATTTTGAATGTACGACCAAGTTCTTAGGCTTGAGTTCCCGGATGACGCCGGGTCCACCGTACACCCTTTTTTACACATAACAAAACCGAAGGATTGGATAGGTTAGTTAAGTGGGACAGAATCGGCCCGGTTACAGACACCTAGGTATAGCCGATAGTTAGTAACACAAAGACAACACAATTCTAATCTACTAGATGAAGGATAAAGGCTTAATAGGTTAATGGATAACGATGATATTGGTCTTCAACAATTGCTTCTTTAAAACGGCAACCTAAGAAAAAATATTATTATTTCACATGCATCTGGAATTTTCCTGAAATTTAATTCTATTAATACTTTTCGGCTTCCTAACCAAAATTGGTTGACTCGACCCGTTACAGACACCTATGTAAAGTCGTTAGTAATAAAATGACAACACAATTCTAAACTACACAATCAGCAATTACAATGAAGCATTAATTCACAAGCATATGTGAATTTCCTGAAATTTAATTCTAAATTCATATTTTCCGGCTTCCTAAATAATTGAAACATTTATTAATTTAATCATTCTGCAACTCCGCAACTTACAGTAGAATTTCCTGAAACCAAAGTTATTTGAACTATATTCAAAATAACTCTAAAATTCATTAGTATTAGTATTTAACCGTTGAATTGGGCGAACACGAAATAGCAAAAAAAAAAAAAATAAACCAGATTAACTAGATTAACTACCAGATTGCATTCAAATATCTCTTAAAATATCCATCCATTAAAATATCCTAAATAATTTAGAATTCGCAAAAATTTCGTATGTTTACTAAAATTTTTTTATAAAACTGATGAATTTTTCCCGACGCCCATCCTTTTTCACAAGGAAACAAATACTTTTATCACTACTTTTGCACTAGTTCTGGAACTTCTTCTACAATTAATCTCAGACATGACACATGCGACTCGTCTATGACTTGTCACCTCGTATTAGACTTGTCATAAACGATTTATCTCAGACTGGTAACAAACGTAAATTAGTAATTAGTGTGTCGTCAATGGCTTTCCTGCTGGAAGGTAATATTTAAGTAAAGGCAACTACATAAAATTTGAAAAAATTATTCTAAAATGAATGATAAATAAGTTTATTTTATAATTTTTATAATTAAATATAAATCGTACCAGTATCTTAAAAGAGGGATAATATGTACTCGTATATTAAATATATTTGAATGATATTTCCTGAGAACCGAATAATTTTAATATAATAGCTCGGCACTGTACATGTAGATTAATATTTAGGGTTGATTTGAAATTGGGAATTAATAATTATAATTCTTGTACTAAAACAGTCAAGATTGGCAACGTTGCATTTTATGACAAACATCCAGTCGTTGGTGTATTGAAGTATACAAACCTTCTCTTTCTTTTGAATAATTATATTAATTATATCAAATATTTCTAGCTTTTCAGTTACATAGATATAACGAAGTTGCCGATAAACAATTCTATATGTTAAGATTGTTAAAATCCCAAATCCAATGCAAATAATATTTCTTTTTATAAAGCAAAAATATCGCTAATAAGCTGTGAGAAAATACTAGTAACCCATTGAGTGTCACAAAAAGGCAATTTTGCGGTAAATAATAGGATTCGTTACCAACTCCAACATAGTCGCAATTAATCTTGCAAAAATGATGGATTATGAAGGAAATACAATATGTTTTAATGTTTATTTATGGTTATGATGTTTTAATTCGTTTAATGCTTTATTATTTGGTTGTGGTTACTAATATAGTGTCTATAATTTCTTTTCAGTTTATTTAGTGAATAGTGCGCTTGCCTTTGGTAGGGGCTTGTCCACTATTACCAGATAAGAGTTAGAATTATTAGAGAGCACCTTATAGGTGCGTTTTATGTTAGTTGACTACAAAATTAAACCAATAAGAGTTGATTTGTAAGGCTAATATGACAAGTCATTTGTTCACCATACACTTTGTTTTCCCATACAAAGTTAGTCAACCGATATTGATTTAATGGTTCCCTGTTGTTTATTTTATACTTACCAAATTTGATATATCCAAAATTAATAGACCTTTTTTTTGAGTTTGAAAGTTTTAGTTTATTAATATTTTGACTGCCAGGTTTTATTACCACTACTCTACTGCCTTAACATGTTGAATTTAAAATCTTATATACTATTTTTTTATTAGTATTCCACTAACAACTCAATTTCGAAAATTCATAAATTTTTTAATTAGTTTACAATTGTACCAAATTTGCGATTTAAATTGGGTTTCGCGGAAATATTTTAAATGTAACGATCTTAATAATATTCAATTATGTACACATATTATGTTTTGTTGTTGTTTTATGTATATTTTGTGTACTTGATTTGTAAACGCATAGCGTACATGTTTTTTGTTATTATTTCTTTATGCTATACGTATGTGTGTATATGTACATAGGTGATACATATTTTATATTTTGTATTTTTGAGTTTTCTTTTGTACTCAAGTATTATACGTATATGTATATATGTATAGTGATTATGATTTTGTATGCAATTTAATATGTGATTACAGAATTGCATTTTTGTTTATATGAATGGAATGTCGTTAGCATATATTTCCGTGGTTTTACAATATCGTTTAGTTAATTTAATGGATTTTATAGGGGAGTATAGGGTTTGTGAATATCACAACACCTTCCCTTTCAATGAAAAAAAAATAAGATTCCTGTAAGGGATTTTATTTTTTTTGTATGGAATATGAAATTGTTGAATTTTCTATAGGTTTGTTGTATGAATTTATAGATATAGCTATTGTTTACAGATATCAATTTTGCTTGAAAAAATTTTATGTTTTTACTTTACATCTAGAAATATTTAATCGTTTTGTTTTACTTTATTTTTTTTGTTGATATTTAATTTGTAATTTTTGTGATTGATATTTATATATTAATGAATTAGAAAGTAATGAGTTAATGTAATATAAACTTGATAAATTTCGAGTTTTAATTGATATGATATCTATTTGCAAAATGCTTCTTTTTTTGTATTAAAAATTTACTATGATAGATTAATTTATCTAAATAAATTATTAATTAAAATGAATGATTTAATATAAATGAAATATCTTGATAGATTTTTGGTTGATAAAATGATTTTTGTTTTAGGTAAATGTAATTGTATTTTAATAAAATGAGTGAATTGAGAGTGAACTTAAAATTATAGTATAACTAAAAATATAGTATAGTATTTTTCCTGAAGGGAATCTGATTAAGATCTATTTATGTTTTTACAATTTTTTTTTTTGCGTTTGTTTACTGTTGTTTGATGGTCCACTGTTGATGAGCAGGTTATTTGTGATGATTAATTTGTGTTGTGCATCGTAATTTGTAGGTGTAGGTGATAAATTTTTGTTGTGCATCTCGATTAATACTTGTATATTTTGCTTGATGATGAATTCGCGTTTGGCATCTTCCTTTGTAACTTTAGTACTGCTTGACGTTGAATTTGTATTGGTTATTGAGATTTATGATGATAGGTTTTAGTTGTTATCGTTTGTTGATTAATTTATGCTGCGCACCGGAATTGTCGCGATGGTCCTTATCTGATAGTCGATTGTTGATGAGTTTGTTGTTTTCAGGATTGAGCTTTCGTATTGATTGTTTTACTGGTCACGCTTCTTCTATGTTGGTTTTTAATTTTCTTGACATTGAGAAACTTTAGATGATTGTTCGAAGTTTGGTTTACTTGTTGATTTTATTTCTTTTCAGCGGCTGGGCTCGTTTTGTTTATTTGATGAGTGTCTGGACTCCTTTTTTGTTGTTGCTTACATGCTAGGTTGGGATGAGCTGGTCTCGTCTTTGTTTTGTTTGTTGAGCTGCTGGGCTTTTTGACTTGTTGCTTAAATACTAAATGTCGAGAGCTGGTCTCGTTTGTTTTGGATTTTTTTTTTTTGAGCTGCTGCTTTTCTCATTGTATGATTCAATCTTTGTTTTGAAATTGTCTCAACTGTTGTATATTGTGTTGACGTATTCGACTAATATTGTATGTTGTGATATTTGTTTAATGATGGGGTGAGATGAGTGTATCTGTCTGGTGTATTCAATGCTGGATTTTTCGATATGATTTTGATGCTGTTTTCAACGTTATTTTGATGCGGTTTACGATGCTCGTTTCGATGTTGTTTGCTGCTGCTTTGTAATTGTTGTCGATGCTGCTCTTTGATGCTGGATCATCTTGTTGATGTGGCGTATTTTTCTGTTTCGTCGTTGTCAGATTTCGATCTGGATTCTTTCTTTGTTTTTTGTCTTGAAATGAGACATTTTGACTCATAGAGCTATTTTATTTTATGATCTCCGTTTAGGTAGTATACTTATTTTATGATTGTCGAATAATATGTATTCAATGGTTTCAACATAACCCGTTGCAATTAATGTTGAATGAAATTTGTATACAGATAATGAATAAGATGATTGATCATTTGAATGAAATTTGTATACAGATAGGGAATGTTGTGAATGTATTGAATGATATGCTACTAGCGTTAGATACAATTGTAGATGTTGATAATGTTGATTATATTTTAATGTTAAGTATGAGATTTATGTGATGGATTACAAAAAATAGATTATTAATTGATTTTAGGGTATTAAGGTGAATTTGGCTTAAGTATACTAATACATGTTGGTGTTATAAGTAAAGTGTTGGGTGATCTTTATTTAGAAATGAGTAAATGGGAGAGATTTTAATGTCGAAAGTGTTGAATGAAATATATTTAATGGGTAATAAATAATTGGAATGAATGTTATTTGGTTATTCTATTTGAAGGCACAAGAGTATGACTCTAAGAACAATAAACTGATTGTTGTGTGTTGTAGCTTTTTTCATTCATTTCGATTGGGGTGTTTAATTTGTTAGTTTGTTAATATGTTAGTAAAAATTTCTTGTTTCATCTCACATTTGTAAGTGTATTTGTTAGTATTATTGTGAGAAAAAAAAAGTTTGCTTTGCGTAAGTTTGCAAGCGTAAAAAAAAATATTGGGTTTTTATGAGTTAATTCGTTAGTTTAGGAGTCAGTGAATAGTAGTATGAAGAGATTAAAAGATTTTTTATTGATTTTTTTTTAAATTTGTTGGGTTTGAAAAAATCAAAGAGGTTGTTTGTTAATTTTTTCCTAATTTTGAAATTTTTGGATTAGTTTCAGTTTTGTTTGAGTAATCGGTTGTTGTGAACTTTAGTGTGTTTTCGGTTGGTTTCTATCGTGGTGTTCACTGGTGAGTTTATTTCTACAACTCTGTATGGTCCTAACCATAAGGCGTCCTGTTTTGTCCTTCTGTTTTCGTTTTTTAGCCAGACTAGGTCGTTTGGTTTAAGTAGTAGAGGTTTTGTTGATTTGTCGTACTGTGTTTTAACTTGTAGTTTTTTGTTAGTTATTTTTTGTCGAGCTATTGCATGTGCGATTCTTAGTCGTGCTTTTAGTTCAGTAACATAGTCGTCGTAGTTGTAAATAGGTTCTGGATCTTTTTGTACTGCGCTGGGTATTAGTGCTGGTCGTCCGTAAACTAATTCGTATGGGGTAAAACTCGTTGAACAGTGGGGTGTGGTATTATATACAAATATGGCGTAGTGACACATTTCGTCCCAATTGTTTCGATCAAGATCTGTGAAAGACCTTAAATATTCTTTTAGTGTGTTGTGTGATTTTTCAAGGGCGCCGTTCGTTTCGGGGTGGTATGCGGTAGTTGTTAAATGTTTTAATTTTAAAAGCTTACATAATTCTTTAAAAGTATTGCTCATAAAATTACTACCTTGGTCGGTTAGTATTTTTTCTGGGATTCCGTATTTTGTGATATATTGTTCGCATAGTGCTCTTGCTACGGTATTAGCGTTCTGATTTTGAATGGGGATGGCGCCTGAGAATTTTGATAAATCGTCTTGAAAGGTTAGAAGATAATTATTTGAGTTTTCAGTAGTCGGGAGGGGGCCAACGATATCAAAGGCTACCCGTTGGAATGGATGATCGGATGTGTCAGTTAACTGTAATGGTACTTTGGTTTTTCTATGGTTTTTATTCCTTTTACATAAGTGGCATCTTCTAATGAATCTGTTTATGTCTAGTAGCACTTTCGGCCAATAGTAGAGCATTTGGATACGTTTATATGTACGCCATGTGCCTGCATGACCGCCTAGAGGTAGGTTGTGGTACTCTTCTAGGATTTGTTGTCGTTTCTGTATGTCGGTTACAATTTCTATTTTGGTATTTCTTAGGTTGTTTGGTTTTATATTTGGGGGAAGTTCTTCTTGTGTTGATGTAGGTGCTTGATTTTTTAAACTTGGTTCTGATTTTTTCTGTGGTTTTGTGTTTGTGTAGTTTACGTCATTTAGGTTTGCTGGAAGTTGTTGATTGGGGTTAGTGTTGGGGTTTAGTATGGGATGTTGTGGAGGGTTGTGTGTTGTGTTCAGTTTCGTTTTGGCTTGTGCTCTGGTGATTGGTAATATCTGTTCTTGGTGTCTGATTCTGCTGAGGGCGTCAGCATTCGTGTTGAGTTTTCCAGGCTTATGCATGGTTTCAAAGTTATATTCGGATAATTTAAGGTTCCAGTTTAGTATCCGGTTTAGTATTTTGGTGAGATTACCGGTGAGGGGTTTATGGTCTGTTATTACAGTAAATTTCTTTCCATATAGGTAGGGTCTAAAATTATTTATTGCCCAATATATGGCAAGCATTTCTTTTTCTATTGTGCTATAATTTCTTTCGGATTTACCGAGTGCTCTGCTGGCGTAAGCTATTGGAAGGTCTCCTTGAGGATATATTTGTGATAGGACTGCGCCTAGGCTATATTCACTAGCGTCCGTGGTAAGTGTAAATGGTCGTGTCATGTCTGGGTATTTGAGGATAGGTGGATTCGTTAAGCAATTTTTTAGTGTCTCCTGGGCTATTTTGCATTGTTCTGAGAATAGAAATGGTGTGCCTTTTCGGGTCAACTTTGTGAGTGGCTCGGCAATTTCTGAGAATTTTGGGATGAACCTCCGATAGTAATTCGCGAGGCCTAAAAATGACTGTATTTCTCTAACATTACGTGGGGTAGGGAAACGTTTGACTGCGTTTACTGTGGATGGATTTGGTTTTATCCCGTCTGGAGTTATTAGGTGGCCTAAGAAAGTTATTTCTTTTCTGAGAAACTGGCATTTCGTGCATTGTAATTTCAGGTTGTTCTGTCGACAAATTTCGAATACTTCTAGTAGTTTTGCATTATGATCGTTTAGGTTTTTTCCATAAATGATTACATCATCTAGGTAAACAAAACCTTTTAGCCCTTGGAAGCCTCGTAGCACATGATTAATGGTTCTCTGGAAAGTGGCTTGAGAGTTTTTTAAACCGAATGGCATTCGAGTAAATTCGAAGTGGCCATAGTCTGTGCTGAAAGCTGTTTTGTGAGAATCTGCGGGGTTCATTTGAATTTGGTGGTAACCGCTAGCCATGTCTAGTTTTGAAAAGTACTGGGCGTGACCGAGTTGGTCTAAAATGTCATTAATATTTGGAAGGGGGAATGAGTCTCCAATGGTAATGTCAATAAGTTTCCTAAAGTCGACGACTACTCGCCATTTGGCTTTGCCGTCTGCGCCTGGTTTCTTGGGTACAGCGAGCAATGGACTATTGAAAGGACTTGAACTGGGTTGGATTTTTCCTTCATTTAGCATTTCGTTGACTTGTTTATTAATTTCATCGCGATGTGTTTGTGGAAGTCTGTAGCGTTGGACGTGGATGGGTTTGGAATCTGCATACAAGTTTATATTATGTTGAACACCTTTTACTGTGGTTAATTTGTCACCTTCGAGAAAGAAAATGTCTTGGTATTGAAGGCATAGTTCCATTATTGACATGTTTTCTTCTGTGTTGTTTTCAGAGCTTAAGTTTGTTGAGATTATTTCTGTAATTTGTTTTTTCCTGTCCTCAAGTTTGTCATTTATGTGTTGATAGTGAAGTTCGTCGGTAATCGGCTCTAATTCTGGTTCTATGTTTGTTAGTTCTACGTCTTCTGTTAGAGTGTTGGCTATGAGTATTTTTGCTTTATAGTTTGTCGGTTGAATTAAGAGGTGCGGGGTGAAGATACCTGGTTGTATTTCTGTAGCTGGGCAGATTGAGAGTTGGTTTGTAGGGGTTGCAATTTCTATAATTGTTTCACTTCTTTTGGGTAGGAGTATTCTGTTGTTTAATTTGTTTGAGAAGGGTATAACGTGTCGTTGTATTTTTATGGTACTTGTGCCATATGAAATGTCTACCTTGAACTTGTCGAAAAAGTCTCGGCCTAGTATTCCGTTTTCAGTAATTGGAAAATCATTTGTGACTACGTGAAATTTATGTGAGATGTGGTAGCTATTGCTAAGTTGTAGAATAAGGTTTAGGGATCCAAGTGTTTTAATTGAACCGGCGCCTATTCCTGCTAATGTTATAATGTCGTTGTGGTCTATTTGTAATTGTTCTACGAAGTCTTTTTTGATTATACATAGGTCAGCTCCTGAATCAATTAAAAGGTGTGTCTTGTGTTTGATTATGATGGGTGACATTGTGTCTCGGGATAATTTGTGATTTGTTGCTAGATTTATCGTATATTCGGTGTCTGGGTAGAGTAGATTTTGTAATAAGTCTGGTTCTGTTTCGTCGAGGTCCAGTATATTGTGTGTCTGGGTTTTTTCTGTTTTTGGGATAGTAACGATTTCGAGTGTATTGGTGTCGGTCTTGTTTTCTAGTGTGTTCGTTAGTGGTAGCTTGTTGTTGTTTTTATGTTTAATTATAATTTGAGATAAGTCGTATGTTTTACGTAGTAAGTTTTGTTTTAATTCGGATGAGAATTTCTGCGTGTTTGTCTCGAGTGTGTTTTGTATTTTGGAAATTGTTTTATATGCGTATTTTTTAAAAATTGAAATGTTGTTTGAGAGTTTGTTCCGTTTTGGGATTGTGGTGCTAGTTTCGTTTTGGGATTTGATTTGTTGGGAAGCTGTAGTCTGTGTATTCGTGTTTTGTGTGTTGATAATTTGTGTAAGGGTTGCAGTTGTTGTATCTGGCTGTTTATCGTTTGTTTGTGAGTTTTTGTTTTGTACCAGGACTGTAGCGGTGGTTTTTGATTGTCGATTGTTCGATTGTCGCACCGGTATTGTAGCGGTGGCTTGTGAAATTTGTGAGAGAGTTTGTAAGTTCGTTTGGTTCACCGGGTTTGTAACGGTGGCTATTGTCAGTTTGTTTTGCGTCGGGCTTGTAGCGACGGTTTTTGTTTGTGAGTAAATTGTTTGCGTTTGGGAGTTTGTGTCATAAGCGTCTGGGCTCGATTTCTTATCTAGTAATTGTTTGGGGGGAGCGTCTGGGCTCGTGTGTTTGTTTGCTAATAGTTTGAAATGAGTGTCTGGACTCTTGTGTTTTGTTGATGATTGAATGTTTGGTTTGTTTGGAGCGTCTTGGCTCTTTTGCTTACGTGCTAGGATAGAGGGAGTGTCTGGACTCGTATGATTGTTTAGTGGTTGGTTATTAATTATGTTGTGAGCGTCTGGGCTCTTTGGCTTACTAACTAATGTATGATATTCAATCTCACTCTGTCGGTTAATTTGAGAAGTCGCTTCTCTCGGTGAATTAACGTGAGGGATTGATTTTATATGGTTTTGGTGTGCGTCGGGGCACGTTGATTTGGTTTGATTTATTATTGGTAGGTATATTTGTGGTATTATACCCATAGGGAGAGAATATTCGTGTCCTTGTATGGTTTGCGGGTTGTCGTTATAGTTATTTGTCGGATCCAACTGCGGCGGCTCTCCTACTGCTGGCTGGATCCAGAATCGTTTCCCTGGTGTGCGTATTGTTCTCGGCTTTGTTTATTTGCTTCTGGTTGTGGGTGTATTACGTTGATTCGCATTTTGTTGAATGTGTCGATCAGCATGTTGGTATCGGGCGGTGTGTGCTGGTTGTTCCGGTCAATCTGTTGGTTTGGTTGTCTGTTGAAGAGTTTATTTCGGCATTCTTCAAAAATGTGTCCCTTTGTGGTCTTGCAGTGCGAACAATACTTTGGTATAAAGTTGCTCCTGCGTTGGTTTGGTAGATATTGCGGTTGTTTAGTCGTTGGAATGAACTGGTTTTGCGGTCGTTGCTGAATGTAATTGTATTGTGGGTTGACATGTGGCATATGTGATGCTGTCGGTAACTGTTGATTGAAAGTTTGATCTGCATTCTGTGCGTATAGTCG
This sequence comes from Nephrotoma guestfalica, assembly GCA_963691935.1. Lineage (NCBI taxonomy): Eukaryota > Metazoa > Arthropoda > Insecta > Diptera > Tipulidae > Nephrotoma > Nephrotoma guestfalica. The sequence goes on from OY829914.1 coordinate 115,647,559, forward strand.
TGGTGGCTGATTTGTTCTATTATACGAATCTTGCGTAGGTGTGTGGTACGTGTTTTGCGGTTGTCCAACTGTGTTGTGGTTTCTCCGATAGTTCATGTTGTGTGCGTAGTGTTGTTGTGAATTCCTTGCTCTCTCGTGGTTTATTCTGGTGCGACATACGTCCCAAGTATGGTTCATCTTCTGGCAGTAGTTGCATATGATCGCTGGTTTTCCATATGTGTTTTGCTGTTGGCTTGCTGGTGTAAATGGTGTGAATGTCTGTTCTGTGGTGTTATGTGTTGTGTTTATTGTACAAGTTAACATCTTCTCGATGGTTTCTGTTTCATTTATTATTTCATCTATATTGGTGGCTTTGATAGTAGCTATTTTTTCTTTGAGTGTGGTATTGTTCAGGCCTCGTTTGAATAGTTGTACAGAATTTGCATTGAGGTGTTTTAGATAGGTGTCGTCTATATTATTAGCGGTGTATTTAGTTCTATAGCCGTTTTTATATTGTTCGAGAGCTTCGAGAAGTCTGTAGCCGTAATTTCTGATGCTCTCACCATATGTTTGTTGTATGTTGCTAAACCTCCTTTCTAGCTCGTCGAGTGAGTGTAGTTCTGTATACATGTTCCTTAGTATTTCTCTCAGTTCTTTGTAGTCTTGGGCGTTCCTGTGCGTGACCCTTATATATGCATCTCCTGTCAGTCTCAGCTTTATCAGACGATTGAATATTTTCCTTTCTTGATCCGTGGTGAGGGTTTCATAAATACTGTCGGCGGTATCTAAGAATCTCGTTAAGTTGTGTGCTTGGTGTTTCTTATCTTCTCCATTGAACTCTGGCACGAAATTTGCAATACTCTGTTGAATTTTAAATTGATCCATTTTTGGATTATTTTCGTGTTTGTTAGTTGTTGGTTCTGGTTCTGTGGTTTTATGAGTTTGTAGTTTTCGATCTTCTCTCCTGTTTGGAGTTTCTGTTCTGGGGTGTATTTGCTCGTTTTTGAGTGCTTCCAACTGTGCTCTTTCTCGATTAGCTGGTGTTGCTTTATTTGTGTTGGCTGATGCGATTACCGTTTGAATTTGGTTCTGGTTAATTATTTAGTTTTGTTCTGGTTGTGGGGTGTTGATTTCTATTTGATCACTTTTTTCAGTTTTGTTTGGGCAGTTGGGATCTGAACTACTTCTAAGTCTTATCGGTGATCGGTATACTTTACGTGACTTTCTAAAGCCTTGGGGTATATCGGTCATTTATTTCTTTTATTTATTATTTTTGTGTTGATCATCTGAGATCTTTTATCACGATTGTTTCACTAGTTTTGGGGACGCGAGAGGAATTTTGTGTGGCTTGAATTTGAGTAGAGGGGTGTTTCGACCTTTGGGGAATTTTTTTTTTTTTTTTGGATGGGTGTTCAACTAAATGGTAGTGCGAATGTGTGTGTGAATTGGGAGATTGGTATGAGAAAAGTTTACGATCTTAGAGGTTTTGATTGTTTAGTACGTTCGCGTAAATCTTAAAATTATGTCGCAGCAGGTACGAATTCTACAGCGCCAATGTTTTAATGTTTATTTATGGTTATGATGTTTTAATTCGTTTAATGCTTTATTATTTGGTTGTGGTTACTAATATAGTGTCTATAATTTCTTTTCAGTTTATTTAGTGAATAGTGCGCTTGCCTTTGGTAGGGGCTTGTCCACTATTACCAGATAAGAGTTAGAATTATTAGAGAGCACCTTATAGGTGCGTTTTATGTTAGTTGACTACAAAATTAAACCAATAAGAGTTGATTTGTAAGGCTAATATGACAAGTCATTTGTTCACCATACACTTTGTTTTCCCATACAAAGTTAGTCAACCGATATTGATTTAATGGTTCCCTGTTGTTTATTTTATACTTACCAAATTTGATATATCCAAAATTAATAGACCTTTTTTTTGAGTTTGAAAGTTTTAGTTTATTAATATTTTGACTGCCAGGTTTTATTACCACTACTCTACTGCCTTAACATGTTGAATTTAAAATCTTATATACTATTTTTTTATTAGTATTCCACTAACAACTCAATTTCGAAAATTCATAAATTTTTTAATTAGTTTACAATTGTACCAAATTTGCGATTTAAATTGGGTTTCGCGGAAATATTTTAAATGTAACGATCTTAATAATATTCAATTATGTACACATATTATGTTTTGTTGTTGTTTTATGTATATTTTGTGTACTTGATTTGTAAACGCATAGCGCACATGCATTTGTTATTATTTCTTTATGCTATACGTATGTGTGTATATGTACATAGGTGATACATATTTTATATTTTGTATTTTTGAGTTTTCTTTTGTACTCAAGTATTATACGTATATGTATATATGTATAGTGATTATGATTTTGTATGCAATTTAATATGTGATTACAGAATTGCATTTTTGTTTATATGAATGGAATGTCGTTAGCATATATTTCCGTGGTTTTACAATATCGTTTAGTTAATTTAATGGATTTTATAGGGGAGAATAGGGTTTGTGAATTTCACAACAAATATAGAAAACAGCTAATCATAAATTACCTACACTATATTCTCAATGCACAGAAGAAATACGAGCTAAAATTACCTCGAAACGATCCCAACAGACGGCACGAATCTTCCCACCATGAAACCACTACCATCCACCAAGCGACCTCCTGCCAACACCACCATTCAACAAAAACCACGCTTCAAAAAGCCGTGACGAATCCATGACAGATCACAAACGAACCATGGCAACCCTACAGCCCAAAAACTTCAGCGTACGACCGATCATACCAAAACTCCCAAAATGATCCAGCTCCCGCCAAATCGACAGCAAACTCCAACAAAAACACCCGAAGCATTCAGCAAAGAAACCAATTTGGACATACAAATCCAACATTCAGGCAATGATTCAATACAAAACTGCAAATCCGCCCTCATACACTAACAAATGAGAACCACCTCAAGTCCCAAACAAAACAATTCAAAACAGTCAAAAACACCTTACAAATACAGGTAACGACAGAACACACATGAACACAACCCTCCGCAAGTTGAGAAACACAACGTTCAACGAACAACCACCACAAACCGCAGACACCGAGCCATTACTCACCATGAACGAAACCCATTCAAATCACTCCAAATATCAAAAAAGATTCACTGCAATACAGCTGCAGCACATCCTCGCCGCACATCCTGTGTAAACCAATCACACACATACACCACTCGTCAAAATCTAATCCAGTTTTCGCACCACAGAGAAAAAGTATAACCCCCTCCCAATCGCCAAAAATATACATTCCTTTATATGTACAATATTCATTTTGCGCGATCTCGACCTGCGAGAACATCCACCCCTTGCCGATGACGCCAACCCAGGTTGACAAGGAGAGGTCAACGTCAGCCGCCTCTCCACAACGACGGCAAAAATCTCACAAAGTTAACAAAAGTCTAAATTATTATACATATAACAAATCAACAAATTATGAACAATTAAAGTCTAATCGACTTTCCCAATTCACAAATTGAATCATCCACATTCAAAGAAATTCGCCCATTTAGACAACGTAATACGAAGTCTTAGTGTAATCCACTACAAAAATATAAATACAACCGTGAGAGAGCAGAGAATATTATACGATCATTTTGTTTATATTTTGCGCATCCCATATACCATATTTTCACTTATATGTATATCCTTAAACAAAAAAATTAAAAGAAATAAGGATTTCAGTACAACATGCAATAAAGACTTGATATCCAAATTTTAGATTAGCTTTTTGGTCGTGATTTGTTCAACTTTTCCAAGAAAATACCATCTACTCATATAACGAAATTCAACAAAATCACTGTGTACATAAAAAACTATAAACAATACGTATGCGAGAGAAAAAACAAAATTATAAAAATTAGAGACCACGACAGTATTTTTCATAGAAACAGATTACATAGAATGAATGCCAGCAACTGTCGTCACAAACTGTTTCATACCACAACAACACAAATAACTCATCCATACGATTCATTGATTATTATGTAATAAAATATAATGTATAATGTAAAATAAAGTAATAGAAATAACACTTATCTTAAGCATCCTTTGTAATCAAAAAAGTCCTACAAATTAATATTAACATACAATGAGTACGATGCATTCAAACAACGGTGTCGAAAAACATATAAACGAAATTGTTATATACATATCCTACACCATTGCAAGCGCACCGCACACAAATTAATATATTAACACAATACGTATAACTTTTCACTTTACTTATTACTTCCTTACACACAAATTATTATTAATATTATTATTTATTTATTTCATAAGACATATATTAATAAATAATATTATGATTAATATTATAATTAATCAATTATTAACACATATTTAAACTATTTATTTATTTATTTAAAGGAGAGACAAAAATCACGTCTTTCCTTTACGACGTTCAATCGCCGACCTTCAATATTTCAATATAAAAATATGTATTAAAATTGTTAATACTTTAATAGTGATTCATGGACTACGACTTAAAAGTTCGTCCATTTCAACCCTTTCAAACCTGAACTTTTTCTAGAAGAGTTAAAACTTATTTATTTTGTTTTTCTAAAAGCTACTGAGCTCTCAAAATTATACAGCTAAAAAAAATTCATATTTTTTGTATCTTGTTAGGCCTAGAGACATTGGGACTCAAGTGTTGCAACGAAAATAGAAAAGTTTAGTGGAGTTTTTGTTAATTGTATTTGAAAATAAATAAAATAAAATAATTACTTCAGCCTTACAATATAAATAATAATACTAAATATAAAATTATCAAAATAACAGATATACCGACCAAATGGCACAGTGGTTAATGCATTGGCGTTTGGATCGGGAGGTACCTGGTTCGAATCCCGATAGGGGCAGGATGCAACAGGAAATTTTTATCAACATATTACGTTCTGTGATTAAAAGGAAGGAACACAAAACTACGACCCCCTGTCGGAGTGCGGGGCTCACGGGCCGACCCATCTTCAATGTTCAGTAAATACTATAGGCGCTGGCATGGAGGGAGCTATGCAATGAGTAGATGGTAATTTAAATCGGTCCTATATGTGTTCGATTTGGTAGGAATTGCTTATAGTGTAAGACGGGAAAATCAACCGCTAAAGAGCAGGGAGTGCTTCGGCTCCAGAAAAAGATTGCATCGATTAAAATAAAAATAAAAAAATAAAAAAGAACAGATAAAATAATAAATATTAGCTTAAAAAACAGCAAAATTTAGAAACTATTTCAATTCAATAAATCACAACTCAAATACATATTTCATTTTTTATAACTTGTTTGTCATTATTGCGTATCAAATTTGAGAAAGCAGCTTCTTTCGTTTAGGCAGCATAAATGAACTTTGCATTTCTTGCACATAGCATGTGTTTTTTCACACAATTTTCCAATTTACAACGCGACGCTTCTTTCTTGCTGTCAATTATGGGTCAGTGATTTTCACAATCAAACCGAAGGTCAACATATGGTCTTATTTCGACTTGAGTCCTCTTCGGGGAAGAATATGACGGTGCTTCTGACAATTCGGCTTTTGGGCGTCTTCGTTTTTGGAAATTATTGGTCTGATTACTCATCATCATTAGAGATTTAGCTAAACTTAATTGAAATTCTAATAAAGATTTTATTTTCTTCTTCTTTCTTTTCTTTTCTTTTATTTCCTCTGTTGGCGGCACTGGTTTTATACTCAATCCAACTAGCAGAACATGCAAAATTTAGAAAATGGGTTCTAATTCGTAACAGCCATTTCTTTGACTTTATCAAAATTCGGTAATAGCCAATTAGTTGGTCAAGTAGATCGACTCCGCCCATCGACTTGTTATATCTCTTGATCACTTCAGGTTGCGGTACTTCCACATGTTTTTTGTTTTTGTCCCATCGTGTACTAGTTAATGGTGATCCAACTCTAACGTAATTAGAAGCGATGTGTACCGGTTTGTTGTCCAACCAGTTCACTATTGCTATCTGCTTATTTCTGGAACAAGATTCCTTATAATATCCTCTTTTATTTTTTTTAAAGCTTTATCCTCCGTAAATTGTGGATTGAAGTGGACAACGTTAAATTCATTTGTTACAACTGATGAATGGGCCGCAAGCTGATTCCTAAAAAAGATAAAAGAACAGAACACAAAGAATCAATTTTTAATTTAATACTCCACATAATTATACTTATCTAATATCAACAGCTGTTCCTGCGACCTTCAATTAACTTGTATTTTTAAAAGTTAACCGCACCTCTATATTTCTGCAAATGATCATTGTAGCCTAAAATAATTTAGAATATTTAATAATTTTACATTTACAAAAAAACATTAAAATTTCACTATTAATTTTAATTGATTAATTTACATTTAAATTTTGTTATATATATATATATATATATATATATATATATATATATATATATATATATATATATATATATATATATATATATATATATATATTTACCTTAAATTGTACACTATTGAATTTTAACATTATTATTTACGTCAGCTGATCTTTATTTACCAATGACAGTTATAGATATTATTTACAACAATTAGGCACAAGCCTTAATTATGGCATATCTATAAATTTTTTATGGTTAAGGGTATCAATTTAATATAGTTTAAAGTTGAAATGCTAGATGTCATAAATTCTAATTTTTTTTATATAAATGATAACATATTTTTGAAAATCAAATTATATGTCAAGAAAAATTGTAATCATTAGAAAATACACAGTGATTTAGAGCACATCTAAAAAAGCTTTCTGATTAAATAAATACAGTGATTAAAGTATACAGTCTTTTTGTGAATTACCGGACCGACATTGGATATTCGAGATACCGCTTTGATTAAATATCGACCCGCATTGTACTTGGCTTTGAGAAACATCACATCAACGAAAAGTATTTGACCCACGCATTTCAATTGGACACGGCAATCTGCACTCGAAAATTTTGGACCTCGCATAACTTTGGATACGACGCTATATATTGGAAACAAAATTTATTGTGATTACGCGTACTTTGACGCAAACAGAAAACAACCGGCAATATTTTATCATCAGTAATTGAGCTGAGCGATTGGAATTACACTGCGACGCCACTAGCATCTGTGAATTTGCTAAATTATAATAATTCCCAACCAAGCTCATTGGCGTATTTTACATGGTCCTTCGAGCCGGATCGGCGCCAAATGCCATTTTGATTAACTGTAAGTAAGACCATTAATAATTTATAAGTGATAAATACAAAGGTGAAACAAAATTTGAAAGAAGCATAATTTCAACGGTGAGCTCTTATTAATTCGTTTAATAATCTGTGTATATAACTCGAAAACCTGTGTATATAACTGTGAAGAAATTACCGCGTTCTTTAGTGCTATTTGGTGAATCATTAAAATGGCGGAAACAAGAGCATTAAAGCGTATACTAAAAGTTACGAATCAATTAAAGCACAAGTGGTATCATTCACCGCGAATACTCGCATGAATGAAGTTAGAGCATGCTTAGCCATATTATCAGATGAATGGAAAGAATTCCAAACTCTTGAGAAAACGCTCAAAGTGTTTTATATATTAATTTTTTGTGAAATGATTTTGGTTTTTTTTTATCTTTAATTATGTATTTTATATGTTAATGTTTTTGAATATTTACGTATTTATATAAATAAAGTATGTATGTTATCCACGAAGGCACAAATATTTTATGTGTTTCTGTGTTATGAAATTTCTATTGTATTTCTACTGTATTGCAAATGATTAAATAATACAAGATAACATTTATTACATAAAACTCGCATATAGATCACTATATAAAATTTTAAGTTGAAACTTGATATATGATTAAATAAATTGGTTTCATATAGCAATATGCTTAAACTTAAATAAATTTTTATGACATTGAATTATTGTCATGTTAAGTATTGTAGATATTGTAAAATTAACCGAGGTTATGGCTATGTATTATATGTTGATATCTTAGTTGTGAAATTTGAGCATTTATTAAATTTATTGTAATTTGTATTACAAACTTTCTTACCTTATCATTTTCTGCTTTGGTTCTTCGTTCGGAAGATATTTTATTTGTATTTGAATACACGTAAATTAGATATATAAAATTTGTTATTGAACACACTGAATGATTGATAATTTTATTTTATACTTAAATACACCTATATTAACAATATAATATTTATTTAAAACACACGGATTTAACTATAATCTTAATTTTATAATTGGATTCACGTATATTGACGGTATAATAATTTATTTAAAACACACAAATTTAACGATAATCTTAAATTTTATAAATAATATTTTGTATTTTATTCTAACTATTCTTTTGATATTTCCCGAACTAAATTTTGACTTATTTTCTTGACGTTTTACGAACTAACTAATAATATTTTCAATTTTTGAAATCAAGCTTCATTCTGGCTTTATTAAAATTTTTGCTCGTAAGCATAATTTTGGTTTTTATTTTGGGAAGATTATTTATGCCAAGTACATTGTATACGGATATTATATATGCTGATTAATTTTGTCGAATTTAACAACTTTTGTAATTTGGGTTGCATTTTGTATTAAATGTATTATGTGTTACATTTAATTTTGATGTGCCCAAAAGTTTTGTTAGTTTTGTTTATAGAATAATTAAATTGCGGATGTTTATCATTCTACATTTGTTGTGTACATTTTGTATGTACTTTGTAAGTGCGTATTTGTTTCTTGTTTCATAATACTTTGTCTTACAACATTTTGTACATTTTGTATCACAACACCTTCCCTCTTCGCGAGTGAAAGTTTCGTGTGCGAAATTTTCAAGTTGGGGTTATTTTAATATTTGTTTTTTTTTTTTTTTTTTGAATGGGTAATTTGTTTAGTTGTTTTTCAGAATTTGACATTCTAGACTGTAAAAGTTAGAATTCACCTATCGTATTGATTAGGCTCTGATGTGTTTTGGTCCGTTAGTTTCTTTTGGATTTGTTTGTTGTTTGTTCTGCTTCTCGTGTGTCGTTTGTGTAGATTATTTGTGTATTATATTTTGTTGTATTAATTATATTTTTTTTTTTTTTAAACTAAGGTTAGTATTTAATTTAACATCTTAATTGTTTTCCGTGTGTGTGTGTTTTTTTTTATTTACCTTGTGTGTATTGATTCAAATTTTCTTTGCAATGTTTAGTTTAAGATTATTGTTTGCTACTTTACTTAATTCTATTTTATTTGTTTATATATATACTTTTTGTTTCTTACTACTTATTATATAAAAAATTCGTTATTATTATTTAATCTTTGTTTTTTATTTCTTACTGTCTAAGGTTAGTATTAATTTTGTTGTTATATTTTTCCTTTTATATGTTAGTGTTTTGTGGATATTTTTATAAAAGGGAAAATATGTTTAAATGGTGGTTTATTACAATAGATTCTTATTGATGAATTGAGAGAAGAAAATTGTACGCGTGACATTCTTGTTTCCTTTTTCATAAAAGGGAAAAAGTATGTTGGTGTTATCGATTTTTAATTTATATATTGAAGGTTACTTTTTTTTTGTTGGGTAGTTTGGAGTTTTTTTGGAATTCTGGGAATTTTGGGGCTTCGAGGGGAAAATGTGGGGGTCGCGTAACTGTAGAAATTTTTACTCGGGAGTGTTTGAGCATTTCTATTCTTTTTTGTCTGCGTTGCCATAACTCGTCTGCTTCTTTTCTCCATAGCTCATTTTGTTCCATCGCTTCTGATGCTTCCTTGCGTTTCTTTTCCATCTCATCAAGTTGTTGTTGGTTGTAGGGTGCGTTGTTTGGTTTCAAATTTTGTATCATTTTCCAGGCTTCTTCGGGTTGAACCAACCATTAATGAGATTGAATACGAGGATTAAGTCAATTTCAATTGAAGTTTTGTTGTCCGAAATAAAGTTCATCTGCAAGATAAAAATCGCCAAATTTCAAAGTGGTCAACGGGTTATTGCGCAACCGAAAAATAATGATCCTAGTTTACTTATCTGCTGGAACTGTCGAGATATAGAGCAAACTTACGACCTTTGTACTAAAGAACGTATCCGGTTCTGCTATGGATGTGGACGCTCGGATATTTTTAAACCTAATTGTTTCCGTTACAACCCGGGAAACGAGTAATTGAGGAACCATAATACTGGGAAGGGCCAACAGTTCGGACGCAGCGAGCAATACCGACCACGAATTGAAGTAGATTTTCATATTATTTCTAAAATTTCCAATAAGTTTAACTTACCGTTTTTAACTTATCTATATAATCCCATTAATTATGGCTGATGCTAATTACCTTAATACCTATGTAAAACGGAATTCCCAGAGACAACAAAAACGTGTACAGAGGTATTGGGCTAATAGGAGAGCCACGCGCTCTGAAATTTCTGAAACTTCCTTAATCGAGGATAATGAGGAACAGCTATACGCGGAGGTTATAATTCTGGGAACTAAATAGCGCGGTCTTATGGATAGGCACCCACAATCACTGCTTTTGGAGCTGTTAGCGAAACCTATTTGAATAACTCAAAATATAAAATTCACTACATTCCCTCCAACGTCAAAACTGCAGGAAGAGATTTAAATCGCGTTTTCGGATATTTATGGACCACAACACATAAATGACCGATACTGAAACAAAAGCTATATCTCGGTATAGATTGCTGGAAAGAGTTCCAAATTATTTCATCTCTTATTGTTCCGCTAACTCATTCTGTCTCTGAAATTTCAAATTCCACGCAAGATCTGGAGAGTGACGCAAACAAACACATTTTAACGTCAGAACAGCAAACTATTCTTGAGGAAACTTTGGGCTTGGTAAAACCAATAAGTTGTCTCATATACTATCAAGGTACATGTAACGGGTCGAGTCAACCAATTTTGGTTAGGAAGCCGAAAAGTATTAATAGAATTAAATTTCAGGAAAATTCCAGATGCATGTGAAATAATAATATTTTTTCTTAGGTTGTCGTTTTAAAGAAGCAATTGTTGAAGACCAATACCATCGTTATCCATTAATCTATTAAGCCTTTATCCTTCATCTAGTAGATTAGAATTGTGTTGTCTTTGTGTTACTAACTATCGGCTATACCTAGGTGTCTGTAACCGGGCCGATTCTGTCCCACTTAACTAACCTATCCAATCCTTCGGTTTTGTTATGTGTAAAAAAGGGTGTACGGTGGACCCGGCGTCATCCGGGAACTCAAGCCTAAGAACTTGGTCGTACATTCAAAATCAATCAATCAATCAATCAATCAATTTTCAGGCTTCTTCGGGTAGATCTGGTATTGCTTTATTTTGTTGTTGTTTTCGTATGGTGAGTTTTCTTTGGTTGTTTCTCATCTCTTCTTCTTTTTGTTGGTATTTCTCCTATTCTACCGTAGTTTGTTTTAGACGTTCTTGTCTTTTGTTTTCCTCTTCTGTCATTGTTTGGATTGTTTTTCTGTGTGGGTTTAGAAAATTGTTTTGTAAGAAAAATTTATTTATTCTAGTTTAGGGTTAGTTTAATGTTTTTTTTTTTTATTATTTTTTATTTTTTTTATTTTTAGCAGTCGCGATTTCTTTTCTTATTATATTACTCGTATGGCGTTATATGTTTGGTTGGTTGTTTGTATCGTCTCGGAGGTTTTTTCTGTGTCTTTTACTTCTATGTTCTGTATATTTATTGTTGGGTTGTCTGATTTCTTTGTTTTGCTACAGCGTATGTATATTACGGCGATGATACTGATTGCTATAATGGTGGTTATTATGATGGTTGTAGTTCCATTGATGTAATTGTCTAGTCTGTATTTTGTATTACTTCTTAATTGGATGTTGTCTGCTGTCTTTTGTAGGTGGTTGATTCTGTGTGCTTCTTCGAGGTAGTCTTGATTATGTTTTTTTCCATCTAGTAGTTTTATTTTTGGTATTTGTTTTTCATCGATGACTTCTGGTTCAATGATTTCTATACTTGTTTCATTTGGCGTTGGAGGAAGTGTTGGTTGTTCGATTTCTATTTTGGTGGTATGTCCTGCTATGTTGATTGTGAAGTCTTCTGTTGTTACTCTGCATTTTTGTAAAAACGTTATTACTCCTTGACCGGTTGCTTTCAATGTTTTTGTTTGACTTGTGCTTTCTATTATCATGTTGATGGGTTTTGGTGTGGAATATAGCCATGAATTTGTGTTTTCTAATTTTGTTAAAGAGTATAGTGGATGTGCTGGTATTGTTTCACATGGTTTCACTTTACTTAATGGATTTGTAAACAGGCTTGTTAAACAATGTGAGTTTAGATTCACAATTGTAGGATGTGCTCTTTGACATAATATGAAGTTTGATTCTGTACTATCTGTTATAGTTTTACTTTTTATTATATCCCATGTATTTAATTCTGTTGACTTGCTTTTGTCATCACTTATTGCTAATAGTTCTGCTCGTGCGGTGTATGTTTCGTAACCGTTTTTTGTTTTGATTGGTAGTAGGTATGGTTTATACAGTGTGTAGTTGTCTTTTTCTATTACTGGAACTGATACTTTTATAATGATTTGGTTGTTTACTTCGATATACGCTGCTTCAGTGATTTGCCTCATGATTTGGTGGTTGATTTTACTTAAGTTTTCTTCTACAGTTCTGTTTTTTACTATTTCTAGTATTTTTTCGTATGATATTACTAGTGGGTGAATTTTCTTGTTGTCTAATGTTGAGATTATTTCTGTAGCTTCTTCTTGCATTCTGTTTACGTGTAGACACTGTATTAGTAGTAGTGACATTAATTCTGAAGTTTGTTGTGCTAACTGCTGCTTTCTTTCGAAAAACTCTTGTTGATCATTTGACCGTTGGATTAGTTGGTTTAGTTTGTCCTGTATTTCTTCTGTTTCGTTTTGTAGTTGTGTTATAGGTTTGGATAGTGCATTGAAGTTTGACTGTAGTACTGCGATATGTTGATTTTCTAGATTTAGTAGTTGGATCTGGCCGTCTTCTAAATTTTTTAGGTTGTCATATATTTTGTTTGAATCTTCGGAGTCCATTGTTCCTAATATGAATTTTGATATTTTTCCGCCTATATCTATCAAGCCTCTTTTCTGTCTTCCATACATTTCTTTGAGTTTACCATTTTGCTTAAGAATTTGTGTTATGTGCCATTGAAGTTCTCGTCGGAATGGTTTACAGAGATCGGTTGGGTTTTTTTATCAGTATTTCGTCGCATAATGTTTTAAGATGTCGGTTGCAATTCGTTAGCGTATCAGTTATATCTTTTGTCTGCGGTAGGTTTACTGTTGTGACTATTTTTAGGCGGTTAGTGTAGAATGCGAGTTTGCTGATTTTTTCGAAGAAAATTCCGTTGTTTTCTATTTTTTGTTGTTCGAACATTTGACTGTTTTGGGTTGATACTTCTATTGGTAACATCAGACTGGATACTATGATGATTGAATATATGTGTTGCCTGTGGATTTGTTTGGTTATGATTAATGATAGTTAGTTAATTTTGTTTTAAAAGACGATTATTGTGTACTTTTTTGTGTTCGTTTTTTATTAGTATTGTTGTGTTTACTTCTGAATCTATTCTTACCACTTTATATGGTCCGAGCCATATCGGATCTTGTTTTGTTTTTCTGTTCTCGTTTTTAAGCCATACTAAGTCGTCTGGTTTCAAACTAATGTCGTTAAGTTTTTTGTCATATTGTTGCTTTACTAGTTGCTTTTTCTTGTTAATGTTTTCTCTAGCGATTGCGTGTGCGAGTCTTAGTCTTGCTTTTAGTTCTGTGACGTAATCGTCGAAGTTATAGATTGGTTCTGGATCTTTTTTGACTGCACTTGGGATGAGGGCTGGTCTTCCATATACTAGTTCATGTGGTGTGTAGTTTGTTGAGCAATGGGGTGTGGTATTGTATACAAATATTGCGTAGTGACACATTTCGTCCCAATTTTGTTTATCGATATCCGTGAAGGATCTGAGGTATTCTTTCAACGTGTTGTGAGATTTTTCAAGAGCTCCGTTTGTTTGAGGATGATATGCAGTTGTAGTTATATGTTTGAGTTTGAGAAGTTTGCATACCTCGTTGAATGACTTGCTCATAAAGTTGCTGCCCTGATCGGTAAGAATTTTATCGGGGATGCCATATTTGGTAATGTAGTGTTCACATAAGGCTTTATGAAAATTTCGATAGGTCATCTTGGAATGTGAGTAGGTAAACATTTCTGTTTTCTGTTTTAGGTAAGGGGCCTACAATGTCAAATGCTACTCTTTGGAATGGGTATTCGGCTGTGGATGTGATTTGTAATGGGGCTTTTGTTTATCTATGAGATTTATTTCTTTTGCACTCGTAACATTTACTGATATGTCTATTTATATCTATTAACATTTTGGGCCAGTAGTAGAGCATTTTGATCCTTTTATACGTTCGCCATGTACCTGCGTGTCCTCCTAAAGGTAAATTGTGGTACTCTTGTAGTATTTGTTGTCGCTTTTTTATGTCATGAACTACCTCTATTTTACTGTTTGTTGGTCTGTTTAAATTTTCGTCATTGTTTTTTGTCGTGTTATCTGTGGTGGTTGTATCTGAATTTAATTTTGAGTCTTGTATTCTTTTCGTTTGATTGTTCTTGGTTTGAGCCCTTGTTATAGCTGTTATTTGATTGTATTTAATACGACTTAGTGCGTTTGCGTTCGCGTTTTGTTTACCTGGTTTATGAATTATTTCGAAATTATATTCAGACAGCTTTAAGTTCCACTTTAGGATTCGGTTTGGTATTTTCGTTAAGTTCCCTGTTAATGGTTTATGGTCAGTGACAATTGTGAATTTTCTACCGTAAAGATATGGTCTAAAGTTATTAACTGACCAGTATATAGCGAGCATTTCTTTTTCTATTGTTGAGTAGTTTCTTTCAGACTTGCCTAGTGCTCTACTTGCGAATGCTACTGGAAATTCACCTGTGGGGTATATTTGAGATAATACTGCTCCTAGACTATAATTGCTTGCGTCTGTGGTTAGCGTGAATAGTTTTGTCATGTCAGGATACTTAAGTATAGGTGGATTGATTAAGCATTGTTTTAGTGAGTTGAATGCGTTTATACAGATTTCGGAAAACTCAAAGGGTGTACCTTTACGTGTTAATTTAGTTAATGGCTCAGCAATTTCTGAGAATTTTGGAATGAAACGGCGGTAGTAATTGGCTAAACCTAGGAATGACTGAGTTTCTTTAACATTTTTAGGGAATGGGAATTCTTGAACTGCTTGTGTGGTTGTGGGGTTTGGTTTGATACCTTCGGGAGTTATCAAGTGACCTAGGAAAGTAATTTCTTTCTTTAAAAATTGACATTTGGTACATTGGAGTTTTAGACTATTGGTTCGACAAATTTCAAAAACTTCAGTGAGTTTTTGGTTATGATCGTTAAGATTTTTACCATAGATTATGACATCGTCTAAGTATACAAAACCTTTTAGACCTTGGAAACCTCTGAGAATGTTGTTAATCATTCTTTGAAAAGTTGCTTGTGAGTTTTTGAGACCGAAAGGCATGCGTGTGAACTCAAAGTGGCCATAGTCGGTGCTGAACGCTGTTTTGTGGGAGTCTCGGGGATTCATCTCAATTTGATGGTAACCGCTAGCCATATCTAATGTGGAGAAATATTGTGCGTGACCAAGTTGGTCGAGAATATCGTTTATATTTGGGAGTGGGAATGAGTCACCTATTGTGATTTCATTCAATTTGCGGAAGTCGACTACGACTCTCCATTTTGGTTTACCGTCTTTTCCTGGTTTTTTGGGTACAGCCAAGAGCGGGCTGTTAAACGGGCTTATGCTAGGTTGGATTTTGCCTTCTGACAGCATTTCATTCACTTGTTTGTTGATTTCTTCCCTGTGAGTTTGGGGAAGTCTGTACCTTTGTACGTGTATTGGTTTTGAGTTTGTGTATAGGTTTATGTCGTGCTTGACTCCGGGCACGCTTGTTAATTTGTCACCCTCTATGTAGAAGATATCTTGGTATTTTAAACAAAGTTCTAGTATAGATAAGTTTTCTTGTAAGTTGTTTGATTTGTCTAAGTTTTCTGCGATTGTCTGGGCTATAGTTTCTTCCCTATTAATTTGTTGATCTGTTTTGTGGTTTTCTATCGGGTATTGCTTTATTGGCTCCAATTCTGGTTGGAAATTTTGTATCTGGGTGTTGTGTGTGAGTGTATTTGCTATTAGTATTTTTGCTCTGAAGTTTTTTGGTTCGAGTAACATATGTGGTACGAATATTCCTGGTATTACTTCTTGGGCTGAGCATATGCATAATTGGTTGGTTTTTGTTTGGATTTCTATTACTGTTTCGCTCCGTGCAGGTAGAGTAATTTTATTTTCGGATTGGTTTGTGAAATTGATAAGTTTTTGCCCTATTTTGAGTTGATTTGTGCTGTAAAGTATGTCGACTTTGTGTTCGTCGAAAAAATCTCTGCCTATAATTCCATCTTCTGCGATTGGGAATTCATTTGTGATTTTATGAAATTTGTGTGTTATAGTTAAGTCTTGGTCTAATTTTATCTTTAAGTTTACTGAGCCTTTAGTTTTGATTGTGCCTTTCCCTATGCCTGTTAAATCTAATATGTCCTCGGTGTCTATCTTTTCTGTTGTGATTATTTTTTCTTTAATTAATGATACGTCTGCTCCTGAATCTAGTAATAATTCTGGTCTTAGTTTGCCTATTATTGGTGAGATAGTGTCTCTGTCTATTTTAAATTTGGATACTAGGTTTACTGGTTTAGTAATTTGTTGCTCGTCGGGGTATAGTAAATGTTTGATGTCGTATGGGTTGTCATTTCTTGCTTGTTCTGTAATGTGGCGATTTTTCCGTGTGTTGGCTGTTTCGAATTTTGTTTTGTGTCTGTGTTTAATGAATTTTACTGTTTGGATTGTTATTTTGCTAAAAAGAAGATAAATTATTTGTTTAAAGTTTGTTATTTTTGTGTTTATTTGTTTGTTGTAATTTTGTGCTTTTAATTTTATTTGGCTGTTTAGTTTTTTGTGATTTTCTATTATATATAATTTTATGTGTAATCCTATTATTTGTAATAGGGATAAAATTATTACAATATGTGACGTTGTTGTGTTGAGCTTAGGTGAATTGATTTTTGCTGTATTTTCAACGTTGTGTGAAATTTGTTTTTGAGTGTTTGTGTTCTTTGTTTTTTGTTGAATGTGGGTGTCGGGACCCGTTGATTGTGTGATTTGGATTTGGGTGTCTAGACCCTTTTGGTTTGCTTGTTGATGGGTGTCTGGACCCGTTTGATTTGTTTGTTGATGGGTGTCTGGACCCGTTTGATTTGTTTGTTGGTGGGTATCTGGACCCGTTTGATTTGTTTGTTGGTGGGTGTCTGGACCCGTTTGATTTGTTTGTTTGAATTGAAGATACCTTTCTGGAATGCATCCCATTTGGAGAGAATGTCCTTGTTCTTGTTGAATTTCGATATTGTTATAGAGGTTTATGGGATCCAACGGCGGCAGCTCTCCTACAGCTGGTTGGACCCGTTCACATTTCCCTGGTCATGTTGAATTGATGCTAAGTGTGGGTATATTGCTTCTTGTTGTTGCGGTATAATTTGGTTTATTTTCATGTTTTTTAACCTGTCCTCTAGGTCATTTGTTGTTTTCTGTTGTGGTTGCTGGAGTTGGTAGTTATTTGTATTGTATGTTGGTTGTTGTGGTTGTTGTCTAGGGTAGTCATTTGTATTGTATGTTCTTCGTCCTAGGAATTTGCTTCTACATTCGTCAAATGTATGGCCTGTGGTTGTCTTACAATGAGAACAATATTTTGGGGTGTAGTCATTTCTTTGTTGGGGTTGCCTGTATTGTGTGAAATTGTTTTGTGTATGGGTTCGGTATGGATTGTTGTTTTGTGTCGGTCTTGGTATAAAATTGCTTTGTGGTGTTTGTGTCGTGTTTTGTTTGTTAAAATTGTTCGTGTAGTTGTTGAATTGTGGGTGTGGATTGTAGTTTGTGTATTGTGCGTTTCGTTGTGTTGCAATCCGTGTTCTGCAAACTTCGTATGTGTGGTTTGGCTTCTGGCAGTAGTTGCATATAATTTGTGTTTGTCTTACCTGGTTGTTTTTTTGGGGATTCTGAATTCCTGGGTTGTGGTGTTGTTGTAGTATTATGTTAGGTGTTGAATAGTTCGGTGTTGGTTGGATGAATGTATGTTGGTTGTGTGAATAGTTCGCTGTCGGTTGAGTGGTGTGTATGCTGGTTGAGGCTGCTAACATTTGTTCCATTAGTTCGGTTTCGTTAATTATTGTGTCTACGTTTTTTGCTTGTACTGTAGCTACTTTTTCTCGTAATATGATATTGTTCAGTCCACGTTTAAATGATTGTACTGCCGTTGTGTCTAAGTGTTGTGTGTACGATTTGTCTATTGTTTGCAATGTGTATTTATTTTTATACCCGTTTTTGTATTTGTCAAGTGCTTCGATTAGTCTGTATCCGTAGTTTCTTACTGTTTCTCCGTATAGTTGTTGAATGTCCATGAATTTCCTTTCCAGTTCGTTTAGTGTGTATGTTCTCGCGTACATGTTATTTATTATTTCTTTTAGCGCTTCGTAGTCTTCTACTTCCCTGTGGCTAATTCGTGTGTAAGCGTCGCCTGTGAGTTTGAATTTGAGTAATTGTGTGAATGTTCTTTTCTCTGCTTCTGTCCCTAGCATTTTATATACGCTGTCCGCAATGCCAATGAATCGCGCTAATTTGCTTGTGTTGTTCTCTGTATCTTCACCGCTGAATTCCGGGATGGCGTTGTCCGCGATTAATTGTTGGATTTGTTTCCGATCCATTTTTATTGTTTGTGGTTTTGGTTCAGGTGTGATGATTTCTTCTGGTTTTTTTGGTTTTATTGGTAGTTGCGCTTTCTGGCCTGGAGGGGTGTTTACTGATTGACTACGTGTCCTGTCGCCTCTGATTAATGATGGTTCTCTTGGGTTGGGTTTCGATTTTTCCGGTGATCTTTTGGTCTTACTTGATTTTTCTTCGAATGGTGAGGCTGTGTTCTCGTTCATAAAAGGAATTTGTCCTGTTTTTGCACTTCACTTATAGAATAAAATGTTATTTGTGTTAAAATTGGTTAGTGTTTTGAGAAGAACGACCCTTTTTGATATTAATTACACTGAAACTTCCGACCTTAAGATTTTCTTTATTTAAAATTTGTGGACTGGGGAATCACGATCTGGGAATTTTTTGTGTGGATTACGATACGATTTGAGAAGTGTGTTTTAGTTTCTGTTATTTGAACTGGGATTTTTCGACCCTATTTGCTGTAAGTTGTGCGTTTCCTTTTCTTAACTAATGCGTCAAGTTCGAGATTCTACAGCGCCAATGTTTTATATATTAATTTTTTGTGAAATGATTTTGGTTTTTTTTTATCTTTAATTATGTATTTTATATGTTAATGTTTTTGAATATTTACGTATTTATATAAATAAAGTATGTATGTTATCCACGAAGGCACAAATATTTTATGTGTTTCTGTGTTATGAAATTTCTATTGTAAAGGGTGATTTTTTTGTGGTTAGGATTTTCATGCATTAGTATTTGACAGATCACGCGGGATTTCAGACAAGGTGTCAAAGAGAAAGATGCTCAGTATGCTTTGACATTGCAAGAACTGAAGCCGAACGATCTGCCACAACGTCGAATTTTCAGTGAATGGGCCCTAGAAAAGTTGGCAGAAAATCCGCTTTTTTATCGACAAATTTTGTTCAGCGATGAGGCTCATTTCTGGTTGAATGGCTACGTAAATAAGCAAAATTGCCGCATTTGGAGTGAAGAGCAACCAGAAGCCGTTCAAGAACTGCCCATGCATCCCGAAAAATGC
Organism: Nephrotoma guestfalica; assembly: GCA_963691935.1. Taxonomy (NCBI): domain Eukaryota; kingdom Metazoa; phylum Arthropoda; class Insecta; order Diptera; family Tipulidae; genus Nephrotoma; species Nephrotoma guestfalica. Next base: position 115,667,400 of record OY829914.1, read on the forward strand.
ACTGTTTGGTGTGGTTTGTACGCTGGTGGAATCATTGGACCGTATTTTTTCAAAGATGCTGTTGGACGCAACGTTACGGTGAATGGCGATCGCTATCGTTCGATGCTAACAAACTTTTTGTTGCCAAAAATGGAAGAACTGAACTTAGTTGACATGTGGTTTCAACAAGATGGCGCTACATGCCACACAGCTCGCGATTCTATGGCCATTTTGAGGGAAAACTTCGGAGAACAATTCATCTCAAGAAATGGCCCGGTAAGTTGGGCACCAAGATCATGCGATTTGACGCCTTTAGACTATTTTTTGTGGGGCTACGTCAAGTCTAAAGTCTACAGAAATAAGCCAGCAACTATTCCAGTTTTGGAAGACAACATTTCCGAAGAAATTCGGGCTATTCCGGCCGAAATGCTCGAAAAAGTTGCCCAAAATTGGACTTTCCGAATGGACCACCTAAGACGCAGCCGCGGTCAACATTTAAATGAAATTATCTTCAAAAAGTAAATGTCATGGACCAATCTAACGTTTCAAATAAAGAACCGATGAGATTTTGCAAATTTTATGCGTTTTTTTTTAAAAAAAAGTTCTCAAGCTCTTAAAAAATCACCCGTTATTTCTACTGTATTGCAAATGATTAAATAATACAAGATAACATTTATTACATAAAACTCGCATATAGATCACTATATAAAATTTTAAGTTGAAACTTGATATATGATTAAATAAATTGGTTTCATATAGCAATATGCTTAAACTTAAATAAATTTTTATGACATTGAATTATTGTCATGTTAAGTATTGTAGATATTGTAAAATTAACCGAGGTTATGGTTATGTATTATATGTTGATATCTTAGTTGTGAAATTTGAGCATTTATTAAATTTATTGTAATTTGTATTACAAACTTTCTTACCTTATCATTTTCTGCTTTGGTTCTTCGTTCGGAAGATATTTTATTTGTATTTGAATACACGTAAATTAGATATATAAAATTTGTTATTGAACACACTGAATGATTGATAATTTTATTTTATACTTAAATACACCTATATTAACAATATAATATTTATTTAAAACACACGGATTTAACTATAATCTTAATTTTATAATTGGATTCACGTATATTGACGGTATAATAATTTATTTAAAACACACAAATTTAACGATAATCTTAAATTTTATAAATAATATTTTGTATTTTATTCTAACTATTCTTTTGATATTTCCCGAACTAAATTTTGACTTATTTTCTTGACGTTTTACGAACTAACTAATAATATTTTCAATTTTTGAAATCAAGCTTCATTCTGGCTTTATTAAAATTTTTGCTCGTAAGCATAATTTTGGTTTTTATTTTGGGAAGATTATTTATGCCAAGTACATTGTATACGGATATTATATATGCTGATTAATTTTGTCGAATTTAACAACTTTTGTAATTTGGGTTGCATTTTGTATTAAATGTATTATGTGTTACATTTAATTTTGATGTGCCCAAAAGTTTTGTTAGTTTTGTTTATAGAATAATTAAATTGCGGATGTTTATCATTCTACATTTGTTGTGTACATTTTGTATGTACTTTGTAATTGCGTATTTGTTTCTTGTTTCATAATACTTTGTCTTACAACATTTTGTACATTTTGTATCACAACAAAAGGAAGATTCGATGACGCAAACTTGGAATCCGTAGACAAAATCGAAAGCAGTCATTTCGATTTAAGGCAGAGGCTGTTCCAATGGGAAAAATTAATTGAGGAAAACAATGCTCAAGGGAATACTACAATGGAGGAATTGTTATTAAACCAAAGTAATTTTATTCAAGAAATATCATCGATTAATAGAAGAGAAAGTGAAGTGCGTTTGCCGCGTGTAAATATTCCCGCATTCAGTGGTGAATATTCTGAATTTCCCTCGTTTCGAGATCTTTTTGAAGCATCATAATACTCATATTTCAAAAGTACATAAGCTCCAATATTTAAAAGGATTGCTAAAAGGAGAGGCATACGCATTGATAAATCATTTTACAATTACGGACGCTAATTATGATGAAGTATGGGAAAAGATAAAAGCAAGGTACGACAAACGTAAACACGTTGTGCACTCGTTATTGAAACAATTCATGGATCAACCAAACGTATTACAAAACTGCGCAAAATCACTTCGTCATTTGTCAGATGTTTCTGATGAAATAATGAGAGGACTAAAGGTGCTTGGGGATCAAGCTGAAGGGCGTGATCCGTGGCTAATTTATATTTTAACAAATAAATTAGATTTGGATACGAAAGAGGCGTGGGCCCACGAGACTGCTGAGATGGACTTTCCTACTCTCAATCAACTGTTCAAATTTCTTAATAAAAGAAGCGATGCTTTAAAAAGTTTAAATGCAGGCCAATTAAAACGCTCCAACGATTCAAAACGAGTCAGTTCTTTGGTGTCACAATCATACACAAATGTTTGTCCGTTATGCTCAGGAGAGCATTACCTAGGTAGATGTGAGACATTTATGAAGTTACCAAGTTCAGAGCGAAAAAAGTTAGTAGTAGACAAAAAACTATGTTTCAACTGCCTGTCGTCTACTCACCAATCAACGGTCTGCAAATCTAGATACAGTTGCAGAATTTGCAGACGAAGACATCATTTAACGCTACATCCTGAACCTCCGGTGGTGAACCAAGAGAATAAGTCCGCGGTCTGTTCAACGGAACAACAAGAGTCCACAAGCTGCAATGCGATGTTAAAAGCGAAAAGTTTACAGATTGGGCAACCTCAAGCGATTTTACCAACGGCAATTGTTTTAGTGAACGATAAATTTGGAAAACAGCATAAATGCCGAATCTTGCTGAATTCAGGGTCCCAATGTTCGTTTATTTCGGAGAATTGCGTTCAAAGGTTACAAATAGAAAGACAAAGAGCCAATGTGAATATAACGGGAATTACACCTGGTTCTATGGTGTCGAGAGGAAAGGCGTGTATAATGATGAAATCACTATATAACCCTAGTATACAAATAGAAGTAAACGCGTTAATAATCAACCAGTTACCGTCTAATCTACCAAGATACCCTATTGATGTTCAGGATAAACGGTTTATTGAAAATATGGAACTGGCTGACATCGATTTCGACACACCAGGTCCTATAGACTTTCTAATTGGAGCTGATCAATTTTTCACAATTCTTGAGAATGGGAAAAGGCAATTTAACTCCATTCTTCTACAGAAAACTGTGTTTGGCTGGATAGTATCTGGTCAACCGAAATCGGCGCCAGCTGAGAATGCTTTATGTTCCTACACGTCTCTAAATATTCAAATTGATTCAAATATTGACGAAATTCTGCAACGATTTTGGAAAATAGAGGAGATTCCAAATATTGACAACGTTTCTCCAGAGGAAGCTGAATGTGAAGAAATTTATGACCGTACACATAAAAGACAGAAGGATGGCAGATATATGGTTAAACTTCCATTTAAAACGAAATCGCCAGAACTGGGCAACTCATTAATTGTCGCAACGCAACGTTTCCTATCACTGGAACGCAAGTTAAATCATGATTCAAAATTAAAGGAACAATACGTCAATCAAATCAGAGAGTATATTGAAATGGGACATATGACGGAAATTTCTCAACTTAACACCATAAATGATTCGCGTTCGTATTATATGCCGCATCATTCTGTGATCAAGGAAACCAGTGACACTACAAAGGTTCGAGTAGTTTTTGATGGTTCAAGCAAGAGCTCCACAGGCGTTTCTCTAAATGACAAATTGATTGTTGGTCCAACCATTCAACCAACATTATGGGCTACACTTATGAGGTTTAGACAACACAGAATCGCGATCACTGCCGACATCGAAAAAATGTATAGGCAAGTTTTAGTATTTCTGGACGATGCAGACTATCAACGGGTTTTGCGGCGTGAACATCCTAATCAAAAAATAAGACATTACAAGTTAAATCGAGTCACATTTGGACTAGCTTGTTCTGCATATTTAGCGATACGCACTCTTCAGCAGTTGGGCCGGGACATTGGAGAAGAGAGAATCACTCAGCATATCGTGAATGATTTTTACGTCGACGATTTCTTATCTGGCTCTTGTGATATAGAAAGCGCGGTTCGACTCAAAGAAATGATGATTAGAGTATTACGACAAGGGGGTTTTGTATTGAGAAAATGGCAATCTAATGCAAAATGTCTATCAGATGAAGGAGGAAAAGAAACCACAACAAAATTATGCAGTGATGGTGGTATTTCCGCAGTGACAGTTCTGGGATTACAGTGGCATCCTACAACTGATTTATTAACCTTCAGGGTATGTTCCGAGAAAAATACAGAAGTAACGAAGCGAAAATTAATATCCGAAGCTTCTCGAGTGTTTGATCCATTAGGATTTTTAGCTCCTTCAACTGTGATTTTAAAAATATTATTCCAAAGGCTCTGGCTTTTAAAATTAGATTGGGACGATAAGCTGCCAGAGTGTTATAACAAAATGTACAGAAAGGTCAGAGACGAATATGGATATTTTGAAAACATAAAAATAAAGAGATTCACGGAGCATTATGAAACCACGCAAATACATGGATTCTCAGATGCAAGCGAAGTGGCTTATTGCGCCGTTATTTAATATCTTGACCGCGAAAACAAAAGTTGCTCCTATAAAAAAGGTTTCTTTACCTAGACTGGAGCTGTGTGCGGCACATTTATTAACGAAACTTATGTTCTCGGTGAAAGAAACAATAGCACCCAACGCAATGTGCTATGCATGGACCGACTCATCCATCGTCCTAGCTTGGTTATCCACATACCCAGCGAGATGGAAGACATTTGTTGCGAATCGGACAAGCCAGATACTAGATAAATTGTCCCGAAAACATTGGGCTTATGTTAAATCCTCTGATAACCCAGCTGATCATGGTTCCCGAGGAGTATCTCCCTTAAAACTGGTCGACTTAGAACAATGGTGGCATGGACCCAGCTGGCTAAAACAACCCGAAACCCTGTGGCCGGCTACTCACTCAACAACCTTAGACGAAACCGCGATTCAAGCCGAACTTAGCAAAACCAAATTACCAATAACCACATTTCAAGCTGTAGTGCAGGACGACTGGTTGGGTGAATCGAATTTATTATCTTTAGCCCCGTTTATAGATGTATCGGGAGTGTTGAGAGTGGGTGGTAGACTAGCCAATGCTGATTCTGACTATGATAGTAAACACCCAGTGATAGTTCCATCCAACCATATTTTTACCAGCAGACTGATATGGGAGACGCACTTCAAAAATTTGCACGCAGGTCCCACACTCACTAACAATATGATAAGACAAAAATATTGGATAGTTAAAGGACGCCCAAAGATAAGGTCAATTTTGAAAAATTGTGTGGTCTGCGTCAAATATGCACGTAAAACCAGTTCACAGTTAATGGGAAATTTACCGGCGAAGATAATAGTACCGTCAAACCCATTTACCAACTGTGATATAGACTTCGCTGGCCCACTTTACTTCGCTTCAAAAAAGGGCAGAGGTGGAACTAACCCTATTAAAGGATATCTTTGTATATTTGTTTGTCTGTCAGTCAAGGCAGTTCACATAGAACCAGTAAGTGATCTTACTAGCGACGCTTTCCTAGCTGCTTTGAGGCGTTTTACTGCACGGCGCGGAGTTCCAAAAGAGATATACACGGATAATGGGTCCAACTTTATCGGAGCGAAGAGAATTTTAAACGATACATACAAGCTAATTAAAAACATTAACCAAAATTATATAATTTCAGAATTTTTAAGCGACAATGGTATGATATATAGGCGACAATGTTATGTCAAATCGAGAATATCTTGAATTCTCGTCCTTTATGCACTGCATCGACAGATGATAACTACGAAGTATTAACGCCTGCTCATTTTCTGATAGGGACATCTACCGGGTCCGTTCCGGAGTCACATATAACTGCAGCAGATTCCACATTATCCAGATGGCAACGCATTCAATCTAGAATACAAATATTCTGGAATAAATATCGTACGGATTATATAAACAATCTTCAACAGAGGCGTAAATGGCAACAACCTAAGGAAAACATTAAAGTTGGCGACATAGTTATTATCAAAGAAGATAATATTCCAGTTTGTAAATGGCCCCTCGGACGAATTCTGGAAACACATTCTGGTGACGACGATCTGATTCGAGTAGTAACCATCAAAACTTCAAGTTCAACGTTGCAGCGACCAATTGTAAAAATTTGTAAGCTCCCTGTGGGTTAACGAAAGGATCGTTAACGGTGCCGGAGTATGTTACAACTGATGAATGGGCCACAAGCTGATTCCTAAAAAAGATAAAAGAACAGGACACAAAGAATCAATTTTTAATTTAATACTCCACATAATTATACTTATCTAATATCAACAGCTGATCCTGCGACCTTCAATCAACTTGTATTTTTAAAAGTTAACCGCACCTCTATATTTCTGCAAATGATCATTGTAACCTAAAATAATTTAGAATATTTAATAATTTTACATTTACAAAAAAACATTAAAATTTCACTATTAATTTTAATTGATTAATTTACATTTAAATTTTGTTATATATATATATATATATATATATATATATATATATATATATATATATATATATATATATATATATATATATATATATATATATTTACCTTAAATTGTACACTATTGAATTTTAACATTATTATTTACGTCAGCTGATCTTTATTTACCAATGACAGTTATAGATATTATTTACAACAATTAGGCACCAGCCTTAATTATGGCATATCTATAAATTTTTTATGGTTAAGGGTATCAATTTAATATAGTTTAAAGTTGAAATGCTAGATGTCATAAATTCTAATTTTTTTTATATAAACGATAACATATTTTTGAAAATCAAATTATATGTCAAGAAAAATTGTAATCATTAGAAAATACACAGTGATTTAGAGCACATCTAAAAAAGCTTTCTGATTAAATAAATACAGTGATTAAAGTATACAGTCTTTTTGTGAATTACCGGACCGACATTGGATATAAATATCGACCCGCATTGTATTTGGCTTTGAGAAACATCACATCAACAAAAAGGATTTGACCCACGCATTTCAATTGGACACGGCAATCTGCACTCGAAAATTTTGGACCTCGCATAACTTTGGATACGACGCTATATTGGAAACAAAATTTATTGTGATTATGCGTACTTTGGCGCAAACAGAAAACGACCGGCAATATTTTATCATCACGTAATTGAGCTGAGGGATTGGAATTACACTGCGACGCCACTAGCATCTGTGAATTTGCTAAATTATAATAATTCCCAACCAGGCTCATTGGCGTATTTTACAGGTAGTATTTCGAACAAGCGAGTATTTTTACAGTATTTCGAACAGGTAGTAACTACTAAAATAGTTATCGAAGTATAATTTGTGACCTTTCGATTCAATTCTTGCTGCAAGGTGAAGCACAATAGTTCCCGAAACCAAACTTTTTTAAATTGTATTCGGACAAGCCAATATTAGATCCCTGGTACAAAATCAAGTCATACGGCTGTCCCGACTTCCCACACAGTACAAACATTTTTATACCCCACGGTTTTGATTTATTTTTGACGTACTGCTTGGCTGATAGTCTTCCTTTAAAAGGGATCATCTGCTCATCGACACAGAGATTTTCTTCTAAATTAAGTTGGTTACAGTGAAACTTTATGGTGTCTATCAAAGGCCGAAGTTTATAGTACAGATCCGTGTTGTTGGCTGGTGTATCATTTACATAATGTAGGTTTGTTTTTAGTGGAAAAAAAAACGATCGCGTGTCATTGCGTATGATACTAAGTCAATCCCATCTCTCGATTCCAGTAGATTTTAAGTTGGGGTATCATTTTGGCACCAATGAATAAATGGATTGCCATGAACCGCATGATTTCGATTTCATCTGTCGGTTAAAAGCAATATTATTTTGCATAGAGTACAAATTGGTATTGGTTGCCATAACGCTAAAATGTTCATTGGTAAAATATCTTTGAAACTATGAGAGAGGTGAGTGTTCACCAATAATCTCAGTGCTATCATCTTCAATTTGGAATTTTGGCTCGTAAGGGATTTCAACGCAATACGTTTTCTTTCGCCATTGTATGTCTTTTTTATCAGTAAGGCTCATATAATTTGTGTCGGCTTTCGTGAAATCCAGTATTTGTATATCTACGTCATTGTGCATTACGACATTCCCAGCAACTGTTGCTATGGCAACGACAGTTAGTCCTTCATCACCTTGATCACCAAAATTTGCCGTAGGTATTTCAAAATGCTCCAACTTAGAAGAATTTGTGTTATCACCGGAATATTCCACATTTTCTTGATTGTCTAATTCGCCCTCCGTTTGTTTTCTTTCTATTCTGCTAGTGCGAGCCAATTTGGAGTTATGTTCAGGATCTGTAAAAACCCCTGTTTCACCCATTTCATCCTCATCCGAACTTTCCATCAATATGGCATATATTACATCTTCGGTCAACTTTGTACTTCGAGACATGGTTTAAATTTAACAAAATTTAACAAATTTAACCAAAATCAATTTTCGAAAGTAAGACTAAAAGTAATTCCTGTAATAAAAATACTAACTTTAACGACCATTGCAACGAAAAATCCATCCCAGTGGACAAAATGAATTATGTTCATTGAGATGGACATTATATATAGTTACTTCTAACGATTTGTCCATCCAGAAGGACATTGTTATTTTATCAAAAAATCACCACATTTAATTATTTAAAAGCAAAAAATAACCGATAATCACAAACCAGAAAACATGTTTATTAACAAAATACTTTTAACGCATAAATTATAACTGTAAACTCTAAATAATACTATGCAATTTCAGACATTTCTTACCCCATAAAACACGTGTGAACTTGTCAAAATAAATGTTATAACTAAAATATTTCCTATTTGATTTGTTCAATTTAAAGTGAAAAAAATTGGAACTAATGGGCCTATTCCACTACAACACCGTTTTATTTTGCAGAAAACTAGAACGAGATAAAAATATAGATTCTATCTGAGTATGACCCGTACATCAGTATTTTTTTTTTTCTGAAAAGTTTTGTTGTTGTTGAATTGGTTGCCATAATTATAAATAAAAATATGAAACAAAGTATTTTTTATGGCAACCAAAATGAAAAAAATTGCCCCACGCTCAGCAAACTTTTATTTTTTTCGATGTTTTTATTTTTTATGGTAGACTGAAATTTTTTCGATTTTTTATGGTAGAATATTTGTGGTTGGCGTGTCGACACAATAAAAAATTGTTTCTTTTGGAAAAAATTGAGAAAAATATTGGAGCAATTCACACTTCATTTTAAATAATATTTTTTCGCCTTCTTGAAATTTCACTTTTCATTTAATTTTTTTAGGTTATTTTTCAATTAAAAAATTGTTAATTCAACATTTAAAAATAATACCGACTGTTGAAGTAGGTAACTTGGCCAAAATCGTTCCTTCGACTATAAAAAACATGGTGTTATTGTGATTGTTCTGTATATTGGTATATTTCAGCACTCTCGAATTAAATTCACGAATCGTAGGAAATTCTTCCATTTAGCGTCACTATCTGTGTGACTAACGAATATGATAATCGACACTTACTTATACACAATCAACTTCCCAACCACCCCATACTTGCTTTCCTTTTAACGCCGGATCGCGGATAAATTTGAATTTTTGACTTATAGATGGCTAATGTGTAAGAATCACAACAATCAGTTTCGAACAAATGAGACTATTGATTTGAAAAAATCAGTCTTCTCATCAGGTCGCGACGACTGATGTTGTATTACTACATTGGAATATTGTCTATATATATAGAACATACCATGTAGTTGTACTACTAGCGAATTACTGCATAGCGTACGAAATTTTTGATTCTTTCATATTTCCATCTATATTCAATTTTAACAATTAAGTTTTTTCGCATTTACGAATTTTATTATATATTTTACCTTTTTGGTTTTTGCAATTGTAATGGTGTTATTGTGATTGTTCTGTATATTGGTATATTTCAGCACTCTCGAATTAAATTCACGAATCGTAGGAAATTCTTCCATTTAGCGTCACTATCTGTGTGACAAACGAATATGATAATCGACACTTACTTATACACAATCAACTTCCCAACCACCCCATACTTGCTTTCCTTTTAACGCCGGATCGCGGATAAATTTGAATTTTTGACTTATAGATGGCTAATGTGTAAGAATCACAACAATCAGTTTCGAACAAATGAGACTATTTTGATTTGAAAAAATCAGTCTTCTCATCAGGTCGCGACGACTGATGTTGTGTATTACTACATTGGAATATTGTCTATATATATAGAACACATACCATGTAGTTGTACGTCTAGCGAATTACTGCATAGCGTACGAAATTTTTGATTCTTTCATATTTCCATCTATATTCAATTTTAACAATTAAGTTTTTTCGCATTTACGAATTTTATTATATATTTTACCTTTTTGGTTTTTGCAATTGTAATGGTGTTATTGTGATTGTTCTGTATATTTGGTATATTTCAGCACTCTCGAATTAAATTCACGAATCGTAGGAAATTCTTCCATTTAGCGTCACTATCTGTGTGACAAACGAATATGATAATCGACACTTACTTATACACAATCAACTTCCCAACCACCCCATACTTGCTTTCCTTTTAACGCCGGATCGCGGATAAATTTGAATTTTTGACTTATAGATGGCTAATGTGTAAGAATCACAACAATCAGTTTCGAACAAATGAGACTATTGATTTGAAAAAATCAGTCTTCTCATCAGGTCGCGACGACTGATGTTGTATTACTACATTGGAATATTGTCTATATATATAGAACATACCATGTAGTTGTACTACTAGCGAATTACTGCATAGCGTACGAAATTTTTGATTCTTTCATATCAACTTAATTGTTAAAATTGAATATAGATGGAAATATGAAAGAATCAAAAATTTCGTACGCTATGCAGTAATTCGCTAGTAGTACAACTACATGGTATGTTCTATATATATAGACAATATTCCAATGTAGTAATACAACATCAGTCGTCGCGACCTGATGAGAAGACTGATTTTTTCAAATCAATAGTCTCATTTGTTCGAAACTGATTGTTGTGATTCTTACACATTTAGCCATCTATAAGTCAAAAATTCAAAAAAAAAAAAAATATAAAAAACACCCTACCTAGGTATCATATTGCGTACACAAAATTTTAAAAACACAGGATTTTCAGATGAGAAATATTTTATTAAAATTTATCATTAAAATTAAAATTTATTTATTAAAATTTATTTGAATTTGTTTATTTAATATAAAGTCGACCATTAATTGGATATATTCAATGCGATTGAATGACCATTATATTAGAACCGTTTTGTCGTAGCTCTTCAACTTGAGTTATTCCTAAATCACCACAGACACACAGACAGGCAACAGTAAAATATAAGCCTAATTCTGATACATCGTCCTCATATGATTTGAGATAGTAAATGTCTATGCAATACGGGATCCAGTAATGCCAGTTGATGTCTATCGAAATCCGAATGCTTACCGGCCAATTTCGATAAGATGAACCCGTTTAATGGAAGTTCAAGGAGAATATTTTCGAATCCAATATTCGCCCAAATATCGTAATCGATCGAATTTGTTTGATCGATAATGGTGACCCTGGAAAATGCTCTGTGAAATGCTAGTTAGGCCAAACCCAAACAAATCTATTTCAGCGTTGTACTCAACGAAATTAGCAGCATCGAGATTGGAAACGAAAATTCATTTTGGCCAAAACGAGTGAGATTAAACCACAATGTGTTGATGAAAGATGGCTTGAATGCCAACATATAGTAATCTAAAGAAAAACGAAATTGTTGTTAGTTAAAGACTTTACCATTTTTTTATTGAAAGACTTACTTGTATTCATAAACCGCCATTCGAAACATTTCTTAAATAACTATCCGACCATTTAACAATGGTTTCATTATCAATTTCATCATGTTTGGCGATAGGTTGGGCATGCATTTTTAAAATTTCCGAACGTTCCTGTTCATTAGGAAGCAGAATTTCGATTTTACGATCTAAACGTCCAGGACGTAATAATGCCGGATCTAGCGTATCCGGACGGTTTGTATAGCCATAATCATTTTAACCTAATCCAACGAATCGAAACCATTCATTTGATTAAGCAATTCCATTAGAGTACGTTGAATTTTAAGATCGGCTGATGTACCTTCGGAAAAACGACGACCTCCAATTGCATCAATTTCATTTCATCCATTAATATGATGCACGGCTGAAGATCACGAGCGTAGTTAAACATTTCACTTATTAACCGAGCACTTCATATCTAATGCTACCCTAGTTCCAGCATTCAATTTTGTCTTGTCTACCTGACGTCGATATCCAACAACATATCGTAGCCCGTTTGTTGCCTTCACAATAACTATAAAAATAAGATAACATTAAGCATTGTTTCACTGAATCACTGACATATTGGAGGTATGTACTTATATTTATCCTCATTCAATTGTTTAAGTACCTCCTCGGCAATTTGCCCAACACTTTGCAACACTTTTTAATCATTTTCTAATTTATCGAACTGTTTCGTTAAATCTTTTAATTGTTCTCGCACTGAAAGCCAACATATAAAATACCAATTCGATACATTTGCTGACAGTCGGAATGATTCTGTTATTTTCCATACTACATGTTTTCATAAACAGTCAAATAGAAATTGATCGGTTAGCTGAGACAAACTGTAAAAGATCGGCATCATTCAACATTATTAAAATTTCATAGCACTCAAATGATTAATGTAATCGCATTTTCGTTTTCTTCAGAATCCAAATCATCTACTTCCACATCATTGCTGTTATTATCCGGTTTTAATGATCGATACACAGTTTTATACAAGTATTTTGAGACAAATATAAGACTGGACTGGTTTTTATTAAATTTTTTTTGGGTTAAAAGTGTGACACTTCGATTTTTGTTTGATTTTTTTTCGCCTGTTGAATGATTTTTTTAGGTTAATATGAACTTGTAAAAAATTTCCCCTCACATAATTTATAGCAAAATAATTTTTAAATAGTTTCGTAAACTATCCAACATAATACTATCCAACATCCTCATTACCCTAATCCTCCTTTTCCATTATACTTACAGATCTAACCATTTTGGTAAAATCTAACTATTCATCACGGTCATTACCATAGCTTCCTGTAATATTTAAATTTGGTTTCTTTTATGCGGTTTAGCAAGGTTGAGTCATCTCTTAAACACCCCACCCCATTACTCCTGAGCGTTAGCTGCGCAATAAGTGACCGCCTAAGAGCCCCGATTCAATAGGATTTTTATTATTATTATTATTTTTCTATAACAATATGATACCTAGTATCGTAATCGTTACACACTTGAACAAAACTGATTAAACAACAGTAATGATTTTTACTAAAATACCACTTGTGTAGAAAGTCTATATGAGAAATATTGGAAGATTAACACGAATCTATGTCTGAATTTAGGGTGTGTAAACCAGATGAAATACTAGAGAGGTAATTCACTATGGTTTTTATAAATAACAACTGATATCGAACTCTACCGATTTTAATAATTTAAAACTTGTTACAAATACTAAAAGCTTCTAAAAGCAAAATTCAAAGCGATATTCAAACAGATGATAACTTCTTCTGTGAATTTGCTGCTACAGTCTAATATAGAAATTGAATTTTGCTATGTAAATAAAAAACATTTTCGTTTAAATTTGACATCAATGTGTATTAAGTAAAAATATGTTTTACACATACTCAAATTAATTTAAATTATAATTTATCAAATTCAATGAATCGGAGGTGTATCGCTGTAATAAAAGCAAGAGGCGGTCCAACAAAATATTAATATTAAAGATTGAACTTCTATAAATCAATAAAACACAAACAAAAAAATAAAAAATAAGTGTTTAATTTATTACATTACTTTAACACCCATCAACGTATTTTGAATATTTTGGCATTTTTCGGGGTTCTGCCCCTAAATTGCAGGTAAATTTTTTTTTTTCAAAAAATTACGTCATACATGTATTTAAAATGAAACAATAAACAAATTGTTTTCAAAAGTTTTGTAATTTTAGCAAAAAAAGACTCCAATTTGCAATAAATTCGTTTGTCCCACTTTTTTTTCCCAGCACTGTATATATCCATATAAATATTTGATTTCCGATTAGTAAGAGCTTCCAACCAACCCGACATAAAAAAATAAAACACAAAATTATATGTCTTAAAAATCAAATTTGACATGGTTCTCACCTCTAAAATTTAAGTGTGTGAGCGGTAAATATAATCATATGATAAACAATAAAACGTCTAGCGCGATAAATGTATAAATAGCTTACACATATACTTGAATTTTGAATAGTAGCAAGACGCACTTGGTTGAAATTGTTGAACATTTATACTAGTCGCACAATAAAATGGATCGTTGGGTTGGAAAAGTAGCGGTGGTCACGGGGGCGAGTGCTGGCATTGGTCGTGCAATTGTTATTGATCTGGTAAAAGCGGGATTAATAGTAATTGGTCTAGCTAGACGTAAAGCATTAGTTGATGTAAGTTTTGTTTCGATATATTTACACCCAATTACAATTACAATCAATTAACTGTTACGTACACAGAAAATTCAACAAATTGTTGCCGGCGAGAAAGGCCAACTACACACGTACACCTGTGATGTTTCATCAGAGCAAGCAGTTAACGAAGTGTTTGCTGATATTGAGAAAAAATTCGGTGGCGTTAACATTTTGATAAATAATGCGGGAATACAACAAAATACAACACTTTTAGGTGAAACCAGCAGCATGCAAAAACTATCGAATATCATCAGTACAAACATTAATGGAGTTCTGTATTGTACTCGAGCTGCATTTGATATTTTGGATAAAACCAAACAAGATGGACATATTGTGAATATTGGAAGTATTTCCGGTCATTCAGTTCCATTCTTTCCACCACCAATTAAAACCAATGTATATCCAGCAACCAAGCATGCATTGCGTGCAATAAACGAAGTACTACGACAAGAATTGATCCCAAACCATAAGAATATTAAGGTATCGATGATATGTCCAGGTGTAGTGCGTACCGATTTCCGTGAGGCAGCTGGAATACCAGGTGCAAAAGAATCTTATGATGAAAGATCTTTAAATCCGGAAGATTTGTCGGCTGCATGCTTATATGTGCTTGGTACACCCCCACATGTGCAGGTCCATGATATGATTATAAAACCTGTTGGAGAACCATTTTAATTGAGTGTACTTGTATTAAAAAATAAATTTATGTTACAATAAAATTTTGTTTAATTTGTTAAATACAAGCAAGAATTCATTCTATGTAATCAGGTTTATCCAATGGCGCTATAGTAAAAAATCAAGTGCAAATTTGAATTTGGTTACAATTGATACCAATCTAACAATTATTGATATGATAATTTTGAATGTTTACAATTACATAATATTGACTTTAGTGACTTGCAAATCATTATCGTTTAACTCGTACAAATTGCGCAATCATATTTATGATTGAATCTGACACCAATCAAAAACCCATATCAATTCAAGTTTATTGCACTGTAATCACAAATAAAGGAATATAAAAACATTTTTTTAAAATTATAATTAATTCCCTTTACCCCAAATTTGGTATATGTATGTACTCGTATGAACTGGTAACAGGTCTAATGCGAATGGCGATATAATTTGTTCAGAGAAAAAATAAATTAAATTTTACGATAAAATAAAACACATACATTTGTTCTCTCTCTCTTTCATTCCAACACTCACACAAGAACATACATTTACATCAATAAGCCAAGTCCATCATAGCATGCCGAATGTTTATCTCCACACAAACCCTTAGTAAGGACATCTGTTACCATCCCGTCTCTTGTTACCGATCCAATAATAATTTTCCCCAATTCAACTTGCTCTCGCACGTTATGATGCCCAATATATATAGGCTTGCTTCGTGCATAATATCCATTAGTTGTAGCAAGATCGCTGGCACTCTTATTGCCACAATAAAGTTTCACTGACTTGGGTGCACAGAGTTGAAATTCGTTTTCAAAATTTTTAAGACACATAGCTTCTTGTGTAGCAGCAAACAGGGCTAGGTATCTGGTCCTGAATAAAATAACGAATTGTTGCTTTTTACTGCTCCACGAAAGTAGGTCGCCTTGTATCATAAATATGTACATATATCATCAATGTCAGCCCAATCAGCATCACAATATATGAACTAAATTTCCATGTTTTGCGATTCGAATTTTATACTTTCCCTTAACTATGGCAGAATTCTCTTAATTGCATTTCAATGTTGTTTACCAGGATTATTGCTAAAACGTGCAATCGAATATCACGTCTGGTACCTTGAGTAACATACATAATGCTTCCAACGGCTTGTTGATACGGAATACAGTTCATTTCATCAATTTTACTTTGGTTTTTCGGACACATTTGTTTTGATCGTTTAATCTCTTTAACAGTTTAATTTTGCTTCGAAAAATTTTTCGCCCTGCTTTATTATCCATATTCTAAAATGTATAATTTTTAAATGATCTTCATTTGCCCTTCTTTAGGAAAAGGAATTACAGTTGATTCATTGAATATAAAACGAATGTAATTTTTTTTATCTTTATGACGAATATACTCGACATTATGTGAAAAATTTTCGTTTCGTACATAAACAGTTAAAGAGTTAAGTTTATATCACGAGGAGTAATGGTACTATTCCTTGGAGAAAATAGAACAATTTTGCTGAACATCTGACAAAGACAAGAACTAAAATTTACCAGTGAGACGCAACATTTTTATTTTATGGTAGAAAAAATTGGGGGAAATTTTGAAATCAACAAAAACTAACTTAGTTTTAATAATTGACAATTATTTTATATCCCAAAAATTAGTAAACAAATTAATATCATTTTTGCGATGAAAACAAAATATATCTTTAATTATTTTGGTTAATTTACGAAAATATCTAAAAAATGTTGATTAATTCGCCTCATATTTTTGGTTTTCTTAACCACAAATCCTATGTTTATTAAACCGCAAATACACAATCTATTTGATTGACTTTTATTTTCAATTAGACAAGT
This sequence comes from Nephrotoma guestfalica, assembly GCA_963691935.1. Taxonomy (NCBI): domain Eukaryota; kingdom Metazoa; phylum Arthropoda; class Insecta; order Diptera; family Tipulidae; genus Nephrotoma; species Nephrotoma guestfalica. The sequence goes on from OY829914.1 coordinate 115,684,582, forward strand.
GCCACTTTTTGGGTATTGTAAATGAATAACGTGTGCAGCCCTGAAAACAAATTCGATCGTACGGTTTGTTTATTTGGGGTCCCGGTCGAAATTGCATATTTTAAAACGGCATTTTAAAAAACGGCATTTCTCAAAACTGCATTTTTCAAAACGGCATAAGGTACGAAACGGCATAAGGTACAAAATAGCATTTTTCAAAATAGCATATTTCAAAACGGCATAAGGTACAAAACGATAGAGGTACAAAACGTCATTTTTCTAAACGGCATTTTTCAAAACGGCATTTCACAAAATTGCATTTTTCAAAACGGAATTTTTCGAAATTGCATATTTCAAAACGACATAGGTACAAAACGGCATTTTTCAAAACGGCATTCCTTAAAACGATATCTTTCAAAAAGGCATTTTTCAAAACGGCATTTTTCAAAATTTCATTTTTCGAAACGACATAGGTACAAAACGGCATTTTTCAAAACTGCATTTTTCAAAACGGCATTTTTCAAAACGGCATTTCACAAAACTGCATTTTTCAAAACGATATAGGTACAAAACGGCATTTTTCATAACGACATTTATCGTTTATTCAGGTTCTTTTAATATATGTATACATAATAATTCGTTGTTCGTTGCTGCTGAAATATTCGATACATTTTAGTAGGTATTTCCGTTAAACTTCGCCCACTGTTTCTAAGTAACATCAAATTAATAAAACTATTACAAACCGTTTTAACATAATACATACCAGATGTCATGCGTATAAATATATACCTGAGGTTATGTAGTATAGACGATATTCTGATATAAACGTATGCTATACACCGTACTATATAGGTGCGATACACATAAAATTGTTGTGATTTCTTAAAAATGTACTATCTTGTGCAGGACCATAAATAGGAAAAACCCTCAGACACAAAATTGTAGTGGCGACGTACGTTAATAACGCTACATATCCTGCAACTAATATCTTTGAATCGAATTTTTCGATAAACCCGATAAATTAAGAAAAAGCTTGCATGAGATGTATTCATGAGATATGGAGTAATCTACTACGACCATGCAATTGTAACGGGTGTTTTTTTAGGAGGTTTGTTTTTCCGATAGATGTCGTTTTATTTTATGACAGTTGTTTTGACAGCTCAAAGTGGCATTTCTACTCAGTATTGTTTGGCAAATCATTATGAATAGGTTAACTCCAGAACAACGTTTTCAAATCGTGGAAATTTATTTTCAAAATCAGTGTTCAATTAAAAATGTTTATAGAGCACTTCGTGAATTTTATGGTGCACATAATCGTCCATCAGAGACCACCATAAAGAACGTAATTACCAAATTTCGGTCTACATTCACTCTTTTGGATGCCAAGCCACCGACAAGAATGAGAAGAGTTCGTACAGAAGAAAATATTGCTGTCGTTGAGGCCAGTGTCGAAGAAAACGACAATTTATCGATTCGTCGTCGTGCTCAGCAAATTGGACTTTGTCCATCGACTTTATGGAAAATTTTACGTAAAGATTTGGGTTTGGTGCCATACAAAATTCAATTGGTGCAAGAATTAAAGCCACACGACCATCGTTTGCGCCGTGAATTCAGTGATTGGTCGTTAAATCAATTGAACGAAGATCCATTTTTTTACCGTAAAATTCTCTTCAGTGATGAGGCGCATTTTTGGTTAAATGGATACGTCAACAAACAAAATTGTCGCATTTGGAGCAAAGATAATCCACACGCCGTTCTAGAATTACCAATGCATCCTGATAAATGTACTGTTTGGTGCGGTCTATGGGCTGGTGGGATCATCGGTCCATATTTCTTTAAAAATGAGGAAGGACGACGCGTTACCGTGAATGGAAATCGATACAGAACCATGTTAAATGAGTTTTTGTTGTCAAATCTTGAAGATATGGATATGAATGAAATGTGGTTTCAACAAGATGGTGCCACTTGCCATACAGCACGTGAAACAATCGACTTATTGAAAGAAACTTTCAACGACAACATTATTTCGAGAAATGGTCCGGTGAATTGGCCTCCGCGTTCGTGCGATTTGACGCCACTCGATTACTTTTTGTGGGGATACGTGAAGTCATTGGTTTATGTGGATAAACCTCAATCGATTGACGCTTTGGAAACCAATATTCAACGTGTCATTGCTGACATACGCCCTCAAATGCTTGAAAAAGTGCTGGAAAATTGGACCTCCAGAATGACATTTGTGAAAAATAGTCGTGGTAGCCATATGCCAGAAATTGTGTTTAAATGTTAAATGCCAAAAAATTATCTACCAAATAAAAAAAAATTTTCGTCATTTCATAATTTTATATGTGTTTTATTCAAAAAAAAAATCGGCAACCTCTTAAAAAAACACCCTTTAGTAACTAACTAGAACTTCGAAGCTCTATATAAAAATTTAGGTGAAGGAGAATATTATATGCATACTAAATCTTCAAATAATTTGTAATTCCAATGAATGTAAATTTTTCTTATAACATGAAACGGGGTTAGCCTCTTACCTATTGAGGCCAGCCCGGTTTCACTGAATTTGCCACTACCCATGTTCGCACTCCGTGCGGCATTTATTCCCGCAGCTCAGTCTTTTAGAGGAAAATGGCGTGGGTATTGGAGTGCATGGATAGCGGCCTTGCTAGCCGCAGAAGAAAGGGGGAACAGTTGAGTGAGATAACGGACCCCTCCATAGTGGCAGTGTCGTCGACCCATTATGCGGATCGGGTCGACCGAGGTTGTATATTATGGTGTTTACACCACCATATTAAATCAAATAAAACGAAAATATATTGGCCTCGGGCCCACAAAAGATGTTAGTAAGTATTTTTTTTTTTGGGGTATCACGGCGGTTTTGGCAGAAGGGGGAAGAGTGCCTATGTCACAACATTCCCGTCCCGAGAGACAGCCAAAAGAACACCATGCTACCTGGGCCGTAAGAGTTGGTATGCTGAGCACCGATATACTTACCAATTTACTGCTGAAGGTGAAGAAATGCTGCTGATTCAAAAAAAAACACAATAATTTACTGTACGTTGTCAACTTTATTCAGCAAAAACAACAAAAAAAACCAAAACAAAAACTAAAAAAAACTAGATATTTAACTTAATTATCCGCCGAGCTGAGCTACTACACGGATAATTAATGTTGACTGACTGCCCTTAACCAAGAAAATTTCGCGGTATTTATTCCAAAATTAATTACTTGTTGAGAGAGAGAATTTACATTTTAACCCAGTGATTAAAATTGTTCTCTCAATCAACTTACATTTTATTTTTGATGACAATCCAGAAAACTTTTAGAAACCCCGCATGTTGTGAATTTCCGGCTAGTATTTGCTACTAGCGGAAGTTTGTACAACAACAAATACAAATGGTTTTGATTTTCACATAGGTTGACGTATTCGTAAATATGTCAACGCTATACATAAATAAACCACTTGCATTTATCGTGTACTTGAAAAATGTAGAGATGTCAAATTACATAAACTAATTACGCTTACCCCACAGAAACTCATTAAAAGAAAATTCTAACATGATTTAATTAAATGGCCTTGTAGTAAATAAACGTAAAAAGAAAAGTTTTGGCAGAAGGGGAAAGAGTGCCAAAACAACACCATGCTACCTGGGCCGTAAGAGTTAGTATGCTGTGCCCCGATATACTTACCAATTTACTGCTGAAGGTGAAGAAATGCTGCTGATTAAAAAAAAACACAATAATTTACTGTACGTTGTAAACTTTATTCAGCAAAAACAACAAAAAAACAAACCAAAAACTAAAAAAAACTAGATATTTAACTTAATTATCCGCCGAGCTGAGCTACACGGATAATTAACGTTGACTGACTACCCTTAACCAAGAAAATTTCGCGGTATTTATTCCAAAATTAATTACTTGTTGAGAGAGAGAATTTACATTTTAACCCAGTGATTAAAATTGTTCTCTCAATCAACTTACATTTTATTTTTGATGACAATCCAGAAAACTTTTAGAAACCGCGCATGTTGTGAATTTCCGGCTCGTATTTGCTACTAGCGGAAGTTTGTACAACAACAAATACAAATGGTTTCGATTTTCACATAAGTTGACGTATTCGTAAATATGTCAACGCTATACATAAATAAACCACTTGCATTTATCGTGTACTTGAAAAATGTAGAGATGTCAAATTACATAAACTATTTACGCTTACCCCACAGAAACTCATTAAAAGAAAATTCTAACATGATTTAATTAAATGGCCTTGTAGTAAATAAACGTAAAAAGAAAATGTGAAGACGTAGCATGACTGGTACATAAGTTAGATATAGTTAGAGAATTATCTCCAAAGTCATGCAGATAAGAAAAATTATTATTTTTTTGTTTGGGATAGGTTAGTAACGGAATTAAATAGAATTCCGTTACAAACATACCTACTAAATTTTTTATATAAAACATGTAGAAGAAATTTGCCATAATCAATTTCATTTGTAAATTCAAGTCTACCACAGGAACATGTGAAGTTTGATCTTAATCGACTAAGAAATAGGCTAGTTCTTATTCATTTGGCTTTATCCTAGAATTTGACCCAAGAATCGTTCAAAAATTTCATTCATGTCAAACTTCATCGTATTCCGTTAATAAATAATCGTATCTGTTGGTCATATTCCAAAAATTAATGAAAAGATAATTCTAGATTCATAATCGATTGAAATATTTCATTTTATCTTGTGCAGTAAAAAAATGCCGTTTTGTACCTATGCCGTTTTGAAGTATGCAGTTTTGAAAAATGCAATTTTGGAAAATGCAGTTTTGTACCTATGCCGTTTTAAAATATGCAGTTTTGAAAAATGCCTTGCGGTCTGGCAAGATCTCCACAAGCTCGGACAACACCCACCGCTTAGCCTGAGTCTAGTCAGCCATAGAAGACCACGTCCGAGCCCCTGTTTGGATAAATAAAAATTTTCAGTAACCATATATTTGGTTGCAGGGTTCTGCATTTTATATGGGGGAGAAATCTTTGGTAAATTAACCTCAAATTAAGCATTAAAAAATTTCTCAAACATTTTAAAACCCAAACAAATTACTAAATAAAAAATGAATTAGACAAATTTAACAAAAATATTTTATAAATATTTAGTTGTACACAATAATAAATGTAGTGAATAAGTTTTACGGTTTAAAATGTGAGTGATGTGTAATGCTTATAATGGTTACTCCAACGAAAGCGTCCTCTTGAACATCATTCATATTCAAAACACCGTTGCCCACAGTAAACGAGCTAGATTTGATCGTAAATTTCATTAAATGATCTAATTTGTTTTGTGTTTCTTTTGTAGAATGACGATGAAGATGAAAGACGACGAAGTAGATCGGTGACCAGTAGTACGAGTAGTGTAAATGTTTCGGTACTGGACGATAATGAAGAGTTGAAAGTTTGTTTGCAAAAGTTCATGGACAATGTAAGTGGTGATGGTTGAAGATCGCCTGGCCAATCTTTCAAATTAATCTTTGTTTTATATATTAAGTATGTGAAAAATTTCCATGTAGTTGGTGTCTCATTGAAAGTATCGATTAAAATTTATGGTTACTGGGTCGCTATCGTGCACAACGAAGTGATTTGAATGTCTGATGGTTTATCTCGTATGAATGTCGGCGGTAAAAAAGACGGTGAAGGAAATGAGAATGAAGGAGGAACCGAAAAGGACGATTCAATTACTGAGGATAGTAATGATGTGCAGGATCCAAAAGCAAAAACGCCACGTCAACAAAATTCAGTCGTAACAAAATGTAAAGGAGGGATAAAAGGTAAACTAGATACGGTATCTTTCTTGGATCCCATATTTGCCTATATAAAATCCAAGTTAAGCGATATGAATAGTTCGAATCGAGCGATGGCAACGATAGTGTGTAACGGAATTAAACCTAATTCCGTTATCAACCCATCCCAACAAAATCTATTTCCTCATCGACATGACCTCGAATATAATATCTTCAACTACATTCCATTCAAACAAACGTCATGCCAGCCTTCTACATTTCTTCTTTGCCTTTATTTATAGTGGTATCATATGATTCATTCACTTTAGAATTTTTCATGTGTGCCACAGTTAAGTAAACGCAGATATGTACATCAACGTAATTTGATTACGTTGCCTATGTACATAATAAATGTACTTGATCTATTTATTAGGTGAATGACAATGACCAATGCAAATATTGAAAAGCATTGTGGTTGTTGTTATTCGAACTTCCTCAACGGATGAATTGAAGAAAAAAATATTTGCGCGTGGATCGAGTCAGCAAAATCGATGTCACGTTGCTGTACAATTTTCATAGGAATTTTTGTGATGAGATCGCATAAAATTTCCTATGAAACTCAAAATAGGTACAACATTTTTCTTGCTTGGGACAGTCGGTGTTTAGATAGACCAACGTGTGGTCAAGTTTTTTTAGTTCGTGGTTGTATAAAATTAGATTTTTTTTTTTTTGCGTGTTTAAATATAATAAAGTGTTGTTAAATTAATAGACCGTTTTTGTTGTTTTTTTGTGTTGTTGTTGCATGCAAACCTTTTCTTTTTGATTTATAATTTGATTTTGAACTTGGATACGTGAGGTAAGTTCTAGGTCTTAAGGCGTTTATTAACAAATTATATAACGATAGTGGGTTGATACTGACTGTCAGTAGAAGGAAATTGTTGACGATAAGCGGCTCTTTTCCTTTTTGCTGACATTGGTAGCATAGACCTACTAACACCACCTTTTAGGGCCTATGGGCCAGATAGTTTTTTTAAGGTTAGATAGACTAGGGTAAAATGTTTCGATAAACATTTTACCAATACAACCGCGGTCAGTTTTGCCCAAGCGATGGGCTGATAAGTTAACCACTACTTCGGAGTCCGATACCCCACTTTTCCTTTTTTTGGATGTTTGTTTTTTTTTGATGCGGTTATCTAGGCTGTTACCGGTGCATCCCCATCCCCACGACCGATTAACCTCTCCCGACTGAGCTACGGGTTAATGCCGCTGGGGATGAATACAGGTAGCGGCAAAAATCTATGAAACTGGGTTAACTTTAGCAGTAGCTAAAGTTTAACCCGTTTCAAGTGGCGCCCAAATGGAGCACAACATCTGTTCCAGAATTAATTAAAATATTTATGTAGGCACCACTTTTTCAAGTGGCGCCCAATCATCGGGCCGGAATTCGGCCAAATTAAGTTTTTTTTAAGTGAAAAAAGTGTTTTATAATTTAAAGTAATAAATTAATTTTAAGTGTTAAACAGTGTAATGAATCTCTAGTGAATAGAATAAGAAGTTTTTTTGTGTGAGTATGGCTGCGGTCATGCCTTTTCGGTGTGCCTGACCTAATTCTGGGTGGGTCGTACACACACAAATCAATTTCTTAAATTATCGTTTTCCTGTACCGGATCTCCGAATATTCAGTTCGCCTGTGGCAAGTCCCAACCCGCCCTCCGGAGGTTTGAACTGGTATTTGTGGTGGTACAAGGAACTCGGCGATCCATTCTTTTTACAACAGTTCATATGCACCAACAAAAATGTTGTGCGGTTTTCGTGTACCTTGTACAACGTACAATTTTGCAATTCTACACTGGCAAGGGTGAGTGATGCGATCCCTGAAGTAATGAGCATATCCCTTTCCTGCCAAGCGACGATCTTGAGTGGTATAAAGGGCTGATCATTCTCAGGTAAATTGACACATCATTCCGCATCCCAGCTGGAATTGTAAAGTTGAACCCCTAACCATCCCCTGTTTAATGGCAACAATTTGGCTTGTGGCTAGAATTTACCACAGGTTAAGTTTTGTCATATTTTAAATTAGATAAAAATGGAATTTCCATTCTATGATTTTATATTTAAGTTTTCGCGTACTTTCCACTTCGGTTTAAAATTTTAAATATCATCCCTCGGGATGGGGTCGCCAGTCCTCCCATTGTTAGGTTAGGTACATCCAGGATACAATTCATCCGATTGGTCACACTTAGGTGTCTACAAGTGGATGTGCATGAATACAAGTTGGCCTTAAATCGGATAAATTGCGATCGTAAAATCATGGAAATTCGCAACAACAGCCGGCGAGTTGTTGTTCCCAGTGAAGTGAGCGGTTCGGCCTGCCACTCACACAGTCAGGTCGTCTTCTAAGGTAGAATTGAATGATGATTGTGAATTATGAGGGCAAGAGAAGTGTCTTACTTAACTGGGTAATTTAATGAAATATGAAAATGTTTTCACCAGGGCAATGAGTCTCACTCTCGTTATATACGGAGTTACGAATGCCATTGCTAGTTTGGGTTAATATTTCATATTTTATCAGTTCAATTCGGTTTTCATTTTCCTTTTCCTATCCTTGTTTCACCCAAGTAGTGGGAATTAACCATCACCTCGTTGCGGGGGTGAAATTGACAGTGGTTGTATATATTTAGAATTAATTTTTTGTTGTAATAAGATGTTAGGTTTATAATAATTACAATTTTTTTTTATAAATAAGTTATAGTTAGGAACTCTGTCTAAGGATGGAGTTCAACATAGAAAAATTGAGCGCGGAGGAGTTGCGTATAGAGTTTGAGGTGCGCAACCTGGTAGTTAAGGCGAACCAGGAAGTATCCCAAATCTTAAAGCAAGTGTTAATTCGCAGATTAGAAGTAGAGCGTGAAGATTCATTTCATTTCTAGCGCCATTTAAGGCACATGTCGCCGCGCAAAAACAACCGCAGCGTGAGATAGAGGCATGTACCAAGAAACTTCTACAGCTGTGTCAGGGTATGGTCGAGAATTTAAGGAACAATACCGCTGTGGCCGATTGGTTGCCCGAGGCGATGGCAAAACTGGTGCATATCCAGGGTAGAACCAATCGGGTAACTAAAACCCAAGAGTCCTTTAAGATGTTCGAGAGCTTAAATGAAGCTGTAACCGAAAGTGGAAGGACAATATCCCGGGTCAAACGGGGTAGGGTGACATTCAAGCAAGCTCAAGAAGAATTGGAGGGTTTGGTCATCACAATACCTGAACAAGAGGCCATAGCGTGTTTTAGGGAATTTGAGGAGGTTCAAAACTTGCCACCAAGTAGTACGTTAACTGATTCTGCGTCAAGTGCGTACTATAAAAATGAGCACGCGCAACGACAACATCTCAGGCTATTGCGAAAATTGCAAAAGAAACAATGCCTGTCGAATAAATCAGTAGTGATTTCACCGCCAGTACCGAGCCGCCCGCCAGTAACAGATGACGGTCAGGGATTGACAATAAAGTAGGTAGTAAGTCGTCACCTACAGCAGACCAAACCATATTTCCATCTGCAGTAGAACAAAGGCCATCTGGCATTTCTAAAAATAAAACCAGAGCTAAGGTTGACGGGAAATTTTCCAAAATTGTTCCTTTGGAATATTTCAGGGATAAAACGAATGGTACAGTTACTGATACTCTAATCAGAAGTAAGTATAAAATACAGGTAGGTAATACCATTTTACCAGTTGAGATCTCCCCAAGTCAATCGGCTAATATGCTTAAATTATCGATGACTTTCCTCTCTGATTTATTCAAGATTTCTTCATCAAAGACATACTATTTCTACATGAGTCCCTTAAGTGTAGAACTTACAAAAAAGTATCTGAGATGTTTACCATCAAACATCCCAATGTTGGAACCAAGGTCACGTGCAATTGAAGTGGGCGCAGTTTCCTTGACTAAGGGCCATCAAGTAATTTGGCAAAAATTTCTTAAATCTAAATCATCCTCCTATAACAGATATAGAGATAAAAAATTGTCCCTGGGAATCCAAACTGTTGCATTAGGAAGTAGAGCTTATGTAAACATACATAAAAAGCTAAAGTTAATTCCCAATAATGTTATAACCGCCCCAGTATTACCATCAATTTTAAGGTTACAAGTGCAAATGTTGAATTCTTGTAATTGGGAGTGGCATTGTGAGACTGAGCATGGCAATAGGGCATTATTGAATTGTGTAGAAACTGCGTCCGGTTACAAAGAGTATTACAACCGGAAGTTTCTAGCGAAGATCCCCCACCGGAACTGGAAGCGCCGCCGTAGAAGACGTGGACGTGTACATCATCCGCTTTCCCATTAGAACATCTATGTATAGGCGGGCATGTACATAGGTGATGTAATGGTAAAGTGAAGGCTGGTATTCCGCGCAATTATCAATATACCAGCGACACTAGTTAAGACAATAGGGTTAGGAAAGAATAATATTAAGATTAGTTCAAAAAAAAGAAAAAAGGATGAGGTTGGCTCAATCCCATACAGATAATTTAGCAAAGTGGGACTGAGGTAGCGCCATCTACTTTAATATTGGTAGGTTAAGTTTAAAACTCATAAAAAAAGGGGAAAACAGTCAACTAATAATTTTATCACCTAAACAATTTTTACAATAAGGCCACAATTAAGATTTAAAAGTCATATATCAATTGTTACGAACAGCAGGAATTAGCAGACCAGGAAAAGTGTACATCAAAATTACCAACAGCGTAGAAACATCAAACTCACACTAATGTCACACTGCTCAAAACATCACGAATGTATCACCGCAACAAAAACCACCACACCATTAATAACAAATTTTCACTGTCCATAAACATGAGAGAGGTCGTTTGTCTAGTTACATCTGCCGCTGTGCAAACATTAAATCAAGCTGCAAGGATTTCAATTTCATAATCACGCACAACTAGACATCTGCCCGAGGAATTTCTTCGGCAAGCGGAATAATGATGACAAGTTAACACTTCATCATCGAGTCGATAATATCCGGACTCCATTACTACCAAATATCAGGGTCATAAATAACCTTTCCGCAGCTGCACACCAAGATGCAATATTCACTGAAGGATGACACACATAAGCCAATTTTGAGTCGTGGGAACAAATTTGAAGTCCAACTTGAAAACAACATAAGCGAAGCCGGTTATGTCGTGTACACGGATGCTTATACTTAAACTTTGTCACTCAACTAAAAATGTCACGGTATGTTGAGCACCGCAACCACCATTTGCAGTAGTTACCAAATTAATGTCCCTAGTGCATGAGCAATACAGGCAACCGGTGTCATTAAATTCGGATTATCCAGTTCTGATGTCGCAGGAGATTGCCAGATCAGCATTTGTGAACTCACGAAAGCCAATTCCTGTAAGCGCCGCAGAAGCAATAGAACCAGGAACAGATTTTGTTTTTGCGCATAAGACTATACAACTACGCTAACGCCACCGCGCTGCGCCAAGTCAAGAAGCGTTCCAGGAGACAACATTAAATAATCGGATGTCAAGAGTATGTGTGATGTTTCGTGCGTATTCAACAGAAGGGAAATACCATCGACCGGGGTAACATTGGTAACAACATCGACACCTGCTGCGTAGTGAATACGTTCAAATAATTGATATACTTTGGAAGTTTGTTGTTACTTTCGTTAAAATAATAAATAAAATAAAACAGGATTTTTTGATTGAGCCTAAAATTGATCAGCCAAAATATGTAAACTAGTTAGACTTTTATTAGTTAGTTTTTCTGTACAATTTTCAAAACTAGATAATTCGGAAATATATGTATAGATATAATACTAGCCCACATTATTTAAGTTAAGTAATTAAGAATTGTAAGTTAAGTGCCCGGCTTTGAGACTATCTCAGGGTGTGGGGCGTCCGCCACGTTGGGCTGTTCAAAGACTGAAACTCCCCACATGTCCGTTCCTAATAGAGCATGAGATCTCTTGTCATCTCAGGGCATGGGTTTTCCCCACGCTGTAACGGAATTAAACCTAATTCCGTTATCAACCCATCCCAACAAAATCTATTTCCTCATCGGCATGACCTCGAAGATAATATCTTCAACTACATTCCATTCAAACAAACGTCATGCCAGCCTTCTACATTTCTTCTTTGCCTTTATTTATAGTGGTATCATATGATTCATTCACTTTAGAATTTTTCATGTGTGCCACAGTTAAGTAAACGCAGATATGTACATCAACGTAATTTGATTACGTTGCCTATGTACATAATAAATGTACTTGATCTATTTATTAGGTGAATGACAATGACCAATGCAAATATTGAAAAGCATTGTGGTTGTTGTTGTTCGAACTTCCTCAACGGATGAATTGAAGAAAACAATATTTGCGCGTGGATCGAGTCAGCAAAATCGATGTCACGTTGCTGTACAATTTTCATAGGAATTTTTGTGATGAGATCGCATAAAATTTCCTATGAAACTCAAAATAGGTACAACATTTTTCTTGCTTGGGACAGTCGGTGTTTAGATAGACCAACGTGTGGTCAAGCTTTTTTAGTTCGTGGTTGTATAAAATTAGATAAACATTTTACCAATACAACCGCGGTCAGTTTTGCCCAAGCGATGGGCTGATAAGTTAACCACTACTTCGGAGTCCGATACCCCACTTTTCCTTTTTTTGGATGTTTGTTTTTTTGATGTGGTTATCTAGTCTGTTACCGGTGCATCCCCATCCCCACGACCGATTAACCTCTCCCGACTGAGCTACGGGTTAATGCCGCTGGGGATGAATACAGGTAGCGGCAAAAATCTATGAAACTGGGTTAACTTTAGCAGTAGTTAAGTTTAACCCGTTTCAAGTGATAATGGATTTATGGGTGATGATGTTCATAATCAAACTGATATGGATGAGCCACAAGAGATGGAACAACGCATACTATGCAAATGCCGAAATTGAACAAGTGCAAGAGTTGCGATCAAATTGTCCAATTGAATTGGATCACAATGAATTTTCCATTGAATAACACGATGCTCTAAATACAGTGGCGGGTGCTAAATGCACCAAAATCGTAATTGATTCTAAAACTACCCGTAAATCATCACATAGACGACGATTATTTTGATAGATTATCATATGCCCAGAGAAGGAGGCTAAAAACCAGTGTGGTAATAACAAATGTGATTGACAAAGAAAACGAACTCGATATAACAGAGAAGAGTTAGGTGAAGACATTCCAAACGGAATGGAGAATAACGATGATGTGTGCGACAGCAATACCGATTTCCAAAATGATCATCTGGACGATGATAAAAACCCAGTTCTAAATCTTAACTTGAGTAATTTAATGTCACAGAATAATATAGAACCGCAAAAAGTTTGGTTAAAATCCACTACTCTCATGTATTTTATATTTATAAGAAAGTATCACGTCACTTTTTTTTTTTTTTTTATTTTTATTTATTTGGCACTAGCTCCAAAAATTTGGTGCCATATGGCCCGTTTCAAAATTTACAATTTTTAATTGTTAACATTTTTTACCATACTACTAATAATTTAATTTTAATTTCTTGTCATTCACCTAGCACACATCGATCCCCTTTCACACTTCTATCTGATTTGTTCTAATAAATTCATACATATTCTTATATACGTTCATTCCCATTCGTAATAATTCAGTCAAACTACTTGCACTCAATAGAACATCGAACATTTGTCTGCTCTGGTTAAATGCAGAACATTTCAGAATCAAATGTTCGATGTCCTCCACAACCAAACAGCTTTCACATAATTCACACACAACCAAATTACGTTTCTTCAAACATTCTTTCCAATTTCCATGATTCAATCTCACTCGTTCCATAGTTCGTAACATTCTAGTATCTCCTTTGAGCACCTTAAAGAACGGTTGCCTCAAAGGAGACCTAACCAACTCAAAGTACTTCTTACCTTTCACCTGACATTTTTCAACAAACTCTCTCTCCCATTTTCTCCACAGATTCATCTGAAACATGCGAAGTACGTCTCTGGCATCCATGAATTCATATTCGTTTACATCCTCAATCAAACAACCCCGTTTCGCAAGCATATCGGCTCTTTCATTACCTTCAATCTGTAGGTGTGAAGGTATCCATTGAAGGATGACCTCCCTCCCATAAGATTGAAGATACTTATATAGCATTTCTACATACACATTGCCATGAGTTCCCCCACCCTTACTAATTAATTCCAACCCACTCCGGGAGTCAGAGAATAACACTATTCTCCTTCTCCCTTGTGTCATTGCCAACTTGATCCCTTCCATAATCGCTATCAATTCTGCATTCATTATACAGATACTGTCATGCACTCTTACCATTTTCTCTTTCCTCATTGAAGGAATATAAATTCCCACACCTACGCGATCAACATTTACACTAGCATCTGTATACACTTCCACATGTGCAACATAATTCATTCGCATTTTGCAAAATTCGCTCTTAACCGATAACTCATTCATCATTGCTTTTGTAGTGTCACCAAACTTCAACCGCACTATTAGATTGCTCGGAGGGACTTTCGGATTTGCCGGACGAATCTTGGAGAATATGTTAATATTTTCCAAGATTACCAGCGATCTTGTTGTCTTTTTGTAAACCGTCCCTCTTTGCAATCTCTCTTTCATTTCATTCACTAATTTATTGTCCTTAGTTAACATTCGCACAGTCTCTCGCACGGTGATCCATTCCCTCTTAAAATTAAGAGGCGAATCACCCAATTCAGACCACAGAGTGTGTATTGGTGTCGAATTGATCGCTCCCAATACCACTCTAGCACACGCATTCTCCACAAGCATCAACTTTTTAAACCCAACCTTGGACCCATCACCATATATACTCATTCCATACGCAATTTTAGTTGACACTAACGCCTTTCGTAACATATCAGTCACACCCGGATGAGCTCCCCATTTCGGTTTGCTCACCCTTTTAATCACGTTCAATCTACTCTTACAATTATCGGCCAATTTTTCCATATGCACTTTGAAACTTATTCTTCTGTCAATCCAGATTCCCAAATACCTAGTCAATTTCACACACTCAATTCTCTCATTATATATTCGCACATCAACCATCCGATTCGTTCTAAAAGCCATACTACAACATTTACTCGAATTTACTCTCAAATTCAGTTCACTCAAACATTCGGTTACCTGATTCACACATTCTTGAGCCCGACTCAAGGCCTCCCCGATGGTACTCCCCTTACCCATCAGGACAAAGTCATCGGAAAATTGCAAAATGACTTTGCCCGAGGAGTTACACCTATGTATCGAGCTCGTATACAGGTTGAAGAGAGTCGGTGAGATTTTACTGCCTTGGGGGAGGCCGATAGTCACCGCTCCTTCCAACCTATACCCTCTACCACATAAAACTAACTTTCTCTCATTCATGAACTCATACACCCATTTGCAAATTTTCCAAGGAAACCCCAAGTCCATAAGGATCTGATAAAGTTTCCCTGGAACCACGTAATCATATGCCCTTTCTATATCCAAAAATACCGCCACAACATACTTATTTTCCTTTTGTACTTCCCACACAAACTTTTCTACACACTCATTAGCAGAGTGGTTCTGACGAAACCCAAAGGTGGTTTCCGGCAACAAATTTCCCTCATTCACAAATTTATCTATACGACCTTTCATCATACCATTCACAATTTTAACAAATACATTCAACATACATATTCCCCTGTAATTTGTTGCCAGATTCCTATCCCGATCCCTTTTAGGAATAGGTACCACTCTGCTTTCCTTCCATTTTTCCGGTATCTGAATACTCATCCATACTTGATTGAGAATTCGAAGCAAGGCCGCCTTGGCTTCGAACTCTAATCTACTAATCATTTTATAACTCACTCTGTTGGTTCCGGGGGTAGTAGATTTGGATGTTTCTAAAACCCCTCGGAACTCTTCCCATTCAAACTCCTTACACATATCGTTCATAAATTCATTTTCATTATCAGGTAGCAAAACTTCATACCTATCACTCAAATTGTTACGTACGTCCGTAATCATTTGTAAAAAGACACCTCCATTCTCTCTGTCATCTAACACTGCATTTCTGCCTTGCGCTCTATATCCTCTCACTCTATTAAATTTATCCCATACATCCTTAGTTGTAGTTCTATGTGTCATTTTTGATACATAGTCCCGCCAACTTTTCCTTTTCGCTCTACGGATAGCCTTTTTCAATTTTGCATTCATTCTTCCATAATTTATTCTGCATTCATGACATATACACCTACTGAACTCTCTCGATGCTATCCGTTTCCTTTCATACCAATACTGGATTTCATTGTTCCACCAACCATTCACCTTGTATTCATTCCCTCTGATATTTATAGTGCACATTTCATTCGCTCTCTCTATTTCATCCTCAAGCTGGTTAACCTCATTTACTTCTTTCATTGTGAGAATCTCATTCATACGTTCGACCCATTTCTTACCATTCATAATGACCTTACGGTCTATGTCAACATTTATACCACCTAAGCATGCCCTGATCAAATAATGATCACTACCCAAATTCTCATCTGTGACATTCCAAGTGACTTGGCCCGCCAGCCCGCTAGATATTAAAGTTAAATCTATCGCGCTGGCTGTCGACCCCACTCTCGGCATTCTAGTCGACCCACCATCATTCAGGACTACGAGATCGGAATCCAGAATGAGGCGGGTCAACCAGTTACCTCTAGCATCAGTTCTTTCACTCCCCCATATTCTCGAATGCGCATTCATATCACCCGCTAGAATCACGTCACTTTTGCCTTCCACCCATTCAAACAAAATTTGAAAATCTCGTTGGCTTCTCTCTCTGTCAGACGTAGACAACACTGGAGTTGCATAGATACTAACAAATAACAAGTTTTTGTCCAGATTCCGAGTTTTGGCCGCGATGACTTCAATGTGCTCGAAGCGCGGTATGTCACAAAGGACCAGGCTGATATTGGCACGTGCCAATATCGCCACGCCGCCGAAGCCATCAGCCCTCGGTCTGGACAGATAATTGTATCCTTTCACTCGAAACGTCTTACCCTCCCGCTCCCAAGTTTCACACAAAATCATCACATTCACATCATTATTGGTCAGATAATTCCGCAACATATCGCCATTGGCATATATACTGCGAATATTTATCTGACCAATTTTCATGCATTCATTGGATCTCAGCATTCGCTCTACCATTCAAAGAAATGAAGAAAGGATAGGGCATTTATAAATGCAAATGCGTTCTCTCTCCTCCTTCCCTCATTCATCATCAATCATACTTACATGGTTATTTCCAAATAGTGTTAATTCTTTTGGAGTTAAATTAGAATGCCTCATTGCTAGCCATGCTTCATTTTTTTTTATTGTCTCTATGTCCATTGCTGTATTACAGGTTGTTTGTTGATTTGATTGCGGTTGTTGTTGTAATCTTTCTTGTTGTCGTTGTACTTGCTGTATTTGTTGTTGTAGTTTGTTCGTTTCTAGTAGTTGTTTTAGTTGTTGCGGCTGTTGTTGGTTTTGTTGTTGTTGTACTTGATCTTTTTGTTGCTGTTGTTGTTGTGATTGGTTTAATTGTGTCTGTTGTTGCCTTGAAGTTGAAATAGTTTTTGGATATGATTGTGGTTTTGTCTGTTCTAGTTGGTTTTCTTTGTTTTGCGGCTTTTGTGGTGTGTTTGGTGGGTTAAAGGATGTTTTTAGTGTATCTGCATATGTTGTCTGGTTAGCTGGTGTGGTGTTTGCATATAATCGAAAATATTTGGCTTTCGCCTCGGGAAATGTTAATCTATCTACAGTTTTAATTTTCACTATTTCTACTTCTCGTTTATATACTCGACATTCCTTACTGTTGCTGGTGTGTGCCTCTCCACAATTTATGCATTTTAGTGTAGTGCACGGCTGGTTGTGTGGTGTTACTTCACTACATTTATAGCACTTAGGATCACTTGTGCATCTCTTTTTGGTGTGACCAAATTTGTGGCATTCGGTGCACTTCAACGGATTTGGAATGTACAATCGAATGCTTAGTTGTATAAAGCCTGCCCTCACATATTCCGGTAATACTGGTGAATTAAAAGTCAGGATAATTGCTGCTGTGTCCGTTAATTTATTTTCCACCCATTTCTTTATTTTGTATACCTCTATGACGCCTTGGTCCTTAAGCCCTTCTTTGATTTCCTCCTCAGTTAAACTTTTTAGGTCGTGGCAGAAAATGATACCTTTGGAACTGTTTAATATGGGGTGTTCCGTCACTTTTATTTTGGCCAATTGTCCCAGAGATGTTGCCTTCAATAATGCATCCGTCGCTGCCTGATTTTTTGTCAGAACCAAGAGTTCTCCAGCTCTCGAACGTTGCGTTTTAATGATACCTTTGGTTATCATATCCAGCGCTTTTTGTATTCCAAAAGGTGAAAAATTTGACAGGTTTTGTCCCTCCTGCTCGTGCTTGATTATTAGATATTTTTCGTTTACTCCATTGCAATCCATTATATCTGCACCGCCACCGAATCCTAATCTCTTTGTTCGCATTTCTTCGATCTTTTTCCTTTTGGAGGGTTGGGTATTATTTCCCAATATCCTCAACGGTGCGAATCTATTTGGGCTTTCAAACATCGCCCCTTTCAAGGGCCGAATCCCTCCTTTTGCCCACACCTGACTTTATTTACTGTCTAAAAACACGCCGCTTAAATATATACAAACACTTGTTGTTGTTGCCACCAAATAATAATTCACTTAAAACACTATATATATATGCGTCCACCACCTTTTTAATATTATAAAATTGTTCGTACACCACTATAAAACTATTTTAACTTAATGAAAAATCACGTCACTTAAAGAATAATAACGAGTTATACGATAAGGGGTATCAATATTTTATGAATTGTACAGTACGCTACCATTCCATTTGAGCGATGTGCTAAAATAGAATTTATCCGTGCCTATTGCATTCTCGGCCATATTGCACCTGAAGTCAAATAGCTATTATTAATACGTCTAGCTAAAGATTAATTTTAATGATTTTGAATAAAATATTTGTTATCTGTAAGCCGATTTATAGTTTTGTCTCGTTTTAGTTTTACTGAGATAATATTTTTTTCTTTTGGAATAGGGACATAAGTAGAAAATTACAATTGGACAGATTGAATCTGACTTCATTGATATATTTCTCCTGTTCTATCCATATTTTGTATTGGTCACGGCCACGTGTTAAAGTTTAGCATTTAATTATTTTAATAATATAAAGAGCCCTAAACGCAATAAAATAAATTCTAAGTTCGCGTGTGATATTTTTACCTACACAAGATTTAGCTTCACGTTTAATTTGTCATTCTAAACTCTTCTGACTTACTTCAATCCATAAAGCGCCATCAGATAACGTAAGGATGTGTAGCGAACAACTTGAAGAACAATTTTTACTGTAACATATCCTCCTTTTTTGATCATCCTTTGATTACTAGCCATGGCTTGTAACGTAGTTTAGCAGCAGCATTGGTTTTAGTTTAAAATTTCACTTACAATCAATTGCTTTTCAATCCGAATGTAGATTCTCCAATGTCCATGTTTCATTTTCCATAAACGAGTCTTATTCACTTTTCATGGCTTCTCTCCAAAAATTTTCATCAGATTGGCTCAATGCGTTCTGTTTAGTCAACGGATCAGATAATTCGCTCATATCAATTTTGATAACAAAATTATCAATTTTTTTAAGTACTTTACTTGTTCTTGATGAACGTCGTTGTTCTTAGTTTTTGGTAATTGCTTGATCATCGGTATTCTGCTCATCTTCATTTGAATAACTATAAAAATTACTTCCAGCTTTAGACGTTTCATTTGTTGACAATTTGTTTTGGATTCTCATCAAAACAAATTTGAGAATTATCATCTTCTGCAAGAACTCCCACTTGGCGGTATTTGTTTCAGATATTATTAAAATTTTATTTCTGTTTCTTCTTTGATATCTGTGGTAGTTTCTTTACTATATTCATCGGAAGCTGAAATATCCTTATCGATTTGAATAGAAACAACATCTCGACTACTAAATATGTTTTGCGTTTCTTTCACATATAGTCGATATGCTTTCGTTCCTGTTGAATTACCATAATAAAAGTACATTCAGTAGATTTTGCATTCCTTTTTTACGTTGTTGTTTCGGTACATGAGCCTGGGGTATTTCTTTATTAATTTACAATAACAGTAGGAATAATTTAATTTTTTATATAAAAAACATGTCTTGTTTGTTAGCAATTAAAAGTGTAAATAGCACACTAACTAAAAAAAGACAGTCAAAAATGTATACTTCATGCAAATACCGGGATCAAATTTTATCATAATAATTCTAGTCTAAAAGTTGGGGTTATTACGAGTAAAAAAATTAATTTTTTAACTGTTTGAAATGACATGTAATCCGACACTATGGTCGATTAAAAAACTCAGAGATGATACCAATTTTTGGCATATGCCGTCTAATAGTAAACAACTTAAGCTGTTCAAAACAGTTAACTAAATTAAAATATATAGTTTTCGAATGGTTCGCCACAAGAATTAGGATGTAAACTTCATAAAATTTCAAATATTTTTCAAAATACTTGCTACACTTTCGCCCATTCAGGAAAACTTAGAGATGTTACCAAGTGTGGGCACATATTTTCTGAAAGTGGATGAATCGTCCTGTTCAAAACAGTAAACCACATTAAAATTAAAAGATTTGTGGTTGCTTCACAACAACTTATATATACATATATTTATCGGTAAATTTAATGAATATTCTAATATTCGTCAAAATACCTGATACGCTATTGAATATGTGAAATAGGAGAAACAAACAGCTAAGCTGGATGTGTTGCGAGATAAGGCTTATTCATTTAAACGTAGAGGTAATAGCGGTTCGTCTGGTTTCCAATTTCATCCACGTTTTAAGAACTTGTCCTCAGTCGGTTTCAGTAAAGATTCAAATGCTGAGCAATGGAGTTAATTTTGCTCATACAGCCTTCAGTCATTCGAGAATCTTGCTGTAGATGCCGAAACTGTCTTATTTGACCAGCCGACCTAACTAAAATCAGAATGTGCACTACAAATAAAGAAAGGTATTGATAACTCTTCTTCTTCTTCTAACTCTTCTTCCGCTGCTTCTGTCGCTCTTGCTTCTCCTAATACTAACCTCAAAGTGATTAGTGCGATAAAGAAAAGGCTACGTGACCATGACCTGATAGCATGTAAAGCGGATAAAGGCAATACAATTACTGTGCTCGCAAAAGTCGATTACTGTAATAAAATTTCTGATTTTATTACAGAAAGCAAAGCAATAGAGCTTGGTAGGGATCCAACTAGGTCTTCTAAGAATTCTGTCACTAAGTGTATCACTAAGTGTATAACGGAATTTGTTTACTTTTTGCTTCAGTATTTCATGAATTATTAAAAAGTTTCTCGTTTTACTCACTTAAAATTTCGCTATTTACGAGTATATGCCAAAAAAAGTTTATAAAATTACAACTCAGAAAATTAATTAATACTTAAAAATTAATACCAGAATACCTGTATTGTTGAGAGGAAATACCGAAATACTTGTATTTGAAATTTGGTCCGGTGTTGCAAGCTCTACTGATAAGGGACAAAAACTTGAAATATCAATTAAGAGAGCAAATTTAATGAAAAAATTCCACAATCTGACGAAAAAATTGGCCGATTTACTTAAGCAAGAGGAAATGATACCTTTGGTAGTTGATAAAACTAGATCATTTGATTTCAAATTCTAAAAGTTAAGTGTCTATAAGGAAAGCGAGGTTAGCTAGTGTGTTTTTTATTAACGTTCGGCTCGATTTTACTTCGATGTTTGATTTCACATTGACACGTCCAATCATGACTTAGTTTAATTGGCTCAATTGTTTCGGGAATGTTGTGTGAACTATTAATTTTTGCTAGAAGGATGCCGTTTCAATCGTATCTAACTATTAAGGGTTTCGTTGAGCAGACGAAAACGATGCATTCATAATGACCATGATGATTACGAGGGAATACTGGACAGAAATATTAAGCTTTGATATGATCGAGGTGTTTATTTAATTCGCTAGCGCTACATTAATTGACGGATTAATGTGTGATTGGTATATAGAATCCTAGCCTGGTTCCGAGGCCTGCTTGAAGGTACAAACTACTGCTGGATGAGGCATACTGGCATGCCGGGGAGGAAGGATTATTATGTTTCCTTCTACTTTTGTTTGATGTGGATGATGTAATTGTTGTTACATTCGTCTCTTTTCGCAATGTGCTCCCCATGATCGACGTGTAATTTTCGATTTAACCTAGAATATTTAGCAGTATATAGAATTAAACGATTTACACGCTTCGAGGTAGATTTTATTGGGACATCTGTTAAAAACTTAAAAGTCGTAAGAAAGTCTAGGTCAGAACTAAAGGAAAATTAGCACGAATCTATGTCTGAATTTAGGGTGTGTAAGCCAGATGGTGTAGTTGAGGGGTAGTTCACTATAGGTTTTATAAATGGTAACTGATATCCAACTCTACCAGAAATGCCCCTAGGCGTTTAGAATTAGATAACTTTGATAATTTAACACTTGTTACAAACACCAAGCTTCTACCATAAAAACAAAATGAAAAGCGATATTCAAACAGATAGTAACTTTTTCTGTGAATTTGTTGCTACGGACTGATATAGAAATTGCTTTTTGCTATATAAATAATATTTCCGTTTATATTTGACATTAATGTGCATTAAGTTAAAATATTTTCTATACATACATATAAATATAAATATTTGTATTCCGATTAGTAAGAGCTTCCAACCAACTCGACATGAACAATTAAAACAAATAATTATATCTAAAAAATCACCATATTAATACGCGACATTCAATTAATAAGCGATATTTAATAACCGACATTTAATCATCAACTTTCATAATCAACCGCGCACGAGCGCGCGACACTCATGAATGGGCCGTATACACTGGCATTGACGAAATCAATAATAATACCACTGAAGTTGGTTTCTCGAATTTTTGTACTAAAAATGTAAAAAAATACTCCCTTACACATCGTCATTCATCAATGTGAATAATGCGCACGCCGAAAAAACAATTTTGTATTAAAATTAATTCCGGTATGAAAATATAAATTATACACGTGTGTAAATATTCGGTACAAATATAACAGAAAATTGTTGTCTAAGTGTATTGTATAACCCATTTAAATTGCATAACCCACGCATTTGTTGTTGAAAATTTTTCCTCTGTTTTGTTACTCTTTATAACATTACTTACTCTATCCTATAATATTGCCATATAGCGGCAGATTTTCGTCCGGCTAACGTGAATTTTACTAATTTTAATATGAAATTACAATTTTTGGAGCAGATGCTCTATCAGCCAGCAAGCAAGCCAATTGCTGATCGAAAATTTGGCTACCCAATCAATTTTATCAAGCGTGTTTAGATCTAAAATTAAAGTTTTATACAGATTTTCTCTATTTAGGCCATTACAATGTAAGCTTGCGACTTGATAAAACTGATTGAGCAGTTATGTTTTCGTTAGCAAATTGCTTAGTTGCCAGCTGATCGAGCATCGGCCGCTTCAGAAAAGTTTCTAAATATGCTGCTTCGAGAAATGTACAGTAAATTTTTGGGCTTCACTGTACAGTCGCAGTAACAAACAGTTTTTATAGAAAAATTTAATTAAAAATTTCCTTGATAAAACTAATTAAGCAACCAGGATGTTGCTTAGTAAATGGCTAATTAACGAGCCCATCAAGTACATATCCGAAAGTTATATTCGTAACTCATAAGCGTTATTTTACACACTTAAGGTAAACTAACCAAGCAATGCGAGATAAGTTTTGAATTACCCGCTTGTCGGTTTTGTTGCTAAGGGTCATATGCACCACGAAGAGCTTTACTAAAACCTGTTTTGCAAAATGATTTATTTAAATGTTATTGTAACCCGGGCAACCAATAACATAGCTCATATTGCTGAGTCTAGCGCAAATGAGAAATTTATATGTGCGACTGCATTCTAAGTATCTGAAACTGGTATACTTATCGTCATAAAAATAATACAGCCTGAACTTATGCCATATAACCTTGTTACATTATCTAATAAATATAATGTTGCAAACTATTTCTGCAACGTGGAGTTGTGGTAATGTAAACAGGAAACCTTTACAACTATAACGCATTATCATTCGGATAATCTATAAATGCCAGTTGGCAATACCAGTTGACGTAGTTTGAACAAGAATAATATAGAAATAATTTGACCCAAAATTGATGATGTTGTAAAATGGTAAATTATTGTATCAAAAATGTAATGTATACAATATGATCTCTTGGCAATTTAGCTAAATCATTTATATTGTTCATCAATTTATTTTATTATTCTTTTGATTTTTGTTGACAAATTCATTGAACTATCAATCAAGCATGACAATAAGTTTTTGAGGGTTTTTTAAAACAATCAAAATATTAAATTTTCTCTGGGTGTATGCAGCGCTGCTTTAGATCATAGCAGAAAACCCACTGTATAAGAACGTGACTATTAATCATTTTGCAAACCTGGATTAAGATGATTTGATTCGAGTTGTCCCCGCGCGAAGCCTCAGCAACAGCAAACACAAACCAATGGCGATCCGCAACCTAGAGCTAATATGCTAATAATCATGGAATCAGGAACAAGACGACATATTTGATTCTGGATACGCAGGAGAGCAGTGGTTTATTATGGTGACAGCGAATTTGTTTAGAGCTGCCATTCTCACATAGTCATTATTATGGATATAAGCGCGCTGAACTACAGCTTGATAGCACCGCCTGGTCTGTAACTTCAGATTCCGATTATCTCATACATTATGATGGCAAATATTGTTAAACTGCCTCAATTTTCGGTGGATCGAAGAGCGCCACTCTAAATAGCGAGAGCTGCAAGATATTGAGCATGACACCGCATTGAGGAGCTGATTCGCATAGACAGACGATGTATGTATAAAAGAAGAGGTTATGCCAATGGATGACTATTTAAGACAGCTCCATCCCAAACAAGCTGTAGCGCCAGAAACTAGTGTGAAACCTGAACCAGTGCCTAACGATATGCCAACTTGTGCTCCAGTCCAGATATCGGTCATTGCTCCATCGACTGAGTACAGTCTGACGTCGAGGACCAATTGAACGAGAGCGAGAATATTAATGAGATTATGCATAAGACTAAGGGCAATATCAGAAACCGGAATCATGAAGATAAAGCGGAGGAATTGGCTTGGTGGCGTCTGCTGCCCAATAGAAAGAATGGACTACATGAGCAGCATCCAGTCACCATTACGTCATTGGACTACCTCCAATCGAGGATCCTTGGAGGAGATTCACGATTTCATAGAACGGACTACCTCGTTTAGGCAATCTCGATGTTCGGATTCAAGCTCAATCAACTATATCTAAAGTATACAGGAAACTAAGAGGCCAAAATGGAATGGTTGGGGACCTTAACCTCTACTCGAAGAATTTGCGTGGATCAGTATTATAATGAAGAACCCCGCTAAATGAACAAATTGCTCAAATTCGCTGCCTCGGACCACCACCGTCGTTTACGTTATTAAATTTAGCTGCAACGATGTAAACTAGTCAATGCTCGATTGAGCTCTGTCCAGTAGTATGTACTAAGTCGACACTTCTCGAAGAGGTTTAGTGTCCTATACTAAAGCAGAATAAAGAATTCCTTGAGTTGAAGAACAATGGCAACCCTCCTATCCACATGTTGGTTTGGCTTGAGAAAGCTGTATCGTTCAATATAGAGAAACCAAATAATTTTTTGACGATGTGATCTCATGCCATTTTTAACGAAATTTTTCTACATAACTAACTCGCATCGTTTCTCAGGCTTCAGATGAATTCCTCCGAAATAATGAACGAATTTGCATCTTGAAAAGACGAGCCGAAGATAAGTGGTTAACAACTACTCACGACAGACAGACATGGACTCCATGAGAATATCGCCTACTACATTGCAAAGTATATTTCCAAGACGGAACCAACGGAGGTGACTATAAGAGCGAGCGTCGCACACGTCTTTAGACAAATTCATCAATAGGAAAAAAATATCTACGAAAATTGTTCAGAGTATGGATGCGAATTTTGAAAAAACGGCCTATATATCTGCATGCGAATGCGCCTGTAGATTGTGTGTTCTGAAATACATGAAAGCTTGAACAGCATTTCCTGCGATTAGGAGGAAATCAAGCAACGAGTGTTTACTCTAAGTATAGCTTTTCTACAGAAAGCAACAGGAAAACATTGATACATATTCTTCTCTGCGGTGATTAGTCCGACTCACCAGCATCGACGCACTCTGTCGATGCTAATGAGTCGGAACAACCACTGCATATAATAATATGTATCACGCTAACGAACAATAATAAAATGGTGATCCACAATGTACCGGCATTAGTATGAGTGAATTATTTCACTATGCAAAAAGATCCGGAGTATTATTACTACAGTCTTCTCCTCAGTACCAACCATATGAGATAGAAAGAGAGCTCTTACAAAATAAGTGAAGGTTAGACCAGCAGCTTAAGATTACTTTCACTAAAGCTCATGCATTCGTAGAGATCTTCAGACTGTGTGTAACCGAGGCCGGGAGTCGGCAAGTCACCTTTAATGCTCTGAAAAATCAGATCAGCATCTGCTTTGCAAGGCGAGCCTTGAAGGTATCAGCATTAATTGGAATAGCTACAAGACTAGTAGGCGGATCTACCCTGCCCAGAATGCTTAATTACTGGCATAAACAAGGGAGGAGTAAGTACCTAGAGCGTGCCGATATTATTTATTTATAAATGGTGCCTACAGTGACTAGAAGTTGTAGTTTCAACAGATTGCATCGATTCTGATAAGGCGGAAGAACGTAGTCCACGGCACGACTGGATGGTAAACGTCGTAGCGCGAACAAAATAAACTGTTTCTGGATACTCTCAATCCTCTCAGAATGACAGTGGTAGGAGGGTGACCAAACAGGAGATGCATACTCCAAAATGGACCGAACAAAGCATACGTATAATGATGTCAAAGTTAACGGGTCACGAAAGTCCTTGCAGTTTCCTTTAATGAAGCCAAGCATAATGTAGCGTCAGATTCAAAGATCACACCAAGATCCGAAATGAACTCAATCCGATCAATGGATTCGTTGTACAGTTGATATTGATAAAAAACTGGCGAGCGAATACGGAAGAAAGAAATAGTTTTGCATTTACTCACATTTAAAGCCAGTAAGTTGTTAATTGAACAGCTGCAAAACCGGTTTAAGTCTTGTAACATTTCGCAGTCTAACACGCTAGAAACCCGGGGGAAAATCTTTATGTCATCTGCGAAGAGGAGGCAATTGGCAAACTTAAAACATTTTAGAACGTCGTTAATAAATAATGAAAATAACAGTGGGCAGATATGGCTACTTTGAGGCACGCCGGATGGCGCCCGAAATAATGGGGAGAAAGAATCCAGATTCCTAACAGATTGTCAACCGATCTGAGAGATAAGAACCCGACCAGTCGATGGGAATGACATCACAGTCGAGACTCTCTAACTTACTAATAAGAATGAAGTGATCAATCACATCTAAAGCCTTTGCGAAGTCTGTGAAGACAACGTCAAGCTACTGCTTGAAGTTTAGGCTGTCAAATAGATGACCACAAAATGAGGACAAGTTAGACACGGTAAACCTACCGGGATAAAATCCATGCTGAAAAGGAGAAATTAGTCTCTTGGTATGGAAGTGCAATACTCTGTGAACCATGGACTCAAACAGTTTGGGTAAGACAGAGAGAATGGCGATCCCACGATAACTACTTACCTCACTTCTATTACCCGCCTTGAAAATTGGATGAACGCATTATATTTTCCAGGGATCTGGAAAAATACCACGACGAAGGCTTTCGTTAAACAAGAAGGTAACTGCAGGGGCCAGACTTACAGCACAACGATTGAATAGGATCGGTGGAAGACCGTCATAACCCGCTCACTTGCTAACGTGGAGAAGGAGCAGTCGATCCAGAACCTCCTGTTCGGTAAGTTTGAAATAATCGAGTACAATGGAGGTAGAAGTAGTAGGAGAACCGGTGTCTATTGACCGAACTGGCTTGTAAACCGATGCAAAGAATTTGACAAATAAATTGCAAATGTCGGATGGCTGACTAGCGGTGGAGGTCTGGTAAGACATATTCGACGGAAAACCAGATACCTTTTTCTTGCTGTTAATGAAGTTCCATAATTTTTTGGGATTGGATGTCAAAACTTGCTCGATTTGCACTACGTAATTATTGAAAAGGAACCAATTAAGGGTCTTAAATTCATTGCGGGCATTAACGAAATCGGGATAGTATTCTTCGCCATAAAGCCTGTAAAGGGAATGAAACTTGTTGCGTCGTTTCTCGAGCAGCATCAACTCGGTATTATACCATGGCTCCCGAAAGCCGGATTTATTATTGATAATCCGCGGAACGTGTCTCTCGATACCACTCCCAAGAAGCTCGTTGAGTCTGTGCACCGATTTATTGAAATCCGGATCGCGCTGTAAAAAATCCCAATCAACAGTGCTGAGAAATTCGTTCAAGGATGCGTAGTCGGCCATTCTAAAATTAAAGTGAAAATCATTAGAAAAATAATTAGTTGTACATTTAGTATAAAAAATATTTATCGTAATTGGTGTGTGATAAATGCTCTCGTGTCCAGTGAAGTCCAAGCACGGAGAAACATCAACATGCAAGACGTCGTTGGCAAATAGCAGGTCGAGGAATTTCCCTCGACTGTTGCTGAAGCGGTTAAGCTGCGTTGTGGATATGGAAGCGAAGTAATCGATGATAGTCAATGCTTTTTCGTCGGTTGAGGATGAAAAGAACACACCGTCGACATGATATATAGTTGATAAACGTGTTGTATACATCCCGGTCAGATTCGTATGGAATATAAACGAAGACGGCGACAATCGTGGTATTAACTGGAAACTACGAGACAACAATAGAAGAATATTGAATATGACTTCACCAATGAGATCTCAAAGGTACCAATCGCCTTGTTATGCGCAATCGATTCACGGCTCTGTAACGATTTCGAATGTCATCGTTACAAGTTTCTGAATTATTTTTGAATTTGTATGTAAACCGCCTAAAGTACGTTTTGTGTATGTCAGCAAACTTTCATTTAAAATATCCCTAAATGTTGACTCCGATATTGTGATGTGCGAATCGGTAATTGAAAGTTATCGTCAAAGGAAAATATCGATCGATCGATAATTTAAGTCAGTTGATTTTGAAAAAATATCGAGTGGTCGATAAAGCAGTTGAAATGATGACTTAGCAAAAATAGATTTTTCGGTTTTTTTTTCGCGATTTTTTTTTTTTGCGAGGCTGAAAAGAAAAATTTTGGTTTTGGGAGGGCAGTTGGAGTTTGGCGATCATTTCGGGCGTGCGTAATAAAATTGAAAATTAAAGAATAATTTTGTACAAACGCAATAATTTTTTTTAAGTTAAGTTTTAACTTTGGTTGAGTGAGAAATACCGAAAATTTAATATAGAATAAAGTAAACTGTTTGTTACCATTATGTTGATAAAATAAAAAACCGTGTAATAAAGTAAATCGATTTATAGTGTGAATTATATACTTATTTAAGTCAAAAGAACTTGTTAGTGAAGAGTGATTGATAATGGACGATGTATGAAAAGAAAGTGGCCATAAACATTTATTTTATTAGTGTATAGACAATTTTTTTTTTTTTGGTGTAATTTGATTAATGGTGTAATGTACAATAACAACAAAAATAGAGAAAAAATAAACGAAAAAGCAATTGATATTTAATTTTAAGAGCAGGCCAAGCCAAGGTTAATAAACAATAATTTTTAATTTAAATATTCGTGAGTATAATATGTGATATTTGCGAAAAAGTTGAAGTGTGCCGAATGTGATTGGATAAGCCGAAGCTACCGAAAAAAAAGCCAAATTATAAATTAGATAGTACGAGCATAAGCTCGTCATAATAAAATTCTAGTTATAATTATAGAGTAATATAAATTTTAAAAAAAAATATCGCAACAGTTAATAATATTAACAGACATTTTAAGCCGGAAATTATAATAATGATAATGTATAATAATAATAATTTATAATAATTTATAATAATAATAATAATAATAATGATAATAATATTAATAATTATTATTAATCAAATGAAAATATCCTGAAAGGAATTTCTTTTTACCATTCATCTATACTTAAGATCGATTCATTCAACACGTCATCAATTTTGGATTCGACGCATCAAGCTCAACGACAACTATCAACTCAACACCGTAAGACTTTTATGTATAATTTTTTTTTTTCATTACACAAAAACAAAATATTTTTTTTTATTTTTAATGATTCATTGGTATTTAATTTGGTGGCGAGTAGTTAAAACTTTTAATATAAGTTAGTTAGGATGGTAGATATAGCTAGGTAGGTAGTTTTTATAATCTGTCGGAATTTCTCACAATTGTATTTTATTTTCATTTTTTTTTATTGCCGTAATAAATTTTATGAATACTTTAGTTAAAATTCAATATTTTATGTCGTTATTAATTCGCACAGAAAAAATGAGATCAATGTAAAATAGTAAATTGAGGATGAACTAGGGTGAGTGTCAAGGTCGGTATATAGGTAATTAGCATTTCCTATAGCGGTTAACCCTGACCTACTCATACTCTTATACCCACCCCACTCCCTGACGCTTAGCCGCGCAACAACCGCTTGAGTTCCTATAGTAGGTCAAAAATCTATAGTCTAGCATGTGGTGGACGGTATTTATTTATTTTTTTTTTCGGTCTCCTTCATTTGTTTGCCTTTACTAGAATTTTCCTTTCATTTTATTATTTATATTTTTGTTTTGTTGTTGTTTGAATTTAATTTTTTTTCTTTTTCAACCCAACAAATACCCTCCATTGCATGCTAAATGCTACAGTGGCGCCCAAGCTAAAACGGCTTTTTATTTAATTTTTTTTTCTCTTCCCTTTAACAATTAGTCCATTTAATTTTTTTTATGCTTCTATATTCTGTCTAAAATCTGAAATTTTTTTTTTGTTGATCTAGACGTTCAATATAGATGTTAAATTTTTTTTTCTCTTTTCATAACATTATTAAATTTTTCTAATTCCGTTAATCTAAATTGCTTTGTCAAATCAGAAATGATATGTTTCCGCCATTGGTGTTGATTTTTACTATCTTTTCTGGTTTTCGAAATCAATTTCAATTAACAGTTGTCGTATTACTTCGGATTTGATACATTTTCCTCTGCAAAGAGTTTGATTTGTAGTCCCAGGTGATTCGTTTACCTAATTTAATTTATCAGTTAATTTGATTGCAATTGATCCGTTACATCGTATCCGGTTATAAACACTGTTTGAATTACTGGCGGGTTTATTGTAATTCATTAATTCTTCCACCATTCCGATCCCTTTCCCTTTAATGCTAATTACCTATGCTAATTACGAAAACCAAATAACAGATTTTATGATTTATAAATCTACGGCACTCATTCTAGTTCATCCTCTTCGATTCAAATTATTTTGCAAATTATCGTTATATATATACATATTATATCTATATATGTATACTTATATATTTTTTTTTATTTTTTAAATTGGGTTCCATATTTGAAAATTTTTGAATTTTTTTCTTGCGATCGATTAATCTAGCCAAAACGTATTTTTTTTATAAACATATTGTTGTTCTAATTTAATAATTTATCAATTAATCATATTTTTGGCAAGTCGCAATATCGGGCTTTATCATTACTATTATCGTTTTTTTCTTCGTTCAATTCAATTTACGATCGATTGAAATTTACTTTGTATGTTACTCATTCAGTTGTCATTCCGTACACAATATCGTAGTCATACACACAATTCTCAGCAACAATTTGGGATTGATTTTTTGTTTGTAATTATATATTTTTTTTCGAATTTGGCATTACTGTTCAGATAATTTTACAAGGATTTTTTTTCGTCTTTGAGAGTTTACACATTTTTAATCGCAACTTATTTGTACGTATAGAAATATCGTATTTCTTCATATTAGTTTTTCTATATTTTTTTTTCTCTCTTCGGTGAAATTGAATTTTTTAAAAATGAATGTGTTTTTGTTAAATCGAAACGAATTCGAAATCGAATGTGAAGTGCGTAAAATTGCATTCGATGAAGATTCCGCAATTCAAACTCTACAAAACCAAGTGATCGCAGAAGAAGAAGGGAAAAAGGAAGCACCCTCTAAGATGCACGAAAGCGCGTGTAAACGACCTGACTTGGAAATAAATAAGTGCTGTCTTAACCTAGAAATGATAAAGCAGGAAATTAGTTCCATCCGTAGTTTAGAAACCGATCAACAAGTACAGTCTGCCCGTACAATAGAATCTAAACTCCTTCATATTGCAAGTTGGTTAAGGCGTGCTACTAGTTCTCCAACGTATGCTGGACCAGCTAGCAAGGCATTACAACCCTGTGAAAAATTAATAGGCACACTACAGAACTTCTTAAATGACCAGGACAAGTTGGATGAATCCATTGATACAGCCAACTCAGTGCATATCGAAATGATTCAGAACTGTGACGATAATCATAAAACACTTTCTATACCGGGAACCTCTACTATTTCACATCGTGCTGATCAGTCGTCCGAAATGGACCGTATGAAGGAGCAAATCCGTCAGTTATCCGAACAGGTATTATCACTAAGTAATGAGTGTTATGATTTGAAGCGTAACACAAAAGAACCATTGCAGGAGCCACCTATCAAAACACAAGCCCAGAATAGTCAAAACTCTATGTTATACTCGGTAATGCAACCAACCCAGTTACAATTCGCAAACGAGAGGTATAAACCAGCAATTACTTTGCCACAAATGTCGGCAGCCGTCGCAAGTACCTCTCAAAATTGGCAGTATCATAGGCCTCCTCCAATAAAGCAACCTACCGCTAATTATAATCATATGTTTAATACGCCCTGCATACCTCAACCAAATATACCTCATTCGTCTCAGAATAATGTTGGTCAAATTGAGAATAATTATTATACACAGCCTAATCCAACACAAGTTAAATATGCGCCAGATTCACGTGGTTTATCGCGAAGTGGTCTGTCTTTTGATGGATCACCAACGGGCATTCCCATTAATTTGTTTCTATTCCAATTAGAAACATTAGCATCATCTATGCATTTAACGAACGAGCAACTTTTGATTGAGGTTAGCTTTGTTTTAAAAGGAGTCGCATCGAACTGGTATTGGAGGTATCGGCAACAAAACCCTCAAGCGAATTGGCATGAAGTTCGGCATACCATGGTAGAACGCTTTCAAACTAGACGACCAGACATAGACATTGAAAATAAAATTGTGTCTAGAAAGCAATTTCCTAAAGAGTCTTTTCTGGAATTTTATGAACAAGTGTGTAGTCTAACTTTTCAATTAAGTACTCCCTACTCTGACAAACAGCTCATCAAGGTGCTTATGAAAAATATGAGACCAGGTTTGCGCTATCAATTAACCGATCGTCATTTTGATTCTCTCGGAGATTTGTTAAGCAGCTGCATGAGCTGGGAGAATACTTGGTCTGAATTAAAAATAGATCCCGATGGCTTTGTTCCCTTTAAGCGAGTCACATTCCAATATTTTGACAAGGTTATTCCGCAAAGGCGTAGCATACATTCCTTAGAATTGGACCCCAGCGCAAATTATGAAAATGGGTAAATGAACACGCAACTAGACACAAACAGTCCCGGGTCCTACCAATATTGTATGCCTCCACAAATCAATGCTATCCAAAGGACAAATATGCTTTCACCACAACAACCAGAAAGACCTCTGATAACTCGCCCACAATTCGATTCCAATTCCCCTCACCGAAACAATACATACATAATCTGCTATAACTGCGACGATATAGGTCATGCATTTAGTGATAGTCCAAAGCCACCTACTGGTTGGTTTTGCTACAAGTGTGGACTAAAAGACACAACATCCCCAAAATGTCCACGTTGTTCGGAAAACGGTGCAAGGCGCCAGTGGAGGTCTGGGAACCAGGGTCCCCCGAGACATTATCAACCCAGTTCTCAGCAGCAGAATGCATCGGCGAATACAGATCCTTCCTTAAACAACCTTGGGAGGATGAACAATTCGAGGTAAACTCAGAAGCTTCTAATAGCTCCTTTCATTCTGCTGAACCATATCCTAACCGAAACACACTTGTTCAGAAGTACCAACATTCTAGTGGTAATTGTGGTACACGGTACTCTTCTTCCGTCAAGGTACTCGATTTATTAACTTCTTCTGAATGTTTACAAGATTCTGCAGAAAACGTAAAACACTCTTCCAATCTAGTAAATAATAAACGACAATACAATTTAAAACATCGATCGCGCAGCAGAAATTACTGGCAATCAAGAAGAAATATTAGGTCTAATATAATATCTTCGATAATCAACAACGATCCTTGTGATAAACGGCCGTACGCGCAAGTCTCGATAAATGGTATTGTATATAAAAGTCTTTTGGATAGTGGAGCCACCATTAGTATCCTAGGAGCTGGTTCCGAAAAATATTTAAGCCATTCTACCATTACATTTCACAGTTTTTCGGGGGTTGTTAATACAGCCAGTGGACAACCACAACGGATTTTTGGTTACATTACTGCTCAAATAGTATTTAACGGCCGTGAAAAGCGAATCCGATTATACATAGTTCCATCATTAGAGCAACCTCTGTATTTAGGGATTGACTTCTGGAACTTGTTCGGAATCACGCCGAATATCGCATCGATAGCTTCTGTCACCACCACCAAGGACGTAAAACTTGACGCTTATCAGTTCCACAATCTCTCGCCTGAAGAAGACTTAACACTGAAAGCCATTACGGAGCAATTTCCGTCATTTGTACAACTCGGTCTCGGCAAAACCAATCTTGTCACGCATTCCATCGATGTAGGCACAGCTAAACCTATCAAGCAACGTTTCTATGCTATATCGCCAGCTGTTCAGACTCGCATGTACGCAGAGTTGGACAGAATGATCTCTTTGGGTGTCATTGAGGAATCCCAGAGCTCTTGGTGTTCGCCGGTCACCCTTGTATCGAAGGCAAATGGTAAGGTTCGTTTGTGTTTGGATGCCCGTGAATTGAACAAAGTTACCGTCAAGGATGCGTATCCATTACCGCTTATCGATAGATTGTTGGGTCGGTTGGATCAAATCCCGCTTGACCCACAATCCAGAGATAAGACGGCATTTACGGTACCTGGGCGGCCTTTGTATCAATTCACGGTCATGCCTTTCGGTTTGTGCAACGCACCACAAACTATGTGCCGCCTAATGCACAGGGTGATCCCGCATCAATTACACGACCGTGTGTTCGTCTATTTGGACGATCTACTAATAACCTCTGCCACTCTTGGAGATCATTTTGCCCTTCTTCGCGAAGTTGCGAATCTTCTGAAAAAAGCCGGATTAACGATAAACGTTGAAAAAAGTAGGTTCTTGCTTAAGGAGGTGAAATATTTGGGATACGTAGTAGGAGATGGCTGTCTTCGGACTGATAACGAGAAAGTCAAAGCAATTGTGGATTACCCAGTACCCAAGACCACTAAACAAGTTAGGAGTTTTCTAGGAATGTGTGGCTGGTACCGGCGTTTTATCCGAAACTTTGCCACCATAGCCGCTCCATTAACCGACCTTACAAAGAAAGGTACTAAAATTAAATGGTCCGAGACTGCGGACAAATCCTTTAGTTTGTTAAAACAATCCTTGACATCTGCGCCCGTCTTGGTAAATCCCGATTTTCAGAAACCCTTCTACATACAATGTGACGCCAGTACCGTTGGTGTAGGAAGCGTGCTATTCCAACTGGATTCCGCTGGAAATGAACACCCTATAGCTTTTGTATCACAAAAGTTGAATGCCACTCAAAAGAACTACTCCATTACGGAACTGGAGTGTTACGCAGCGGTACTGAGCGTCAAAAAGTTTAGACCGTATGTAGAAGGGTATTCGTTCACGATTTACACAGATCACGCGAGTCTTCGGTGGCTTATGTCCCAAAAGGATTTGTCGGGAAGGTTAGCTCGATGGAGTTTAAAACTCCAAGCCTTCGATTTTGAAATTAGTTATCGTAAGGGTTCGGTTAACGTAGTACCGGACGCATTGTCGCGGGCATTCTCTGAAGAACCAGTTTCTTGTCTAAGTCTCGTTGTTCCGGTCGCAGCCCTCAACAAACCTCAAGCTGATGGCAATAACGAAAATATGGAACCGCTGCATATAAATTTGGATGATCCTGCTTTTAATAGCAATGAGTATCAAGAACGAATTAAAAACATCCAAGAAGTAGGATCTAGTTGCACCAATTTTTGTGTCAAAGATAATAAATTATTGTATTTGTCTTCCTTTGGTACGCGGTACGATGCCACAGATTTACCCACTTGGCGCTTGGTTATTCCCGTGAAGCTTTCGCGATCGCTAATAGAACAAGCACATGCCCCTCCAACATCAGCTCACATGGGTGTAGCTAAAACACTGGAGCGACTTCGAAGACAATTCTTTTGGAATCGAATGGCTCTCGACGTCAAAGACTTCATTGCAAAATGTAAGTCATGTAAAATGAATAAAGCGATAAATTATAGCACCAAGCCTGAAATGGGGCATCAGTTTACCTCCGAACGCCCGTTTCAAAGAGTTTATGTAGATCTGTTGGGTCCGTATCCCCGATCAAAACGTGGAAATACGTACATTTTCATTATATTAGATCACTACTCCAAATTTGTCCTCGTGAAACCTTTACGTGAAGCGACAGCCACATTGATTGGTAACTACCTCGAAAATGACGTGTTTCTTCTCTTTTCTGTGCCAGAATTTGTTGTAAGCGACAATGGTAAGCAATTTACATCCAAATTGTTTCAGGAGCTGTTGAGTAAATATGGTGTAGGTCACATTCGGACACCAATATACTCCCCCCAAAGCAATGCCTCGGAACGTGTGAACCGAACAATTTTATCGGCCATCCGCAGCTATCTGACAGATTCAACACATAACGACTGGGATTTACACTTACAAGAAGTCGTTGCTGCTCTTCGTAATGCAATTCATAACACGACTAAATTCTCGCCCCACTATTTAACTTTTGGACAACACATGACTTTGCACGGCTCCGATTATAAATTGTGGAGACTGCTTTCGGATTATAGGAATAACGACGTAGGTCTCATGTCGAAATCGGATCGCCTTAATTTAGTTCGAGACAAAGTCAAACACTATCTTACTGTTGCTCATGACAAATCGGCTAAACATTACAATTTGCGAAGCCGTAATCGCGAATTTGTTAACGGACAAGCGGTGTTTGCCCGGCCATTTGCGCAAAGCGATGCTGCAAATAAATTTGCGTACAAACTATCACCTAAGTTCATACCTGCCATTGTTGAGTGGAAAGTTGGAAATGTGGCGTATAAATTGCGCAACCTGGAAGGGAAAAGTTTAGGCACGTACCACATAAAAGATATTCGAACGTAAATTTCATCCCAAGTTACTGCGCTAAAACGACTAAATTTTACGACCTGGAGTTTTCTGAAATTAATTTCTGCCCGGCATGAGACTTTTCAGGGTGTAGGACGTCCCCACGATTTGTAACGATTTCGAATGTCATCGTTACAAGTTTCTGAATTATTTTTGAATTTGTATGTAAACCGCCTGAAGTACGTTTTGTGTATGTCAGCAAACTTTCATTTAAAATATCCCTAAATGTTGACTCCGATATTGTGATGTGCGAATCGGTAATTGAAAGTTATCGTCAAAGGAAAATATCGATCGATCGATAATTTAAGTCAGTTGATTTTGAAAAAATATCGAGTGGTCGATAAAGCAGTTGAAATGATGACTTAGCAAAAATAGATTTTTCGGTTTTTTTTTGCGATATTTTTTTTTTTGCGAGGATGAAAAGAAAAATTTTGGTTTTGGGAGGGCAGTTGGAGTTTGGCGATCATTTCGGGCGTGCGTAATAAAATTGAAAATTAAAGAATAATTTTGTACAAAAGCTATAATTTTTTTTAAGTTAAGTTTTAACTTTGGTTGAGTGAGAAATACCGAAAATTTAATATAGAATAAAGTAAACTGTATGTTACCATTATGTTGATAAAATAAAAAACCGTGTAATAAAGTAAATCGATTTATAGTGTGAATTATATACTTATTTAAGTCAAAAGAACTTGTTAGTGAAGAGTGATTGATAATGGACGATGTATGAAAAGAAAGTGGCCATAAACATTTATTTTATTAGTGTATAGACAATTTTTTTTTTTTTTTGGTGTAATTTGATTAATGGTGTAATGTACAATAACAACAAAAATAGAGAAAAAATAAACGAAAAAGCAATTGATATTTAATTTTAAGAGCAGGCCAAGCCAAGGTTAATAAACAATAATTTTTAATTTAAATATTCGTGAGTATAATATGTGATATTTGCGAAAAAGTTGAAGTGTGCCGAATGTGATTGGATAAGCCGAAGCTACCGAAAAAAAAGCCAAATTATAAATTAGATAGTACGAGCATAAGCTCGTCATAATAAAATTCTAGTTATAATTATAGAGTAATATAAATTTAAAAAAAAAATATCGCAACAGTTAATAATATTAACAGACATTTTAAGCCGGAAATTATAATAATGATAATGTATAATAATAATAATTTATAATAATTTATAATAATAATAATAATAATAATGATAATAATATTAATAATTATTATTAATCAAATGAAAATATCCTGAAAGGAATTTCTTTTTACCATTCATCTATACTTAAGATCGATTCATTCAACACGTCATCAATTTTGGATTCGACGCATCAAGCTCAACGACAACTATCAACTCAACACCGTAAGACTTTTATGTATAATTTTTTTTTTCATTCCACAAAAACAAAATATTTTTTTTTATTTTTAATGATTCATTGGTATTTAATTTGGTGGCGAGTAGTTAAAACTTTTAATATAAGTTAGTTAGGATGGTAGATATAGCTAGGTAGGTAGTTTTTATAATCTGTCGGAATTTCTCACAATTGTATTTTATTTTCATTTTTTTTTATTGCCGTAATAAATTTTATGAATACTTTAGTTAAAATTCAATATTTTATGTCGTTATTAATTCGCACAGAAAAAATGAGATCAATGTAAAATAGTAAATTGAGGATGAACTAGGGTGAGTGTCAAGGTCGGTATATAGGTAATTAGCATTTCCTATAGCGGTTAACCCTGACCTACTCATACTCTTATACCCACCCCACTCCCTGACGCTTAGCCGCGCAACAACCGCTTGAGTTCCTATAGTAGGTCAAAAATCTATAGCCTAGCATGTGGTGGACGGTATTTATTTATTTTTTTTTTCGGTCTCCTTCATTTGTTTGCCTTTACTAGAATTTTCCTTTCATTTTATTATTTATATTTTTTTTTTGTTGTTGTTTGAATTGAATTTTTTTTCTTTTTCAACCCAACAAATACCCTCCATTGCATGCTAAATGCTACAGCTCCACCGACTGAAGAAGAAGGAGAACCAACCCTATGGAGTCCTCAACCTCATCGTACTTAGCGACCTGTTTCAACTTCCGTCAGTATGATAGGGAACCAAGTCTTCAACTAACCAATACAATTTCTCCCAGCTACCAACAGCCGAAGAGAGCTCGGACTGGTACATCGTTTGTCGATCTCCTACGAATTGGCAACACGATGGTTGATTCCGCATTGGATAACAGTGCTGTCATCGAGGACTTAAGAGACCAAGGCGAGCGCATCTACAAGAACAAAGTGCAAGATCGAGTTTCGGATGCCACCCAAAATATCGATAACTTTGAGATCAACAACATCGTCTCGAATGATGTCGACAAGACACGATGCATTCTCAAGGAGTTGAATATTTTCGTCGATGCGAAGGTCATTGGAGCGATTGGAAATAAGGAGATCGGTTGGCCTTGCTTCCGTCATGTTCAGATGTACGACACTGATCAACTGTCTGTTCGTATTAACTTGTCCGAGATGGCGTCTACATTATCAAACCAAGAAGTAG
This sequence comes from Nephrotoma guestfalica, assembly GCA_963691935.1. Classification (NCBI taxonomy): domain Eukaryota; kingdom Metazoa; phylum Arthropoda; class Insecta; order Diptera; family Tipulidae; genus Nephrotoma; species Nephrotoma guestfalica. The sequence goes on from OY829914.1 coordinate 115,724,449, forward strand.
TTAGTTTAATTTAGAATTTAGATCGCGGTAAGTTCGAAAAGACGTAGTCTTGTAACGAAGACGCCATTAAGGTAATGGAAACAATGCGATAGCCATACCAGCCGTAATTTTCTGAGGAACAGCTCCTTCATCTTCTTCAACCATACCTCTCGCATTTCTTCAGGGGTCCGACCTACTTCGCCGTATTGTCTTTTCAGCAGCTTCTGGGGTGTTGTGTGTTGTTGATCTATTAATTAATTATATATATATTAAATAATTCACTAATCTTGAAACGAATGAGTCCTTGTTTTACAGAAAATTTCTAGCGCGCTCCACATTTTAAAATTTATTAGATACAATGAATCTTCAATTAAATTCATTTACAATTTCTACATTACTTCACCTATTGTCCCGCCTGCACGAGCACCTATAGAGTATCAGAGAAAATTATTTTATTCCTTTTATTAGTTATAGATATAATAAACGTGGTTTTTATTTTTTTTACATATATTACGAGTATTCAAAAGTAACCTCGCATTTTCAATGTTAACAAAACAGCCTCGTCGTTCCTAACACACGCCGCAAATATTTCATTAAACATGAATTTATATTATTGCCTTATTTATATTATTCCATTTCCACTAAATTACTCAACGCAAAATAAATTGTGCTCCAATGGCTTGCTGAAATTTCCGTAACGCAAATACAGTACAAGAATATGCGATTACACATTTTCTAATTTCTTTTCGGTGAAAGTACATTTATGTACTTAAATGAAAACAGACCTCGAAACATAACTTTGATGCTGCAGTTTCTTTTCATTTTTCAAACAGATAACACAATAAACTACATACTTGAAAAAGTGACAGTAAAATACAATACAAAATAATGAATAAGTGGCAAAATAAAATAGCTGTGGTAACAGGTGCAAGTTCTGGTATTGGTGCATCGATCGTAAAAAATTTTGTTAACACTGGAATTATAACGATCGGTTTGGGCAGGCGATTGGTCCGCATGGAACAAATAAAAACCGATTTGGGTGAAAATGGCGCAAAACATATGCATTGTTTTGAGTGCGACATATCAGATGAAGTCAATGTTAAGAAGACGTTCACAATGATTGGTGAGAAATTTGGGGCGGTCAATATACTTGTGAATAATGCTGGTATTATTGAGCACAAAATGTTACTGAACGATGACGAATCGAATGCCGATATTCAAGACACGATCGCAACAAATTTACTAGGATTGGTTTACTGCACGCGAGCTGTTTATCGTCAACTCAAAAAAAGTGATGATTATGGATATATAATTAATATAAATAGTGCCCTTGGACACGGTGTGCCAGTATTTCCGGGTTTTCCACCACCGTATAACATTTATCCAGCTTCAAAACACGGTGTAACTGCAACAACAGAAGTTTTGCGACAGGAATTAATTTATTTGAAATTAAATAAAATTCGAGTGACCTCGATTAGTCCAGGTTTGGTAAATACCGAGATCATGCATAAAGCGGCAAATGAGTTAACTTTTGGAGTATTGGATTTGCCACACTTACAACCCGATGACGTTTATGAGAGTGTACGATATGTGCTTTCGACACCGTATCATGTTAATGTTAAGGAGATTATTATTAAACCAGTTGGTGAGCAAGCTTAATGTGACCGTGAAAGTCACATTTTATTTGTTTTGTCTATATTTTTGTGTTTCTGTCTTAAAATAAATAAATCGTATGAATTCTGTTTTAATTTAAATATTCATGTTTACTCATATGGTTCCTCAAGATTGGTGTTTCGGCACGCCAGCCGAGAAAAAATAATTTTTTAAAAATAAAAATAAGTTAAGTTCAATAAAGAAAACATAATGATGAAAGCGATATTGGTTGCGGCCATTACATGTGCACAACTAGAATGAGAGTCGGGTTCAAGAAGCGTATTTCAGTACGAACGATGCGGATGTAACATCTGAGATGGTCCTCTGTTATATATATTATAATTAATATATTACAATATATTATAATCTTCTAACAAACGTTATAAATCTAAATCAAACAATATCATTTTTCAAACACAATTGCTCAACTTCTGGCTGACTTAAAAACAGCATAAAAGCTTAAAAACGGCATTGGATGTGCTACAAAATTTAAAACTTCAAATTTCTAGAACCGAAGATGATTGTAAATCACTCCGTCATCATGTGAATAAATTTTAAACAATATGTGAAAACATAGCGCAGCAGAGACTAGTGAACAATATTTTAATCGGTGGAGTTCCTACTAATAGTTTTGACAACACAGTAGTGTACATCCTATCAACTTTTCAACCGGCGTTTCATAATTCATTCATCTCAGGATTCATTAAAATTAAGAAGGATAAATTACCAGCTACAAGTACACTAGCAACAACTACTCCAACAACATCAACTAATACCGATAAATACATAGCTACACTATCGCCACTGGAAATTAAAACTAAATTTTGAAAAAGAGAAGCCTTAAAATGTTATGTACAGACACTTGAATTTAAACTTTAATAACTCTACTTCAAGCCAAATATTTATTTTGCATAATTTATCTACTTACCAGTAAATTTTGTATAACGAAGCAACAAATTAAGCTAGAGCTTAGCCTTCACTTCCTGCGGATCATGGATGGTGTCAACATGCTACGCCAAATAAATACCAGTTAGGAAAGCTTACATAAAAGGCAATCATAAACAAGTTGACATAGGAGTCTAGGCAAACTAAAAATACTCCAAAATAGATTTGAAAAATATAGAGGTCCCGTGGCTATTAAATAAAATAGATATTGATTAAAATGACGTCACTAATCGAAGAGCTTGTTAAGTTCCATTTAGAACGGTTTTAATAAAGGGCCATCATAAACAAGTTGATCATTAGGCAAACGAAAAAAAAACAAAAGACAAAAGACGCACGGTCGCTCTCGTTCTCTATATTTAAAATAACCTAAAGTATTTTTTTGTTTGCCTAGACCATTATAGTCAACTTGCATATGATGGCCGTTTGTGTAAATTTTCCTAAATGGTAATTTAGGATGACGGCATTTCAAGCAAAATCTGTTCTATATATTAAAAGCCTCGTGGGTTACTCTCTCTCTTTCTCTCTTTAGCTTTCAGATCCCACGAAGTGATTTTGCCGCCTGCACTGTGGTGCCAGCTGCCTCTACTCTACTCTCTACTGTATTTTACGAAGTGCTTTATTATTCTGGCTTTTATTTCTGCCTGGAACTCATTTGCGTAGAGATTTTATTTGTTTTCGGCGACCAGGCGGCACTAATCATCGAACTAATCATTGTGGGGCCTCAATGGTCTTCTTCCGATAGTGTTTTATGTGGCAATAGCTGTGGCTTACAAGTATGGGTATTTATTTATTTAAAAAATTCTACAAAGTTAAGCATACAAATCATAAAGAAATTAAAAGAATTTCAGGTTGGGGCATAATACTGCTTTAACCTATTCCAAAGCTGTCCTTACATATGCAAAAATCAAATAAGTGGTCAATGTCCGTACCGTAGTTGGTATTAGAAAAAAGTCGCATTTTATTAAGTTCCTACTTGGTGGCCAATAAACGAGCATTTTTGCAATTTACGTCTGTTTCTGAGCGTCGAGATGTTGCAAGTTTTGCAGCCAGTCTGATACGGTGGTAACTGTGTTGCAGATTAATATGGTACGACAAATCTTGATCGTAACTCCATCCATCCAATGTAGGCACTGTAAAAACATTTTTTTCTTACATTTTCAATGCGTTGGATATGTACTGGGTAAAAGAGATACCATACGTTGACGACATATTTCAGTTCCACTTAAGCCGAACAAACCTCCGAATGAATTATTGAAAAAAGGAATCTTATCCCCCCACAACAGTTTGGATTTAGAGAAAAACATTATACGATAGAACAAGTATATCGAATTACTAATGCAATCGAGAAATCACTGAAAAGCAAACAAATATGCTCAACTGCATTCCTTATGATGTAGCGCAAGCATTCGACAAAGTATGGCACCAGGGGTTAGAATTCAAACTTTGTTGAGATCTTCCCGACTAATTTTTTAAATTTTAAAGGCATACATTTCAGAGAGGCACCTCCGAGCAAAGTATGAGAATGAATACTCCCTACTAAAAAGAATAACAGCAGGAGTACCACAAGGAAGCGTTCTTGGGCCAATCCTATATCTCCTATATACCGGAGATATCCCAACTACAGAAGCAACTATGGCGACTTACGGCAATACTTACAACAGCAAAGAACATCAATGACTCCACTAGTAAATTACAGAAGACTACTAATCTGATATGTAATTGGAAAAAGAAATGGCGAATTAAATTAAATGAAGCAAAATCAATCCAAGTGAACTTTATAAATCTAAAAGTTAATTATATACCAATAAAGATAAACAATGCTAAATATCTCGGCACGACTTTAGATGCTAAACTTAGATGGAAGGAACAAATAAAAAAGAAGAGAGAAGACCATAAAATTTAAAAAAATGCAATGGCTCTTAGGGAGACAATCTGAACTAGCGATCCATAACAAACTGCTGTTATACAAACAAATCCTGAAACCTGTATGGACATATGGTAGCCAACTCTGGGGTTGTGCCAAGAAAACAAATATCAAAATCATACAAACAGTTCAAAAAAAAATCCTGCGGTACATTGTTAATGCACCGTGGTACATGCGAAACGACAACCTCCATCGAGATCTAAAGATCGAGCTTGTCGCAAATGAAATCAAGCATCATGCAACAAAACATCTATAACGTCTGCTCCAGCATGAAAATCTGAACATACGCTGTACGCTGACTGCCACACCAACAAGAAGACTGCAAAGAACCAAACCACTGGACTTATCGCGACCAGGAGGTCAGTAGACTTACTGAGGCGAAAAATCTGAGGAGGAGTTACACGTAACTGATTATGCCTTATCACTTGATTATGCCGACTAATTAAATACTTTATTATGCAATGTAAATTACTAAATAGGTACAAGACTCAGTCGTAATATAAATAAATTAAAAAATTTAAAAAAAAAATATTCCAGTTGTGATCTAACGAATAGGCACTACGTACAAAATTACACTCCAGCGGAATAAAATCTTAAAAATGTTCCTTAAAATGACAAATTGATTGACCTACGAAGTAAAGAAACTCGATATATTAAATTTTACAACGTTCCGCATGTTTCTCGCCATTTATTAACGATAATGATGCTGGAGAGAACTCAACGAATTCTTAATAAATAATAGTGAAATTTGTATCGTAGGTCGTTATTGTACATAATTCATATATGTATTTTGAACAACGTCTGAAATGAGTCATTAATAGGCGTCCACTTCTTTACTAGTAAATATAAAAATAGTTTTTACATCGAGGTGAGGTTTCGAACTAACAAAACATTAGAAAGTTGTAGTAAACAATCTCTTAATTTTCAAAATGAATCTTGCCATGCCGTGTAAGACTATATGGTATTCAACTAGTTTAATAATGTGTATCCTAAAAATCGCGCTACTCGCCAAAGGTGTGTCAAGGAAGGTGGAAACTCGGTTTTCCTCCATACAATTTTCAATCATAATTTCAAACATTTTTCAATGTACAAATAACGGTTTCTTTCGAAATTAAAGGTTTTTTGTTATTTGTTTTTAAAAAATTATTTTTATCTAAATAAATAAATAAAATATTTCTTGATCAGCCACCCAATTCTAGATCTTCAATTCCAGCATATTGACCAACTTAAAAAATCGAAACAAGAAAATTGTATCAGCTATTACGTCATCGTAAATGTATTTACATTTTATACGTATATGGCGACGCAATTGTAAAATAAAATTACATTACATTATTGCATTTTATTTTTTAAAGATGGACAACTTTGATGATCGCGATCACATCGAACATCTTTCCTCAACACCCCTCAAATTACCTTTGAAATTAAAAAATTTTTGTTAGTTTAGTACAGTTTTTTAAAAAAATTTATTTATAGTTTTACATTTATAATAATATTTTTTTTCTAATTTAATTTTAATAAACTAAAGTAAAATCGTTCCGTGTGCTCATCTTTAAAAAAATACAAGAAAATTAGAAGAATCAAAAGTTTCCGACATCATATACAGTGCTGGGAAAAAAAATTGGGCAAACATATTTTATTGCAAATTGGAGTCTTTTTTTGCTAAATTACAAAACTTTTGAAAGCAATTGGCTTATTATTTCATTTTAAATACATGTATGACGTAATTTATTGAAAAAAAATATTTACCTGCAATTTAGGGGCAAAACCCCGAAAAATGCCAAAATATTCAAAATACGTTGATTGGAGTTAAAGTAATGGAATAAATTAAGCACCTATTTTTTAATTTTTGTTTTGTTTTTTATTGATTTATAGAAGTTCTATCTTTAATATTAATATTTTGTTGGGCCGCCATTTGCTTTTATTAGAGCGATACACCTCCGATTTATTGAATTTGATAAATTTTTCAAAGTCGTAGGAGGTATGGGTTCCCAAATCGTCATCAACAAACTTTTTAAAGCTTGAATCGATTCTTGGCCCGTTCTTGCTACTTCTAGGTTTATTATAGACAAATATTCAATGGGATTTAAGTCTGGACTATACGGGGGCCAGCTCAACACATCAATACTTCTTTCTTCGAGGTACTTTTTTACTTTTAAATGAAGAGATAAGAAAAAATACAAGTTTTTAACAAATTATTTATGTCTATCTGAAAGGAAATTTTTCTATCTACAATTCAAAATTAATAACTCAAAACTTTGGCGGTATGGCACGGAGCGTTATCCTGTAGAAAAATAAATTTGCAACTCTCGCCAAAAAGCTTAAAGACAGAAGGCTCAAATTCGTTGTGTATGATCTGCAGATAAACAGCTACTGTAATGCTGGAACTAAGGAAGCGCAATCGACCGGTTTCATTTCCAGAAAAGCATCCCCAGACCATAACTCCATCATTTTTCGGTGGAAGTCTAAAAAGACATTCGTTGCTAAGCATCTCGTTCGGTGTTCTTCTTACGAGAATTCTTCCATCTCCAACATGCAGCTTGAATTTTGATTCATCGAAGAAAATCACATCATTCCACATCTCTGGAGTCCAAGAAACATGCTCCTAGGCCCATAGCTGCTGAAATTTGTTTTCGCGTTGCTCGCTCAACATCCCGTCTTATGTTCGATGAAGTTTTAAAACGGTTCCGACGACACTGTAATATTATGAAACGATTTTCCACTGGCGTTGTCTTTCTGGGCCTTCCAAAGCCTTTTCTTTTTTGTGTACTGCCCATCTCTCGCATTTTTTTAATATTCCACGCGAAAGTACTTTTAGGAATGTTTAATCTTTCTGCTATTTCACGCGTGGTTAAATTTTCTCGCGCTAAAATCAACATATTGCTTTTACACTGCTAACTAACTTTTACCATTTATTTTAAAATTGCACTTTATTCTTTATTTGACTAGGATCACTTACAGAATAACTTAATCTTACAAAATATGCACTATTTATACTCAAAAAATAATAATTACAGGCAATAAAACATATGCACCCTAATGACGGCCAAGAACGGTTGGCGTAAAATAAAATAATTGCTTCACCAATTTTTTGGTGCACATCAGTTGCGGGGTTGTACCGGTATAATTAAAACGAAAGGCGGTCCAACAAAATATTAATATTAAAGATAGAACTTCTATAAATCAATAAAAAACAAAACAAAAATTAAAAAATAGGTGCTTAATTTATTCCATTGCTTTAACTCCAATCAACGTATTTTGAATATTTTGGCATTTCTCGGGGTTTTGCCCCTAAATTGCAGGTAAATATTTTTTTTCAATAAATTACGTCATACATGAATTTAAAATGAAACAATAAGCCAATTGCTTTCAAAAGTTTTGTAATTTAGCAAAAAAAGACTACAATTTGCAATAAAATATGTTTGCCCAATTTTTTTTCCCCCAGCACTGTATATGTACATGACGTCTGTTAATAAATACAATTATTATATATTTAATATTAATACAATTTTATTTTCATTCTTAAAAACAATTTGAATAGACAGACAAAACAGACAAAACTTCGAAAATGAAACAAAGAAAAATTACAACAGTCCTAGTGTTCAGTCAGTCAAAAATGTTAAAAATATCATGATATTTTTTATTACGTTTTGCCATAAAACGCACTCATTTATCACAAAAAAACCAAGAAATTTCTTGATTCTAACTGTCAAAGTTTTTGTATATACATATACCTATTTTGTTTAAAAAAAATTATTATGATGGGAGGTTACGATTTTGCTAACATGTGCTCGTGTGTGATCTTTATACATTAAATTGTTATCAATTGAACGTAAGTTAAGATTTAAATGAACAGCAAGAAACCTTGAAAACTATGTTCATATTTACGAGTATCATGAAAATTTTTAAAGCACTGTTTTGCATTTAGATATAATAAAAAATAGTTATGTGTATAGTTTTTGCGATATTAATTGCTGGATTCATCTTGCCGAAAAATACCTCTAGATAATCATTTTATTTCGTTAGAACGTAGAATTACTACGTTTTTTTATGTGGTTGCAATTTTATTTTCCAGTTGTTCGAGACGATTGTGTTAATTCGCTAATTGTAAGGTACATATACGTAATGGCTGTCGTTCGTCGCCTTTAAAATGGAAATTAAATTATTTGTTATGACAAGTGTATTTTGGCGTACAAAACTAATTTACAATTGTATTTCAAATTGGTTGTTCACTCGGTTTTGACATAAAATTATACGGAGTATAATTAGGGTCGCAAAAAATATCATGATAATTTTTATCAGTTTGGTCGGACTGAACACGCCGAGTGTGTTGTTTCACCGGCTTGTCACATAACACTGAATATTACAAAACAAAAACAACAAAAAGTTCGCGAAATAGAAAAGAAAGCAATTATTTTAGATTATTTTTTTTTATTTTTTATTTCTTGTATGTAGGTGTAGTACGGAATTCAGTAAGGAATAAGAACAGCTTTCCACACAGTGGACAGAATGCAATTTTACCACTGTGCGGAAAATATAATTTTAATTCCATACTAAATCCATATAACAAAATATCAAACACACAATAAATTAACTTTTGGGCAAAAATAATCGTCTTTCTCTTTCTGTTTTCGATAATTTTAATATTAATTTACGGTTTGTGTGTATCTTCACTCTTCAGTTTCATAGAACAAGTCGACAAGTGAATATGCACACGATTGTGCGTGCACCATTTTGTTTATTTTATTTTCTTGTGTTGTGTTTTATTTTTATGATTGTTAATAATTACAATAACATTTTATTTAGTTTAATTATTAAATAATGGCATTACGTGGTTGCAGACATCGAAATGGGGTTGAAGGTAATAAAAAATGGCATCGGCAATTTGAAAAGGTCGTGGCCATTTACATATTAACAGCGACGCAAATTTTGTTTGTAAAGTGTTCTTGTTTTAAATTTTTTAAAAGGGGATAGTGCGTGAATATGGCAATCAATACAGTAGGCGTATCTGTGTAAAAAGTGCTAAAAAGTTAATAAACCCGAGTATCCCAGAATTCACACCCACACTGGAATTTTTATGACACTTTTCTTTGGCGAGAATCCCTCAACATTGCGCAAAAGGGGGGTCGGTTTGGTTCCATTTTACACGGCAACTCTAGAAATTCTTTCAATAAAAACATTGTGGTTTTTCCACGTGAATGTAAACGAACTTCCGTTGGCCTTGTATATTCACTGGACAAAAGAAAACTGTTCTTCTGCCAAAAATTTATAATGAAACTCAAGATACAATCCTCAATTCCCCTTTGTATCAGATTTGTGAACGAAAACGTTGTATGTTATTGAGCTTGTGTCGCAGATGCACTGGATACCATTGGATACCATTGAATGGATACCATTGAACGTAAATTACGAATTTAGTACAATTTGTGGTCACGTAAAAAAGTAGGTTTTGATAGTGCACGGGTCGAAAAAACAAAAAAACAAAAATTTCAAATTTTACCTTGTTACGATGAAAATTAAATCCGATTTCTAGCAAAAAGTAGAAACCCTCTAGGAATCTTGTGAGAAGGATATGTATATAATCTTTATTATAGTATCTTGTACGGGTATATTATTTCTCATTTGGAGAATGAAACTTGAAAATTAAGAAAATTCGGAGCTTGGAAGAGAACGGTGCTGGGTGAAATAACATTTTTCAGTAAAATACGGGGGAACTTAAAGCAATCACCCCAGAAAGTGTAAGAAGCCTCAGACGCCTGTTGCTTCTAAAAATAAAATAAAGATAATATAAACTAAATGCACTAGTAAAGCACGAACAAATCTTTAATAAGTGTATGATTTGCTCAGGACTCTTTAATTTTTCAATGGCTAGAGTTCTGAAGTCTGTGTGCTATTCAAACTTAAATACCTGTTGTCAGTTTGGTTTCTTCTAATGAACGATTTGCCACGCTAAGATATTTAAAAATAATAAATGGTATAAACCCTAAAAATTAATTATTTCATTTTTTATGAATCCCAATAAAATTATTATAAATTTTAACATCGCCTGGTTAGTGAAACCATATAGCCTGTTTCCGGTTTAACTGATATTCCAAACTCAAACTTTAGGTCGTCCAATTTTAATTTGGTCTTAAATCGAAAATTTAGAATCATGTGGGCGATGACGATTTGCAGCGAGGTCAACGCATATTTATACCCAATGCAATTACGGGGTCCATAGCTGAATGGAATAAAACTACACGGATGACGGCTTCGAATATTTTCAGGTAGAAAATTATCCGGATTAAATACATTAACATTTGGACCCCAAATACTTGCTCGCCTGTGTAAATTATAGGTCGGTACTAGAATATCGGTACCAGCCGGTATTATGCCATCCTCTGTAAATAAACACTGTGTTATGTATGTTTTAACATTATAAATATTCATTGAAAGAGCATACCTAATTGAATATTAGCGGAAGCCTTCCGAATCACGATCGGCACCAACGGCAAAATACGCATGGATTCTTTTATCACGCGATCTTAATACCCAAGTTGTGAAATTTTATTCAAATCGAATTCATCATCATCGGCCATTACAGATTTCAATTCGGCATATAATTTTTCTTGTACCTCTGGATGCGTTGCTAGACATAAAATAATATTCCCGATTGTTGTCGTTGTGGTATCCGTTGCTGCAACTAAAAAATGTCCAATATTTTCTTCCATATCGGCCGCCGTCATTCGATTATGAAAAGCCACCCGATACAAACGTTTTAAAAATCCATCAGGACGGTTTCGCAGATCATCATCAGTGTGAATTTTTGGTGCATCCCCCTCAATTTCAGGCATATAGTTTTGTTTGCCTGCGACGAAAGCGGCATCTAGCAGTTGTGACAATCCGTAAAGCAATTTTCGTTCAGGAGGCATAATATGTAATCTTTTTTCGACGAAAACCACAACAATCGCGAAATAAAATTTCACTAAACGGTTCCCCATATACCTCAAACATTTTTCGATTGTAGTAAAACTTTTTATCAAAGTGATTTTATCGAAACTATAGTCGAACAGGACGGATAAAGCAATATCCATTATACGATGTCCCACGCTGTCGATTAGAGATATTTCACCACGATCACAAAATGGCATTAAATCCTCGACTAAATTGCGAGAGGTTCGTTTAATTGTAGGAATTTGCTTTAAAACATTTTGAAATGTAAACGGTGTGTTCAGCAACCGACGATGTATTCGCCATTTCGAGGCTGTAAAGAAACCAGTGTATAATTTATTCATATTAGACTCGATTTAATTATAAAATTGTTCTCACTAAACCTACGTTTTGCGGTTAATAATCCCGTCCCCGGTCCAACCAATACATTATAAGGAGAACCTTTTTCTAAACAGTCCTGAGAGTTTAATACAGTTTGTGCATCTTGTGATGTATTTAAAATAATCACAAGTTTCGAAAAGAACCACAATTTAGAGGTTTTCTCAGTTTTTAATACTTCTAAACAAAGTGTCCTAATTCTTTCTATTACATAATAAATAACGGACATAAATTAATTAAATGTATTACACGAGTACACAATTTATAATATAACATTGTTACCATCAGGTGATTTCCATAAAAAATAATTAATATGCCCGAAAATTGGTAATTCTGTGACATCAAGAGATGCGAAATTTTCAATAGATTTAAAATAGTCTCGATTCCAAATACGATAGGTAATTCATAATAATGCAACAATTAACAGAATGAACAGGAGTTCAATGATCATTTTGATTTCAATCAGAATACACTTAACTGTGGCGACTAACCGATTAATATAACTCGTATAGCGGATAATTTCTAATAATTTGTGTCACACGCGCAAACATACAAAAATATTTTTAATCTAACTAAAAAGTAGAAAATTACAAAAATAAAAGATTAAAGTTAAATGTCAGTTCAAGGATTTTGATCAATTTACAGTACCCAGTTAATCGTTCTTTCTTCGTATGCGTCGGAGCATGCAACGCAAGTAATATTGCATATACCGGGTGACTGACACACGAAGTATTACCAACTTCAAACTGTTATTGCTGTCAAACCAGATGGCAGAGCGCTCAAATTTACACTACTGACAGCTTATTCCATTGTTTACAAGCGTACAAAAGCATTTTATTGTGAAATATTCAGAAACAAAGTTATCCGCAATGAAATTCAAGCGTAATAGTGTAATTGCTCTATATTTGCCTGGAAAACCACAGCCGCAGACTGTTAACCAGTTAAAACATCTGCTTGTGAATAAAATGTGTGTGTATCGCACCATAAATCGTTATAACGATACTGGCAGCATTGCAAAACGCCATGGTGGTGGACCGAAACGCACTGCAACATCGCCGGATATCATTCGGAAGGTGAAGGCCAAATTGGCTCGGAATCCGCGCCACAGCGGCAGAAAAATGGCTCGTGAGGCGAATATTTCGCTCGAACGGATGCAGCACATATTAAAAGATCATCTTGGACTAAAGGCGTTGAAATTCCATAAAACGCTCAAAAAAAAGTTAGAGTGGAAAGAGCAAAGGAATGTTACGCTTGCGCGAAAGTGGCGATTTACAGAATTTGGTTTTCTCCGATGAGTCACCATTCGTTATTGAGCAATATGTGAACAAGTAAAACGACCGGATTTACTTGCCCGGCCGTTCTACTGAAAATTTGGGCCAACGGATTGCCACTCGAAACCAAGCGCCGCCGGTTTGGGCCGCCGTAACGGAAGAAAGCCGTTCACCGCTCGTTTTTTGGATCGTGGCATCAAGATAAAAGCTCAAATTTATCGAGATCATGTGTTGGAGGGAGCGTTGAAGCCGTGGATACAAAAACATTCCGGCCGCAGAGCCTGGACATTTCAACAGGCAATTTTCTTGACATTTCATCAAGATTGGCTGAGAAACAACGTTCCGCGGTTCATTTCCACTGCCCAATAGCCACCAAATTCACCGAATGCAAATCCGCTAGATTTCTCGGTTTGAGATATTTTGAAAAGCAAGGTTGCGACAAAAAAAATACCATAATGTTGATCATCTCAAGCAAGCGCTTCGCTGGGAATGGGCCAAAATACCACTTTCGTGCTGCATGCAAAATAGCTTTTTCGGCCGTTTGAAGGCCATAATCGCGGCTAAGGGTGGGCAAATCGTAAACTGCTAATGCAATTCGAAAATTTTAATATTTGTGAACATTTTTTACTTTGATTCAATAAAATTCATCAAAAAATAAAAATTCTGTGGCGTTTTGTTTTGGTAACACTTCATGTCAGCTACCCAAACAACAAAGAAGAGAAGAGTATATGTTTATATCTAGCTATTTATCTATGTACCTTGGGCGAGACTTTTACCAACATGAATCATTTGGAGTATCGATGATTATGGTACATATAAGCTTTCAGCCGGAATCATAATATCGTTAGCCGGACAAAGTCAGACGGAATCAGATAAGAACCGGATATGAAGACAGTGGGAACGATCCATTCCACAAAGAGCGCGATGTATTCTAAGTTATTCTGTAATATAAATCTTTAGCCGGAAATAAAGTAAATATGCTACAAATAACACAATGCATTGTACATAGTTTAGCACACCTGGTTTTTCAATCGGGAATACTACTAATCATGCCGCAACAGTACTGGGTTCGCCGTAACCATATTAAGCCAGCCGGAACCACAGTGTTACAAGCCGGAACCATTTGAAGCTTGCACAAAGAGAACAATATATTTTGGATGGTTGGGCAACATATACGCTTATCGCCGAAACTCTAACAACTACAACTGCACTACTAAAATGTCTGCCGGAACCAACATTAAGGAATTATAGGCTATTTCTTAACCGATCATTAAAGGGTTGAGAATTTTGAATGGAAATGGTATCCTAAAATGATTTTTGGAAGATGTGCTAGGATATTTTATAGTGATCACGTTCATTTCACTATAAACGACGCGGAAAATAGTATCGTATCAAGCATACCTAGGTGCATCCTAAATTAAGGTGATGATGATTAGCAAATGAAATTAATTGAACGATATACTACGAGTGCATATCTATGTTATATAATTTTATTTGTGTGTTGAGACAAATGATGATTTGTCCAATTTGTAATGCAATCATTGGTTAAATACTGGTTTCATTTTCTATCGTAGTAATGAGTCAATATTGTTTGCTCTTCTATAAATCAATTTTATAATTGTATTAAAAATCGATTCTTAAACTTTTTTGTTGTTAAAATTAATCTAGAAAAATATTGGCTGTACTTCTGGGCACATCACAGAACAAAATTTTTGGTATATAATAAAATATTTTTTTATAAAATTGTCATTTGTGATGTCATTTGTGTAAATTAAATATATATTAATTAATTTACATATTAAATAAAAGTAAAACTAAATTGTTGTGCGTTATTATTTCATCATTTACAATAAAATTGGAGTCAGATAAATGATACGGTGCTGTAGGGTTACATAATTCATATGGTGAAAGTTATAGTGCTACATATCCAAATCAAGTTATATACATATGCACATTTGATGCTCTGGTATACTGCGCACATCTCACAGCACACAAACCCCTACAATTTCTTATTCGATTATGATAAAATTTTGCATGTAGATACGATTCTAAAATAAGTATTTTAGAAAAAACCTGAAACATGCTCAACTGGGGTTTAGATAAGACCACCAGGTTGGACTACTGGGAGGCTAAATTAAGGCTCAGGGAGAGAGGGTTTATATTTTCCTGCAAGATGTATACGAATCCCTATGAATTGGTACAACTACTCGAATTCCGAAATACGTCTCTATTAATTGTGAAAGAATGTTAGGAAATTATGCTACGACATCATTGTTGGTATTTCTTCGGATATAATAATCGGTTATGATGAAATCTAAGCAAACCACACCCTCTTATCCGGTTTTTTATCAGCATGTTCGGGGTTAATGTTTATGCTTGAAAATTCTGAATCAAATGTTAAAATTATAAACAAAAGAAATGAATAAAACAATACGAATTGTAACCTGCAATGCAAATGGGCTATTGCATCACATTCAAGAACTTCAAAACTTCATTCTGTAAAATAAACGGATATAATTTCTACCATGCAATACATCCAGAGAACAAAGCTAGAGGTGGATCAGCTATCCTCATAAAAGATAATATAAAATATAACGAAGAACTTAGAGTCGAGAAGCTCTCCATGCAAGTCACAACAATCAAAATACAATTAAACAATAATAAAATGTGTAGTATCTCAGCAATATACTGCCCTCCAAGATATAATCTCAAACAAGTGGATTATACTAATCTTCTCAAAACACTAGGAAGTGTCATCTTAATTGGAGGTGACTAAAACGCAAAAAATATCTATTGGAGGTCACGGTTAACGAATGCTAAAGGAAAAGAACTGTTCGTAGCAGGCAAACAACTAAAATGCGAGTTAGCGTGGTGCGTGGTACACCAACCCTATTGGCCTACAGATATCAGTAAGACTCCAGATCTTATAGACTTCTTTATTACAAGAGGAAGTTCAGATAATTATATCCATTGTAACGGATCACTCCGTTAACAGATATTGGCGTAGAGGTTGCTGGGCGGTGATACTTAGCTCGGCTAAACCTCAGGGTGTTGGTCGTGGAGGGGAATTCCAGCAACATATCGCCAATCTCGAATACACCGCAGGAAGGAAGTGCAGCGGATCACCATTGCTACTCGCGAACTTACCTCCTACCCAACATCATCAGTATTTTAGTTTTACTTCACTGATTCATTTTAATATTTAAATCACTAAACAAAAAAAATATAACACTCCAACCGAAACGTGGAAAATTAGAAGGTAAACCAATAAAAAAAATTGAAAATCACAAAACACCTCGCAAAAGTAACTTGTTGCTACCAATTTCGGGTAACATGTTTTATATTTCAAGAGAGAAAAAAAAATTGATAGCGGAACAACAAATTAACAAATTTTGTCTTACAAAACTAATTAACATAAGCGAGAGTTTTACAAAACAAAACTCCGAAATCTTAACTAAATTAAACAACAAGAGCAAAAATATATATCAGAGGGAAGTCCGGACTATTTGTTTCTTAAGTAATAGTTAGTGGTTATTTATCCTAAAATTAATGTTAAAGTAGTAAAACTAAAAAAATTTATAAATAATCAAAAAAAAATTGACCTTGAATGCAGCTGAGGTGACGATCATCCCGATTGTTGTGTCCATAACAGTTGATGCATTTTTTCGAGGCCGGTTTATTTATATACTTTATTACTAGGTATATAAGCGGTTGTAATTAAATTTTATAAATTTGGTTTTTATTGTTGTATGTACTGTACTTGTCGCACAAAAAAATTATAATTTATATTTATTATTAGCTATTTACTAGGGGTCACTTAGGAGTTCATTTTATATAAATGACGCGGGCCAGCATTTAATATTAAACTTAGAATATAGTTTTTCGTTAATGTAACTTTATTATTAATATTTATTTATTTTTTTATTTGTTTTTATTAGTGGACACCAAATGAAATTAGGAAACGGTTTTCTTTGTTTTGTTTTCCTTTTTTTCACTACAACTAAGTTCTTAATATTAGGTATCAAAATCAACAGTACAAATTCCAAGCGATTTCTTGGCGCAAAATTTAGTTTTGCGATTAACAACGAGCGGTTTTGTTTTTTTCCGAACAAAGTACGGTTCACTTCACTCAAATTTCACAATGTTTCGTTTTGGTTTTGATAACACAGATCATACATCTAAAATCACTATATTGTATCGAAATATTTTTTTTATTGGCCATAAAAATCAACTAGCTTTCACACAAAGATATTATTAAGAATAAGGTAACTCGAGCCCCACAATGCGACCGCGATCCCCACGCGTTTGAAAATTATCAATTTTTTGTTTCACTACAGGGATTCTTCCGAACAAAAAGAACTGAATTACAGTATAACAATTTAGCTTCGAGTACCAAATTTTATATCACAATATTTTTCACTGAACTGTTATTTTTTTATTTGCGATAACAATCAACCAACAAAACAAGAAATACTAATTTTATGGTGATTAGTAATTAACCAACGAGAACAATAATAATCCGACTAGAACAAAATTTCGCTATTTATACAAATTTTTTTATGACACTTTGTATAATGAATAGCCAGATGGAGGGAAAAATTATTGAACGAAAGATCATCTAAAGGGGAAAAAAAAGAAATGGGGAAATTTCCACACCACTTAAGGCGGCGCTACACAGGTAACGTCGTCAGCCGACGCTGGCGTCGTTACAAACGTGGGGACGTCCCACCCTAGATACAGTCTCATAAAGCCGGGCATATTGACACCCTAAAACGAAATAAATAAGGGAATGCGTAACGAAAACGATCGGAAAGTGTCTCTAGTAAAAGAATGCAATTCAAGCGCGAAGGTCTTTGGCATGGAAAGTCCCCAATAGTTTTCCCTCCCTATTCGTAACGCGATACGCGACGTTACCTACTTTCGACTCAATAAAAGCGGGCATAAATTTTGAAGATAGTTTGGCTGAGAACTTGTTTGCCGCATCGCTTAGAGCAATCGATTGGACGAATACGGGCTGTCCTACTGTGAAATGTCTTTCTCTGCTTCGAAGGTTATAATGCTGGGCAGATTTATTATGCGCTACTTTCAAGTAGTGTATGATTTTGTCCCGGGCTAGATTTAGTCGATCGGGTTTGGATAAAACATTGAGTTCATTTGAGTCGTTTTCAAATAAAATTCTACGTAAACCGTATTCGGAGCCGTTGAGAGACATATGTTGGCCGAACACTAAAAAGTGTGGAGAATAACGGATGGAATCATGAACCACATTGCGAAGGGCTGCTATAATTTCTTGTAAATGGGTATCTCATTCATTGTGACTGTGATCTTCCAAATAAGAGCGGAGCGAAGCCAGCAACGTCCGGTTAACGCGCTCTGACGCGTTGCTCTGTGGAGAATACACTGGGGTGCGAATATGTGAGATTCCATACTTCATGAGCAATTCTTGGAACAGTTTGGATGTGAATTGTTTACCGTTATCGGTGGTAACGGTTTCAGGAACGGAGAACATCAGCATTACTTCATTTTCTAAGAAGGCACAAAGGAGAGAGGCCGTAGCCTCGCGTGTAGGTTTCGCAATGACAAATTTAGAAAAATGATCTAGCACAAAGACAATATAACAGTTTCCCCTCTTTGATCTCGGGTATGGGCCTAAGAAATCAATATAGATTTTCTGGAAGGGTCTGATAGATTCGACCGGAGATCCCATAGCCGGTCGCGTTGAAAAATTAACTGACTTGTTCATCTTGCACGTTGAACAGCCTGTTATATATTGATGTACTTGATGTGCCATTCGTGGCCAATAGAATTGTCGTTGCAATCTTTCGAGGGTTTTACGGGATCCTAAATGAGCGGAGGTTGGAGGCTCGTGTGCCCGCCTAATTAGTTCTTGCGTCATACTCAGCGGGACTACCAATTTCCAGTCAGGAAGATCAGTGTCCTGATAACGGAAACCATAATTAGGAGCGATTAAAAGTTGGTCACCCTGAATTCGAAAATTATGTTCCCCATCCTTCAGCTGTTTAATTTGTTTAATCTGATTGATGTATTCATCGTCATGAAAAGACGGAGACGTGAGATCAATGTGAAGAACAGGAACAGCCACAGAGGTATTCAATGTAGATAGGTGAACGGCATTAATAGAGTGTTGTGCTGCAGATGTTGTTGGCGTACCCCTTTCTGAATAGGTACTAAAGCCGTCGATAGTTTTAGTAGTCGAGTCGTCACCTCCAATAACCGTCTCGTCACAAAATGATCGGGACAAAGCGTCTGGTACAATGTTGATTGAGCCTTTCCTGTAACCGATTTGAAAGTCAAAGGCTTGTAACTTTAGGCTCCACCGAGCCAGACGCCCGGACAGGTCCTTCTGGTTCATCAACCAGCGTAAACTGGCATGATCCGTATAGATCACAAATGGTTATCCCTCGATATAAGGCCGGAACTTTTGAACACTGAGTACCGCCGCGTAGCACTCGAGTTCCGTTATAGAATAGTTCCGTTGGGCCGCGTTGAGTTTGTGAGAAATAAACTCGATTGGATATTCATCGCCCTCGGAATCCATTTGGAACAGAACACTGCCCACGCCAGTGGTACTAGCGTCGCACTGTACAAAAAATGGCTTACTGTAATCGGGATTTGCAAGCACTGGAACAGAAGATAAAGCGAGTTTCAGTTTGTTGAATGACATTTCCGCCGCAGCGGACC
Source organism: Nephrotoma guestfalica (assembly GCA_963691935.1). NCBI lineage: Eukaryota > Metazoa > Arthropoda > Insecta > Diptera > Tipulidae > Nephrotoma > Nephrotoma guestfalica. Next base: position 115,744,231 of record OY829914.1, read on the forward strand.
AGCGGGCATTTGCAGTTTTTCCTGTAAGATCCGTAAGCGGAGCGGCTAAGGAAGCGAAGTTGGATATGAAACGGCGATACCATCCGCACATTCCCAGAAAGCGTCTGATTTGTTTCGGTGATTTTGAAACTGGAAACTCAAGAATCGCTTTACACTTTTCTGGGTTTGTGCGGAGGCATCCATCGCCTACAACATAACCCAATTAATTCACTTCTTTTAACACGAATTGACTTTTAGTAACATTAATGGTCAAATCAGCGAGTTTTAGCAAACGCGCGACTTCTTTTAATAACTCGAGATGCTCGTCAAAGGTAGCGGAGGTAACCAGCAAGTCATCCAGGTAGACAAAGATTTTATCGTGGAGCTGGTGAGTAATCACCCGGTGCATAAGGCGACAAAGCGTTTGTGGAGCGTTACATAGTCCAAAGGGCATTACTTTTAACTGATACAAGGGCCGTCCAGGTACCGTGAACGCCGTCTTAGCCCTGGATTGTGGGTCGAGAGGTATCTGCCAGAAGGCATCTTTTAAATCAATTGACGAGATAAATCTCGTTTGATCCAAACGACCCAGCAATCCAGAGATAAGCGGCAGAGGATACGCATCCTTGACGGTTACCTTGTTCAGTTCCCGCGCATCAAGACACAAACGTGTTTTGCCAGTCGCCTTACGCACCAGAGTGATCGGCGAGCACCACGAACTTTGGGACTCCTCAATGACTCCTAGTGAAAGTAGACGATCGATCTCTTCATACAGAAGTTTTTTCACAGCGGGAGATACAGCATAAAACCTCTGTTTAATCGGTTTGGCCGATCCCACGTCAATATGGTGTGTTAAGAGAGAGGTTTGCCCTCTCTCCTTTTAACACAGGTGTGTTAAAAGATTCTTGACAATCTCCAATTTCGCTTGCTCCTGATTGGAAAGCTCATGGAATTTAGGTTCGGAAGGTGATTACCCCTAGAACAAAAAATGTAACAAAAAAAAATAATAATTATACATATATATATATATAAAAAAACACTTTGAATTATATGTAATGCAAACCTAAAATAAAATGTTCATCTAGGAAAAAGATTGAGATGTAATCCGATCGTAGTCGACGTAGGTTGTAAAAAATAATTGAAAGCAATAAAAAAAATATATGTGAATTTATATTTAAATTTAAAATAAATTTTATAAAAAGAAAAGTAATGATTGTCTAATTATTCTGAGTTGAGGCGATTACGGACGATAGAACGATAAAAAGGATTACAACAGATTTCAGAAGTGGGATAAAAAAAAATTAAAATAACATCGTTATATAAATTTTTGTGAAACCGCGTGTTGGACAAGAAACTAAATTAAGTGTTTTATTGAACGTTTTAAAGATTTTGGTGAATCTTTATTTGATAGATTATTTGATTTAATTTGATGATTGTTTAGAGATTTTGGAGAATCTCATAAGTTTTGGTGAAACACATTGAAAGGTTAGCTTTTACGTACAACGTGGTATCGTATATGTTATCATGGCACCCAGAAAAAATAGAAATCCACACTCAACGATGGAGAATGAAGTACATCGACGTGATAGGTCGAATAGTGATATACGAGTATGTTCATCTATGCCGGATGAGAATCGAGCGGTCGACTGGAAAGGATTCAGCGACATATCGAAGCTTCTTCCTGAGTTCGATGGTCTAGGGGATGTATCCTCATGGATTTCGAGAGTCGAAGAATATAGTGAAATATATAATATGTCGGATTTAGCTACACGACACTTTGCATTGTCAAAATTAGTTAGATCTGCAAAAGTTTGGTTGGATGGTTTAGGAAGAGTCAATTTCGAGTGGCGGGAATGGAGAAAGCTACTACTCGAGAATTTTCCAACAAACGGAAGCGCATTAGAAAGGCGGAGAAGAGCAGAATCATATAGACGGAAAGCGGGTGAAGAAATTTTACCATATTATTTCCAAAAGCTGTCGTTGTGTAATCAAGCTGGTATGAAGAATGACGAAATTATTGAGTTAATCGTAGAGGGATTACATGACAGTCGATATCGCAGTTTCTTAGGACCATTAAGAAGATATGATAGACCGTCCGAACTTTTAATCGATTTAAAAGAAGCTGACAAATATTACAGGACAGAAAAAAATCAAGCATTAAGAAGCTTAATTAGTTCAACGAATCAATACAAAGGAGTAAATCAGATGCGTAATAAGACGAATATCATCAGTTCAATACGGCGGACCGATGGTACGGATATTGCAAATGTTACGAAAAAACTAATTTGTTTTAAGTGTGGTAAAGAGGGTCACTTTGCCAGAAACTGTGGCACGAATCAATTGCCTAGCAATTCTCCAACTTATAGTTCATCGAATGAAAACCCAAAAGTGTTGCATGTACAGGTTAACACTCATCAGAAGTTTTTCAAGAAAGCAGAGATAAATGGCGAAAGCATAGATTGTTACGATGACCTGGGAAGCAGCTGTACAGTTTTAAGAAGTGATGTTGCAGATCAAATTGGTGTAACCTTTTACGAGGACGAGAACCTTGTTAAATTAAAAGGTTATGGAGGTGGGGAAGTGCAGCCAGTTGGTGTTACAACTCTCGTTCTTAAAGTAGGCGATGTGTCAGCGAAGGTAAAAGTTTTCATAGTGAAACCTGAATTCCAGAGTGTACCAATTTTAGTTGGGCATTCATTTACCGAACAACCACATGTGCATATTATCGCCAATTCAGATGAGCTTAGTATTCAACAACGGGAGGATAGTGGTTTTAACAAAATTGGGGTACGATATAGTACCGGGAAAACAAATTTAATCGCAAAATTTAATCGACTACAGTGATACCTAGTGGTTATGTAGGTCACATTCAAGTGGCAACCGATTTTGAGAGTGATGAAGTTTTGCATGTTGACAATCGTTTACAAGAAAATGGAACAGCTATCCCGAATTGTGTAATACAGTCAACGAAGAAATCATCTATAGTCCCAGTTGCTAACTTCACCCATAATCCGATTGACATTAAGAAGGGTTCCGTGCTCACCAGAGCTATGGCGTGTATGCCCTATGACGAAATTAGAGGCGCTTCGAATTACAATAAGAATCAACGTCAAATTGGAAGCCAGCAAATAGTTTGTAACGGAATTAAACCTAATTCCGTTATCAACCCATCCCAACAAAATCTATTTCCTCATTAGCATGACCTCGAAGATAATATCTTCAACTACATTCCATTCAAGCAAACGTCATGTCGACCTTCTACATTTCTTCTTTGCCTTTATTTATAGTGGTATCATATGATTCATTCACTTTAGAATTTTTCATATGTGCCACAGTTAAGTAAACGCAGATATGTACATCAACGTAATTTGATTACGTTGCCTATGTACATAATAAATGTACTTGATCTATTTATTAGGTGAATAACAATGACCGATGCAAATATTGAAAAGCATTGTGGTTGTTGTTGTTCGAACTTCCTCAACGGATGGATTGAAGAAAAAAATATTTGCGCGTGGATCGAGTCAGCAAAATCGATGTCACGTTGCTGTACAATTTTCATAGGAATTTTTGTGATGACATCGCATAAAATTTCCTATGAAACTCAAAATAGGTACGATATTTTTCTTGCTTGAGGCAGTCAGTGTTTAGACAGACCAACGTGTGGTCAAGTTTTTTTTTTTTGAGAGTTTTTTTTGTGTTGTCTCATTTTAAATTAAAAAAAAAAAAATAGTGTTAGTGAAATTAGTTTGTGTTTTTTTTGGATTTTTTTTAATTTAATATAGTTTTTTTGCGGGCAGTTTTTTTTGGTAAGTGTTTGTTTTTAGTGTTATTAACAAATTATATAACGATAGTGGGTTGATACTGACTGTCAGTAGAAGGAAATTGTTGACGCTAAGCGGCTCTTTTCCTTTTTGCTGACCTTGGTAGCATACCACTATCAACCTTACTAACACCACCCCATTAGGGCCCATGGGCCAAATAGATAATATAAGTTTAGTTAGGATAAGGTAAAATGTTATTCTAAACATTTTACCTATACAACCGCGGTTAGTTTTGCCCACGCGATGGGCTGGTAGGTTAATCCACTCCTTCGGGGTCCGATACCCCAATTCCTACTTTCCCCAATTTTTTTTTTTTGTATCTTTATTTAATGCGGTAATCTAGGCCACAATCTGCAGTACCCCTAAAACCCACACCGATCCCTCTACCCGACTGAGCTGCGGGAATCAATGCCGCGTGGGGTACTAAACAGAGAGTGGCAAATCTATGAAACTGGGTTAACTTTAGCAGTAGCTAAAGTTTAACCCGTTTCAAGTGGCGCCCAAAAAAGGGCCTAATAACATCAGGTTCATTTTATTTATATGTAGGTACCACTTTTTCAAGTGGCGCCCAAATGGAGCACAACATCTGTTCCAGAATTAATTAAAATATTTATGTAGGCACCACTTTTTCAAGTGGCGCCCAAACAAGGGCCTAATAACATCAGGTCCATTTTATTTATATGTAGGCACCACTGTTTCAAGTGGCGCCCAAACATCGGGCCGGAAATTCTGCCAAATTAATTTTTTTTAAGTGAAAAAAAAAGTGATTTAAGTGTTAGACAGTGTAATGAATCTCTAGTGAATAGAATAAGAATTTTTTTTGTGTGAGTATGGCTGCGGTCATGCCTTTACGGTGTGCCTGACCTAATTCTGGGTGGGTCGTACACACACAAATGAGTTTCTTAAATTGTCGTTTTCCTGTACCGGACCTCCGAATATTCAGTTCGCCTGTGGCAAGTCCCAACCCGCACTCCGGGGGGTGAACTGGTATTTGTGGTGGTACATGGAACTCGGAGATCCATTCTTCTTACAACAGTTCATATGCACCAAAAAAATGTTGTGCGGTTTTCGTGTACCTTGTACAATGTACAATTTTGCAATTCTACACTGGCAAGGGTGAGTGATGCGATCCCTGAAGTAATGAGCATATCCCTTTCCTGCCAAGCGACGATCTTAGTGGTATAAAGGGCTGCTCATTCTCACAGACGATGATAGTTCCGAAGTATTGAAAATTATGAACGAATACAAGGATGTAGTTTCAACAAACATGAGTCAGTTGGGTCTAACTGACAAAGTTCAAATGGAGATTCAACTAAAGGAGCCAAGCAAACCAGTTTATTATCGCCCATACCGTCTTAGTCACTATGAACGAGGGAAAGTACAAGAGATGATCGAAGATTTAAAATCAAATGACGTCATCGAAGATTGTTCATCAGAATATGCCAGCCCTATAATATTGGTCAAGAAGAAGACCGGTGAGTATCGTTTATGTATAGATTACAGAAAATTAAATAGTAATACCGCCAAAGATCACTATCCCATTCCTCGAATAGACGACCAGTTAGATAGGTTAGGAAGAAAGAGCTATTTTACGAGTTTAGATTTATACTCAGGTTATTATCAGGTAACCGTTTCGGAGAAAAATAGAGACAAAACAGCTTTTATAACGCCGGATGGGCATTACCAGTTCAAACGTATGCCCTTTGGGCTTTGTAACGCCCCAGCGGTATTTCAGCGATTAATTAATATGATTTTGGGTAGATTACGATTTAGTGTAGCAGTGGCATATCTTGATGATATCTTGATAGCTACCGAAACAAGGGCAGAAGGAATAGAAAATTTAAAGATTATATTGGATGTTATCCGAGAAAGTAATCTGACAATCAATTTAAGCAAGTGTAGGTTTTTGATGAGAAAAATAAATTATTTAGGGTTCGAAATAAGTGGGGATGGAATTCAGCCGGGTCAGGTTAAAATCGAGAGTTTGGTCAGATTTCCACCACCGAAAGATCAAAAGAGTGTTCGAAGTTTTTTGGGCCTAGCAAGCTATTTTAGACGTTTTGTAAGGAATTTTGCTGTCATAGCGCGTCCACTTACATATTTATTATCGAAAAATTCGAATTTAATGTGGGAAGATTCTCAACAACAGGCATTTGAGTCGATTAAGAAGGTACTTGTGTCATCGCCTGTTTTGAAGGTGTTTGACCCAGCATCAGCTACGGAATTACATACCGATGCGTGTGCAATAGGCATTGGGGCTGTTTTGCTTCAAAAACAAACGAATGATAAGTTACACCCAGTAGCGTACTATAGTAGAAGGACTTCCTCAGAAGAATCTCGATATCATAGCATCGAGCTTGAGGCTTTAGCTATTGTTAGTGCATTGGAAAAATTCAGAATATATTTATTGGGAATACCGTTTGTAATAAGGACTGATTGTAACTGTTTAAAGTTGATGGAGTCGCGAGATGGTTTATGAAATTACTAGAGTTCGACTAAAGGATTGAGTATCAAAAGGGGTCAGTTAATAAAGTTGCAGATGCCTTTTCAAGGTATCCTATAGAAGATGAGAATATAGTGTTAGGGATAAGCGTAAACACTGATTGGGTAGCTTGTTTGCAGAGAGGATGTAGGGAAATAGAAGAGATCATAAAAAAAACTTAGATGTGAATGAAGATTTAAAAAATAAATATATGGTTTATAAGGGTAGATTATATAAAATTTCGAAAGAAAGATGGAGGTTATACGTTCCAGGGGATTAAGGTCATATCTGATTAACGAGGCTCACATCAATGTGTCACATATGGGTGTGGACAAAACGGCAACCCGAAAATTATGCGTAACACAATTTAACACAATCACAAAAGTGCGACAAACAATTGTTAGAAATGAATTCAGAGAAAAACAATTGTAAAACAAACAATTGTACACGGAAACAATTCTACACTGAACAATTCATCGAAAAATCAAATATTCGAAAGAAAGAAACAATTCATCGAAAAAAATTGTAATGCATATTAAAAAATATTAATCAATTTTCTATTAATTGTTCAATTTTGTGATACGGACAGCAAAGTAGGACATCATTGGTTAAAAAATAAAATTGTATGGATATTAAAAATAATTTGATGCGGATTATTTTAATGAGGTGCTTAATATATTTACATCAAACTGAATTGCTATAATAATTCGAACATTTTGGGAGATTAGGGTGACGAATTCAGTTAGTTTAAAAATCTGAACCTAAAACTACGGCACACCAAATGTCGCAAAAAATTGTAAACCTGTGTTAAATTTCTATAAATTTAACTTTTCTGTCACGCGATGGTTCGATCGCCCAATTTTTAAAAAATCAGTGTAAATTCCAGGTAATTCACATAAATATGGTATTTAACATAGATATGCTATAGTTTGTCCTCTATCTAGTGCAGTAAGCCGCTTGGCGATTTCTTTAGTAGGAGCTGAGATATGAATACTCTCGTCATGTGAAGCTCGAAAATCGACGAATACTCTTGCATAAGATATTTCCCAAGCTGATGCTTGCTCTAAAAATGCTCCAATTATCGAGAAAATCCACATGGAAAATCTCTAGGCTATGCTGAGCAATTACGCAGAACTTCATTTTTGCCTAACATCATGGGAAACTGCTCAAATCTGAGCCAACAGTTAGGGCATTTTAGTTATTATGAATTTTTTCGATGAATTGTATCTTCGCACAATTGGTTTTCGCACATTTTTCGGGTCCCAAAGGAATTTACTATGGAGATTTTACAATTCATCGAAATAAAATTATATCGATATTGGGTAGATTTTGAAACAGATTATTGTGATGAGGTGCATAATTTATTGGAATCAAATTGAATTGCTATAATAATTCGAACATTTCGGGAAGTTATGGCGCAAGTGGTTGGCCCCAAGTACTGAAATATATAAAAACACGTATAACATTTTTTTAAATATTTTAGTAGAAAAGATTCAAGTTTAGTTTGAAAATCTCAACATAAAACTACGGCACACCAAATGTCGCAAAAAATTGTAAACCTGTGTTAAATTTCTATAAATTTAACTTTTCTGTCACGCGATGGTTCGATCGCCCAATTTTTAAAAAATCAGTGTAAATTCCAGGTAATTCACATAAATATCCAATTCAAGCTTGATAAAGTAAACTTAAAAAAAACACACAAAATATTCGGAATGTATTGTAATTTTTATGTCATTTTACAGATTGATCCTTGCCATTTTGAGTTAAACAAGATATCATTCAAATGTCCTCCACGGGACTTCTTACAAGCCTTGATTCTTTTGCGGTAATTTTCAATGACTTTTCGGCACATTTCGGGCGGTATCTCGGCCATTACCTTACGAATATTAGTTTTCAATTCGTCAAGAGTTTGAGGATTGTTTGCGTAAACACGATCTTTCGCGTAGCCCCACAAAAAGAAATCCAAAGGCGTTAAATCACAGGATCTTGGAGGCCAATTGACATCCACCAAGCGAAAAATGAGCTTCATCACTGAAGAAAATTTTGTTCGAAAAATCAGCATCGACGGCCTGTTTTTCCAACACCCAATTTGCATATGTTAAATGCTCCATATTCTTAAATGGCAGAATGTCAACTAAATAAATGACAGCGTACTTGACGTTTATCTTTGACAGATGTCGGTATACAGATTTCTACTTTATCAAACTCGAATTGGATAACGTTGCAAGAGCTCAGAGCCAATATAGATCGTGAAATTCCAGCAATTTCACGATCTATATTGGCTCTGAGCTCTTGCAACGTCGCCGGCTTATTGGCATAGACCAATGACTTCACATAACCCCAAAGAAAATAATCTAGAGGTGTCAAATCACACGAGCGCGGCGGCCACTGGACGGGCCCATTTCGCGAAATAACACGCTCATCGAACTTAGTCTTCAACTTCAATAACGCGATTGTATCGTGTGCTGTGTGACATGTGGCCCCGTCCTGTTGAAACCACATGTCGTCCAAGTCCATTCCATTTAATTGCGGCCAAAAAAAATCGTTTATCATATCGCGGTATCGATTTCCATTAACAGTAACGTGGCGATCGTTATCGTCGATGAAAAAATATGGCCCAATGACGCCGCCGGCATGTAATCCGCACCAAACAGTGACTTTTTCGGGATGCAACGGTGCCTCATGGATCACGTGTGGGTTGCTCCCTGCCCAGTAACGCATATTTTGCTTGTTAACAATCCATTTAGCCAAAAGTGAGCCTCATCGCTGAAGATGATTTTTCGGTGAAAATCTGCATCATTTTCGGTTTGCTCTTGAGCCCAATTCACGAATCGGCGTCGCTTCAAATGGTCAAACGGCTTTAGCTGTTGTGTCAGCTTGATCTTATACGGATGTAGGCCAAGATCTTTACGTAAAATTCGCCACAATGATGTCACAGAAAGGCCCAATTGTTGCGAACGTCGTGTGAGCGACACATTCGCGTCTTCTTGAACTGAAGCCCTGGCGGCTGCGATGTTTTCAACACTTCGAGCACTTCTTGCTCTCGAGGGCAGCGGAACATTATGTAGCGAAAACGTAGACTCAAATTTTGCCACTATACGGTCGATTGTCGAACGGGCTGGCTTGTTAAATGGACCGTAAAATGGCCGTAATGCTCTTAGAGTAGCAGCAACAGAACGATTATTTTGATAAAAAATTTGCACGATTTGCAATCGCTGTTCACGTGTGTAGCGTTACATGATGAAATGTATACTAATGAAGTTTCCAAATGACAAAAGATTAATAAAAAATAAGGCGTATTTCGCCGTCCCTATCGGAAAAAAGTTGAAGCGCACCTGTTGAAACACCCGTTATATATAAAAAAAAACACTTTGAATTATATGTAATGCAAACCTAAAATAAAATGTTCATCTAGGAAAAAGATTGAGATGTAATCCGATCTTAGTCGACGTAGGTTGTAAAATATAATTGAAAGCAATAAAAAAAATATATGTGAATTTATATTTAAATTTAAAGTAAATTTTATAAAAAGAAAAGTAATGATTGTTAGTCTAATTATTTTGAGTTGAGGCGATTACGGACGAGAGAACGATAAAAAGGATTACAACAGATTTCGGGGTTCATTTAAAACATCTAGAGAGGATATTTTGGGAACGATTCCAAACCAATTCCAAAATCAATTCCGAGGTATAACGGCTGGTCTAATGAAGGTACTATGTACAACTTGAGACTACGAGAGATGCCATTGAATTATATCAGAGCATTGATGTATCCGAAGACTCTTTGTGGTTGTCCGCTGGCAGTGTGGACGAGGGATGGAAAACTGTAAAATTTGATAGCCGGATTGTGTAAGATTCGTTCAGATCCCTTTCCTAGCACACTTATACTCGCGCCGCTATCCATCAGACCCTTATACGGCCGGTGGTTTACAAGAACGTTAGCGTACGGTCTATTATCACCTGGTTCGGAGCTAATTAAGGAAGAAAGAATTGAAGACTTCATAGTTTTACGACTGTCCCAATACCTTTTTGAACGCCAGAGTCTGGAACGGTTAGGTTTTCGAAGCATGACTTTGACAGTATTTGTCACTCGGGGTTTACAATTGGCGTTAATATTGGGGCCAGGTGTGTCGTTATCAGAGGCCGGGCAACTATCGTAAAACGATCCTGATTTTGAGATACATGAAAGCGGTATATTTAGTTGGGGTTGATCAGAATATGGATGAAAACTTAATGACTTAGACTCTTCGGAACTTACCGAGGTCTTTTCCCCAAATCCAACGTTTGTCTTTGGGTTAACTCCCCATCGGTGTTGCAAGCGACATCTTTTTGACTCACTCTGTGTGCCGGGTTTATTGGTGGCCTCTGGTTCCCAGATCTCCATTGACCACTTGGTTGGTTTTCCGAACATCGGGAGCATCGCGAAGTTATTGTTCCCTTTTGACCACAACGGTAACAAAACAGGCCCGTGGGAGGAACTGGACAATTTTTGAAGATATGGCCGATATCGGAACAGTTAAAACAAATGGCGGTTTGTTCGACTCCTATAGACTGACAATGCCTGTTAGGGATTGCTGTTGGAGTAAGAGTAGATTGAGAAACTAGCGAGGTGGTCTTTGGTGAATTATAATAGGCTGCAATCTTGTGCTCAGGCTTGGTTTCATAATAGGTGATGCGTCCGGATTGATTTAGTTCATTTTCATCTGGCATTCCTGTCGATAACGCATTGATTGATCGTCTTGGCACTAGAGTAGGATCCGCTGGAGATCGAATCCGTTTCCAGGTTTCTTCCCAAGCGGTGCAGCTTTTAATAAGGTCGTTGATGGTGGAGAACTGTCTGTCTGTCAGCTGGTACTGAAGCGCCGGTTTCATGTTGCACATTAGGATTTGTATAAACTCTTCGTCACTATAGGGCGTACGGCACTGCAACGTCAAGTTCCATACTTGGTGATAATAATCAACGAAGCTCTCAGTAGGCCCTTGTTTACGGGATTCTACCATTCGACGAATCTCGTAATTAGTGCGTCTATCTTTGAATCTCTCCGTAAGGTCCCGTCGTAAATCCCACCAAGTGGCGAGTGGTTTATGTTTTCTGTACGTCCAATACCACTGTAGAGCCACGTCTTTCAAGATAACATGTAGCTCACTCAATAACGTTTCAGGTGGTATTCTCATTGAAGATGTTACCGTATCTAATTGAAAGAGAAACATATCAACCGTAATTCCCGACGAAGAACCACTATAGGAAATACCGCTTCGGGAAAGAGGGCGGCGAAGATCATATGGGTAGTAACTGGTTGGAGGATTCATTTGATGACCAGGTGGAGGTTTATAAGTGCTAGAATGGGTATTGCCAGGGATATTGCCAGGAATGGGTATTTCATTGCCTAAATCGACGCCATTGGTCTCCCCGTGAGGTGGGGTCTCTAAGGAAATCGCTGTTGCAGAAGCCGTGGCGATGGGCGGATTTAACCTGCCAAGGGTTGCGAAGAGTAAATCAGCTCTCACTAGAGAAGTTGTCGCATTCCCAACACTCGACATTGGTGAGGGATTTGGTAGGGGAATGGCGGCACCGGATGCGGGATGAAATCTTAAATTTTCGGGGCCTGCGGAAGTCGGAACGTTTAATTTAGCTTGCAACTGGTCTTGCCTTTTATTAATGATTGTTAATTGATTTGACAACTGGCTTAGTTGGGCCATGATAGAATTGAGTAAGGGATCTTGATCAGGCGCAAGCGTCTTCGAATTGGAAGGAGTTGGCTTCACTTCGCTCCTTTCAAGATTTGGACCTTCTGGTATAGCTGTCGGCGTACCCGGAACGGGTGGTTCTGATACTATTCTGATGAGTGTTTCTGATACTATTGTGACGGGCTTATTTAAATCATGACTTTCCGGATTTAGCGGTATGTCGACATTCGTGGCTACGTCGATGGAGTTATCAAGATCATCTTGTTCCTCAAAATGCATTATGGATTTAAGTAAATCTTCACAAGCTAGTAGCACTTTACCGGCTTGTTCACCGTAAGTGGGAGATTGGGATGCTCGCCCTAACCGACCGCGAACGTGAAACAAACGCGCAACAATTTCTTTCGATTTGCTAGCCCTCTGCTCGTTTGACAAGTCTTTTAAATTGGCTATGTCAGACTGTAATCGCGATAATTTTGTTCGCAGGTATCGACTTCGTTTTCCGGTCGTTTGCTTGCTTTGGCGTGCATTTTCTGTGGGCCCGCAACAACACTCGTTTTCTCTTTGACTAATTTGTCTACTAATATTTCGTGAGCATTCGGTGAATTTGAAGAAATTCCGCGTATCTCATACTCAACTTCTATCTCATCCGCCTTTAACAGTGAAACGTCCATTTTGGAGGTTTTAGCTCTTTAGGCAAAGAAACGTGTTATTGAATAAGTATCAGCGACTCAGATCTTCAACCGAAATTGAAAAAAATAAAATTGAAAATAGGGATATGATTGGTCACCGGAATTATTAGAACTCAATTTTTTTTTATGGAAATTTTTTTTTCTTGCTTTGAACTGTTAATAAAACAAATTATCTCGGGTCAAAATTAATGTAAATAACGAATTTTGTCGAGGTAGATATCGGAAAATTCGTCGTAATATATTGATATAAAATTATATATAAAGTTAATATTTATCGTCTAAAAATTTAATTTCGATAAAATATGTGTATCTAAATCATGCAAGCCAACAATCGATTTCGAATATAGAATATCAATACCGAAAATATGCCGAAGTATTACGATTAGGGACAGAAAAAAATAATATGATCGTAATATAAATGTGTAATTATAATTTTACCTAAAAATATATATGTGTGATCACATGCGTATTCGGGTTGCTAAAAATTAATTTCGATACAATATGCGAGTCTCGATTAGGCGAGAGAAAAAAAAAAATTCAAATACGGTAAACAAATAATTGACTTAAGTGATTTAAAAAAAAATTTTGTTTTTTTTTTGTTTTGGTATAATAATTGTATACTTATGATGTTGGGCAAAAGGAAAGTTTATTTTAATCGATTAATCAAGTAGTGTTCAAACAAATTAGGTGATCCGTTGCGCGTAGGGAAAGGGATAATTAAAGGAAGGGAACGAAATTATTCAAAATTTATATTTTACATCTACAGGATAAGGAAGTAAATAAAATGATGATACTATATGACTGATCACTTAAACATAAGTCAAATCATTCAAACCAAATGGGGAAAACAAGTTTTATATTTAAGTGGTCAATCAAAATTTACTGCAAGTGCTTGTAGTGGAGTTAGACAGACCGTTGGCTCCACTTCATGGAAACGATTTATGTCTCCACTACCGTCACTGATAAACAAACTGAGAAGAATGGGGGAAAAAAGGTTGAAACTGAAATTTAAAAATACAACACGTTAGGGAACTATTACGTCAATACTTGAACTGACAATCACTCTGACGTCAACGCGTATAACGCAGAATCCGAAATGTTGCGGTATCCAAGTATCAACGAGATACTTCGCCAACGAATATAGAACAAACAAAATTGAAACTGTAATTAAACAAACTGCAATGCAACACACTCGAAAGTTCTAAATCAAAACAGCTATAAGCCGGAATAGGAATTAACGAAATATGTTGATAGAATTTTTTTTTTGTAATTTAAAACAGAACTGAAGCTAACTAAACTGACGGAAAGGAAACATGGGTTTTATAAAGGAATAGCCATTAAATTTGCTCATAGTTTGGGCGCCACTGTAACGGATCACTCCGTTAACAGATATTGGCGTAGAGCTCGCCAACATATCGCCAATCTCGAATACACCGCAGGAAGGAAGTGCAGCGGATCACCATTGCTACTCGCGAACTTACCACCTACCAAACATCATCAGTATTTTAGTTTTATTTCACTGATTCATTTTAATATTTAAATCACTAAACAAAAAAAATATAACACTCCAACCAAAACGTGAAAAATTAGAAGGTAAACCAATAAAAAAATTGAAAATCACAAAACACCTCGCAAAAGTAAATTGTTGCTACCAATTTCGGGTAACATGTTTTATATTTCAAGAGAGAAAAATAAAATTGATAGCGGAACAACAAATTAACAAATTTTGTCTTACAAAACTAATTAACATAAGCGAGAGTTTTACAAAACAAAACTCCGAAATCTTAACTAAATTAAACAACAAGAGCAAAAATATATATCAGAGGGAAGTCCGGACTATTTGTTTCTTAAGTAATAGTTAGTGGTTATTTATCCTAAAATTAATGTTAAAGTAGTAAAACTAAAAAAATTTATAAATAATCAAAAAAAAATTGACCTTGAATGCAGCTGAGATGACGATCATCCCGATTGTTGTGTCCATAACAGCTGATGCGTTTTTTCGAGGCCGGTTTATTTATATACTTTATTACTAGGTATATAAGCGGTTGTAATTAAATTTTATAAATTTGGTTTTTATTGTTGTATGTACTGTACCCCTTGTTACTAGGGGTCACTTAGGAGTTCATTTTATATAAATGACGCGGGCCACCATTTAATATTAAACTTAGAATATAGTTTTTCGTTAATGTAACTTTATTATTAATATTTATTTATTTTTTTATTTGTTTTTATTCGTGGACACCAAATGAAATTAGGAAACGGTTTTCTTTGTTTTGTTTTCCTATATTTCACTACAACTTACAGTCTTAAACTAAGTTCTTAATATTAGGTATCAAAATCAACAGTACAAATTCCAAGCGATTTCTTGGCGCAAAATTTAGTTTTGCGATTAACAACGAGCGGTTTTGTTTTTTTCCGAACAAAGTACGGTTCACTTCACTCAAATTTCACAATGTTTCGTTTTGGTTTTGATAACACAGATCATACATCCAAAATCACTATATTGTATCGAAATATTTTTTTTTATTGTCCATAAAAATCAACTAGCTTTCACACAAAGATGTTATTAAGAATAAGGTAACTCGAGCCCCACAATGCGACCGCGATCCCCACGCGTTTGAAAATTATCAATTTTTTGTTTCACTACAGGGATTCTTCCGAACAAAAAGAACTGAATTACAGTATAACAATTTAGCTTCGAGCACCAAATTTTATATCACAATATTTTTCACTGAACTGTTATTTTTTTATTTGCAATAACAATCAACCAACAAAACAAGAAATACTAATTTTATGGTGATTAGTAATTAACCAACGAGAACAATAATAATCCGACTAGGACAAAATTTCGCTATTTATACAATTTTTTTATGACACTTTGTACAATGAATAGCCAGATGGAGGGAAAAATTATTGAACGAAAGATCATCTAAAGGGAAAAAAAAGAAATGGGGAAATTTCCGCACCACTTAAGGCAGCGCTACACAGGTAACGTCGTCAGCCGACGCTGGCGTCGTTACACCATGTAGAGAACAGCGAAAGTCTATCGTCAGATCATTCACCAGTTATTATGATACTTAGCCAAACAATGATTATGAAAGAGAGCAACCCGAAATTAACGAGCTCCAAAACCAATTGGGATCTCTTTCAAACACATTTAACAGAAAGAATTAGTCTGCAGAACACCATACAAGGACCAGCCCAAATAGAAGACGAACTAGATAAGCTGATCCATAATATCCAAAGTGCTGCGTGGGAGAGCACTCCTAATAATAGTAAGGAAATGAAACGCCATGCTAGCTATCCAGAGGAAGTGAGGGAACTTCTTAAAAATAAAAGAAAAGCACGGAAGAAATGGCAAAAACATCGAACCCCGGAAAATAAGAGGATAATTAACCATTTGTGCAACAAATTAAAATACCTAATAAAAGACATTAAAAATCAGTCAGTTAATAAATACCTCAGCACTCTAACTGGGCAAAAAGATCCTGATTACTCATTATGGAAAGTAACTAAGAATCTTAAAAGACCCAAACTTCAGGTTCATCCAATTAAAAATGAAGAAAATTGGGCTCAAAATGCTAAACAGAAAGCAGATTTGTTCGCAAATCACCTTGAACAAACATTCCAACCTTACCCCACACAAACGGAAGAGGAAAATATCACCCCGATAAATAAACAGGGTGGAATAAAAATTACACCTGTAACATAGAAAAAACTAAAATGGAATCAAGAATATTATCATGAATAACCTGAATGCGTATAAGGCTAAAGGATATGATCTTATATAACGGGTCAGATAATAAAAGCGTTACCGGAGAAAGCATTGAGGAAACTAGTGCATATAATTAATGCAGAATTTCGACTAAGATATGTACCAAGGCAATGGAAAGTTGCAGAAGTAATTATGATACTTAAGCCGAACAAACCTCCGAATGATCAAGCTTCATATAGGCCAATTTCTCTACAGTTTGGATTTAGCGAAAAACATTCTACGATAGAACAAGTATATCGCATTACTGATGTAATCGAGAAATCACTAAAGCAAACAAATATGCTCAACTATATTCCTTGATGTAGCGCAGGCATTCGACAAAGTGTGGCACCAGGGGTTAGAATTCAAACTTCATCGAGATCTTCCAGAACAATTTGTTCAAATTCTAAAATCATACATAGCAGAGAGGCACTTCCGAGTAATGTATGAGAATGAAAACTCCCAATTAAAAATAACAACAGCAAGAGTACCACAAGGGAGCGTTTTTGTGCCAACCCTTTATCTCCTATATACTAGAGATATACCAATTACAGAAGCAACAATGGCGACTTTTGCCGATAACACGTAAATTACAGAAGGCTACTAATCTGATATGTAATTGAACAAAGAAATGGCGAATTAAATTAAATGAAGCAAAATCAATCCAACTGAACTTTACAAATCTAAAAGTTAACGATATACCAATAAAGATAATAGTACCGCATGCAAACACTGCTAAATACCTCGGCATGACTTTAGATGCCAAACTTAGATGGAAGGAACACATAAAGAAGAAGAGAGAAGAACTAAACATAAAATTTAGAAAAATGCAATGGCTCTTAGGGAGACAATCTGAACTAGCGATTCATAACAATCTGCTGTTATACAAACAAATCCTGAAACCTGTAACGACATATGGTAGCCAACTCTGGAGTTGTGCCAAGAAAACAAATATCAAAATCATACAAACAGTTGTCGATACATTGTTAATGCACCGTGGTACATGCGAAACGAGAACCTCCATCGAGATCTAAAGGTCGAGGTTGTCGCGAATGAAATCAAGCATCATGCAACAAAACACCTACAACGTCTGCACCAGCAAGAAAATCCGGACATACGCTGTATGCTGACTACCACACCAACAAGAAGACTGCAAAGAACCAAACCACTGGACTTATCGCGACCAGGAGGTCAGTAGACTTACTGAGGCGAAAAATCTGAGGAGGAGTTACGCGTAACTGATTATGCCGTATCACTTGATTATGCCGACTAATTAAATACTTTATTATGCAATGTAAATTACTAAATAGGTACAAGACTCAGTCGTAATATAAATAAATAAAAAAAATCAAAAAAAAAATCGCACTACTCGCCAAAGATGTGTCAAGGAAGGTGGAAACTCGGTGTTCCTCCATACAATTTTCAATCATAATTTCAAACATTTTTCAATGTACAAATAACGGTTTCTTTCGAAATTAAAGGTTTTTTGTTATTTGTTTTTAAAAAATTATTTTTATCTAAATAAATAAATAAAATATTTTTTAATCAGCCACCCAATTCTAGATCTTCAATTCCAGCATATTGAGCAACTTAAAAAATCGAAACAAGAAAATTTTATCAGCTATTACGTCATCGTAAATGTATTTACATTTTATACGTATATGGCGACGCCATTGTAAAATAAAATTACATTACATTATTACATTTTATTTTTTAAAGATGGACAACTTTGATGATCGCGATCACATCGAACATCTTTCCTCAACACTTAGCTGAATTTATAAAAAATTTCTTTTGAAATTAAAAATTTTTGTTAGTTTTTTGTAAATTTTTTTTATATTTTTACATTTATAATAATATTTTTTTTAATCTAAATTTAATAAACTACATTTTTGTATTATCATCCATTGCGCCGAGTAAAATCGTTCCGTGTACCCATCTTTAAAAAATACAAGAAGATTATAGGAATCAAAAGTTTCCGACATCATAAATATGTAAATAAATACAATTATTATATATTTAATATTAATAAAATTTTATTTTAATTCTTAAAAACAATTTAAATTCAAACAAAACTTCGAAAATGAAACAACCAAAAATAACTTACAACAGTGTGTTGTTTCACCGGCTTGACAACAAATGACACTGAATATTACAAAACAAAAACAACAAATAATTCGCGAAATAGAAAACGAAAGCAATTATTTTTTATTAAATTTCGTGTATGTAGGTGTAGTACGGAATTCAGTAAGGAATAAGAACAGCTTTCCACACAGCGGACAGTGTGCAATTTTACCACTGTGCGGAAAATATAATTTTAATTCCATACTAAATTCCATACTACAAAATATCAAACACACAATAAATTATCTTTTGGACAAAAATAATTGTCTTTCTCTTTCTGTTTTCGATAATTATAATACTTTTCTACGGTTTGTTTGTATCTTCACTTTTCAGTTTCATATAACAATTTTTTGAATTTTTTTTTTTTTTTATTTTTTTTTTTTTTTTTTTTATTTTTTTTTATTTTTTTTGACTTATAGATGGCTAATGTGTAAGAATCACAACAATCAGTTTCGAACAAATGAGACTATTGATTTGAAAAAATCAGTCTTCTCATCAGGTCGCGACGACTGATGTTGTATTACTACATTGGAATATTGTCTATATATATAGAACATACCATGTAGTTGTACTCATAGCGAATTACTGCATAGCGTACGAAATTATTGATTCTTTCATATTTCCATCTATATTCAATTTTAACAATTAAGTTTTTTCGCATTTACGAATTTTTATTATATATTTTACCTTTGGTTTTTGCAATTGTAATGGTGTTATTGTGATTGTTCTGTATATTGGTATATTTCAGCACTCTCGAATTAAATTCACGAATCGTAGGAAATTCTTCCATTTAGCGTCACTATCTGTGTGACAAACGAATATGATAATCGACACTTACTTATACACAATCAACTTCCCAACCACCCCACATACTTGCTTTTCCTTTTAACGCCGGATCGCGGATAAATTTGAATTTTTGACTTATAGATGGCTAATGTGTAAGAATCACAACAATCAGTTTCGAACAAATGAGACTATTGATTTGAAAAAATCAGTCTTCTCATCAGGTCGTGACGACTGATGTTGTATTACTACATTGGAATATTGTCTATATATATAGAACATACCATGTAGTTGTACTACTAGCGAATTACTGCATAGCGTACGAAATTATTGATTCTTTCATATTTCCATCTATATTCAATTTTAACAATTAAGTTTTTCGTTGTTACAAAACTTAATTGTTAAAATTGAATATAGATGGAAATATGAAAGAATCAATAATTTCGTACGCTATGCAGTAATTCGCTAGTAGTACAACTACATGGTATGTTCTATATATATAGACAATATTCCAATGTAGTAATACAACATCAGTCGTCGCGACCTGATGAGAAGACTGATTTTTTCAAATCAATAGTCTCATTTGTTCGAAACTGATTGTTGTGATTCTTACACATTAGCCATCTATAAGTCAAAAATTCAAATTTATCCGCGATCCGGCGTTAAAAGGAAAAGCAAGTATGGGGTGGTTGGGAAGTTGATTGTGTATAAGTAAGTGTCGATTATCATATTCGTTTGTCACACAGATAGTGACGCTAAATGGAAGAATTTCCTACGATTCGTGAATTTAATTCGAGAGTGCTGAAATATACCAATATACAGAACAATCACAATAACACCATTACAATTGCAAAAACCAAAGGTAAAATATATAATAAAAATTCGTAAATGCGAAAAAACTTAATTGTTAAAATTGAATATAGATGGAAATATGAAAGAATCAATAATTTCGTACGCTATGCAGTAATTCGCTAGTAGTTACAACTACATGGTATGTTCTATATATATAGACAATATTCCAATGTAGTAATACAACATCAGTCGTCGCGACCTGATGAGAAGACTGATTTTTTCAAATCAATAGTCTCATTTGTTCGAAACTGATTGTTGTGATTCTTACACATTAGCCATCTATAAGTCAAAAATTCAAATTTATCCGCGATCCGGCGTTAAAAGGAAAAGCAAGTATGGGGTGGTTGGGAAGTTGATTGTGTATAAGTAAGTGTCGATTATCATATTCGTTTGTCACACAGATAGTGACGCTAAATGGAAGAATTTCCTACGATTCGTGAATTTAATTCGAGAGTGCTGAAATATACCAATATACAGAACAATCACAATAACACCATTACAATTGCAAAAACCAAAGGTAAAATATTCATATAACAAGTCGACAAGTGAATATGCACACGATTGTGCGTGCACCATTTTGTTTATTTTATTTTCTTGTGTTGTGTTTTATTTTTATGATTGTTAATTATTATAATAACATTTTATTTAGTTTAATTATAAAATAATGGCTTTACGTGGTTGCAGTAATCGAAATGGGGTTGAAAAGTAATAAAAAATGGCGTCGGCAATTTCACAATGTCGTGGCCATTTACATATTAATAGCGACGCAAATTTTGTTTGTAAAATGTTCTTGTTTTAAATTTTTTAAAAGGGGATAGTTCGTGAATATGGCAATCAATACAGTAGGCGTATCTGTGTAAAAAGTGCTAAAAAGTTAATAAACCCGAGTATCCCAGAATTCACACCCACACTGGAATTTTTATGACACTTTTCTTTGGCGAGAATCCCTCAACATTGCGCAAAAGGGGGGTCTGTTTGGTTCCATTTTACACGGCAACTCCTTTCCAATCTGGATTAAGCTGGTCCACTTTTTTGGGGAATAGGATGGATTTCCGTGTAATTTACATAGTTCTTTCAATAAAAAGTGAATGTAAACGATCTTCCGTTGGCATTGTATATTCACTGGACAAAAGAAAACAGTTCTTCTGCCAAAAATTTATAATGAAACTCAAGATACAAACCTTGCAATTGACATCTACAAGCCTAAACGATTTTTAATCAATTCCCCTTTGTATCAGATTTGTGAACGAAAACGTTGGATGTTATTGAGCTTGTCTGCATCTGCGGGATACCATTGAACGTAAATTACGAATTTAGTAAAATTTGTGCTCGCGTAAAAAAGTAGGTTTTGATAGTGCACGGGTCGAAAAAACAAAAAAACAAAAATATCAAATTTCACCTTGTTACGATGAAAATTAAATCCGATTTCTAACAAAAAGTAGAAACCCTCAAACCTAGGAATCTTGTGAGAAGGATATGTATATAATCTTTATTATAGTATCTTGTACGGGTATATTATTTCTCATTTGGAGAATGAAACTTGAAAATTAGAAAATTCGGAACTTGGAAGAGAACGGTGCTGGGTGAAACAACTTTTTTCAGTAAAATACGGGGGAACTTAAAGCAATCACCCCAGAAAGTGTAAGAAGCCTCAGACGCCGGTTGCTTCTAAAAATAAAATAAAGATAATATAAACTAAATGCACTAATAAAGCACGAACAAATCTTTGATAAGTGTATGATTTGCTCATGACTCTTTAATTTTTCAATGGCTAGAGTTCTGAAGTCTGTGTGCTATTCAAACTTAAATATCTGCTGTCAGTTTGGTTTCTTCTAATGAACGATTTGCCACGCTAAGATATTTAAAAATAATAAATGGTTTAAACCCTAAAAATTAATTATTTCATTTTTTATGAATCCCAATAAAATTATTATAAATTTTAACATCGCCTGCTTAATGAAACCATATAGCCTGTTTCCGGTTTAACTGATATTCCATACTCAAACTTTAGGTCGTCCAATTTTAATTTGGTCTTAAATCGAAAACTTAGAATCATGTGGGCGATGACGATTTGCAGCGAGGTCAACGCATATTTATATCCAATGCAATTACGGGGTCCATAGCTGAATGGAATAAAACTACACGGATGACGGCTTCGAATATTTTCAGGTAGAAAATTATCGGGATTAAATACATTAACATTTGGACCCCAAATACTTGCTCGCCTGTGTAAATTATAGATCGGTACTAGAATATCAGTACCAGCCGGTATTATGCCATTCTCTGTAAATAAAAACTGTGTTATGTATGTTTTCACATTATTCAAACAACAAATATTCATTGAAAGAGCATACCTAATTGAATATTAGCGGAAGCCTTCCGAATCACGATCGGCACCAACGGCAAAATACGCATGGATTCTTTTATCACGCGATCTAAATACCCAAGTTGTGAAATTTTATTCAAATCGAATTCATTATCATCGGCCATTATAGATTTCAATTCGGCATATAATTTTTCTTGTACCTCTGGATGCGTTGCTAGACATAAAATAATATTCCCGATTGTTGTCGTTGTGGTATCCGTTGCTGCAACTAAAAAATGTCCAATATTTTCTTCCATATCGGCCGCCGTCATTCGATTATGAAAAGCCACTCGATACAAACGTTTTAAAAATCCATCAGGACGGTTTCGCAGATCATCATCAGTGTGAATTTTTTGTGCATCCCCCTCAATTTCAGGCATATAGTTTTGTTTGCCTGCGACGAAAGCGGCATCTAGCAGTTGTGACAATCCGTAAAGCAATTTTCGTTCAGGAGGCATAATATGTAATCTTTTTTCGACGAAAACCACAACAATCGCGGAATAAAATTTCACTAAACGGTTTCCCATATATCTCAAACATTTTTCGATTGTAGTAAAACTTTTTATCAAAGTGATTTTATCGAAACTATAGTCGAACAGGACGGATAAAGCAATATCCATTATACGATGTCACACGCTGTCGATTAGAGATATTTCACCACGATCACAAAATGGCATTAAATCCTCGACTAAATTGCGAGAGACTCGTTTAATTGTAGGAATTTGCTTTAAAACATTTTGAAATGTAAACGGTGTGTTCAGCAACCGACGATGTTTTCGCCATTTCGAGGCTGTAAAAAAACCGGTGTATAATTTATTTATATAGACATGGTTTAATTGTAAAATTGTCCTAAACTTACGTTTTGCGGTTATTAGTCCAGTGCCCGGTCCAACCAATACATTATAAGGTGAACCTTTTTCTAAACAGTCCTGAGAGTTTAATACAGTTTGTACATCTTGTGGTGTATTTAAAATAATCACAAGTTTCGAAAAGAACCATAATTTAGAGGTTTTCTCGGTTTTTAATGCTTCTAAACAAAGTGTCCTAATTCTTTCTGTTACATAATAAATAACGGACATAAATTAATTAAATGTATTACACGAGTACACAATTTATAATATAACATTGTTACCATCAGGTGATTTCCATAAAAAATAATTAATATGCCCGAAAATTGGTAATTCTGTGACATCAAGAGATGCGAAATTTTCAATTGATTTAAAATAGTCTCGATTCCAAATACGATAGGTAATCCATAATAATGCAACAATTAACAGAATGAACAGGAGTTCAATGATCATTTTGATTTCAATCAGAATACACTTAACTGTGGCGACTAACCGATTAATATAACTCGTATAGCGGATAATTTCTAATAATTTGTGTCACACGCGCAAACATACAAAAAAATTTTTAATCTAACTAAAAAGTAGAAAATTACAAAAATAAAAGATTAAAGTTAAATGTCAGTTCAAGGATTTTGATCAATTTACAGTACCCAGTTAATCGTTCTTTCTTCGTATGCCTCGGAGCATGCAACGCAAGTAATATTGCATATACCGGGTGACTGACACACGAAGTATTACCAACTTCAAACTGTTATTGCTGTCAAACCAGATGGCAGAGCGCTCAAATTTACACTACTGACAGCTTATTCCATTGTTTACAAGCGTACAAAAGCATTTTATTGTGAAATATTCAGAAACAAAGTTATCCGCAATGAAATTCAAGCGTAATAGTGTAATTGCTCTATATTTGCCTGGAAAACCACAGCCGCAGACTGTTAACCAGTTAAAACATCTGCTTGTGAATAAAATGTGTGTGTATCGCACCATAAATCGTTATAACGATACTGGCAGCATTGCAAAACGCCATGGTGGTGGACCGAAACGCACTGCAACATCGCCGGATATCATTCGGAAGGTGAAGGCCAAATTGGCTCGGAATCCGCGCCACAGCGGCAGAAAAATGGCTCGTGAGGCGAATATTTCGCTCGAACGGATGCAGCACATATTAAAAGATCATCTTGGACTAAAGGCGTTGAAATTCCATAAAACGCTCAAAAAAAAGTTAGAGTGGAAAGAGCAAAGGAATGTTACGCTTGCGCGAAAGTGGCGATTTACAGAATTTGGTTTTCTCCGATGAGTCACCATTCGTTATTGAGCAATATGTGAACAAGTAAAACGACCGGATTTACTTGCCCGGCCGTTCTACTGAAAATTTGGGCCAACGGATTGCCACTCGAAACCAAGCGCCGCCGGTTTGGGCCGCCGTAACGGAAGAAAGCCGTTCACCGCTCGTTTTTTGGATCGTGGCATCAAGATAAAAGCTCAAATTTATCGAGATCATGTGTTGGAGGGAGCGTTGAAGCCGTGGATACAAAAACATTCCGGCCGCAGAGCCTGGACATTTCAACAGGCAATTTTCTTGACATTTCATCAAGATTGGCTGAGAAACAACGTTCCGCGGTTCATTTCCACTGCCCAATAGCCACCAAATTCACCGAATGCAAATCCGCTAGATTTCTCGGTTTGAGATATTTTGAAAAGCAAGGTTGCGACAAAAAAAATACCATAATGTTGATCATCTCAAGCAAGCGCTTCGCTGGGAATGGGCCAAAATACCACTTTCGTGCTGCATGCAAAATAGCTTTTTCGGCCGTTTGAAGGCCATAATCGCGGCTAAGGGTGGGCAAATCGTAAACTGCTAATGCAATTCGAAAATTTTAATATTTGTGAACATTTTTTACTTTGATTCAATAAAATTCATCAAAAAATAAAAATTCTGTGGCGTTTTGTTTTGGTAACACTTCATGTCAGCTACCCAAACAACAAAGAAGAGAAGAGTATATGTTTATATCTAGCTATTTATCTATGTACCTTGGGCGAGACTTTTACCAACATGAATCATTTGGAGTATCGATGATTATGGTACATATAAGCTTTCAGCCGGAATCATAATATCGTTAGCAGGACAAAGTCAGACGGAATCAGATAAGAACCGGATATGAAGACAGTGGGAACGATCCATTCCACAAAGAGCGCGATGTATTCTAAGTTATTCTGTAATATAAATCTTCAGCCGGAAATAAAGTAAATATGCTACAAATAACACAATGCATTGTACATAGTTTAGCACACCTGGTTTTTCAATCGGGAATACTACTAATCATGCCGCAACAGTACTGGGTTCGCCGTAACCATATTAAGCCAGCCGGAACCACAGTGTTACAAGCCGGAACCATTTGAAGCTTGCACAAAGAGAACAATATATTTTGGATGGTTGGGCAACATATACGCTTATCGCCGAAACTCTAACAACTACAACTGCACTACTAAAATGTCTGCCGGAACCAACATTAAGGAATTATAGGCTATTTCTTAACCGATCATTAAAGGGTTGAGAATTTTGAATGGAAATGGTATCCTAAAATGATTTTTGGAAGATGTGCTAGGATATTTTATAGTGATCACGTTCATTTCACTATAAACGACGCGGAAAATAGTATCGTATCAAGCATACCTAGGTGCATCCTAAATTAAGGTGATGATGATTAGCAAATGAAATTAATTGAACGATATACTACGAGTGCATATCTATGTTATATAATTTTATTTGTGTGTTGAGACAAATGATGATTTGTCCAATTTGTAATGCAATCATTGGTTAAATACTGGTTTCATTTTCTATCGTAGTAATGAGTCAATATTGTTTGCTCTTCTATAAATCAATTTTATAATTGTATTAAAAATCGATTCTTAAACTTTTTTGTTGTTAAAATTAATTTAGAAAAATATTGGCTGTACTTCTGGGCACATCTCAGAACAAAATTTTTGGTATATAATAAAATATTTTTTTATAAAATTGTCATTTGTGATGTCATTTGTGTAAATTAAATATATATTAATTAATTTACATATTAAATAAAAGTAAAACTAAATTGTTGTGCGTTATTATTTCATCATTTACAATAAAATTGGAGTCAGATAAATGATACGGTGCTGTAGGGTTACATAATTCATATGGTGAAAGTTATAGTGCTACATATCCAAATCAAGTTATATACATATGCACATTTGATGCTCTGGTATACTGCGCACATCTCACAGCACACAAACCCCTACAATTTCTTATTCGATTATGATAAAATTTTGCATGTAGATACGATTCTAAAATAAGTATTTTAGAAAAAACCTGAAACATGCTCAACTGGGGTTTAGATAAGACCACCAGGTTGGACTACTGGGAGGCTAAATTAAGGCTCAGGGAGAGAGGGTTTATATTTTCCTGCAAGATGTATACGAATCCCTATGAATTGGTACAACTACTCGAATTCCGAAATACGTCTCTATTAATTGTGAAAGAATGTTAGGAAATTATGCTACGACATCATTGTTGGTATTTCTTCGGATATAATAATCGGTTATGATGAAATCTAAGCAAACCACACCCTCTTATCCGGTTTTTTATCAGCATGTTCGGGGTTAATGTTTATGCTTGAAAATTCTGAATCAAATGTTAAAATTATAAACAAAAGAAATGAATAAAACAATACGAATTGTAACCTGCAATGCAAATGGGCTATTGCATCACATTCAAGAACTTCAAAATTTCATTCTGTAAAATAAACGGATATAATTTCTACCATGCAATACATCCAGAGAACAAAGCTAGAGGTGGATCAGCTATCCTCATAAAAGATAATATAAAATATAACGAAGAACTTAGAGTCGAGAAGCTCTCCATGCAAGTCACAACAATCAAAATACAATTAAACAATAATAAAATGTGTAGTATCTCAGCAATATACTGCCCTCCAAGATATAATCTCAAACAAGTGGATTATACTAATCTTCTCAAAACACTAGGAAGTGTCATCTTAATTGGAGGTGACTAAAACGCAAAAAATATCTATTGGAGGTCACGGTTAACGAATGCTAAAGGAAAAGAACTGTTCGTAGCAGGCAAACAACTAAAATGCGAGTTAGCGTGGTGCGTGGTACACCAACCCTATTGGCCTACAGATATCAGTAAGACTCCAGATCTTATAGACTTCTTTATTACAAGAGGAAGTTCAGATAATTATATCCATTGTAACGGATCACTCCGTTAACAGATATTGGCGTAGAGGTTGCTGGGCGGTGATACTTAGCTCGGCTAAACCTCAGGGTGTTGGTCGTGGAGGGGAATTCCAGCAACATATCGCCAATCTCGAATACACCGCAGGAAGGAAGTGCAGCGGATCACCATTGCTACTCGCGAACTTACCTCCTACCCAACATCATCAGTATTTTAGTTTTACTTCACTGATTCATTTTAATATTTAAATCACTAAACAAAAAAAATATAACACTCCAACCGAAACGTGGAAAATTAGAAGGTAAACCAATAAAAAAATTGAAAATCACAAAACACCTCGCAAAAGTAACTTGTTGCTACCAATTTCGGGTAACATGTTTTATATTTCAAGAGAGAAAAAAAAATTGATAGCGGAACAACAAATTAACAAATTTTGTCTTACAAAACTAATTAACATAAGCGAGAGTTTTACAAAACAAAACTCCGAAATCTTAACTAAATTAAACAACAAGAGCAAAAATATATATCAGAGGGAAGTCCGGACTATTTGTTTCTTAAGTAATAGTTAGTAGTTATTTATCCTAAAATTAATGTTAAAGTAGTAAAACTAAAAAAATTTACAAATAATCAAAAAAAATTGACCTTGAATGCAGCTGAGGTGACGATCATCCCGATTGTTGTGTCCATAACAGTTGATGCGTTTTTTCGAGGCCGGTTTATTTATATACTTTATTACTAGGTATATAAGCGGTTGTAATTAAATTTTTTAAATTTGGTTTTTATTGTTGTATGTACTGTACTTGTCGCACAAAAAAATTATAATTTATATTTATTATTAGCTATTTACTAGGGGTCACTTAGGAGTTCATTTTATATAAATGACGCGGGCCAGCATTTAATATTAAACTTAGAATATAGTTTTTCGGGCAACCCGAAAATTATGCGTAACACAATTTAACACAATCACAAAAGTGCGACAAACAATTGTTAGAAATGAATTCAGAGAAAAACAATTGTAAAACAAACAATTGTACACGGAAACAATTCTACACTGAACAATTCATCGAAAAATCAAATATTCGAAAGAAAGAAACAATTCATCGAAAAAAATTGTAATGCATATTAAAAAATATTAATCAATTTTCTATTAATTGTTCAATTTTGTGATACGGACAGCAAAGTAGGACATCATTGGTTAAAAAATAAAATTGTATGGATATTAAAAATAATTTGATGCGGATTATTGTAATGAGGTGCTTAATATATTTACATCAAACTGAATTGCTATAATAATTCGAATATTTTGGGAGATTAGGGTGACGAATTCAGTTAGTTTAAAAATCTGAACCTAAAACTACGGCACACCAAATGTCGCAAAAAATTGTAAACCTGTGTTAAATTTCTATAAATTTAACTTTTCTGTCACGCGATGGTTCGATCGCCCAATTTTTAAAAAATCAGTGTAAATTCCAGGTAATTCACATAAATATGGTATTTAACATAGATATGCTATAGTTTGTCCTCTATCTAGTGCAGTAAGCCGCTTTGCGATTTCTTTAGTAGGAGCTGAGATATGAATACTCTCGTCATATGAAGCTCGAAAATCGACGAATACTCTTGCATAAGATATTTCCCAAGCTCATGCTTGCTCTAAAAATGCTCCAATTATCGAGAAAATCCACATGGAAAATCTCTAGGCTATGCTGAGCAATTACGCAGAACTTCATTTTTGCCTAACATCATGGGAAACTGCTCAAATCTGAGCCAACAGTTAGAGCATTTTAGTTATTATGAATTTTTTCGATGAATTGTATCTTCGCACAATTGGTTTTCGCACATTTTTCGGGTCCCAAAGGAATTTACTATGGAGATTTTACAATTCATCGAAATAAAATTATATCGATATTGGGTAGATTTTGAAACAGATTATTGTGATGAGGTGCATAATTTATTGGAATCAAATTGAATTGCTATAATAATTCGAACATTTCGGAAGTTATGGCGCAAGTGGTTGGTCCCAAGTACTGAAATATATAAAAACACGTATAACATTTTTTTAAATATTTTAGTAGAAAAGATTCAAGTTTAGTTTGAAAATCTCAACATAAAACTACGGCACACCAAATGTCGCAAAAATTGTAAACCTGTGTTAAATTTCTATAAATTTAACTTTTCTGTCACGCGATGGTTCGATCGCCCAATTTTTAAAAAATCAGTGTAAATTCCAGGTAATTCACATAAATATGGTATTTAACATAGATATGCTATAGTTTGTCCTCTATCTAGTGCAGTAAGCCGCTTGGCGATTTCTTTAGTAGGAGCTGAGATATGAATACTCTCGTCATGTGAAGCTCGAAAATCGACGAATACTCTTGCATAAGATATTTCCCAAGCTGATGCTTGCTCTAAACATGCTCCAATTATCGAGAAAATCCACATGGAAAATCTCTAGGCTATGCTGAGCAATTACGCAGAACTTCATTTTTGCCTAACATCATGGGAAACTGCTCAAATCTGAGCCAACAGTTAGGGCATTTTAGTTATTATGAATTTTTTCGATGAATTGTATCTTTGCACAATTGGTTTTCGCACATTTTTCGGGTCCCAAAGGAATTTACTATGGAGATTTTACAATTCATCGAAATAAAATTATATCGATATTGGGTAGATTTTGAAACAGATTATTGTGATGAGGTGCATAATTTATTGGAATCAAATTGAATTGCTATAATAATTCGAACATTTCGGCAAGTTATGGCGCAAGTGGTTGGCCCCAAGTACTGAAATATATAAAAACACGTATAACATTTTTTTAAATATTTTAGTAGAAAAGATTCAAGTTTAGTTTGAAAATCTCAACATAAAACTACGGCACACCAAATGTCGCAAAAAATTGTAAACTAACGAAATATTAAAAAGTATGAACGAAAAATTTCGCTTATATACTAACGCAACATTTTTTATTTTGTATTTCTCTTATTTTGAGTTTTATGTTTTTTAGTTTTGTGCTCTATCACTTTACTACCGGCATGGAAGTAAAAACAGTTTACTATTGAAATAAATATCCCAACCCTGACAGTTTAAACGGTCAATTTTTAAAAATTTAGAAATTGCTTTAACATTGTTCTACCATCATACTAATTGTATTAAATTTAGAATACAACTGTATGTTCGTGTTGTAATTGTAATCCTCTTTGAATAAAAATTACAGTTTGATTTTATAAACCGAGAGTTTCTGTATTTGTTAAAAGAACAACCTTTTTCTATAGTTTTATTTTATATTTGTACATCTACTAACATACATGAATGCGGTAGTAAAGTAATAAAGGGAATGGCTTCCACCTCCACCCTTGCCACACGAGAAATAATCTCTCTAAATTCTGTATCAGTTCCTCTAGCAGCGGCTTCTTTCATGCCTTCAACAAGTTCTTTAACCCGAACTATTCAAAATGTGCGGAATTGTAAAATGCCTTTGCCATTAATACGACATGATATGATTATACCTAATGAATTTAAATTGACTAAACGCGGAGAAAAGTTTTTATTTTTCGATTCTGGTGCCATTCAAAATCGAATTTTATTATTTACAACGGACATGAATATGACTTGTTTACAAAATGCTTCTGAATGGTACGTTGATGGACTTTTAGTGTTGTTCCATCAATATTTGGACAATTATTTACAATTCATGGAATAAAAGAAAATAAATCAATTCCTCTGGTGTTTGCTCTTCTTCCTAATAAATTGGAAATAACTTACAATACTGTTTTTGAGCAGCTTAAAAACATTATTCCTTGCTTAAATCCTACATCTATCATGAGTGATTTTGAGCAAGCTATTACTAATTCAGCAAGAAACGTGTTCCCTACAATTACACAAAGATTTTGTTTATTTCATTTCGCACAGAACCTTTATCGTAAGGTTGTGTTCGAAGGACTTAAAGCAAAATATGATTCAGATTCTGATTTTGCTCTTAGATTGAAAATGTTTTTATCTCAATCTTTTGTGCCAGTATGTGACGTAATTAAAGTATTTGATGCGTTGACAGCTTCTGGCGAAATTCCATCTAGTGTGAATAATTTCGTAGCATATTTTGAAGATACCTATATTGGTGCGCTGGATGATCGAATCAGCGAGCCACCATTCAGACGGAACCCTCGATATGCTATCCAAGCATGGAATCATTTTGATGCCACACAGAACAATACGCCAAGAACTAACAATTATGTTGAACGTTGGCATAATGGATTTAGAAGACTTGTAGGTTGTGATCATCCAAACATATGGAAGTTTCTAACGAAACTCCAATTAGAACAATCTACAAATGAAGTAGTTATAGAACAGATTAACGCTGGTAGTGAAATGCCGCCACCCAAAAAAAATATCGCGACCGAAATTTGCGTTTGCAAAATGTTACTTTAAAATATTTTGAAGCCGCAAATAAGGTCGAATATTTAAAAAGCGTGGCGGTTAACCTTTAGTCATTTTTATCATTAATAATTATCTTTATTAAAATAAATAATTACAAATTACCTGAATTCATTCAGGTAAATGTTGAACTATTTTTCTAAATATTATTATAATTGAGTCAAAATGATTAAGAATTAGAAGGAAGATTATTTCATCGTTTATCTGTTCCTAACTAATTCATTTGAGATTGTTTTTTTTTTTTTTATTTATTTGGCACTAGCTCCAAAAATTTGGTGCCATATGGCCCGTTTCAAAATTTACAATTTTTTATTGTTTACATTTTTTACCATACTACTAATAATTTAATTTTAATTTCTTGTCATTCACCTAGCACACATCGATCCCCTTTCACACTTCTATCTGGTTTGTTCTAATAAATTCATACATATTCTTATATACGTTCATTCCCATTCGTAATAATTCAGTCAAACTACTTGCACTCAATAGAACATCGAACATTTGTCTGCTCTGGTTAAATGCAGAACATTTCAGAATCAAATGTTCGATGTCCTCCACAACCAAACAGCTTTCACATAATTCACACACAACCAAATTACGTTTCTTCAAACATTCTTTCCAATTTCCATGATTCAATCTCACTCGTTCCATAGTTCGTAACATTCTAGTATCCCCTTTGAGCACCTTAAAGAACGGTTGCCTCAAAGGAGACCTAACCAACTCAAAGTACTTCTTACCTTTCACCTGACATTTTTCAACAAACTCTCTCTCCCATTTTCTCCACAGATTCATCTGAAACATGCGAAGTACGTCTCTGGCATCCATGAATTCATATTCGTTTACATCCTCAATCAAACAACCCCGTTTCGCAAGCATATCGGCTATTTCATTACCTTCAATCTGTAGGTGTGAAGGTATTCATTGAAGGATGACCTCCCTCCCATAAGATCGAAGATACTTATATAGCATTTCCACATACACATTGCCATGAGTTCCCCCACCCTTACTAATTAATTCCAACCCACTCCGGGAGTCAGAGAATAACACTATTCTCCTTCTCCCTTGTGTCATTGCCAACTTGATCCCTTCCATAATCGCTATCAATTCTGCATTCATTATACAGATACTGTCATGCACTCTTACCATTTTCTCTTTCCTCATTGAAGGAATATAAATTCCCACACCTACGCGATCAACATTTACACTAGCATCTGTATACACTTCCACATGTGCAACGTAATTCATTCGCATTTTGCAAAATTCGCTCTTAACCGATAACTCATTCATCATTGCTTTTGTTGTGTCACCAAACTTCGACCGCACTATTAGATTGCTCGGAGGGACTTTCGGATTTGCCGGACGAATCTTGGAGAATATGTTAATATTTTCCAAGATTACCAGCGATCTTGTTGTCTTTTTGTAAACCGTCCCTCTTTGCAATCTCTCTTTCATTTCATTCACTAATTTATTGTCCTTAGTTAACATTCGCACAGTCTCTCGCACGGTGATCCATTCCCTCTTAAAATTAAGAGGCGAATCACCCAATTCAGACCACAGAGTGTGTATTGGTGTCGAATTGATCGCTCCCAATACCACTCTAGCACACGCATTCTCCACAAGCATCAACTTTTTAAACCCAACCTTGGACCCATCACCATATATACTCATTCCATACGCAATTTTATTTGACACTCACGCCTTTCGTAACATATCAGTCACACCCGGATGAGCTCCCCATTTCGGTTTGCTCACCCTTTTAATCACGTTCAATCTACTCTTACAATTATCGGCCAATTTTTCCATATGCACTTTGAAACTTATTCTTCTGTCAATCCAGATTCCCAAATACCTAGTCAATTTCACACACTCAATTCTCTCATTATATATTCGCACATCAACCATCCGATTCGTTCTAAAAGCCATACTACAACATTTACTCGAATTTACTCTCAAATTCAGTTCACTCAAACATTCGGTTACCTGATTCACACATTCTTGAGCCCGACTCAAGGCCTCCCCGATGGTACTCGCCTTACCCATCAGGACAAAGTCATCGGCAAATTGCAAAATGACTTTGCCCGAGGAGTTACACCTATGTATCGAGCTCGTATACAGGTTGAAGAGAGTCGGTGAGATTTTACTGCCTTGGGGGAGGCCGATAGTCACCGCTCCTTCCAACCTATACCCTCTACCACATAAAACGAACTTTCTCTCATTCATGAACTCATACACCCATTTGCAAATTTTCCAAGGAAACCCCAAGTCCATAAGGATTTGATAAAGTTTCCCTGGAACCACGTAATCATATGCCCTTTCTATATCCAAAAATACCGCCACAACATACTTATTTTCCTTTTGTACTTCCCACACAAACTTTTCTACACACTCATTAGCAGAGTGGTTGTGGCGAAACCCAAAGGTGTTTTCCGGCAACAAATTTCCCTCATTCACAAATTTATCTATACGACCTTTCATCATCCATTCACAATTTTAACAAATACATTCAACATACATATTCCCCTGTAATTTGTTGCCAGATTCCTATCCCGATCCCTTTTAGGAATAGGTACCACTCTGCTTTCCTTCCATTTTTCCGGTATCTGAATACTCATCCATACTTGATTGAGAATTCGAAGCAAGGCCGCCTTGGCTTCGAATTCTAATCTACTAATCATTTTATAACTCACTCTGTTGGTTCCGGGGGTAGTAGATTTGGATGTTTCTAAAACCCCTCGGAACTCTTCCCATTCAAACTCCTTACACATATCGTTCATAAATTCATTTTCATTATCAGGTAGCAAAACTTCATACCTATCACTCAAATTGTTACGTACGTCCGTAATCATTTGTAAAAAGACACCTCCATTCTCTCTGTCATCTAACACTGCATTTCTGCCTTGCGCTCTATATCCTCTCACTCTATTAAATTTATCCCATACATCCTTAGTTGTGGTTCTATGTGTCATTTTTGATACATAGTCCCGCCAACTTTTCCTTTTCGCTCTACGGATAGCCTTTTTCAATTTTGCATTCATTCTTCCATAATTTATTCTGCATTCATGTGACTTGGCCCGCCAGCCCGCTAGATATTAAAGTTAAATCTATCGCGCTGGCTGTCGACCTCACTCTCGGCATTCTAGTCGACCCACCATCATTCAGGACTACGAGATCGGAATCCAGAATGAGGCGGGTCAACCAGTTACCTCTAGCATCAGTTCTTTCACTCCCCCATATTCTCGAATGCGCATTCATATCACCTGCTAGAATCACGTCACTTTTGCCTTCCACCCATTCAAACAAAATTTGAAAATCTCGTTGGCTTCTCTCTCTGTCAGACGTAGACAACACTGGAGTTGCATAGATACTAACAAATAACAAGTTTCTGTCCAGATTCCGAGTTTTGGCCGCGATGACTTCAATGTGCTCGAAGCGCGGTATGTCACAAAGGACCAGGCTGATATTGGCACGTGCCAATATCGCCACGCCGCCGAAGCCATCAGCCCTCGGTCTGGACAGATAATTGTATCCTTTCACCCGAAACGTCTTACCCTCCCGCTCCCAAGTTTCACACAAAATCATCACATTCACATCATTATTGGTCAGATAATTCCGCAACATATCGCCATTGGCATATATACTGCGAATATTTATCTGACCAATTTTCATGCATTCATTGGATCTCAGCATTCGCTCTACCATTCAAAGAAATGAAGAAAGGATAGGGCATTTATAAATGCAAATGCGTTCTCTCTCCTCCTTCCCTCATTCATCATCAATCATACTTACATGGTTATTTCCAAATAGTGTTAATTCTTTTGGAGTTAAATTAGAATGTCTCATTGCTAGCCATGCTTCATTTTTTTTATTGTCTCTATGTCCATTGCTGTATTACAAGTTGTTTGTTGATTTGATTGCGGTTGTTGTTGTAATCTTTCTTGTTGTCGTTGTACTTGATGTATTTCTAGTAGTTGTTTTAGTTGTTGCGGCTGTTGTTGGTTTTGTTGTTGTTGTACTTGATCTTTTTGTTGCTGTTGTTGTTGGTTTAATTGTGTCTGTTGTTGCCTTGAAGTTGAAATAGTTTTTGGATATGATTGTGGTTTTGTCTGTTCTAGTTGGTTTTCTTTGTTTTGCGGCTTTTGTGGTATGTTTGGTGGGTTAAAGGATGTTTTTAGTGTATCTGCATAGGTTGTCTGGTTAGCTGGTGTGGTGTTTGCATATAATCGAAAATATTTGGCTTTCGCCTCGGGAAATGTTAATCTATCTACAGTTTTAATTTTCACTATTTCTACTTCTCGTTTATATACTCGACATTCCTTACTGTTGCTGGTGTGTGCCTCTCCCCAATTTATGCATTTTAGTGTAGTGCACGGCTGGTTGTGTGGTGTTACTTCACTACAGTTATAGCACTTAGGATCACTTGTGCATCTCTTTTTGGTGTGACCAAATTTGTGGCATTCGGTGCACTTCAACGGATTTGGAATGTACAATCGAATGCTTAGTTGTATAAAGCCTGCCCTCACATATTCCGGTAATACTGGTGAATTAAAAGTCAGGATAATTGCTGCTGTGTCCGTTAATTTATTTTCCACCCATTTCTTTATTTTGTATACCTCTATGACGCCTTGGTCCTTAAGCCCTTCTTTGATTTCCTCCTCAGTTAAACTTTTTAGGTCGTGGCAGAAAATGATACCTTTGGAACTGTTTAATATGGGGTGTTCCGTCACTTTTATTTTGGCCAATTGTCCCAGAGATGTTGCCTTCAATAATGCATCCGTCGCTGCCTGATTTTTTGTCAGAACCAAGAGTTCTCCAGCTCCCGAACGTTGCGTTTTAATGATACCTTTGGTTATCATATCCAGCACTTTTTGTATTCCAAAACGTGAAAAATTTGACAGGTTTTGTCCCTCCTGCTCGTGCTTGATTATTAGATATTTTTCGTTTACTCCATTGCAATCCATTATATCTGCACCGCCACCGAATCCTAATCTCTTTGTTCGCATTTCTTCGATCTTTTTCCTTTTGGAGGGTTGGGTATTATTTCCCAACATCCTCAACGGTGCGAATCTATTTGGGCTTTCAAACATCGCCCCTTTCAAGGGCCGAAGCCCTCCTTTTGCCCACACCTGACTTTATTTACTGTCTAAAAACACGCCGCTTAAATATAAACAAACACTTGTTGTTGTTGCCACCAAATAATAATTCACTTAAAACACTATATATATATGCGTCCACCACCTTTTTAATATTATAAAATTGTTCGTACACCACTATAAAACTATTTTAACTTAATGAAAACCATTTGAGATTGTTCTGGCCCATATGTTTGAATGGTCATACCGTTAACAAATCCTTTAAATGGTTATGTCAATCTTCACCATAATTGAATCTGGCACGTATTGGTTTGTGTTATTGCATGGAACATATATTGTAGGTAATATTTTGTAAGAATTTTATTAAAATTTTATTTTATTAAAATCATTAAATTATATACCTACAATATGTTGAAATTATGGCACTATTTAGAGTTTTTACGGAATCAATATACATTAATTATGTCATTTATTGGAACTAGCTAAAGCTGTGCATTATCAAGAAGAGCATTGTGGATATCTAAATTGTAGTTTGTTTTGAGTCTTAAAATGAATTAAACAACGTTTTATGTTTTGTACGGAACACGTTTTGGATGTGGTATATAGTTTGTTCAATTTCACTCATTTTAGGGTAGACTTTTGCCAAAGAGTACGTCTTGCTCTCAAACACAGTATTGCAGGAACATTTCCTTTCTATTGAAGAAGAATAAACAATGGAATCGAGTTTTTTTTATTTCATAATTGAAAATAATTAGTACAATATTGATGAACCAAACTGAATGATCGGTTTTCGTTCCACTGATACATTTTGTAGACAAGGTTGATTTCCTTTGATGTAAATATTAGAATATTGATTTTAAATGGTACTAAATCGGAAATATTTCGTTCCCATATGTTTATAGTTTGAATTCGTCATTTATGTCGTATTTTGCCTTGATTTAAACAAAGTCTTTTCGATTACTAACCTTTAGAATAGATTCTAAGTCCTTTCCTTAAACTCATTTCTTCACTATAGGTAAATAAATCTTTGAAATCTACAAAGTAGGGCTGACGTGACGTAGTTCCAGCGTACACCCGGATAACTAATTCAGTTCCAAAGCACACCTAGAATTCTTGTTGGTAAGTCATATATTTTTGTAATGAAATCAATAATTGTATTATGTATTAATATTTTTGCAGATGAGCTGGAATACCATAAATTATCGACAAAAGCGTGGACAATAGTAATTTGGTGTAATGGAAGGAAATATTCACGTTACCGGGGAACAAATACACTGGCGCTGATTTTTATATCTCGTATTAATTTTTAGTATTAAGTTATAGATTTATCGGATTTATAAGAAAAATCAAAATTATCAAGTTTAAATAAAAATTTTAAAATGTTTTGAACAGAAGAACCATAAGTTAGTTGTGCTGTTAGTTTTAAAGAGAAATGCGTTTGGATAATACAGGTAGCGTAATTTTTAAATAATGTAATTCTACTACCAGCTTGGATCCACAGTCGTTAAATTGAATCTACTTAGCTTTAAGTGGAATTAACATATTTCAAAGGAAACCAATAAAAATATTTTCTACTTCGCACAATGGTAATTTTAGTTACAGCGGCGTAAATTCAAGAAATCTACATGCTTCATTCTACTTAAACTTGTAGGTTCGTTTAATTTCTTCCAATAAGTTTATTTTACAAAACAAAACGAAAGAATTACATACTCGTATAGTAGTGGCTGTATTCCGGAAACTCTAAGATGGGCAGTTAATTATGTGTTTAACCTCAATCGGTAAATAGATAAATCTTTGAAAACATTAATATTTGCATATCAGTATATTTATTTGTTTGGTTTTAATTAGAAATAATAACTGAATATTATAATTAACGTTTTTTTCGAATAAATTAATTATATTTTAAATATAGATTATTTTCAAACACTTTTAAAAATGTTTTTTGTGTACTTTTTATTAACTTTAGCAACTTCACACCGGTAGGGGTGAATTTATTGTGGTCAACATCCGCCTTTCTTTTGCTACGAATCTACATAGATTTAAGTTGCACTACCTTAGCTTCTATTTACATTGAAGAATTAAACATACTGGTATTTTACTTAGTAACATGTGTAGTGGTTTTGTTAATAAAAACAGTTTTGTATAATAAAAATCAATATTCTCGCTTGAATTTATTATTCTCGCCTGCCAAAAAAAATCGACCGAAATAAGATGAAACATATAGTCTAAAGCACGCGAAGATGTCCTCAGCGTCTCGCTAATATATATACAGGCCGTTCCTACAACTTCTCCACCATTTTACCGAACGTTCGCTCCGTACATAATTCTTACAGGTTTTATATTGGTAGTGTCGAGCCAGTGTATCAACGTCATTTTCAAACCCCATTCATACGTAAATACCTGTATAATGGCTTTATTTCCTTTTTCCAGAAAATTTGATTTCCAATTTAGGTTACCGCCCGGTTAAGATAATGCCCAAGCGAGGCACCTCGCTTTATCAGTAAAAGTAACTCTAGTAACAAAATAGAAGAGGGAACATTTACAATTTTGTGTTTCCTAGTAAATAGGTCCAGCCCTGTTCGAATGGATGGACCCCAATACTCGAATACTTTTCTATTTTGTGATGAGTAAAACGGCCACAAAAATTAAACAATTCTGAATTAAAAGTGATGCTTTTCTGGATTAAAAACGTACCTTTTTAATTCATTTTAAAAACGAATTCAAACTATTATAAAAAATCAAGTAAAATATTCCGGTTTTATTTCATTATAAATATGAAATAGGTAAGATACTCGTAAACTGAAATAAAATATGATATTTTTAAGCTAAAATACCATTTTTCACGACGACCATTTTAAATTCAGCCTTTTATGTACATACTCTTCTCTTTCAAGTCTTCAATATTTCCTTGGAAGTGACTTGCGATACGAAACTTTAAGGGTTTCGCACTTGAAAATGTTCATAAATCACACAGTCGAATTTAATAACTGGAAGTGATTTGATTAGTAGAAATAATCTTCCTAGGGCGGGAGTTCTCGGAAATATCTAGTATTGCCCATTTTATCACATAAAACTCTCCAAGACTTGCTTGTGTTTGCTGCAGATCACTTCAATTTATTCACGAAACTTCCTTTAACCTTCCTTTGTCCCTTTTCAATAATTTTAAGGTTCTCCTTCTAGGAATTCCAAACCCAAAGCCTTTCTACTAATTTTAGTTTTACTGTTGGCTTTTTTACATTTTTTCTGGTAGGTCCCAAGTTCCACTAACAGCCATATTGGTATTCGCCTGCACCGAAGCTTTGTCAGGTCGTATACGCTTATATCAGCCAGATATTGTAGTAACAATGCTTATCTCTAGACAAGTCGCCATTATGTTGCCGTCATATCGAGTAGAAGGTAGAAGTAAAAAGTGTTTATATTACTTTTCAGAAGAATGCTGGATCTAAAATTCTCGGGATTACTTGAGAATATGATTCAATACCCGTTCGCTCTAAGATCATAATTTCTGTTAATATTTAGCAGCGGTCCTTGTATAAGAACTATATTTTTTCTATATGTTGCTAGTCTGAGAGGGAGAGCTGCCAAAACGGCTTTGGTGTAATGCAGGATGATCTAAATTTATTGTAGCCTGTTTCAGCCAAAAATTCACAACTGTGCATACTATACTACCTGCTACCGCAGGCTAATTGGTCACACTACCGTCTGGTTGGTTGGTTTCCAATTTCTTCAGTTTGGCCTCCTGTATCATTTTTGGCGCGATCCTATAATGTACTCCAGGAGTTATTGGCCCAAAGTCAAATATGTAACGCCGTTTGTATTTGGAAGAGAGACTAGCGCGATTGGTTATTTATATTCATAGGGAAAAATAACATTTTTGTTTCCCCTGTGTAACGGTATTTCTAATTATTGGTCGGAAGATAAAGATTGATTGGTTAAATAATGCCCTGGATGACCAAATTTGGCTGGGTTGAAAGGCAAACGCGTGCTCTTGATTTAAATTGAATTTCCTCCTTGCTATACCACTGTAAGCTTCGCACTTGCTGTGCATGCAGTCAGTTTAACACGCCCTTAACCCTAACCCGCATTCCCGTGTGGGTTTTCCGCTGTCACAGTTCCCGTCTTATTTTACAGAGTTATTGGGCTTATGGGTTAGTTGCAGTTCAAACACTAATCCTGCAACGGATTCTAAAATACCATATTTATGTGAATTACCTGGAATTTACACTGATTTTTTAAAAATTGGGCGATCGAACCATCGCGTGACAGAAAAGTTAAATTTATAGAAATTTAACACAGGTTTACAATTTTTTGCGACATTTGGTGTGCCGTAGTTTTAGGTTGAGATTTTCAAACTAAACTTGAATCTATTCTACTAAAATATTTAAAAAAATGTTATACGTGTTATTATATATTTCAGTACTTGGGGCCAACCACTTGCGCCATAACTTCCCGAAATGTTCGAATTATTATAGCAATTCAATTTGATTCCAATAAATTATGCACCTCATCACAATAATCTGTTTCAAAATCTACCCAATATCGATATAATTTTATTTCGATGAATTGTAAAATCTCCATAGTAAATTCCTTTGGGACCCGAAAAATGTGCGAAAACCAATTGTGCAAAGATACAATTCATCGAAAAAATTCATAATAACTAAAATGCCCTAACTGTTGGCTCAGATTTGAGCAGTTTCCCATGATGTTAGGCTAAAATGAAGTTCTGCGTAATTGCTCAGCATAGCCTAGAGATTTTCCATGTGGATTTTCTCGATAATTGGAGCATTTTTAGAGCAAGCATTAGCTTGGGAAATATCTTATGCAAGAGTATTCGTCGATTTTCGAGCTTCACATGACGAGAGTATTCATATCTCAGCTCCTACTAAAGAAATCGCCAAGCGGCTTACTGCACTAGATAGACGACAAACTATAGCATATCTATGTAAAATACCATATTTATGTGAAATACCTGGAATTTACACTGATTTTTTAAAAATTGGGCGATCGAACCATCGCGTGACAGAAAAGTTAAATTTATAGAAACTACTACTAAAATATTTAAAAAAAATGTTATACGTGTTTTTATATATTTCAGTACTTGGGGCCAACCACTTGCGCCATAACTTCCCGAAATGTTCGAATTATTATAGCAATTCAATTTGATTCCAATAAATTATGCACCTCATCACAATAATCTGTTTCAAAATCTACCCGAGATCGATATAATTTTATTTCGATGAATTGTAAAATCTCCATAGTAAATTCCTTTGGGACCCGAAAAATGTGCGAAAACCAATTGTGCGAAGATACAATTCATCGAAAAAATTCATAATAACTAAAATTCCCTAACTGTTGGCTCAGATTTGAGCAGTTTCCCATGATGTTAGGCAAAAATGAAGTTCTGCGTAATTGCTCAGCATAGCCTAGAGATTTTCCATGTGGATTTTCTCGATAATTGGAGCATTTTTAGAGCAAGCATCAGCTTGGGAAATATCTTATGCAAGAGTATTCGTCGATTTTCGAGCTTCACATGACGAGAGTATTCATATCTCAGCTCCTACTAAAGAAATCGCCAAGCGGCTTACTGCACTAGATAGACGACAAACTATAGCATATCTATGTTAAATACCATATTTATGTGAATTACCTGGAATTTACACTGATTTTTTAAAAATTGGGCGATCGAACCATCGCGTGACAGAAAAGTTAAATTTATAGAAATTTAACACAGGTTTACAATTTTTTGCGACATTTGGTGTGCCGTAGTTTTATGTTGAGATTTTCAAACTAAACTTGAATCTTTTCTACTAAAATATTTAAAAAAATGTTATACGTGTTTTTATATATTTCAGTACTTGGGGCCAACCACTTGCGCCATAACTTCCCGAAATGTTCGAATTATTATAGCAATTCAATTTGATTCCAATAAATTATGCACCTCATCACAATAATCTGTTTCAAAATCTACCCAATATCGATATAATTTTATTTCGATGAATTGTAAAATCTCCATAGTAAATTCCTTTGGGACCCGAAAAATGTGCGAAAACCAATTGTGCGAAGATACAATTCATCGAAAAAATTCATAATAACTAAAATGCCCTAACTGTTGGCTCAGATTTGAGCAGTTTCCCATGATGTTAGGCAAAAATGAAGTTCTGCGTAATTGCTCAGCATAGCCTAGAGATTTTCCATGTGGATTTTCTCGATAATTGGAGCATTTTTAGAGCAAGCATCAGCTTGGGAAATATCTTATGCAAGAGTATTCGTCAATTTTCGAGCTTCACATGACGAGAGTATTCATATCTCAGCTCCTACTAAAGAAATCGCCAAGCGGCTTACTGCACTAGATAGAGGACAAACTATAGCATATCTATGTTAAATACCATATTTATGTGAATTACCTGGAATTTACACTGATTTTTTAAAAATTGGGCGATCGAACCATCGCGTGACAGAAAAGTTAAATTTATAGAAATTTAACACAGGTTTACAATTTTTTGCGACATTTGGTGTGCCGTAGTTTTAGGTTCAGATTTTTAAACTAACTGAATTCGTCACCCTAATCAACCAAAATGTTCGAATTATTATAGCAATTCAGTTTGATGTAAATATATTAAGCACCTAAATATATGTCCTACTTTGCTGTCCGTATCACAAAATTGAACAATTAATAGAAAATTGATTAATATTTTTTAATATGCATTACAATTTTTTTCGATGAATTGTTTCTTTCTTTCGAATATTTGATTTTTCGATGAGTTCAGTGTAGAATTGTTTCCGTGTACAATTGTTTGTTTTACAATTGTTTTTCTCTGAATTCATTTCTAACAATTGTTTGTCGCACTTTTGTGATTGTGTTAAATTGTGTTACGCATAATTTTCGGGTTGCCGTTTTGTCCACACCCATATGTGACACATTGATGTGAGCCTCGTTAATCAGATATGACCTTAATCTCCTGGAACGTATAACCTCCATCTTTCTTTCGAAATTTTATATAATCTACCCTTATAAACCATATATTTATTTTTTAAATCTTCATTCACATCTAAGTTTTTTATGATCTCTTCTATTTCCCTACATCCTCTCTGCAAACAAGCTACCCAATCAGTGTTTACGCTTATCCCTAACACTATATTCTCATCTTCTATAGGATACCTTGAAAAGGCATCTGCAACTTTATTAACTGACCCCTTTTGATACTCAATCCTTTAGTCGAACTCTAGTAATTTCATAAACCATCTCGCGACTCGCGGATTTAAATCTCTCTTTGACTCCATCAACTTTAAACAGTTACAATCAGTCCTTATTACAAACGGTATTCCCAATAAATATATTCTGAATTTTTCCAACGCACTAACAATAGCTAAAGCCTCAAGCTCGATGCTATGATATCGAGATTCTTCTGAGGAAGTCCTTCTACTATAGTACGCTACTGGGTGTAACTTATCATTCGTTTGTTTTTGAAGCAAAACAGCCCCAATGCCTATTGCACACGCATCGGTATGTAATTCCGTAGCTGATGCTGGGTCAAACACCTTCAAAACAGGCGATGACACAAGTACCTTCTTAATCGACTCAAATGCCTGTTGTTGAGAATCTTCCCACATGAAATTCGAATTTTTCGATAATAAATATGTAAGTGGACGCGCTATGACAGCAAAATTCCTTACAAAACGTCTAAAATAGCTTGCTAGGCCCAAAAAACTTCGAACACTCTTTTGATCTTTCGGTGGTGGA
Source organism: Nephrotoma guestfalica (assembly GCA_963691935.1). Classification (NCBI taxonomy): domain Eukaryota; kingdom Metazoa; phylum Arthropoda; class Insecta; order Diptera; family Tipulidae; genus Nephrotoma; species Nephrotoma guestfalica. The sequence goes on from OY829914.1 coordinate 115,789,108, forward strand.
AATCTGACCAAACTCTCGATTTTAACCTGACCCGGCTGAATTCCATCCCCACTTATTTCGAACCCTAAATAATTTATTTTTCTCATCAAAAACCTACACTTGCTTAAATTGATTGTCAGATTACTTTCTCGGATAACATTCAATATAATCTTTAAATTTTCTATTCCTTCTGCCCTTGTTTCGGTAGCTATCAAGATATCATCAAGATATGCCACTGCTACACTAAATCGTAATCTACCCAAAATCATATTAATTAATCGCTGAAATACCGCTGGGGCGTTACAAAGCCCAAAGGGCATACGTTTGAACTGGTAATGCCCATCCGGCGTTATAAAAGCTGTTTTGTCTCTATTTTTCTCCGAAACGGGGACCTGATAATAACCTGAGTATAAATCTAAACTCGTAAAATAGCTCTTTCTTCCTAACCTATCTAACTGGTCGTCTATTCGAGGAATGGGATAGTGATCTTTGACGGTATTACTATTTAATTTTCTGTAATCTATACATAAACGATACTCACCGGTCTTCTTCTTGACCAATATTATAGGGCTGGCATATTCTGATGAACAATCTTCGATGACGTCATTTGATTTTAAGTCTTCGATCATCTCTTGTACTTTCCCTCGTTCATAGTGACTAAAACGGTATGGGCGATAATAAACTGGTTTGCTTGGCTCCTTTAGTTGAATCTCCATTTGAACTTTGTCAGTTAGACCAACTGACTCATGTTTGTTGAAACTACATCCTTGTATTCGTTCATAATTTTCAATACTTCGGAACTATCATCGTCTGTAACTATTTGCTGGCTTCTAATTTGACGTTGATTCTTATTGTAATTCGAAGCGCCTTTAATTTCGTCATAGGGCATACACGCCATAGCTCTGGTGAGCACGGAACCCTTCCTAATGTCAATCGGATTATCGGTGAAGTTAGCAACTGGGACTATAGATGATTTCTTCGTTGACTGTATTACACAATTCGGGATAGCTGTTCCATTTTCTTGTAAACGATTGTCAACATGCAAAACTTCTTCACTCTCAAAATCGGTTGCCGCTTGAATGTGACCTACATAACCACTAGGTATCACTGTAGTCTCCTTTGCGATTAAATTTGTTTTCCCGGTACTATATCGTACCCCAATTTTGTTTAAACCACTATCCTCCCGTTGTTGAATACTAAGCCCATCTGAATTGGCGATAATATGCACAAGTGGTTGTTCGGTAAATGAATGCCCAACTAAAATTGGTCACTCTGGAATTCAGGTTTCACTATGAAAACTTTTACCTTCGCTGACACATCGCCTACTTTAAGAACGAGAGTTGTAACACCAACTGGCTGCACTTCCCCACCTCCATAACCTTTTAATTTAACAAGGTTCTCGTCCTCGTAAAAGGTTACACCAATTTGATCTGCAATATCACTTCTTAAAACTGTACAGCTGCTTCCCAGGTCAACGTAACAATCTATGCTTTCGCCATTTATCTCTGCTTTCTTGAAAAACTTCTGATGAGTGTTAACCTGTACATGCAATACTTTTGGGTTTTCATTCGATGAACTATAAGTTGGAGAATTGCTAGGCAATTTATTCGTGCCACAGTTTCTGGCAAAGTGACCCTCTTTACCACACTTAAAACAAATTAGTTTTTTCGTAACATTTGTGGTATCCGTACCATCGGTCCGCCGTATTGAACTGATGCTATTCGTCTTATTACGCATCTGATTTACTCCTTTGTATTGATTCGTTGAACTAATTAAGCTTCTTAATGCTTGATTTTTTTCTGTCCTGTAATAATTATCAGCTTCTTTTAAATCGATTAAAAGTTCGGACGGTCTATCATATCTTCTAGCGTGGCCGACTGATGTACCAAAAAAAAATCATAATTATACATATATATACAGGGTTTTTCAATAAGAGCACTTCAACTTTTTTTTTGAATAAAACACAAACTGTTCGACTTTTGAACTAACTTTTTTTTTATTAACGAATTTGAACATATACATTTAAGTATGAAACTCGTTTTCTTTTGCATGACCACCGCGTGCACGTTTTACGAAGTCCAATCTTTGAACCCAATTTTCGACCACTCTTTCGCATAAATCGGCCAAAATTCCAGCAATTTCACGATCTATATTGGCTCTGAGCTCTTGCAACGTCGCCGGCTTATTGGCATAGACCAATGACTTCACATAACCCCAAAGAAAATAATCTAGAGGTGTCAAATCACACGAGCGCGGCGGCCACTGGACGGGCCCATTTCGCGAAATAACACGCTCATCGAATTTAGTCTTCAACTTCAATAACGCGATTGTATCGTGTGCTGTGTGACATGTGGCCCCGTCCTGTTGAAACCACATGTCGTCCAAGTCCATTCCATTTAATTGCGGCCAAAAAAAATCGTTTATCATATCGCGGTATCGATTTCCATTAACAGTAACGTGGCGATCGTTATCGTCGATGAAAAAATATGGCCCAATGACGCCGCCGGCATGTAATCCGCACCAAACAGTGACTTTTTCGGGATGCAACGGTGCCTCATGAATCACGTGTGGGTTGCTCCCTGCCCAGTAACGCATATTTTGCTTGTTGACAATCCATTTAGCCAAAAGTGAGCCTCATCGCTGAAGATGATTTTTCGGTGAAAATCTGCATCATTTTCGATTTGCTCTTGAGCCCAATTCACGAATCGGCGTCGCTTCAAATGGTCAAACGGCTTTAGCTGTTGTGTCAGCTTGATCTTATACGGATGTAGGCCAAGATCTTTACGTAAAATTCGCCACAATGATGTCACAGAAAGGCCCAATTGTTGCGAACGTCGTGTGAGCGACACATTCGCGTCTTCTTGAACTGAAGATTTTTTTTTTACAAAAAAAATATTCTATCAACATATTTCGTTAATTCCTATTCCGGCTTATAGCTGTTTTGATTTAGAACTTTCGAGTGTGTTGCATTGCAGTTTGTTTAATTACAGTTTCAATTTTGTTTGTTCTATATTCGTTGGCGAAGTATCTCGTTGATACTTGGATACCGCAACATTTCGGATTCTGCGTTATACGCGTTGACGTCAGAGTGATTGTCAGTTCAAGTATTGACGTAATAGTTCCCTAACGTGTTGTATTTTTAAATTTCAGTTTCAACCTTTTTTCCCCCATTATTCTCAGTTTGTTTATCAGTGACGGTAGTGGAGACATAAATCGTTTCCATGAAGTGGAGCCAACGGTCTGTCTAACTCCACTACAAGCACTTGCAGTAAATTTTGATTGACCACTTAAATATAAAACTTGTTTTCCCCATTTGGTTTGAATGATTTGACTTATGTTTAAGTGATCAGTCATATAGTATCATCATTTTATTTACTTCCTTATCCTGTAGATGTAAAATATAAATTTTGAATAATTTCGTTCCCTTCCTTTAATTATCCCTTTCCCTACGCGCAACGGATCACCTAATTTGTTTGAACACTACTTGATTAATCGATTAAAATAAACTTTCCTTTTGCCCAACATCATAAGTATACAATTATTATACCAAAACAAAAAAAAAAAAAAATTTTTTTTTAAATCACTTAAGTCGATTATTTGTTTACCGTATTTGAATTTTTTTTTTCTCTCTCGCCTAATCGAGACTCGCATATTGTATCGAAATTAATTTTTAGCAACCCGAATACGCATGTGATCACACATATATATTTTTAGGTAAAATTATAATTACACATTTATATTACGATCATATTATTTTTTTCTGTCCCTAATCGTAATACTTCGGCATATTTTCGGTATTGATATTCTATATTCGAAATCGATTGTTGGCTTGCATGATTTAGATACACATATTTTATCGAAATTAAATTTTTAGACGATAAATATTAACTTTATATATAATTTTATAACAATATATTACGACGAATTTTCCGATATCTACCTCGACAAAATTTCGTTATTTACATTAATTTTGACCCGAGATAATTTGTTTTATTAACAGTTCAAAGCAAGAAAAATAATTTCCATAAAAAAAATTGAGTTCTAATAATTCCGGTGACCAATCATATCCCTATTTTCAATTTTCTTTTTTTCAATTTCGGTTGAAGATCTGAGTCGCTGATACTTATTCAATAACACGTTTCTTTGCCTAAAGAGCTAAAACCTCCAAAATGGACGTTTCACTGTTAAAGGCGGATGAGATAGAAGTTGAGTATGAGATACGCGGTATTTCTTCAAATTCACCAAATGCTCACGAAATATTAGTAGACAAATTAGTCAAAGAGAAAACGAGTGTTGTTGCGGGCCCACAGAAAATGCACGCCAAAGCAAGCAAACGACCGGAAAACGAAGTCGATACCTGTCGAACAAAATTATCGCGATTACAGTCTGACATAGCCAATTTAAAAGACTTGTCAAACGAGCAGAGGGCTAGCAAATCGAAAGAAATTGTTGCGCGTTTGTTTCACGTTCGCGGTCGGTTAGGGCGAGCATCCCAATCTCCCACTTACGGTGAACAACCCGGTAAAGTGCTACTAGCTTGTGAAGATTTACTTAAATCCATAATGCATTTTGAGGAACAAGATGATCTTGATAACTCCATCGACGTAGCCACGAATGTCGACATACCGCTAAATCCGGAAAGTCATGATTTAAATAAGCCCATCACAATAGTATCAGAAACACTCATCAGAATAGTATCAGAACCACCCGTTCCGGGTACGCCGACAGCCATACCAGAAGGTCCAAATCTTGAAAGGAGCGAAGTTAAGCCAACTCCTTCCAATTCGAAGACGCTTGCGCCTGATCAAGATCCCTTACTCAATTCTATCATGGCCCAACTAAGCCAGTTGTCAAATCAATTAGCAATCATTAATAAAAGGCAAGACCAGTTGCAAGCTAAATTAAACGTTCCGACTTCCGCAGGCCCCGAAAATTTAAGATTTCATCCCGCATCCGGTGCCGCCATTCCCCTACCAAATCCCTCACCAATGTCGAGTGTTGGGAATGCGACAACTTCTCTAGTGAGAGCTGATTTACCCTTCGCAACCCTTGGCAGCTTAAATCCGCCCATCGCCACGGCTTCTGCAACAGCGATTTCCTTAGAGACCCCACCTCACGGGGAGACCAATGGCGTCGATTTAGGCAATGAAATACCCATTCCTGGCAATATCCCTGGCAATACCCATTCTAGCACTTATAAACCTCCACCTGGTCATCAAATGAATCCTCCAACCAGTTACTACCCATATGATCTTCGCCGCCCTCTTTCCCGAAGCGGTATTTCCTATAGTGGTTCTTCGTCGGGAATTACGGTTGATATGTTTCTCTTTCAATTAGATACGGTAACATCTTCAATGAGAATACCACCTGAAACGTTATTGAGTGAGCTACATGTTATCTTGAAAGACGTGGCTCTACAGTGGTATTGGACGTACAGAAAACATAAACCACTCGCCACTTGGTGGGATTTACGTCGGGACCTTACGGAGAGATTCAAAGATAGACGCACTAATTACGAGATTCGTCGAATGGTAGAATCCCGTAAACAAGGGCCTACTGAGAGCTTCATTGATTATTATCACCAAGTATGGAACTTGACGTTGCAGTGCCGTACGCCCTATAGTGACGAAGAGTTTATACAAATCCTAATGTGCAACATGAAACCGGCGCTTCAGTACCAGCTGACAGACAGACAGTTCTCCACCATCAACGACCTTATTAAAAGCTGCACCGCTTGAGAAGAAACCTGGAAACGGATTCGATCTCCAGCGGATCCTACTCTAGTGCCAAGACGATCAATCAATGCGTTATCGACAGGAATGCCAGATGAAAATGAACTAAATCAATCCGGACGCATCACCTATTATGAAACCAAGCCTGAGCACAAGATTGCAACCTATTATAATTCACCAAACACCACCTCGCTAGTTTCTCAATCTACTCTTACTCCAACAGCAATCCCTAACAGGCATTGTCAGTCTATAGGAGTCGAACAAACCGCCATTTGTTTTAACTGTTCCGATATCGGCCATATCTTCAAAAATTGTCCAGTTCCTCCCACGGGCCTGTTTTGTTACCGTTGTGGTCAAAAGGGAACAATAACTTCGCGATGCTCCCGATGTTCGGAAAACCAACCAAGTGGTCAATGGAGATCTGGGAACCAGAGGCCACCAATAAACCCGGCACACAGAGTGAGTCAAGAGGATGTCGCTTGCAACACCGATGGGGAGTTAACCCAAAGACAAACGTTGGATTTGGGGAAAAGACCTCGGTAAGTTCCGAAGAGTCTAAGTCATTAAGTTTTCATCCATATTCTGATCAACCCCAACTAAATATACCGCTTTCATGTATCTCAAAATCAGGATCGTTTTACGATAGTTGCCCGGCCTCTGATAACGACACACCTGGCCCCAATATTAACGCCAATTGTAAACCCCGAGTGGCAAATACTGTCAAAGTCATGCTTCGAAAACCTAACCGTTCCAGACTCTGGCGTTCAAAAAGGTATTGGGACAGTCGTAAAACTATGAAGTCTTCAATTCTTTCTTCCTTAATTAGCTCCGAACCAGGTGATAATAGACCGTAAGCCAACGCTCTTGTAAACCACCGGCCGTATAAGTGTGCTAGGAAAGGGATCTGAACGAATCTTACACAATCCGGCTATCAAATTTTACAGTTTTCCATCCCTCGTCCACACTGCCAGCGGACAACCACAAAGAGTCTTCGGATACATCAATGCTCTGATATAATTCAATGGCATCTCTCGTAGTCTCAAGTTGTACATAGTACCTTCATTAGACCAGCCGTTATACCTCGGAATTGATTTTGGAATTGGTTTGGAATCGTTCCCAAAATATCCTCTCTAGATGTTTTAAATGAACCCCGAAATCTGTTGTAATCCTTTTTATCGTTCTCTCGTCCGTAATCGCCTCAACTCAAAATAATTAGACTAACAATCATTACTTTTCTTTTTATAAAATTTATTTTAAATTTAAATATAAATTCACATATATTTTTTTTATTGCTTTCAATTATATTTTACAACCTACGTCGACTACGATCGGATTACATCTCAATCTTTTTCCTAGATGAACATTTTATTTTAGGTTTGCATTACATATAATTCAAAGTGCTTTTTTTTATATATAACGGGTGTTTCAACAGGTGCGCTTCAACTTTTTTCCGATAGGGACGGCGAAAGACGCCTTATTTTTTATTAATCTTTTGTCATTTGGAAACTTCATTAGTATACATTTCATCATGTAACGCTACACACGTGAACAGCGATTGCAAATCGTGCAAATTTTTTATCAAAATAATCGTTCTGTTGCTGCTACTTTAAGAGCATTACGGCCATTTTACGGTCCATTTAACAAGCCAGCCCGTTCGACAATCGACCGTATAGTGGCAAAATTTGAGTCTACGTTTTCGCTACATAATGTTCCGGTGCCCTCGAAAGCAAGAAGTGTCGAAGTGTTGAAAACATCGCAGCCGCCAGGGCTTCAGTTCAAGAAGACGCGAATGTGTCGCTCACACGACGTTCGCAACAATTGGGCCTTTCTGTGACATCATTGTGGCGAATTTTACGTAAAGATCTTGGCCTACATCCGTATAAGATCAAGCTGACACAACAGCTAAAGCCGTTTGACCATTTGAAGCGACGCCGATTCGTGAATTGGGCTCAAGAGCAAATCGAAAATGATGCAGATTTTCACCGAAAAATCATCTTCAGCGATGAGGCTCACTTTTGGCTAAATGGATTGTCAACAAGCAAAATATGCGTTACTGGGCAGGGAGCAACCCACACGTGATTCATGAGGCACCGTTGCATCCCGAAAAAGTCACTGTTTGGTGCGGATTACATGCCGGCGGCGTCATTGGGCCATATTTTTTCATCGACGATAACGATCGCCACGTTACTGTTAATGGAAATCGATACCGCGATATGATAAACGATTTTTTTTGGCCGCAATTAAATGGAATGGACTTGGACGACATGTGGTTTCAACAGGACGGGGCCACATGTCACACAGCACACGATACAATCGCGTTATTGAAGTTGAAGACTAAGTTCGATGAGCGTGTTATTTCGCGAACTGGGCCCGTCCAGTGGCCGCCGCGCTCGTGTGATTTGCCACCAGATCAATTTGCCAATTGAAAGCAATAAAAAAAATATATGTGAATTTATATTTAAATTTAAAATAAATTTTATAAAAAGAAAAGTAATGATTGTTAGTCTAATTCTAGAATGATAAAAAGGATTACAACAGATTTCGGGGTTCATTTAAAACATCTAGAGAGGATATTTTGGGAACGATTCCAAACCAATTCCAAAATCAATTCCGAGGTATAACGGCTGGTCTAATGAAGGTACTATGTACAATTTGAGACTACGAGAGATGCCATTGAATTATATCAGAGCATTGATGTATCCGAAGACTCTTTGTGGTTGTCCGCTGGCAGTGTGGACGAGGGATGGAAAACTGTAAAATTTGATAGCCGGATTGTGTAAGATTCGTTCAGATCCCTTTCCTAGCACACTTATACTCGCGCCGCTATCCATCAGACCCTTATACGGCCGGTGGTTTACAAGAGCGTTGGCGTACGGTCTATTATCACCTGGTTCGGAGCTAATTAAGGAAGAAAGAATTGAAGACTTCATAGTTTTACGACTGTCCCAATACCTTTTTGAACGCCAGAGTCTGGAACGGTTAGGTTTTCGAAGCATGACTTTGACAGTATTTGTCACTCGGGGTTTACAATTGGCGGTAATATTGGGGCCAGGTGTGTCGTTATCAGAGGCCGGGCAACTATCGTAAAACGATCCTGATTTTGAGATACATGAAAGCGGTATATTTAGTTGGGGTTGATCAGAATATGGATGAAAACTTAATGACTTAGACTCTTCGGAACTTACCGAGGTCTTTTCCCCAAATCCAACGTTTGTCTTTGGGTTAACTCCCCATCGGTGTTGCAAGCGACATCCTCTTGACTCACTCTGTGTGCCGGGTTTATTGGTGGCCTCTGGTTCCCAGATCTCTATTGACCACTTGGTTGGTTTTCCGAACATCGGGAGCATCGCGAAGTTATTGTTCCCTTTTGACCACAACGGTAACAAAACAGGCCCGTGGGAGGAACTGGACAATTTTTGAAGATATGGCCGATATCGGAACAGTTAAAACAAATGGCGGTTTGTTCGACTCCTATAGACTGACAATGCCTGTTAGGGATTGCTGTTGAAGTAAGAGTAGATTGAGAAACTAGCGAGGTGGTCTTTGGAGAATTATAATAGGCTGCAATCTTGTGCTCAGGCTTGGTGTCATAATAGGTGATGCGTCCGGATTGATTTAGTTCATTTTCATCTGGCATTCCTGTCGATAACGCATTGATTGATCGTCTTGGCACTAGAGTAGGATCCGCTGGAGATCGAATCCGTTTCCAGGTTTCTTCCCAAGCGGTGCAGCTTTTAATAAGGTCGTTGATGGTGGAGAACTGTCTGTCTGTCAGCTGGTACTGAAGCGCCGGTTTCATGTTGCACATTAGGATTTGTATAAACTCTTCGTCACTATAGGGCGTACGGCACTGCAACGTCAAGTTCCATACTTGGTGATAATAATCAACGAAGCTCTCAGTAGGCCCTTGTTTACGGGATTCTACCATTCGACGAATCTCGTAATTAGTGCGTCTATCTTTGAATCTCTCCGTAAGGTCCCGACGTAAATCCCACCAAGTGGCGAGTGGTTTATGTTTTCTGTACGTCCAATACCACTGTAGAGCCACGTCTTTCAAGATAACATGTAGCTCACTCAATAACGTTTCAGGTGGTATTCTCATTGAAGATGTTACCGTATCTAATTGAAAGAGAAACATATCAACCGTAATTCCCGACGAAGAACCACTATAGGAAATACCGCTTCGGGAAAGAGGGCGGCGAAGATCATATGGGTAGTAACTGGTTGGAGGATTCATTTGATGACCAGGTGGAGGTTTATAAGTGCTAGAATGGGTATTACCAGGGATATTGCCAGGAATGGGTATTTCATTGCCTAAATCGACGCCATTGGTCTCCCCGTGAGGTGGGGTCTCTAAGGAAATCGCTGTTGCAGAAGCCGTGGCGATAGGCGGATTTAACCTGCCAAGGGTTGCGAAGGGTAAATCAGCTCTCACTAGAGAAGTTGTCGCATTCCCAACACTCGACATTGGTGAGGGATTTGGTAGGGGAATGGCGGCACCGGATGCGGGATGAAATCTTAAATTTTCGGGGCCTGCGGAAGTCGGAACGTTTAATTTAGCTTGCAACTGGTCTTGCCTTTTATTAATGATTGCTAATTGATTTGACAACTGGCTTAGTTGGGCCATGATAGAATTGAGTAAGGGATCTTGATCAGGCGCAAGCGTCTTCGAATTGGAAGGAGTTGGCTTCACTTCGCTCCTTTCAAGATTTGGACCTTCTGGTATAGCTGTCGGCGTACCCGGAACGGGTGGTTCTGATACTATTCTGATGAGTGTTTCTGATACTATTGTGACGGGCTTATTTAAATCATGACTTTCCGGATTTAGCGGTATGTCGACATTCGTGGCTACGTCGATGGAGTTATCAAGATCATCTTGTTCCTCAAAATGCATTATGGATTTAAGTAAATCTTCACAAGCTAGTAGCACTTTACCGGCTTGTTCACCGTAAGTGGGAGATTGGGATGCTCGCCCTAACCGACCGCGAACGTGAAACAAACGCGCAACAATTTCTTTCGATTTGCTAGCCCTCTGCTCGTTTGACAAGTCTTTTAAATTGGCTATGTCAGACTGTAATCGCGATAATTTTGTTCGACAAGTATCGACTTCGTTTGCTTGCTTTGGCGTGCATTTTCTGTGGGCCCGCAACAACACTCGTTTTCTCTTTGACTAATTTGTCTACTAATATTTCGTGAGCATTCGGTGAATTTGATGAAATTCCGCGTATCTCATACTCAACTTCTATCTCATCCGCCTTTAACAGTGAAACGTAAATTTTGGAGGTTTTAGCTCTTTAGGCAAAGAAACGTGTTTTTGAATAAGTATCAGCGACTCAGATCTTCAACCGAAATTTAAAAAAAGAAAATTGAAAATAGGGATATGATTGGTCACCGGAATTATTAGAACTCAATTTTTTTTTATGGAAATTTTTTTTTCTTGCTTTGAACTGTTAATAAAACAAATTATCTCGGGTCAAAATTAATGTAAATAACGAAATTTTGTCGAGGTAGATATCGGAAAATTCGTCGTAATATATTGTTATAAAATTATATATAAAGTTAATATTTATCGTCTAAAAATTTAATTTCGATAAAATATGTGTATCTAAATCATGCAAGCCAACAATCGATTTCGAATATAGAATATCAATACCGAAAATATGCCGAAGTATTACGATTAGGGACAGAAAAAAATAATATGATCGTAATATAAATGTGCAATTATAATTTTACCTAAAAATATATATGTGTGATCACATGCGTATTCGGGTTGCTAAAAATTAATTTCGATACAATATGCGAGTCTCGATTAGGCGAGAGAAAAAAAAAAAATTCAAATACGGTAAACAAATAATTGACTTAAGTGATTTAAAAAAAATTTTTTTTTTTTTTTTTGTTTTGGTATAATAATTGTATACTTATGATGTTGGGCAAAAGGAAAGTTTATTTTAATCGATTAATCAAGTAGTGTTCAAACAAATTAGGTGATCCGTTGCGCGTAGGGAAAGGGATAATTAAAGGAAGGGAACGAAATTATTCAAAATTTATATTTTACATCTACAGGATAAGGAAGTAAATAAAATGATGATACTATATGACTGATCACTTAAACATAAGTCAAATCATTCAAACCAAATGGGGAAAACAAGTTTTATATTTAAGTGGTCAATCAAAATTTACTGCAAGTGCTTGTAGTGGAGTTAGACAGACCGTTGGCTCCACTTCATGGAAACGATTGATGTCTCCACTACCGTCACTGATAAACAAACTGAGAAGAATGGGGGAAAAAAGGTTGAAACTGAAATTTAAAAATACAACACGTTAGGGAACTATTACGTCAATACTTGAACTGACAATCACTCTGACGTCAACGCGTATAACGCAGAATCCGAAATGTTGCGGTATCCAAGTATCAACGAGATACTTCGCCAACGAATATAGAACAAACAAAATTGAAACTGTAATTAAACAAACTGCAATGCAACACACTCGAAAGTTCTAAATCAAAACAGCTATAAGCCGGAATAGGAATTAACGAAATATGTTGATAGAATTTTTTTTTTGTAATTTAAAACAGAACTGAAGCTAACTAAACTGACGGAAAGGAAACATGGGTTTTATAAAGGAATAGCCATTAAATTTGCTCATAGTTTGGGCGCCACTGTAACGGATCACTCCGTTAACAGATATTGGCGTAGAGCTCGCCAACATATCGCCAATCTCGAATACACCGCAGGAAGGAAGTGCAGCGGATCACCATTGCTACTCGCGAACTTACCACCTACCAAACATCATCAGTATTTTAGTTTTATTTCACTGATTCATTTTAATATTTAAATCACTAAACAAAAAAAATATAACACTCCAACCAAAACGTGAAAAATTAGAAGGTAAACCAATAAAAAAATTGAAAATCACAAAACACCTCGCAAAAGTAAATTGTTGCTACCAATTTCGGGTAACATGTTTTATATTTCAAGAGAGAAAAATAAAATTGATAGCGGAACAACAAATTAACAAATTTTGTCTTACAAAACTAATTAACATAAGCGAGAGTTTTACAAAACAAAACTCCGAAATCTTAACTAAATTAAACAACAAGAGCAAAAATATATATCAGAGGGAAGTCCGGACTATTTGTTTCTTAAGTAATAGTTAGTGGTTATTTATCCTAAAATTAATGTTAAAGTAGTAAAACTAAAAAAATTTATAAATAATCAAAAAAAAATTGACCTTGAATGCAGCTGAGATGACGATCATCCCGATTGTTGTGTCCATAACAGCTGATGCGTTTTTTCGAGGCCGGTTTATTTATATACTTTATTACTAGGTATATAAGCGGTTGTAATTAAATTTTATAAATTTGGTTTTTATTGTTGTATGTACTGTACCCCTTGTTACTAGGGGTCACTTAGGAGTTCATTTTATATAAATGACGCGGGCCACCATTTAATATTAAACTTAGAATATAGTTTTTCGTTAATGTAACTTTATTATTAATATTTATTTATTTTTTTATTTGTTTTTATTCGTGGACACCAAATGAAATTAGGAAACGGTTTTCTTTGTTTTGTTTTCCTATATTTCACTACAACTTACAGTCTTAAACTAAGTTCTTAATATTAGGTATCAAAATCAACAGTACAAATTCCAAGCGATTTCTTGGCGCAAAATTTAGTTTTGCGATTAACAACGAGCGGTTTTGTTTTTTTCCGAACAAAGTACGGTTCACTTCACTCAAATTTCACAATGTTTCGTTTTGGTTTTGATAACACAGATCATACATCCAAAATCACTATATTGTATCGAAATATTTTTTTTTATTGTCCATAAAAATCAACTAGCTTTCACACAAAGATGTTATTAAGAATAAGGTAACTCGAGCCCCACAATGCGACCGCGATCCCCACGCGTTTGAAAATTATCAATTTTTTGTTTCACTACAGGGATTCTTCCGAACAAAAAGAACTGAATTACAGTATAACAATTTAGCTTCGAGTACCAAATTTTATATCACAATATTTTTCACTGAACTGTTATTTTTTTATTTGCAATAACAATCAACCAACAAAACAAGAAATACTAATTTTATGGTGATTAGTAATTAACCAACGAGAACAATAATAATCCGACTAGGACAAAATTTCGCTATTTATACAATTTTTTTATGACACTTTGTACAATGAATAGCCAGATGGAGGGAAAAATTATTGAACGAAAGATCATCTAAAGGGAAAAAAAGAAATGGGGAAATTTCCGCACCACTTAAGGCAGCGCTACACAGGTAACGTCGTCAGCCGACACCATGTAGAGAACAACGAAAGTCTATCGTCAGATCATTCACCAGTTATTATGATACTTAGCCAAACAATGATTATGAAAGAGAGCAACCCGAAATTAACGAGCTCCAAAACTAATTGGGATCTCTTTCAAACACATTTAACAGAAAGAATTAGTCTGCAGAACACCATACAAGGACCAGCCCAAATAGAAGACGAACTAGATAAGCTGATCCATAATATCCAAAGTGCTGCGTGGGAGAGCACTCCTAATAATAGTAAGGAAATGAAACGCCATGCTAGCTATCCAGAGGAAGTGAGGGAACTTCTTAAAAATAAAAGAAAAGCACGGAAGAAATGGCAGAAACATCGAACCCCGGAAAATAAGAGGATAATTAACCATTTGTGCAACAAATTAAAATACCTAATAAAAGACATTAAAAATCAGTCAGTTAATAAATACCTCAGCACTCTAACTGGGCAAAAAGATCCTGATTACTCATTATGGAAAGTAACTAAGAATCTTAAAAGACCCAAACTTCAGGTTCATCCAATTAAAAATGAAGAAAATTGGGCTCAAAATGCTAAACAGAAAGCAGATTTGTTCGCAAATCACCTTGAACAAACATTCCAACCTTACCCCACACAAACGGAAGAGGAAAATATCACCCCGATAAATAAACAGGGTGGAATAAAAATTACACCTGTAACATAGAAAGAACTAAAATGGAATCAAGAATATTATCATGAATAACCTGAATGCGTATAAGGCTAAAGGATATGATCTTATATAACGGGTCAGATAATAAAAGCGTTACCGGAGAAAGCATTGAGGAAACTAGTGCATATAATTAATGCAGAATTTCGACTAAGATATGTACCAAGGCAATGGAAAGTTGCAGAAGTAATTATGATACTTAAGCCGAACAAACCTCCGAATGATCAAGCTTCATATAGGCCAATTTCTCTGCTACCGACATTATCGAAACTATTTGAAAAAGTTCTTCTTAAAAGACTAAAACCAAATATCGAAGAAATTAATCTTATCGCCCCACATCAGTTTGGATTTAGCGAAAAACATTCTACGATAGAACAAGTATATCGCATTACTGATGTAATCGAGAAATCACTAAAGCAAACAAATATGCTCAACTATATTCCTTGATGTAGCGCAGGCATTCGACAAAGTGTGGCACCAGGGGTTAGAATTCAAACTTCATCGAGATCTTCCAGAACAATTTGTTCAAATTCTAAAATCATACATAGCAGAGAGACACTTCCGAGTAATGTATGAGAATGAAAACTCCCAATTAAAAATAACAACAGCAAGAGTACCACAAGGGAGCGTTTTTGTGCCAACCCTTTATCTCCTATATACTAGAGATATACCAATTACAGAAGCAACAATGGCGACTTTTGCCGATAACACGTAAATTACAGAAGGCTACTAATCTGATATGTAATTGAACAAAGAAATGGCGAATTAAATTAAATGAAGCAAAATCAATCCAACTGAACTTTACAAATCTAAAAGTTAACGATATACCAATAAAGATAATAGTACCGCATGCAAACACTGCTAAATACCTCGGCATGACTTTAGATGCCAAACTTAGATGGAAGGAACACATAAAGAAGAAGAGAGAAGAACTAAACATAAAATTTAGAAAAATGCAATGGCTCTTAGGGAGACAATCTGAACTAGCGATCCATAACAATCTGCTGTTATACAAACAAATCCTGAAACCTGTAACGACATATGGTAGCCAACTCTGGAGTTGTGCCAAGAAAACAAATATCAAAATCATACAAACAGTTGTCGATACATTGTTAATGCACCGTGGTACATGCGAAACGAGAACCTCCATCGAGATCTAAAGGTCGAGGTTGTCGCGAATGAAATCAAGCATCATGCAACAAAACACCTACAACGTCTGCACCAGCAAGAAAATCCGGACATACGCTGTATGCTGACTACCACACCAACAAGAAGACTGCAAAGAACCAAACCACTGGACTTATCGCGACCAGGAGGTCAGTAGACTTACTGAGGCGAAAAATCTGAGGAGGAGTTACGCGTAACTGATTATGCCTTATCACTTGATTATGCCGACTAATTAAATACTTTATTATGCAATGTAAATTACTAAATAGGTACAAGACTCAGTCGTAATATAAATAAATAAAAAAAATTAAAAAAAAAATCGCACTACTCGCCAAAGATGTGTCAAGGAAGGTGGAAACTCGGTGTTCCTCCATACAATTTTCAATCATAATTTCAAACATTTTTCAATGTACAAATAACGGTTTCTTTCGAAATTAAAGGTTTTTTGTTATTTGTTTTTAAAAAATTATTTTTATCTAAATAAATAAATAAAATATTTTTTAATCAGCCACCCAATTCTAGATCTTCAATTCCAGCATATTGAGCAACTTAAAAAATCGAAACAAGAAAATTTTATCAGCTATTACGTCATCGTAAATGTATTTACATTTTATACGTATATGGCGACGCCATTGTAAAATAAAATTACATTACATTATTACATTTTATTTTTTAAAGATGGACAACTTTGATGATCGCGATCACATCGAACATCTTTCCTCAACACCTAGCTGAATTTATAAAAAATTTCTTTTGAAATTAAAAATTTTTGTTAGTTTTTTGTAAAATTTTTTTATATTTTTACATTTATAATAATATTTTTTTTAATCTAAATTTAATAAACTACATTTTTGTATTATCATCCATTGCGCCGAGTAAAATCGTTCCGTGTACCCATCTTTAAAAAATACAAGAAGATTATAGGAATCAAAAGTTTCCGACATCATAAATATGTAAATAAATACAATTATTATATATTTAATATTAATAAAATTTTATTTTAATTCTTAAAAACAATTTAAATCCAAACAAAACTTCGAAAATGAAACAACCAAAAATAACTTACAACAGTGTGTTGTTTCACCGGCTTGACAACAAATGACACTGAATATTACAAAACAAAAACAACAAATAATTCGCGAAATAGAAAACGAAAGCAATTATTTTTTATTAAATTTCGTGTATGTAGGTGTAGTACGGAATTCAGTAAGGAATAAGAACAGCTTTCCACACAGCGGACAGTGTGCAATTTTACCACTGTGCGGAAAATATAATTTTAATTCCATACTAAATTCCATACTACAAAATATCAAACACACAATAAATTATCTTTTGGACAAAAATAATTGTCTTTCTCTTTCTGTTTTCGATAATTTTAATACTTTTCTACGGTTTGTTTGTATCTTCACTTTTCAGTTTCATATAACAAGTCGACAAGTGAATATGCACACGATTGTGCGTGCACCATTTTGTTTATTTTATTTTCTTGTGTTGTGTTTTATTTTTATGATTGTTAATTATTATAATAACATTTTATTTAGTTTAATTATAAAATAATGGCTTTACGTGGTTGCAGTAATCGAAATGGGGTTGAAAAGTAATAAAAAATGGCGTCGGCAATTTCACAATGTCGTGGCCATTTACATATTAATAGCGACGCAAATTTTGTTTGTAAAATGTTCTTGTTTTAAATTTTTTAAAAGGGGATAGTTCGTGAATATGGCAATCAATACAGTAGGCGTATCTGTGTAAAAAGTGCTAAAAAGTTAATAAACCCGAGTATCCCAGAATTCACACCCACACTGGAATTTTTATGACACTTTTCTTTGGCGAGAATCCCTCAACATTGCGCAAAAGGGGGGTCTGTTTGGTTCCATTTTACACGGCAACTCCTTTCCAATCTGGATTAAGCTGGTCCACTTTTTTGGGGAATAGGATGGATTTCCGTGTAATTTACATAGTTCTTTCAATAAAAAGTGAATGTAAACGAACTTCCGTTGGCATTGTATATTCACTGGACAAAAGAAAACAGTTCTTCTGCCAAAAATTTATAGTGAAACTCAAGATACAAACCTTGCAATTGACATCTACAAGCCTAAACGATTTTTAATCAATTCCCCTTTGTATCAGATTTGTGAACGAAAACGTTGGATGTTATTGAGCTTGTCTGCATCTGCGGGATACCATTGAACGTAAATTACGAATTTAGTAAAATTTGTGCTCGCGTAAAAAAGTAGGTTTTGATAGTGCACGGGTCGAAAAAACAAAAAAACAAAAATATCAAATTTCACCTTGTTACGATGAAAATTAAATCCGATTTCTAACAAAAAGTAGAAACCCTCAAACCTAGGAATCTTGTGAGAAGGATATGTATATAATCTTTATTATAGTATCTTGTACGGGTATATTATTTCTCATTTGGAGAATGAAACTTGAAAATTAGAAAATTCGGAACTTGGCAGAGAACGGTGCTGGGTGAAACAACTTTTTTCAGTAAAATACGGGGGAACTTAAAGCAATCACCCCAGAAAGTGTAAGAAGCCTCAGACGCCGGTTGCTTCTAAAAATAAAATAAAGATAATATAAACTAAATGCACTAGTAAAGCACGAACAAATCTTTAATAAGTGTATGATTTGCTCATGACTCTTTAATTTTTCAATGGCTAGAGTTCTGATGTCTGTGTGCTATTCAAACTTAAATATCTGCTGTCAGTTTGGTTTCTTCTAATGAACGATTTGCCACGCTAAGATATTTAAAAATAATAAATGGTTTAAACCCTAAAAATTAATTATTTCATTTTTTATGAATCCCAATAAAATTATTATAAATTTTAACATCGCCTGCTTAATGAAACCATATAGCCTGTTTCCGGTTTAACTGATATTCCATACTCAAACTTTAGGTCGTCCAATTTTAATTTGGTCTTAAATCGAAAACTTAGAATCATGTGGGCGATGACGATTTGCAGCGAGGTCAACGCATATTTATATCCAATGCAATTACGGGGTCCATAGCTGAATGGAATAAAACTACACGGATGACGGCTTCGAATATTTTCAGGTAGAAAATTATCGGGATTAAATACATTAACATTTGGACCCCAAATACTTGCTCGCCTGTGTAAATTATAGATCGGTACTAGAATATCAGTACCAGCCGGTATTATGCCATTCTCTGTAAATAAAAACTGTGTTATGTATGTTTTCACATTATTCAAACAACAAATATTCATTGAAAGAGCATACCTAATTGAATATTAGCGGAAGCCTTCCGAATCACGATCGGCACCAACGGCAAAATACGCATGGATTCTTTTATCACGCGATCTAAATACCCAAGTTGTGAAATTTTATTCAAATCGAATTCATCATCATCGGCCATTACAGATTTCAATTCGGCATATAATTTTTCTTGTACCTCTGGATGCGTTGCTAGACATAAAATAATATTCCCGATTGTTGTCGTTGTGGTATCCGTTGCTGCAACTAAAAAATGTCCAATATTTTCTTCCACATCGGCCGCCGTCATTCGATTATGAAAAGCCACTCGATACAAACGTTTTAAAAATCCATCAGGACGGTTTCGCAGATCATCATCAGTGTGAATTTTTTGTGCATCCCCCTCAATTTCAGGCATATAGTTTTGTTTGCCTGCGACGAAAGCGGCATCTAGCAGTTGTGACAATCCGTAAAGCAATTTTCGTTCAGGAGGCATAATATGTAATATTTTTTCGACGAAAACCACAACAATCGCGGAATAAAATTTCACTAAACGGTTTCCCATATATCTCAAACATTTTTCGATTGTAGTAAAACTTTTTATCAAAGTGATTTTATCGAAACTATAGTCGAACAGGACGGATAAAGCAATATCCATTATACGATGTCCTACGCTGTCGATTAGAGATATTTCACCACGATCACAAAATGGCATTAAATCCTCGACTAAATTGCGAGAGACTCGTTTAATTGTAGGAATTTGCTTTAAAACATTTTGAAATGTAAACGGTGTGTTCAGCAACCGACGATGTTTTCGCCATTTCGAGGCTGTAAAAAAACCGGTGTATAATTTATTTATATAGACATGGTTTAATTGTAAAATTGTCCTAAACTTACGTTTTGCGGTTATTAGTCCAGTGCCCGGTCCAACCAATACATTATAAGGAGAACCTTTTTCTAAACAGTCCTGAGAGTTTAATACAGTTTGTACATCTTGTGGTGTATTTAAAATAATCACAAGTTTCGAAAAGAACCATAATTTAGAGGTTTTCTCGGTTTTTAATGCTTCTAAACAAAGTGTCCTAATTCTTTCTGTTACATAATAAATAACGGACATAAATTAATTAAATGTATTACACGAGTACACAATTTATAATATAACATTGTTACCATCAGGTGATTTCCATAAAAAATAATAAATATGCCCGAAAATTGGTAATTCTGTAACATCAAGAGATGCGAAATTTTCAATTGATTTAAAATAGTTTCGATTCCAAATACTATAGGTAATCCATAATAATGCAACAATTAACAGAATGAACAGGAGTTCAATGATCATTTTGATTTCAACCAGAATACACTTAACTGTGGCGACTAACCGATTTAATATAACTCGTATAGCGGATAGTTTCTAATCATTTGTGTTACACGCGCAAACATATAAAAATATGTCTAATCTAACTACAAAGTAGAAAACTACAAAAATAAGTGATTAAAGTGTAATAGGTCAGTTCAAGCATTAGTCAATACTAAATTTGATCAATATTTACAGTGCCCAGTTAATCGTTCTTTCTTCGTATGCCTCGGAGCATGCAACATTAAATAATATTTGCATATACAACAAAGAATAAAAGAGTAAATTTTTATATCTAGCTGTCTATCTGTGTACCTTGGGCGAGACTTTTACCAACATGAAACATTTGAAGTATCGATGAGTATGGTACATATAAGCTTTCAGACGGAATCATAATAACGTTAGCCGGACAAGGTCAGACGGAATCAGATATGAACCGGATATGAAGACAGTGGGAACGATCCATTCCACAAAGAGCGCGATGTATTCTAAGTTATTCTGTAATATAAATCTTCAGCCGGAAATAAAGCATATATGCTACAAATAACACAATTCATTGTACATAGTTTAGCACACCCGGTTTTTCAATCGGGAATAATACTGATCAAGCCGGAACATTACTGGGCTAGCCGTAACCATATTTTCAGCCAGCCGGAACCACAGTGTTACAAGCCGGAACGATTTGAAGCTTGCACAAAGAGAACAATATATTTTGAATGGCTGTGCGACATACCGTCGAAACTCTAACAACTACAGCTGCATTACTAAAATGTCTGCCGGAACCAACATTAAGGAATTATAGGCTATTTCTTAACCGATAATGAAAAGGTTGAGAATTTTGAATGGAAATGGGATTCTAAAATGATTTTTGGAAGATGTGCTATGATATTTCTTATTCGATTATGGTAAAAGTTAGCATGTAGATAAGATTCTAAAATAAGTATTTTAGAAAAAATCTCGAACATGGCCAACTGGGGTTTATTTAAGACCACCAGGTTGGACTACTGGGAAGCTAAATTAAGGCTCGATCAATCGAGAGGGTTCATAGTTTCCTACAAGATTTATACGAATCCCTATGAATTGGTACAACTACTCGAATTCCGAAATACGTCTCTATTAATTGTGAAAGAATGTTAGGAAATTATGTTACGACATCATTGTTGGTATTTCCTCGGATATAATAATCGATACTGCTGAAATCTAAGCAAACCACACCCTCTGTAACTTGTGTTCCATGGATGCAGCGGGTATATCGCTTGCAACTTTTGTGTAACAGTGTATAAAATTGCGTTGTGCCTAAACAACTACGACACACACTATCATACCATTCGGATTGTTCTTACGCCTGCGAGGTGGGCAGGTAATGTCATAGCATACCTTAGGCGAAGTATTGTTAGTAGTATGACTTGCATTTTTATTGTATGCACCGTACACAGACTCCAAATCATACGATGGGTTTTGTTGTTGCATTAGCGGCGTTCCACTGTATTTGTATGTAAAATAGCGATTTTGTTTTCTTAGGGTAAAGAACATCAAAACAAATTTTCTAAATATTCATTCTAGGAACAATCGTTGGACGCATTAACTTGTGAGCATTCAAAGTAAAGTAAAATTGATGTGCAAAAAAAAAAAACAAACAAAAAAATTATAAAAATATAATTTTTTTAAAGAGTGAGGCTTTGAAAAATGTCCATGGTGTTGAATATTTTATTATTAAATTTTTTTGTAAATGATGATAGTGTTGCTATAATTTGAATCACACTAAGATAATATTAATCAGTAAGCTGTTGATAGGAAAACCAAGACCAAAAGAAGTGAGTTGCCGACGAAGAAGGTAATTTGTTATTGTTATCTTATTAAAAGTGTTCTTGGTGCTGTTATGTTACGCATACAAAATTTTGTTTGCTTTGGGCCCGTAAAAGACAAATTAAGAAAACTCAAATTGCAAATCAGTTAAATCAAGCATGTGTCTATTCATCGAAACATTGTGGAGATTTTTTTTTTGTGCAGTAACTCGTGTAATAATACACAGCCAAGCGAGTGTGGGTTATTGCAGCTCAAACAAAATTCGAGTTGGTCAATTAATGACGTGAAACAATTTGAGTGTTTTGAATACAAATTGTAACGACTACATTTTTATTTGATCATAAAACCGATAGAAACTATCACGATCAATCCGTGGTGCATGAGCGCATGTGTGGTGTGAATGTACGAGGAAACACATCTAAAGCAACTGTTTGTGGGCGCATGTGTGAGGCATTTTCTTTACACAACGAGTTCCAGGGTAGACCGGCTAATCGAGTGTACCATTAACCCGAATGCGGTAGTTGGTGAAGGCATGGCAGCAGCCGCATGGATCAGAGGCAGTGTGCTATACAGCGTTATTCATCGGATTTTTGGCTAAGTTTTATATATTTGCATATTTTTAAATTTCTTTCTTTTTGAATTTTTTTTATGGTTTTAAACTTATTACAACACATTGCTTTGTTTTCAATTTAGTTTTTTGCTCTAGTTTTGATATAAATTATTAAAAAATGTTTTTTGAGTAATCTTATTGGAATGCTAAGTAAAGTTTTTTTTGAGATAAATTTCCAGTTAATCAAAATTTTGTTTTGTTCTCTTTCATAGCAATATTAGTACTACAGGACCCAAGGCAGTACCAAGGTCGTTGGAGCGCTTCATCACCTAGGACACTTCGTCCAGGTGACCCATCATATATACCGTACATTTTTTTGGGGAGGTTTCATTGCTCACATATTTCGGGTAATGCTGATTAACTTGAAATTCGTCTATAGTTAGTAAATTTCGTTAGTTCTCGTTAGTTTTCTTTATAAACAATCCAATCTTGATTTAAAGTCTAATTTTTTTCCTTAATAACAATGTATTACAACGATTAATGAGAAAAGACGTGTTTTTGTCTCTCCTTTAAATAAATTATTATGTAGTGTGAGAGTGATGTGCTATTTTTGAGTGAGTTTTGTTCTTTAGAAGTTCAACTGTTAATACAGATGAATTGAAACAGTTATTATGAAAATTACGTTCAACACATATACAATCAGAGAAGTATCTTTTTATTCTAATTTTCATTCTAGTTATATAAAAGTTAATTATTTATTATTGTTATTGTTATTATAACTATTTACATATATGCGAACGGTAATTTATAATCGTATACAAAGAAACTGACATTTCAAGGGAGTTCCCTTTGTATGTACTTAAGTACATAAAATATTGGTACCCGAGAAACCAAAATTTGAAATTACAACAGATCGAATTGTAACTTACCCAATAAGCGAAAATTTATAAACTCAAAATGGGTTGCCACCGTATTGTGACAAAAATGACTTTTTGTGGAATAATATAAATTGATAAATATATAAAATGTTAATGAAAGCAGGAAACAGTTTTCTGCCACGGGAAATTTATCATTTGAGCTGAAATATGTTGGATTGTGTTATCCATTTGGGTTTTTATTTAAATTTAATCACATTTTCATTACTTATTTTAATAATTTTCACTTACTTTAAACAATTCTATAAATTGAAATTTTGTCGAAAGTCCTGATTTAAAACAATAAAGTTGTCGGCAAATATAATTCAATTTA
This sequence comes from Nephrotoma guestfalica, assembly GCA_963691935.1. NCBI lineage: Eukaryota > Metazoa > Arthropoda > Insecta > Diptera > Tipulidae > Nephrotoma > Nephrotoma guestfalica. The sequence goes on from OY829914.1 coordinate 115,813,160, forward strand.
TTTTTATTATTATTTAAAATTTATTATTTTTTTTTTTTTTACATACCGGAAGGTCAGGGAAGATTGTAATTGCAACATTCTTGATCAGGGGGTCTATTTAAATACTTACGCTTTGAGCATAAACTCAATCCAATCAAATATGTTAACGATCCAAAGACTTTTTGCTATGGAATGTTGTTTTTCGACGATCTTTCTGGTTGAATTCAGGTTATGTTTTAGTGAAGTTGTGTGAATGTTAGATATAAATTAACCCTGCTTTTAGTTGGATGAATTTAAATATAGGTAGCTGAATGACAATACCGAATCTAATTTTTTTTTTTTATTTATTTATTTTTATTTTTTTTTATTTTGACATTATTGACGGAATATTTAGGTCATCATATGTATGATAATACTTCCGTGTCATTACGAACGTGAAGTCCCTCGGTTAGTTGGTGTTGGATGGGAAGATAGGGCAAAATAAGGTTACAAGCAGTATGTCATGAGATGACCCATAGATGTGAATTAAATAACCTAACCAGTCTAGTAGGACTGATGCCGAATACAGATGATGAATATTAGTATCCTTTACCTCAAACACAACTAACTTACATTAATTAACTAACAAACTCTAATCTAGAGTCTGAATTTAATTGAGACTAACATTCTAATTTATTTAAGTAGTTAGAAAATGACTTTGCTGCGGTTCGCCCTAGTCGTTTCTGTAACTAACATCCTTTCCTAACTAACCTTATCTGTTAAGGATGCAGGCAGGGCCTAGGCCCGCATGATGCTGAAATATTATTCGCATTCAGATATAATTTGTTATTTGATTGTTGATATTTCAGGATTATGGTAACGTGCCTAGGATCGCCGTTATGGCTGGCCTGTACGCCTCTATCATATCATATCATTGAATTATGTACAATTTAAATCGATTAGTCTATTATTATTTTCCATGAGTGATTAAGAATTTGACCAAATAGAGCGAGGGAAAAGGTGAGCTGGGTTGGAGAGAGCTTGCGTAGAGATATCTCTTAAAAATACATTATTATTTTTTTTCTAACGGCAGCCAACCTCGAAGGCAGTCGTTACACGTCTTATCCGATTAAAGTGACTGTTTATTTATCGGCAGGTTCGGGGTTAATGTTTATGCTTGAAAACTTTGGATCAAATGGTAAAAACAAAGCATGCATAAATTAAACGACGCAAATCTGTTTCGGGAACTCTTCAATATTATACAATTTTGGGGAAGTGTAACTAAAAAATCATTTATCAGACCCTCAAAGAGCGCAACAGCTAAAGTTTGAAAACGTTGCTCAGAGAATGATAATGCACATGGCTGTAAAATCGTTTGAAGTATAATATATGGTTTTGAATCTGTTAAAATCGTTGAAGTAACTCTAGAAAGAGAAAAACAACTGGTATATTGTTATTGTACCGAAGTTCGTGGTTTCTTAAACCAGATTTTCGAGAAAATAAACAAAAGTTGATTAAATTATTATCATTTTATGTTTTATCGATTCGAAAAATTTTGTGTTTTAATAATTAATTTGGTGAATTGTCTGTGAACGTGTGTACCAATAATTTATTTGAACTCGGTCGAATTTTTGGATTCTTCTTTCTTACAGAAGCTACGTGCTCTTGGATGTCACAAAATCTTCTAAAATACAAATTTTATGAATGCAATCCTGCCAGGTGATCGCTTAAGCAGATAAAATCTGTGTGATTTGGCTAAAGTACAATAGACAGAGCAGATTTGGTAATTTGTTATGAAATTGTGAACCCCCACTGCCATTCTGGGCCAATAGTACAACCGACGTAATAGTTCCAGAGTTTTCTTGATACCTGCGTGTGCTCTATCTGGTGGACAATGCTCACTCTCAATGAGTCCTTTCACTAAGTTGCTGGGTATCCATAATTTCCAGATTGGAACATCTGTGATTGGCATTCGTCTTCTTGGCTCTAAACGAATAAATATTCTTTGATCGTTTACTACTAAATTTTGATATTTACCTGGTGATAGCTGTATATTCGCTCTCAGGCTCGCGTACCCCTCATCTAAATGTTGTTAGTATCGAACAGTCGTTCAAGATGGTGGTTTACATCATTTATAATTTCCGAAATGCTATCACAATAGGCTCTGGACAACGCATCCGCTACTATATTGTCCTTACCTTTCAAATGTGTAATAACAAAATCAAAGGCTTGAAGTTTCAGGCTCCATCGGGCCAATCGTCCTGATAAATCTCTTTGACTCATAAGCCATTTCAAACTGGCATGATCAGTGGTGATGGTAAACCTATAGCTCCCAATATACGGTCGGAATTGTTTAACACAAGCAACTGCGGCCAAACACTCTAACTCAGTTACCGAATAGTTGCGTAGAGCCTTGTTTAACTTCTGAGACATAAAGGCTATAGGTTTCTCATCACCACCGTCATCCATTTGAAACAGAACTCCTCCAATACCTTGAGTGCTCGCATCGCATTTTAAAAAGAACGCCTTTTCGAAGTTAGGCATATGAAGTACTGGGGCGTTGCATAAAAGATCTTTTAACCGTTCAAACGCTGCATCCGCCTCTTCATTTCATTTGAATTTGACCCCTTTGGGTAGCAAGTTAGTAATCGGTGCTGTGACATCTGCAAAGTTGAATATGAATCGTCGATACCACCCTGCCATTCCGAGTAGTCGTCGAGTCTGCTTTACTGAGCTAGGAATTGGGAAATTGCGAATTGCTTCGACTTTTGCCGGATCCGTCCTAAGTCCATCTTCACCAATTATGTAACCCAAGAACCTAGTTTCTCTAAGGACAAAATTGCTCTTTTCAAGGTTGATCGTCAGGCCCGCCTCTGACAATAATTCCGCTACCGTAGTTAACAGTTCCAGGTGCTCGTCAAACCCAGCTGAGATTAGCAGAAGATCGTCAAGATAGACAAATACTCGTTCTCGAAGCTGATGTGGTATTACTCGATCCATCAATCTGGTCATGGTTTGGGGTGCATTACACAACCCAAACGGCATGACACAGAATTGATAGAGAGGACGGCCTGGAACTGTAAACGCAGTTATCTCTGTAGAGTCTTTGGCAAGCGGAATCTGCCAGAAGGCGTCCTTCAAATCAAGACTGGTTATGAACTTTGTCTCAGTAATTCTCCCAAGAAGCCCATGGATAATCGGCAAAGGATATGCATCTTTTTTCGTAACTAAATTAATTTTTCTGGAATCTAGACAAAGGCGTGATTTTCCTGATGCTTTTTTCACTAATACGACTGGCGAACTCCAAGGGCTGCAACTTCCTTCGATAACTCCCAACGAGAGCTTACGGTCAATTTCGTCGTTCATTACTTTTTGAATTGCGGGTGATACCGGGTAATATCTTTGCTTGATTGGGATTGCATTCCCAACATCAATGTCGTGCTCCACCAGTCGAGTTTTTCCTAAACCTCTCGAAGTAAACGACGGAAATTTTTGAATGATGCTTGATAAACGGGACCGTTGTTGTTGACTCAACCTATGTGTTTTCAAAGTTTCGTTGTTAGTTTCTATTGAACAGCTCGTAATTTCGGATATTATTTGAGGAGCTATATTGCAATCCTTCCAAAAATCTACCCCAAGGTACACTTCAGCTTGCAGGGTACCACGCAAAATTTCATCATTTTTGTTTTATTGGAATAAGTGACGGGAAGGTTTACATACCCCAACACATTGTTGATTGTTCCGTCCGCAGTTTGGATGTGACTATTAAGCTTTTTAACTCCTGCACCAAGAGTGTTAGCTTCTCAGAACCCTTGCCCAGAACGCTAATACTTGCTCCGCTATCTAAAAGTCCGAAAATATAGTTTCCTTTGATGTTTATCTTCGCATATGGACGATTCGATTGATAGTTGGCAATTTGGGTTTCGGGGAGTGACAATCTTACCGAACGCGAACCCCCCGGTTTTATCGCGCTCGTTTGGGCATTTCCCAACTTCTTCTGTTGACAGCGAACACAATCCTCTGATTTAAATCCTGCTAATCCGCACGTAAAACAAAAATCGTGCGTCTTCTGTAAAGGACATTTTGAGAATCGGTGACCCAATTCTTTACAATTCCAGCATACTTGAAACATTTGGGGATGTAAAGCATTTACTTCGCGTGCCAATTATTCGTTACTTTCTTCCTCCGAATCCTCAATACCATATTCCGTCGCATAATTATGTTTAGATCTAACTCGTTCGAAATTTTGCATAGGTTTGGAAATTTGATCGACTATCGCGGTTCGTTTTGATCGTGGTTCGGAAAATCGACGGGGATCAAAACCAGTTATTGACCAAACCTTCTCGAAATTATCACAGACTTTACGAAGATGTTAGATAGATGTTTATGTCTTAAACTTCATATTACACGTCATATTTCGCAAAGCTGGATTCATGTTCTTCAATAAGGCTTCCAACAGATCTTCATCCGGCAATGGTTTCTGTAGCCGCCCATTCAAATTTTCGATATCATGTACAAAATCATTAAACGCTTCTTTTGGCCCCTGAATTCGATGTCTAATTTGTCGCCGCATCGCTAGTTCATTTTCCAGATTACTAAAACGGTTCAGAAGTGCCTTTTTTAACTGTCTCCAACTTGAATCAGGTGTTTTTCGCAAGAAGATATAATAAAATTTTTCTGCTTTGTCTCTGACGTAATTACGCATCAAAAATACTAATTCCTGCTTATGGATCCGGTCTTGTTTTGCATGTTCCTCTAAACGCATCAGAAAGTCATGCACATTGTCATTTTCCAACTTTTTATCAGACCGCCCCGAAAATGAAATCTTCCATTTTGAGGGATCCGGAAATTTTCGGTTCCAGGGACGTTTGTTTTCTTCGGTTCGATGGTGCACGTGCGGTCGAGAATTATCGGACTCATCCGACGTGAATTTTCTTTGCTCGAGTTACGTCCGATGACTTCACCTAATACAACAACAACATAATAAATAAAGACATAACAATATTTCCAATAAAGACATAACAATATTTCCAATTCTCTAAATAATATTTATATTATATTTCCGAACAATGTTTTACTATATTTTGCTTAATTCACAAAATGCATAAGAGAATCATATTTACATTAAATTATCTTATTTTCGTTTATATAAAAATTCAATAATAACATTCTCATGATGAACAAATTAGTTATCTTTATTCTTTGTCTTATGTTTTGCATTGTATAAACTTTCATATAAGATCATAATAAAATATTAAACGTTAGATTAATATTAAGACTTGTAACGTGAACATCCACTACCAGAAAATAAATTAAAAACGTTTGTAATAAAAATATTATCAAATAAAATTATATTTTTTTTAGCCCACTACTGCCAACAAACGTAATTCTCGCTGTCATCGGATGCATCGGACGTTGACTGACTGAGACCAGAACGATGCCGATGTTTGTTTTTATTATTCGACTTCGGAGAAGCTTTAAGTTTCTGGAAAAAATCACGGGAAAGTACTTCAAGATTCTTTGAAAATGTACGCTCGGTGTCGGTTTCTTTATCAGATGACTCTGGTGTCGTATCTTTCTGCTGTTTCATTTTTCTATAATCCTTATTTTTCTCGTAGAATTGACCTTCTGCCGAAGTGGAAGGTTGTTTTGATTCTGTCCGTTTTGCTGCCTCCAATTCGCTCCTACGCAAATCGCGTCTTGCATTTCTTGCAACTCGGTTTAACGTATTAACCGTAAATGCTACGGCAGTTAATAAGGGAAATGAGGCTGCAAGTCGTTCTGCCCGAGCTTTCCAATGATTAATTTTAAACATGACCTTTTGCTTATCTTTTACCGCAGCATTTCTGTCTAAGCTTTCAAGTTGTTCATCTATTACAGAAAGTTGTTGATGAATTAAATTTAGTTCTGTCTCCGGATTTTCAGTGACATGCGATTTATTCGGTAAAAGTGAAGGATTTTTAGACTCCTTCTGAAGTACATCTAACAATTTTTTTAACGCACCCGGTTGATCTTCAGGAATACTACGAATTCGAAACTCTATTGATATCTCGTCAGGAGTTAGTGCTTCATGCGCTACTGCGTAATCCATTTTGTCGACAATGATAGTAGTGGATAGTAAAAAACACTTGGCGACCTACTCTGTCCTGTAACTTAGTGTAATGCAAATATAAGGAAAAATATAAAACGAGCGTAATGTGGCTTCTCAAGCCGATAAGTAACCCCGATATGACTAGCAATTAACAGATCACCCAATGTAAAATTTATAATTATTAGAGTTTTATATATACAATTAGCCTAGCGAAAATAAGTAAATTATAATAATCTTAACGAGAATAAATTTTAATGTCCAATATCTAATTTACTATAACCGAAAAAAAAATAAATAATATGCTTGAATGCTTGATAAGAAAATCCCAATATATGTACGAGTATGTTTAGAAATAGCAATAACACCAAATAATAATATATATTATGTAATATTATATTAAAATATTTATAATTAGAATTTTGTAAATTTTGAAACAAATAAATTTTCTTCAATAAATGCATAATGTAATGACTGCACACTTCACGATAAGTGTTTAAACTACCAGAAAAAGTATTGTTCGAAAATAATTAATCATTCAGCTTTCTGATAACTTGGATAAACTTAAACTTTAACAGTTCCCTCAAACAAAAAATTCAAACTTGGAAACTCCGTTGAAATTATCACTATGAAATCTACTCTCAATTAAAACTTAAAAAAAATAAACGTTGAGATTTGGTTATTAATGAGTAGTTGAGTAAAGCTCAATCGAGCAACTAGGATTCACCAAGCCATCCATCGATTAAAGAATAAACTCATCATCTATCTTCGCCAACCAAATTATATCGGCGGAATCTAAAATATACTTTACAAAAAAAAATTATTTGAAGTTGTAATAATTAACCAAAGAAAAAAAGAGATGCAAAGGCATGAGAAATTAACTCAGCTGAATCGTAGGTGGGCCGATTCACGGGACATCTACTACAATTCTGCTGAACCAACTATCCATCACGGTTTTATACCGGTTCTATTGCCAAACTACATTACTGGAAAATGAGAGCAGATTATAAAAAAAATAAACAATTAAACAAAATACTCTTAAGGGCAAAAACACAAATGAATAATTAACCGCACGTACGACTTAAGCGGTAAAATAAATTATTCCGTTAACATTGCATGGTTAAGCCATGTGGATGCCTTTTTTTTTGGGCTACCCTTTTACATTTTTTTTTACCCAATCTACAAAAAACGCATTTTGATTTATTTGTGACCCTGTTAACGGTCCCTGTTTCGGCGCCATTTGTAACCGTTGGCTCGGATCGTTCCGACAACATATGAGGCATGTAAGGATAGTAGTCAGCGGCTTGGGAGGGCTTAAACAATTCATATGTTGTAACGGAAGCCGTGGTACAATAAATTGTTACGTAGATTCTGACAACATGAAACTACTATCGTAAATTTACTTATCGATCACTGATGCAGCCATTCCATTAATTTCAAGCTAAAATACTAAAACATTATCACCAGAAATTACTAGTACGAAGAAAAGATAATGCGTGCACAACCTTGAAACATAATATACGAGTATATATAAATATATAAATATATCCGATTAAAGATTCTGAATACCGGAAAAACTACATCAACAACAAAAAAAATCCGTTTACACTAAATATGGGTAATAAGTATACTTAATATGAAAAAAAATCCAAAAGGAAAAATATGGAAAATTGTTGAAAATCAATTATCTAAATTAGATAAATTAACTGATAATAATGTAACCAAAAATAGTATACCTCACCAAACGAGAAATTGTTGCTGCTTCTCCGTGATGTCCGACACTAACTGTACTGACCAATAACAGCCGCTCTCGATATTTCGTCTTATAGGTTCGTTTACTGCAACTCCCGTAAAATTTTGGTTGTTAGATTATCTAGCCTGGTGGCACTGCACATCCCCCGTTTATAATAGTCTTTGTAGAATCAGCTGAATGCAGGATATTTCTCCGTATTTTTAATTGACGCTATTCCGCCACACACAAAAACGAACGTCGTCCCGAGCAACGAGAAGAACACGGGCACTCAATCAACATGCAAACCATACGTGTAAGCGATTCGAATTTATGTCGTATGTTATCGTACTATCATGTATTTCAAACTGTGTATGATCGTTAGTTAACATGCGTATTAAACACTATTGCTTTGATATTATTAATAACGTCACTTGCACGACAGTTCACTTATCACATTACCGAAACGACATACAATATGGTTGATTGAATAAATTGAAAAAAACACAGGCTTACAAGTTTTTAATTTCACTTTATAAATTTCGATCAGGATCTTTTTTTTTTGTTTCTTTAAATGTTTAAACGATCCTCAAACAAAAATTTTCCACCAAATATGGAAATGTGGTTTTATTGCCACCATGTCACAAACTTTAAACTTTTTTTTTTGTATTTTTATTTGTTGTGTTTTTATTTGCATACAACTGTAGTACGATTGAACTTTCATAAATACATTTTTATTTATAAATTTAATATGTACACGTATTAAAAAACAAAAGTTTACATTTATGCGAAAAGTTTACATATAACCACTCATATTTATTTTGTTTTAACACTAAGTATATAATTACAATATGGACCTTTTTCATTTAATTTTAACTTTCAAAAATGAACATGTTATTCTTAATCTCCCGGTCCGTCTCCCCCACACATTATCTTTCTGTCGCTTTTATAGCTGGTTCAACGTCCTTAACGGAATCGCATCTTTTGGAAATTCATATATTTATCCCCTTTCAATTGCCCATCAAGCATTCCACCATATAATTTTGAGCAACTAGCTTTCAATATTCATTTACAGTCGTGTACACAATATTTGCGCCTGCACACAGATTTTGGACCATAGGGCTAGCCAGAAAATTATATTTTTTTCCTCAATTAATCCGGCGAACGAATGAGGCTAACTTTGATTTGTTACACCCATCAATAAAAACATGTAAGTACTGGTTCCGCCGTTTTAAAACTGGCTGAGTTAAAGGCGTTACAGGACCAAGATTCATGTCAAAATGAAGAAGAGCTCGCTGAAACTTTGGAAGTGATTCAACAAGCGATTCAAACTCATTTCAAGACCATTGGTATGATGCAAAAACAAGGAAATTGGGTTCCGGATGATTTCGAGCCAAGAGACGTCGAACGCCATTTTTCACGTGCGAACAACAGCAAAGCGCAGAAAATTGTGGGATAAACCCGGTCATGCATCAACTTCAACTGTCAAACCGAATATATATATTCATGGCTAATGCTGTGTGGGATCAGTTCGGAGTCGGCACCAAGGAAACTTTGGAGGTGCTTCAACGGGATGTCCTACGCCACCCGCCGTATTTACCAGGCATTGCTCCATCCGACTACGTCTATCAGATGTTCACTGCTTACGAAGAAGCCATAATGTGGATCAATTCTTGAATCACCGAGGAACAAGGAATTTTTTCGACGCGAAATCCGTATGCTGCCTGAAAGAAAAAGTCATAGCTAACGGCGGACAATATTTTGACATTGTACCAATTTCTCTGAATAAAGCTTCGAAGTTAGAAAAAAAATCTCAAAACTTATTTGTAATACATATATCATATTTGGTAAAAATAATCATTGAGCTTCATGGATCGTCATGACTAGTTTCTGGTATCTTAAATTGGGAGATTAACTGTTTGTCAACTTTGATAAAAGTTAGATAGAATGCGTTATTTAACACAGGCATCGACGACAATGTTGGTGGCAGGTTCACAAATTTTTCTGAAGTTTTTTATGGTGTTCATACTACTGATGTTTGGGTAGTACTAGTTTAGAGCAGAAGCTACATCAGCTGCATTATATAAACGTATACGTCATATTCAAGTATTCAGACTTTGTTAAGGCGCTTGCGTCGGAGAATTGCACAATGACATTATGTAACCTGTCAATGTATGGTATTTGGTTTATAACACCTAGAAGATATTTTAGAAAAATTATACTTTTGGTAACCACAAGTCCTATTTATATCAGCATGCACCATCATAAATATATCTGTGGAGTAATCAATGAGTTAGTATCTGCACACAATTGGACCAGATTATTCCCATCAAAGCCAAACTAATGTTTTGTGGACGGTTCTTCAATATATGTATTGTTTGGTGACATTATAAAATATAAATATGTTCAATTATCGAAAGGAAGAAAGCAGAGAATAACAGCAGAGGGGTGTTCTTGATGTAGTGATTCTTCAAGAGGCTTTTAATTAATCCCAACATGTTGGGAGGTTACTATAGATAGTATAACAAAACGACCTTATACAATTAGATATTTATTTGTGTGTTTCAAGGTTTCACGGTACCCGTTTAAAATTTAATTTTGCATATAAAATTAGTGTTCTGTATCGGGTTGCCAGTAAGCAACGTCGGAAAATGTCTCATGATTTGTTCATGAACATACGAAACACGAACTAGTTGCCAGATTTCGGGGTCGTAAGTTGGTTGGATCAAAAATACACTCCTTAAACCAGATATTTGTTATGTCGTTTAGTGTGTAATTTTATTAGTGCCTGTAAAATTTAAGCTGATACTATCCCAATTTTATTTTTGTTCGTAGTAGAGCTTAACCCTTTTTAATTTTTTATAATGTCTTGTTGATATATTCATTTTTATGAGCACATCGTCGCACTTATCTGTTGTTAATCGGTGTTGTTGAAATGTAACGTGTAATTTATATTTCGTGTACGTTTCAGGGCTTAAAGGACGGTATATAAAGACAAGCTCTTGTTTAATCATAATATATGTAAACATAGTCACTCCAGCACTCTGGAAGAAGGCTGTCGTTCATCTTAGAGAGGGGTGGGAGTTAGGCATCCCTCACTGCTGAAAGTCAACAATCATCAGGAGTTCACTGTATATAATCTAAGAAGCTTAATGTTACATTTCTTAAAATTATTCTTTATCTAAATTATAAGTAACAGTAGTTTTGATGAGAAAAGTATTGTTTTGATATTGTTCATCCAACGATATCACAATATCATACGAGGGCGGAGTGAGAAGTCTGGTAAAAACGAAACAAGGAATAATATTTTCGGCCAAAAAAAATTATTTTTCAACGTAGTCGCCTTTAAGCTCGATACACTTAGTCCAACGTTTTTTCAATTTTTCGATCCCTCCCGAATAATACGATTTCTCCAACCCTTCAAAGTAGGCGTTTGTTGCATCGATGATCTCCTCATTAGAGCCGAATATCTTTCTACCGAGCCATCTCTTCAAGTTCGGAAACAGGAAATAGTCGCAGGGGGCTAAGACTGGAGAATATGGCGGATGTGGAAGCAATTCGAAGCGACACACATTTGCACCGGTGCATTGTCTTGATGGAAGAGAACTTTCTTCTTCGCCAAATGAGGTCCATTTTCTTTCAAAACGTCGTTGAAACGGTCCAATAAGTTGCAGTAATATTCACCGTTGACTATTCTCCAATTTTGAAGGTAATCGATGTGGATTATATATGCCACGTGCATCCCAAAAAACTGTGACCCTGACCTTGTTGGCCGATAAAACCGCTTTAGCCTTCTTCGGGGCAGATTCGATAGTATAAGTCCACTATTTAGACTGTTCTTTGGTCTCCGGTGTATAGTGATGGATTCATGTTTCATCCACAGTTATGATACGACGCAAAAACTCCTTTTTATTTCGCTTGAACATCGCCAAACAAGTTGTCACACGTGTGCGATTTTAGTCGATTGTAAGCAAACGCCGCACCCAACGCACGGATAGTTTTTTCATATTCAAATGTTCGTGTAATATATTGCGCACACATTCATCTGATATGCCTACTATCTCAGCTATCTCGCGCACTTTCACTCTGCGGTCTTGCAATACCGTATCATGAATTTTGTTAACCATTTTTGGTGTGGTGACTTCATTTAGGCGTGCTGAACGTTCGGCATCAGCTGTGCTTGTACGACCACAACGAAAATCAGTAACCCACTTGTGAAACATTTTAATCGATGGTGACGAGTCCTCATAATATTTATCAAGCTTTGTTTTGGTTTGCGTAATGGTTTTTCCACGCAAAAAATAATGTTTAATTAACACACGAAATTCACTTTTTACCATGTTTGCAAAAAAACATGGGTTGTCTGTTTTCAATGGCTGTCAAAACTGCACTAAATCACAGATTTGTCTGAAAATTTTAATTCGGTCTAGTGACAGATGGTATTGACACATGACATCTAGAATTGGCGATTATCGCGCCCTCTATTGTAATTTTACCAGACTTCTCACTACGCCCTCGTATTTGCATTTATCTTTTCCTTTGTTATTAAATATGTGTATCAACTAAACTTTGAATTATATAGAATTAAGATATCTGTAACAGTCAAAAATGTAAGATCGCTCCTACCATAAAATTGACTTGATATTTAGAATAAAAATTTAATTAATAAATAAAATACTTAGAGCAATATAGCTCTATGTTTAAAAAAAATTATTTTAAAGTGCAACTATATAACTACCCCCACCCCACCCCACCATTATGAATGATTTCGATGAATTGTATCTTACCGATACCGATTTTGGACTTAACCCCTTTAACCGATACCTCGATGACATTGGAATTATCAGAAATAAATTTTGTTTTATTATTTTAGTTATCTCATATGATTATCTATGGCACAAGTATGGTCAAAAATATTTTATAAAAACAGACACATACTTGTTTACAGTCATTTCACAAAAAATGTTTGCCACAATCTGTCTCATAATTTTAAGTGTTCTCACGTACTGGGTTTACTACCGGATAGTGAATCGAGAATATTTTAAATTAATTGAAAATTTTGTATCTCTTGGTGACCAGGAATTGCCAATTATTGGACATCTACGGATCTTATTATGGAAATCATCACACGGTAATATAAATTGTGTTTTTAAATTAAAAATATTTAACCCTAAACAGTAATATCTTACTTAATTTTGTTTCGAAAAACTTTTTCTCGCTGCTTAATTATTTTTCAGCGAAGACGATAATATGGTACAAGCTATTGTGAATTAAAATAAATAAAGGTTCGTTGAATAATAATATGAATGTAATTTTTTTATCTTTATGACGAGTATACTCGACATTATGCGAAAAAATTTATTTTCGCTCTGACGAGTATACTCGACATAAACAGTTAAATTGGTAAGAATTTATGTTTCTTAATTCAAAACGCTTTAGAAAAAATTAGGAAATTTTGCTCAGAAGCTTTAAAAACCGAACGGACCGCCAAATTATGGATATTTTCAAAACTTGTGATTGTCCTAAATACACCACAAGATGTTCAAACTGTACTGAGCTCCATGGAATGCTTAGGAAAATGTACACCATATAGTGCATTAGCGGGTACGGGCGCTGGTTTAATTACAGCAAATCGTAAGTTTTATGAATATGGAGTTATTGAAAATGTAATGATTTTAGTTTTTGTGTGCAGCTGAACTATGGAAAAATCATCGGCGTTTTCTTAGCAGGCCGTTTACATTTCAGAATGTTGTTAAACAAGTCCCTACAATGAACAGAATCGCACGTAAGCTTGTGGAAGATTTAACCCCGTTTTGTGACGGTGGTAAAATATCTTTAATCGATAGTGTAGGATATCGTATAATGGATATTGCGTTAACAGTCGTAATGGATTATAGTTTCGATAATACTACGTTGAAAAAATGTTTCGAAGTAATCGAGGAAGGTTTAAATTTGGCGGGTAAACGTTTGGTAAAATTCTATTTTGCAATTATTGAAATTTTTTTTGAGAAGCTATTTCGTTTGATACCCCGCGATCAAAAAATACCTTATAGTCTAGCACAAGTACTTGATGCCGCGTTTGTCGCAGCAAAACAAAATTATTTGCCGGAAATCGAAGAAGATGCAACAAAACTTGAAACTGATGAGGAAATGCGAAACCGTCCAGACGGATTTTTAAAACGGCTACATCGAATGGCATTTCACAATCGAATGACTGAGGTTCAATTGGAAGAAAATATTGGGCAAGTTTTAATCGCTGCAACAGATACGTCGACAACCGCTGTTGGTAATGTGATTTTATGCTTGGCAATGCATCCACAAATATAGGAAGAACTGTATGCCAATCTAAAATTAATAATGCCCCTGTCTGAGGATTTGGATTGGAATAAGCTTTCACAGCTACCGTATTTGACTCGTGTAGTTAACTACGATATTACCCATTAGTGCCTATAATAATGAGAAAATCTGATGCAAATATTCAGCTTGGTACTTTATTTCTAAAAATTTACTGTTGGACTATGCCTAAGTATATTTTTTTTTTGCAGAGGATGGGATAATTCCAGCTGGCACCGATATTATAATACCCATAGATAATTTACATAGAAGGAAAAGTATTTGGGGTTCAAACGTGAGTCAATTCAATCCGGATAACTTTTTAGCCGAAAATATTCGAAAGCGACATCCTTGTAGTTTTATTCCATTCAGCTATGGACCACGTAATTGCATAGGATATAAATATGGTATAACCTCGTTGCGTATCATTATTGCGTATTTAATCCTTAATTTTCGATTTACAACCAATATAAAACCGGAAGATGTACTTTTTGAGTATGGGGTAACTGTAAAACCAGTTACGGGCTACAAAGTTTCGTTAACAAAAAGATGTTAACATAATCATAATATTAATAACTAGCTGTTACTCGTCAAAAGTGGCGGAAGTATCTTTAAGAACTCGGCTGTAATTTGTTCTTTATGATAAATAAAATACAATTAATAGAGATGAATGATGCAGTGAGTGAAGTTCGGTTTTCCTGGATTTTTCATCCCGTCTTTTTAACCATGTAAATTATACAAAATATGTTACGGCTCGATTAGAAAAAACCAATAGCTTGTCGACTGAATTCTTAACCAACTAAACGGAACAGTGGTTGAAGCTTTGACGTTTGGATCGGGAGGTACCGGGTTCGAATCCCGATAAGAGCAGGATTCAAATGAGAATTTTCATCAACAGATTACGATTTGTGATGAAAAGGAACATAACTGTGACCGCCTGTCGGAGTGCAGAACTCATGGGCCGAGTACTATAGGAGCTATGCAATTTGCAGATGTTTCTACGAAAATCGTCCTCGAATTTGCTGGCAACAAAAATAAGTAAGGTTGGGAAAGCGAACCTCGAAAGAGTTGGGAGCGCATCGGAACATTACAGAACAGATTGCAAGGATCATAAAAATGGACTGAATCCGTAAACTTTCAGAGTAAAATGTTTGAAATAGATCCGGAATCAAATTTACTTTCAGACGAATTCGATGAAACCTCACGACACACGGTCATAAAATTACTTAGAGGACAACCATTACATCTCATTAAGCATTTGAGTACAACAGACGTGAATTATATCGAAGCATACCAGGTTTTAGTTAAAAGGACCTAATTGAATGTCTTCAATCAGAGCGGGTATACTTGAAAGGATTAGAGAAACCGTAACCAAGCTCGTACCGCGAATTGCTTCAAGTGTAAGAAGTTCATATACTGCCCCGGCCCCAACTTAGACTACCCATTGTGTAATATAAAGCACATGATTTTCCTATGACGAAGGTTTATAGAAATGAACATTAGCGATAGAAGATCATTTAGCGATGGGACTAAATTCAGTGAATGCCCTGACCTGAAGCTAAAATATACTGCATTGATACGTGAATACCTAAAATTGGAGCTTATGGAAGTATATTTCCAACCAATCCAAATGCCGGTACAAAGTCTACATTTTATATACTACATCACGCTGTTTTCAAACAATCGAGCACGACCACCAAACGTCGAGTTGTCTTTGATGCATCGACTAACTCGTCAAGCAAAATATCACTTAATGATAACTTAATGATAGAACCTACCGTGCAAGATAGTTTATTTTCTATATTAATTAGATTTCGACAAAATACCGTTGTATTTACACGTGATATACGAGTATAGAAAAGATGTGCCGAATTTTCAAAGAATAGTCTGGCGTGAATCATCAACATCAAAAATCGAGAATTACCGGCTGCTAACCATTACCTACGGAACAGTCTCGTCTTCGTGCTTGGCTATCAAAATCCTAGTAAACATTGCCGAGGACTATGCAATAATGTGTTCAGCAGCCTCTTAAATTCTTAAACGGGACCTGTGCTATACATCGAGGATGTGATTTCGAGTGCCAATAACGAGTATGAAACACTCTTGTTACAAAGCCAACTAATAGGGATGCTAAAGTCAGCCTGATTTCACTTACGAAAATGGTCGTTAATTTGAACTTTTTTGCTAGAGACCAAGATATATAAAATAAAGATGGTATGCTTTTGCGCATACAACTTATTTTCCTTGTCTCACACTTCAACGTCACGTGCATCGTGTTTTTTTCGTTAAATATTTAAAATAAATATTAAATTACTTTTAAATTTTTGACTCATACTCGTAGATGGAAAATTTGTAAGAATAACAACAATCAGTTTCGAACGGATGAGGGTCTATCTTCAGTACTCTCGAATTAAATACACAGTCATAGGAAATTATTCCTATATTATTGTTGGGATTCTTACAAATTTTCCATCTATGAGTCAAAAATTCAAATTTATCCGCGGTCCAGCGATAACGAACGAAAAAGTATAAGGTAGTTGGGAAGTTGATTGTGTATAAGTTGGTGTCGATTATCATAGTCGTTTGTCACTAGATTGACGCTAAAATGGAATAATTTCCTATGACTGTGTATTTAATTCGAGAGTACTGAATATAGATCAATGTACGGAACAATCACAATAAAACCCATTACAATAGAAAACAAATGTAAAAAATTATTAAATTACTGAAATATAGAGGGTGTAAATTCATTTGTAGTGAAGTGAAAACTGGTGCAAGCTTCATTTAAGGCGGAGACCCCTATTCTCAGTTTAAATTTTGAAATTTGGTAATTTGTACTGTTTTCGGTTGCAAGAGCAACAATGACAAAAGGTTGAAAAGAAACGCTGATGACAATCAACATAAAATAAATTTTTTACGCTTTCCAAAAGACTCAAATTTTGCTAAAATCTGGATTCACAAATGTTGCAGAGAAGATACATAAATACATACATATGTTCATTACATTTTACTAAAGTTCATTTTGCACGAAATTTGCAACATGAACTATTAAATTACTCTCCGAAAAACAGCAGGAAATTAAAAACCGATGCAATACCTACTGAAAATCTGCCATCATGTACAGCGTTAACTGAATCAATTATAAAACGGCAGGATCGCCAAGAAAAAAAGTAACGTAAGGAAATAGTAAATAATATATTGTAAGTAAAATAGTGTCTAATACTTATAGAAATTTGTAGTAAGTTTATTTATTTGTTTAATATTAACATATACATATTACATATGTTCTTACGTATGTACATATATATATTTAAAAACTAATACACATGTTTGTTTTATACGAAAAGAATATCATCAAATCTGAAAAGAGCTTGTGATACTTCATCCTCAGCTAATCACATGAATGTTTATAATATTTCGGAAAATCAAATGAAAATAGACTGTGAAAACTCTGCTATTAATCCTGCCATAAGTAATAGAATTGGAAATTTTAATACGCTAACCGACAATTTCTTTGTGAAACAATTTGATAAAACTACCAGTACATCTGATTTAAATGATAACATGATAAAAAGTCATCAGTTGGAACAGGAAAATAGCTATGTGAAACAAAAATTTACAGCAGGTGAATGGAAAAAAATTCAAAATCAAGGAAAAAGAGTACAATGGAAAGTGGATTATATTTCACAGGCCATCGCCATTTATGCAAGTGGGCCGAAAGCATACGCCTATTATTGAAAAAAAATATCCGTTGCCACCTGTTTCAACATTAAGAAATCGGGCTTCAAAAATTAACACCAACCCAGGGTATTTAAATGCAGTTTTTAGGCTTATGGTAAACGCGCATTTCTCTCCTTATCAAAAGGTCTGTGTGCTGATGGCAGATGAAATGAAAATTCAAAAATCTTACGAATATGGGAAAAAACTGACACGTTGCTTGCTCCAGCTAACTACGTCCAGGTTATAATGGCGAGAGGCTTATTTGAAAATTGGAAACAGCCAGTTTATTCTAATTACGATGCAAAATTAGCAACAGAAATTTTAGAGATAATTATAATAGAACTAAGTGCGATTGAGTATAATGTTGTGGCCATTGTTACCGATTTGGGTGAAGGTAACCAAATGGTTAGCTGTAGAACCAAATGGGAATAAACGAAAGTCACCCTTGTTTTGCAAATCCTTGTAAAGATAATCGCAAAGTATAGGTATTTAGTGACGCTCCGCATCTCATTAAACTTCTGAGAAATCATTTTTTGGATTCTGGAATTTTGCTAAATAATAACCTGTTGACTAAAAAACCTCTTAAAGAACTATTAAGCAATCAATCTACTTCAGATTTAAAAATTGCTCATCGCTTAACCACATCTCATCTAGGCGTTAAAGGTGGCCAAATGCAGAAGATAAATTTGCAACGCAACTATTTTCACACACCAATTCTTGTGCTTTACTTAGAGAGTAAGCAGTTTGGGTATTGCAAAATTCAAATTCTGGAATGAATTGGCCATTTTACTTAAACAGGTAAGTAAAAGTCAGTTGATTTTTTGTATAAAATTCTCGTATCAGTAAGGTTAACGATTAGTTCGATTTATTCAATTCAAGAGTTTCAAAAATTGATTCTCGTCCCAGAATGGCTGCCTACGGGTTGGCAATGCCAGAACAAGAATAAATTGTAGGTGATATGGAAAATGTATGCAAAGAAATGCGAATTGGAAGTAATAAGTCCCTTTTACCATTCCAAAAAGGGATTATTACGAATATAAAAGCATTGAGAATGTTATTCAACGATGTCAAAGAGCAGTACAACGCTGCCTATATACTTACATATCGTCTGAATCAAGACCCTTTAGAAAACTTTTTTGGGTTATACGTGCGAAAGGAGGCCTTTATGACCACCCTACGGCATTGCAATTTAAGTATCGCCTACGAAGCTATTTACTGGGACGAAACGAAGGAATCGTTTCACAATCGGCAAATGTTGAACGAAATAACTACAAAATTTTACAAATGGACTTAGGCGAATCAATGAAACACACTCTACTTGATGACCAACAGTTTGTTAATATGGAAGAGACGAACAATCAAGAACATGTTTTGACTTTAAAGTTACTTGGTGGTCTTACAGAAAAAAACATTTACCGGAAGATCATATGATTGATTTGCATTATGATGGGTTAGAATACTTAGCTGGCTATATTATAAAGCGCCTACAAAATAAGATTCCAAATATGGTACAAAATCACTGTGAAACTGAACCTAGTGGATGTTTCACTTGAAAGGATTTTATAAGTGAAGGCGGCTTAAAAAAATCAAATGATAAGTTTGTTAAATCACTCGAAATTTTGGAGGATATATTCAATAATTATAATTCCACTTCATTGAAAGTAGGTAGAAATTTTATAAACGAATTATTATCAATATCAAAAACGTTAATTTAGATTTAGAAATAAAAAATTGGTTTTCCGATGTAAAATGTATTTCAAAATGAGAATTAAAATTCTGCAAGGTTATTGGAAAATGTTAATACCAAAAAACGAAAACTAAATAAAACCATAAATTAAAATTGAAACAGTAGTTTATTTTAATGAAGATTTATAAATATATTATCTGAATCCAATTCTTGCTGATGATAAAACTACCTAAAATTGTATTCATTTTCATATATTTCAATTAACTCAATAAAGAGAATACAAATTGTACCATGCACCTGGACGTAATGCACAAACAAGAAGAAAATGAAATTTGGGAATAGTATACCGTATTATTTTATATACCTTGGCTAGAGACTATACCGGCAAGTAGCCACGATGAAAAATATGTGTATTTAACGTTCGACACATCCGATAAACGAGTCTTAACTCATTAGAGATTCCTATAGCAACCGCAGCGACAGCGGCTCAATAATAATTAATAATCGTTTAATCCGATGGGCATTGCTGTTAAATTCATATAGTTATGACGTTGAATACATTCCGGGAATATTAAACATATTGACCCTTTCTTTATCACGAATGCCAACTACAACTGAAGAGCCACAACTTGATAGCCATAAGATTGAAGATGACGTCAACTATATAAACAAAGTAAAGATGAATGACCTCCAATTCTGCTAGAAGAGCATCTCATTCGAGTCTAACAAAGAAAACGAAATTACTCGCATTATTAACGCAATGAAACAAGGGTGGACACAACAAATGAACCAAGATACACAGTTCCATCCATATCTATACAATGCCGAGACAAACGAGCCGTGGAGAACAGCATTCTCAAGGAAGCATAGTATTACCTACAACATTACGCACAGTCGCACTACAATGGTTTCTATCCGTCCATCCGGATATTGTTGCTATGCACACAATGGCTCATTATTATGTTTGGAGGCCAAAACCCGACACGGAAATCAAAGAATTCGTCAATTAATGTCAAAGTTACCAGGAATAACCAAACTGCCAACAAAAAGTATCACTATGCTCGCATAGAATATTCCAGACCACATCTGAGAACAAGTTCACATCGATTTCACGGGATTATTTAAAAGCAAACAGTTTCTGTTCTATCTTAGAAGTCTACTGGTTGACAAACATCACAATTCACAACAAACATACTTCAGGAAGCACCTAATCGTCAGTGGCAATGGAACCTCCTTCACATCGTAGGATTTCTAAGCATTCTGTGAAATGGAGGCAATTAAACAATTACGTCATCACCATACCATCCAAAGACGAAAGGATTAGCCGAGAGATTCATCAAGCGTTCAATCATCCAATGAAAGCAAGTGACAAGGCTAACACAGATCTCGAATCTCAGCTCAACGCATTCTTATTTAGTTATCAGAACGCTGCTACTGAATTATTTTTGAGGCGACAAATACCAACGGCCTTCGATAACGTTAAACCATCTGTAGAACGCAATATCAAAACATACAAGTTTAAAGTCAGCTGTATCATGATTGAGGTAACCTCAAAGAAAGATATTTCAATCCAGAAGCAGACGTAGGCTAAAACAGACTAAAATTCGAAATGTTCGCCACGAACTATCGCACAACAAAACAACAGATGGTCATTATAGTGTTAGTTTTCCGGATCAAACTGTCAAACGTAGGCAAGGTGATGGAATTCGCGAACGCTAAAACTCACAGACTGAGAGGTCACATAGGAATCCACATCATATAGGAGTCCACAAAGCCACAAGATTTTACATCTTAGGGTGCTACAAACTAACAGAATATCTGTCCTCAAACAAGACAGGTTTCTGTACACGCGTCTGAATCAACAGCAACAACAGCTATCCAAAAGCATCACAATAATTTCCTTCGTCTACTTTATCAGGTCTTCGACGAAGTACACGTCAATTTAGAGCGTCGCTACGATTGGGCATGTAACATCAGCACTCAACTGTAGTGGAAAGGAATATAGTGTAAACTAGATTTACTAGTATGTATGTTTACTCTTTATACCTATATGACAGATTGTCATTAAATAATTTCTCTCGGTACTGTAAAATATTATCACAGAATTTCTTTAACGCACTGAAGTGAATGAACAGCCTATAACCACATTCGCAACTGCTTTATTTATTTATTTATTTAAAGAATCAAATAAACCAAATCTATGCATGTAGCCTGCGAATTTTCCGTCCGCATTTGCGTAAACGGAACACTTAAGAAAACTTTATTCGCATGTTTTTCTGCTATATTAGCGGATTAACTGGGCTGCGGGGACAAGATTAGTAGTAAACTAGATTTACTAGTATGTATGTTTACTCTTTATACCTATATGACAGATTGTCATTAAATAATTTCTCTCGGTACTGTAAAATATTATCACAGAATTTCTTTAACGCACTGAAGTGAATGAACAGCCTATAACCACATTCGCAACTGCTTTATTTATTTATTTATTTAAAGAATCAAATAAACCAAATCTATGCATGTCGCCTGCGAATTATCCGTCCGCATTTGCGTAAACGGAACACTTAAGAAAACTTTATTCGCATGTTTTTCTGCTATATTAGCGGATTAACTGGGCTGCGGGGACAAGATTGAACCTTGTCGACAACCTTTGTTTACGCTTTTAGAAAATGTGACGTCGTTCGACACACCGGTTGCTGATCTGTCAGGGAAGTAGCTTTTATGATCTCTAAAGCGTCCTCTGTGAACCTATTTTTTCTGAACTCGAACTGTTTATCGCTGTAATCAATTTCTCAAGTAATTTGCCTGGACCGGCAGCAGCATAATTGGCCTGTATGCTTTGGACTCGACGTGATCTTTATCACCGCCGTTTTTGACTATTATTACTTTGCCGGTTGTCCATCATTTTGGAAAAATCCTTGATTCCGAGAAGAATTCAGGAAGCAGTAATACTTGGTCCAATGATTGCCTAAGATCTTTGTGTTACCTTGACCTAGATGTTGTCTAGACGTGTCGCTTTACCCTTTTTAATTGGAATGTCATCATCGTGGCTCCTTCACTGTTGAAGTGATCTACCCTTCGTGTTTGGTGCTATGTAGCTGTTGAGTACGGCATATTGTTTACTCACTTGTATTTGTTTTCTCGCAATCATCAGGCAAAAGAGTGTTCTGTAAATATTTAGTAGTGCCTTCCCAACATGTTGTGGCCTGACCACCACCGTCTACCAATGTACTAAGTACGCCAATGTTTTTAAGTTTTCCTGTGCTAAATTTATACACGAAGCACCACGGTTCTGCATTACCATGTTCTGTAAAGAATTACTCCAAGCTAACACATAGTGTCTTTTCTTTTGCGCAGGAAACAAAGGGTTTGATTCTCTCTGATAGAACTTCCGGAACTTGTGAACTATAGTACGTTTAAAGTTAAGATGGTTTGACGACCACACTGTTTAAATATTCTAGCATTTTGTCGAGGCAAATTTTTGTGGCAAACACTAGTCTTTGTTTTGGTCATAACCCGCTCGATTCTGTCTATCGATTCTGTCTAAAATCTCGTATTAAAGAAGGAATTATGTAAAAATTGATTATAGAAAGCGCGGATTTCAATTTTAAGCTGGAAATTGCTCAAAAGTTTGATCACCAATTTTTTTACCAACAACTTTTCGAGTGGCACTAAAATTTGACGAGAAGGTTTATTTTGAATTTTTTGTTTTGAAAAATACTTTCGTATTTTCCGTTATTTGGTTGGCATTGTGCAGTACAACGATTCACGTTCACCTTTCATTGGGTATTTAAAAGTTAAAAGTGAACCAATTCTCTACTATCAATTCCGCTGTGAATGTTCCCATAACAGGCAAAATGCAACTACTATACCATCTAAACCAACGTACAAGATTTTATTGGTTTGTGACTAAATGCGATTATAGATATTTCCAAATGTTTTCCCCAAGAAGATTTCGTTTTGCACCAGAACCAATTCCAACCGACATACCACCAATTTTGCAATTCATCTTCACGTCTTCGTCATTGTATTGTGCAACAAAAAAAAGGTTTTTTTTTGTTCTTGCTAAATTTGGGCCGCAGTGTTGGATCTGATTTATACATCATACGCGCCACTTCGAACTATGTAATAATTTCAATATTTTGGGATGGCTCAGAATTATTAGCTACCTACGAAAATGCCCAAACCAGCTACACTTACATTTGGCCTCCCATTTATCACTCTGTGAAATTAAACAGTTAAAATATTAAATACATGGATCTACTATAAGATAGAATATTGACGGGGAGCATCCACAACGAAACCAACGCCAACAAAAGAATGTATTAAAATGATGATGAACTGATTCTGTTTAATCAGTTCATCATCATTTTAATACACACTTAAATTGAATTAACGTAGACTGTAAGATTTTCAAATAAATCGCTTTATTATCAATTTAAAGTATTTATTTACTATCTATAAATCGTTGGCAATTTTCAGTAAAATTATGTCTTACTTGAACAAGCTTGTTTTCGATTAATACAACAACGTTAGACTCGTATAGACCAATTTTATGTCTGTTGACAAAAATTTTCGTGGATTGTAACCCCATCGAGCTATAATGATAATTAATAATAAAATTATTTTGTTTTTTTCGTTTTATTACGATTCAAAATAAATGAAATACAAAAATAATTCACGGCCACATCAAGCTTGTTCTCCAACTGGTTGAATAATTATCTCCTTAACATTCACATTGTAAGGTGTCGACAGCACATATCGTACACTCTCATATACATCGTCCGGTTGCAAGTGTGGCATATTCAGTATATCAATGCTGCTGGCCTGATGAGCCGCGTTATGCATAATTTCTGTTTTCACCAAACCAGGACTAATCGAGGTAACGCGAATTTTATTTAATTTCAAATAAATTAATTCCTGTCGCATAACTTCGGTCATTGCGGTTACACCATGTTTTGTAGCTGGATACATATTGTACGGTGGTGGTACGCCCGGGAATAGTGGCACACTATGTTCAAAAATACTATTGATGTTAATTATATATCCATAATCATCAGTTAGCTTTAGCCTACGGTAAATTGCACGGGAACAATAAGCCACTCCTAGTAAATTAGTTGCGATTGTTTCTTGACCATCCACATTCGATTCGTTATCGCTCAGTAGCAGTGCGTGCCGCATAATACCAGCATTATTCACAAGTATGTTGACCGCACCAAATTTTTCGTCAATCATAACGAAAATGTTCTTAACATTAATTTCATTCGATACGTCGCACTCGAAGCAATGCATGT
Source organism: Nephrotoma guestfalica (assembly GCA_963691935.1). Taxonomy (NCBI): domain Eukaryota; kingdom Metazoa; phylum Arthropoda; class Insecta; order Diptera; family Tipulidae; genus Nephrotoma; species Nephrotoma guestfalica. The sequence continues at coordinate 115,837,969 of OY829914.1, forward strand.
ACCTTGCACCATTTTCACCTAGATCACTTTTAATTTGTTCCATTCGAGGCAATCGTCTAGCCAATCCAATAGTTATTATTTCAGAGTTAACAAAATGTTTAACAATTGATGCACCAATACCAGAACTTGCACCAGTCACCACAGACACCTTATTTGTCCACTTGTCCATTATTTAACTTAGAATTAGAAAAAATCTGTTAACTACTATCTCTTGCCGTTTTGAGTTATCTACTTGGAAATCGAACTGAAACTAGAATATGTAATACCTATTTCCAATTATTTTGATCTGCATAAAAATATGAAGAATATCTAATTGGATCTTCTTGCTCTTCTTAATGCAACAATTTGATATTTGAATAGCGGAAACTTTAATCAATTAACTGATTGTTGATGAGGTTTTAAACAAATGTCATTGATTCAATTAGTGTATAAATTAGCATGGGCATCAAACAACTAAGTAGTAATTGAGTGAACTTAAATAAACTTGTTTGGTATTTAGATGAATAATTAACTAAGCCTTTTATCGATTAAAACAAAGTGTGGTTATTCGGGCGGTCTGCGTCTGTACGTCTGTAATAAGGGATAATGCTGAAAAGCTATTATTGTATTTAAATTAATGTCGAGGACACAAAAAATCAATCAAACAGCACACGTTAAAAGTGTGCGGGACTGACGTGAATGATACGAAATATCCCCGTGTTGAATAAACTGTTTTATCTCTAAAACGATTGATTCGAATTTAAAAAATTATATTCGATACGCGTTTTGAAAGCATAAAATTACTCTTCCAAGTGTCCAACAATGAATGTATTTTAAAAATTTTAGACATGAAATTTAGTAGAAAATTACAGCTGTGTAAATAAAACTTAATTCACATCATATCAAGAAATATAACAATTCATTTAGATGTGCTTGGATAAGGTCCTCGCAAAGTATGGAAAATCAAAAAGACAACTTGTTTAAGGCAGCCCAAATAGTTGCATTTCTTTGCTACTTCTTACTTGCAATATAGTCATTTATGACAATCTAATGCCTATCTGAAGCCAAAAGTCCGGTAGTATGAACAATGGCGTTCACATCAAGAAACCTACTAAGCTGGCTCTTGGTATTAACCCAGTATTATGACAGAACCCTAAAAATATTTGGTATAAGTGAAAAGCAGTCGTTCCATATCCCCCTTTGTAGTCTGGTATCCTGACCTCTTCCAAATAGATGATGCATTCACAACTAATGTCACAGTAACTTTGCTATCCTTATTCACAGCAAACAAAAACTTTTGTTGATGTTGTAAAATAAAGTAACATAACTAACTGTATTAAACTTTACTTTACCCATCTCAAGCTCAATTGAATTTACTTTAATTATATGGGTGCCATACGGAACGAGAAACGGAGCCTTTCACAACAGTAAATGCAAAAACAGGATAGCACATCAAATTGTAGAGATGGTCAATTCGACTATGGCAGCTGTTGCTTCGAATAAAGACGATTTTTATCACCTATAGAAGACGTAAAGGTATCTCAGTGGAAGTAATTTTAGCTCCCGAAATAATGGAAGTGTGGGCGTATTTCTCAGACTGTTGTAAATTAGTTCAACAATTGTTTTTTGCGTAGCGAACAGAACATTCACAGCAGATGTAGTGTAAGTATATATAAAAACAAATTTAGTCGATAGACAAACCGAAATATTTCAATTCGTTAACAAGTTGTATTTCAAAGTAAAGTATTATCAAGTAAACATGATTTAGAGGGAGAGGTAGAGTGAAGGAGTTGTTTTGTCCAAAAGACACTACTCTAGCCTTGCGCTCACTTGCTAAGAATAACCAAATCGCTTTGCAGCAGTTCTTATATTATTAATAGTCTCGACAATCATATATTAATACCAGATCATCGCCGATCAAAGCCGTTGTGCGGCCGCAACAGATTTGATATATATTAGGAATAATAAAGGGCCTTACAGACCCTTGAGGATACTATAATTAAGCAGATCCGGATAACTACAGGTACCATTGATATTACCAATTTGAAAACGATTGTGAAAATAACTCGAAAACCATTTAAGAATATCACATCCGCAGCACCGATCTTCGACAGTTTTGACAAAAACATACCATACTCAACCGCGTCGAAAGCTTTTGCAATGCACCAGAAAAAGAACTGGTACGGCAAATTTCCGTGTATTATTAATCATAGAATATATATGGCTTAGAAAGTGCAAGAGGGTTTCTTCCGCGGGTTTCCCAGCTATAACAAAAAATTGATTAATATTCAAAAATTTAACTTTGTCAAGATAATTAATAGATAATTATTAATTAATATTAATATAATTAACCGATTTTTGATAATTTTTTCAAATTTAAAAAGATGCTAAGGAGGTGGTTCGGCCACCCGATTGTTTCGAAAACGGAAAGTACAATAGCAATCTTTCGCTTTTCTGGAAAACACCAGTGCCCAAACTTAAATTCAATAAAAAGCACAGTTTATCCACCAAATACCCAAATACTACTGTGGGAAAAAAGTAGTAAGTAGTAGTAAATTTAATTTAAGTGCGTGTTTCAATTGGTTTAAATGCCGCATAAAAAGTTAAAAAGTTAAAAATTGAGGTGAATAAAAATGTCAAACTTTTTATCTGCTTCAAGAGCTGATAAAATTTTATTTTTTGTTGTACTCGTAATGTGCTTGATATTGTACAAACAAAATGTTTGTTTGTAAACTGTCTGTAAATGTTGTTTCAAAAAACAAAAAATTAGTGTCATTTAAAATAATATCTGTTAATGAAATAAAAATATTGTGTTCTCGATTAATAAATTATTTTATGTCCTATAAAAGCTATTATAAGTTATAAATTTTTTCAATTAAATATGGATGGGGCAAATAAAAGGAAGCGTGTAGTAAATGCTGTTTACACAAAATGTAAATTATATATTAATGCGTATTAAATAATTAATATTATTAAAATTTTATTATTATAGGGACAGAAGCAGAGAAGAACTTATTAATCGATACCAGGATAAAGCATGACAATTTGTTTACTGGAAAAAATGCCAATCAAAGAGATGGCTGGATGTAGGTTTTTGTGCATAATATTACATTATTCTGAACATTCTGTTATGTTTTAATTTAAATAATGAATATTTCAGAAAAGTAAGTGAGGAAGCAGTTATTGGTGGAGTCCGACTCAACGGACGATTGAACGAATTATATATTTAAATAAAAAAAAAGTTTTTTGAAAATTTTGGTTTTACTTTATTCTATTGGTATATTCGCATTTATTAGTTGCTGGAGCATACTGTTTCGAAACAAAATTCCATCGTTGGTATCCATCATACAAATATTGTGCAAGATGCACGCCGTTCCAATAATTTTTATGCTATTCTCGATGTTTTGTTCGAGTGCTTTAAAAAAATATTACGCCATCGATTTTTCATTATGCCAAAAGCACACTCTACAATATTTCTAGCTTTACTATGTACGGTATTAAATTTCCGTTGGTCAGCATTCGGGATTTTAAATGGAGTGATGATAGCGCAGGGATTTAATCTACAAGCATAGCCACCGTCGCCAAGTAAATAATATGTTTGCGGTGGGTATGTTCCTCGTTTATAAATCGGGCTATTATGTAACACTCTGGTATCATGTACGGAGCCCGGGTAACCAACAAAAATATCAATAAACCTCCCGCTACTATCAACTACAGCTTGCAAAATTATAGAATAAAATTTCTTATAATTTATGTATTCGTCATGTCTATTGATGGGACATTTAATCCTTACATGGCATCCATCAATTGCACCAACAGCATTTTTAAAAATGAGAGCTTTTGCCCGTAAACAAAATTTAGCAGCAACATCGTCCAGCTCATTTAGTGTTGGAGTATGGATCAAATGCAACATTTCGATGCAAAAAAAATTAGTAGTTTAACTACTATATTCCGAATAGAGTGACGGCTCAAACCAGCAAAATCTCCCGTTGCCCGATAACTGCAACCCGCAGCCATCCAATACAAAAATATTATTACCTCATATTCTGTAGACCAACCAGAACGTTTATGAGGCATTAGTTGCAGTATTTTTTTGTAAGTGGAATGGTTCACGCGCAAATTTTGTTTGCATATTGTGTCGTTTCCATTTAATATGCTTTCTATTTTATTCGACACGACCCGCACTTGTAGATATTTGAGTCTATAAAATAAAATTAAAATAATAAATAAATATATTATAGTATATATGTACTTATAAAATGGTTACAAACAAGTTAACTAACCTTAATTGAATTTTGTTTTAATTTTTTTCTCGCAGCACATATTTTATTATTCGCAATAATGTTCTTAAATAACAATATTATGTTACTTATAATCAAGAAATACAAGTTTAAATTATTATTTTCCATTTTTCACTTGAAACAAACTGCCGTGTTTACAATCAAAGAGAAGTGTCAAAATGTTTAACCAGTTGGAACAGATAAAAAGTTAAAAAGTTAAAAAATATTCACCACGAATAAAATTTAACTTTTTAACTTTTTATGCGGTATTGTAAACCAATTGAAACACGCACTAAATTTCGAGCGGAAAACCATTCGTCGAAATATTTTTTTTTCTATGTTGGTATGACTTGTAAGCCTCCATATAGTATACCCGTACAGCCAAAGTGCTAACATTTCTTTAGTACTAAAAACAAATTTCCCTAGATCAGCTGTGTCGGAGAGCTGAAATGGGTGATCATGTTCCGATGTGTATAAAAAACGATGTTGATCGTTTTGGGAAGGCAGTTGATTTTGAGTTAATGGGACTAGTCAGTTTTGTGAAGTGTTGGAACGAACGTTGGTATTAAAATATAAACTGTGTTATACATACCTTGAGAAAACCAAAATTAAAATGTCGAATACAAATGATAAAAATGTTAATTAAAATTATAACTAAAATTATTTTAATCATGTTCCAAATTCGTGTACATAAATAATGTCCGGTGGTGTATAATAGATTAGACAAAATGAAGTGCAACATCTATAAGTTCTAACCGTGAAAAAAATATATTAAATTTTTGAACTGCAAATAGATGAAATTAATTGTGATTTTCCTTGTGAAGCTAAAGCTAGCAAAATTTCTTAAAGTTAACCAAATGGTTGTAAAAACAAAAAAAACTTAAAAATGTATTTAGAATAGTTATGTTTGTTAATTGATTGTTAAAAACTGTTCATTAATTGCTAGTTAGAAAAATTAATTACAAAAATCAAATTAATGGGTTTATAAAAGATAGTTTCAAAATGTTATGTGGTTTAGTGTGTTAATAAAATTAAAACATTGTCTAATTAATAAATGCATGAACTACTTATGTAAAAACAACACCAAATAAAAATATCATAAATTTAATATAAAGTTAACTCATACAATCGTAAACTTGAAAGCTGAAAATATTGGATCGTACAAATATAGTATATCACGATATTCTAACAACAAAATTTCATTCATCGTATAATACTACTGTTACACAAACTACGTAATTCAATGGTACGAGTATTCGGACGAAAAACATTATCTTTCAACATGATGGCTGCCAATATAATCAACATGCATCTACATGCGGTGTGAGTTAACAAATTTTTTTTTGTAAAACATTATTTTTGTAGTTATTATTTATTTAATTTATTGATGGTTCATTTCCTATTTGAGAAATTTTAGATATTGAATATTTATTAAATTTTCATAATTAATGCTGTAGTATTAAGTAATTTATGGTCTTGTCATGCGCATGCGTAATTTGTACTTAGAATCAAAATTAGTATTTAGTTTAGGTAAATTTGAGAAATTGTTAAATTTTTGCTTGCTCTAATTCCTTTTAAATAGAAATTAAAGTTATTTATTTGCAATAAACCATCAACCTTGTTAAAGTTAAAATGGCTACATGATTGTATTTCATTTCAAAATTTTCGATTTCGATTTTCTTTGTATAATTTAAATATGGAGTAATCTTGCGAAACCTCATGGGAACTTAAGAGGACGTAAGTATATAGAAATGGTGAGTGAGTGGTTGCAAATTTTCTCTCCTTGTCGTATTTTTCTGCGGTTTACGTAATCATCAATTTTTATGTTCTAACATTCACTGGAACCACCCCAGGCTGAGCAGCTGGTGAAATCGAACCGCGTTGAGAACATAAATGATGAAAAATAAATTTTCTATAACACAATGGATACCTATATGGAGGCCGTTGTGTTACAGTGGCGCCCAAAACGTGTCGCGGACAATTCGGTAGCTCCTGTTTTATTACGGTATTAACCAAATTTGTGGTCAGCAAATAAAACAGTGACCTTCTGCTTTCAATTCCTAAGTTCAGTTATTTATTAAATAAATTCGTATCAACATCTTTAAATTATTCTCAAATTAATATTTAATATTTAAACATTTTTATGTCGAAATAATTAAACAACCAGTCTAATCGATTACAACTCTGTATATTTTTACATTTCGATTTTGTTTTTGTGGTATTTACTGCTTCTCTAATTATTTCGGTATAAGTTCTTCATATCACTGCATTAACTCTCCATTTTGGATCTCTTGATTTTAGTGTTACAAGTATATGAAGAACACGTTTTTTTTAAAGTTCAATTTAATCCCAATTCTAAATTAACTTCATTTTCGTAGATTTTAAATTCAAGAAATATCGTAGTGATTGAACAGATAGATAGCAGTAATAACTCTGTAGATTGTTACATTTTGATTTTGTTACATGCAAATGTTATCTTTTCAATTTATTGCGGTATTTGGTTTTCCTTCATATTATCTACTTCCCCATAATTTGGGTTTTGATTATAACGTTTTAAATAATATTAAGGAAACACAACATTAAAATAACAGGGTATCAAATCATCGCAAGCTAGTGAGCACGCTGTCTCGACGCCCTTGTTGTGATTTGACTCCATGTTATTTCGGTTTATAACGGGTGTTTTTTTAGGAGGTTTGTTTTTCCGATAGATGTCGTTTTATTTTATGACAGTTGTTTTGACAGCTCAAAGTGGCATTTCTACTCAGTATTGTTTGGCAAATCATTATGAATAGGTTAACTCCAGAACAACGTTTTCAAATCGTGGAAATTTATTTTCAAAATCAGTGTTCAATTAAAAATGTTTATAGAGCACTTCGTGAATTTTATGGTGCACATAATCGTCCGTCAGAGACCACCATAAAGAACGTAATTACCAAATTTCGGTCTACATTCACTCTTTTGGATGCCAAGCCAAGGACAAGAATGAGAAGAGTTCGTACAGAAGAAAATATTGCTGTCGTTGAGGCCAGTGTCGAAGAAAACGACAATTTATCGATTCGTCGTCGTGCTCAGCAAATTGGACTTTGTCCATCGACTTTATGGAAAATTTTACGTAAAGATTTGGGTTTGGTGCCATACAAAATTCAATTGGTGCAAGAATTAAAGCCACACGACCATCGTTTGCGCCGTGAATTCAGTGATTGGTCGTTAAATCAATTGAACGAAGATCCATTTTTTTACCGTAAAATTCTCTTCAGTGATGAGGCGCATTTTTGGTTAAATGGATACGTCAACAAACAAAATTGTCGCATTTGGAGCAAAGATAATCCACACGCCGTTCTAGAATTACCAATGCATCCTGATAAATGTACTGTTTGGTGCGGTCTATGGGCTGGTGGGATCATCGGTCCATATTTCTTTAAAAATGAGGAAGGACGACGCGTTACCGTGAATGGAAATCGATACAGAACCATGTTAAATGAGTTTTTGTTGTCAAACCTTGAAGATATGGATATGAATGAAATGTGGTTTCAACAAGATGGTGCCACTTGCCATACAGCACGTGAAACAATCGACTTATTGAAAGAAACTTTCAACGACAACATTATTTCGAGAAATGGTCCGGTGAATTGGCCTCCGCGTTCGTGCGATTTGACGCCACTCGATTACTTTTTGTGGGGATACGTGAAGTCATTGGTTTATGTGGATAAACCTCAATCGATTGACGCTTTGGAAACCAATATTCAACGTGTCATTGCTGACATACGCCCTCAAATGCTTGAAAAAGTGCTGGAAAATTGGACCTCCAGAATGACATTTGTGAAAAATAGTCGTGGTAGCCATATGCCAGAAATTGTGTTTAAATGTTAAATGCCAAAAAATTATCTACCAAATAAAAAAAAATTTTGGTCATTTCATAATTTTATATGTGTTTTATTCAAAAAAAAAATCGGCAACCTCTTAAAAAAACACCTATACATATTTTCGTATTAGTATATTTATTCCCTTTTTGAAAAATTGCAACCAACTCACACATACATTTTGTGGTTCGTCAGCTTGAGTTCCCAGTTTTGATAATTTATTTGCGAATTAATTTCATTTTGTGAAATCCTTAAATACTCGATTAACATTTATAAATCATTACTATTATATATTTGTTTTTGTTTACTTAATTATTTACTTAAAAATAATTTTGGTTTTTGGGGTATATATTTGAAAACACAGTTTATATTTTTGATTGAATAGCGTTAATTTATTTTTTATTGGTTCGTTAAATATCTTTATCTATTTATGCAAGTTTTTAAAACAATTGATAAGTAAATTTTTTTGATTAATTTAAAATTTTGTTAGTGATTATTATTTTTAAATCACACAAAATGGATGTCGAGCACCTTGAATTTGATGAATTTCAAATTGAATGTTCTCTGCGTTCCATTGAAGGTTTGCCTTTGGATCGTTTAAATAAACTTAAGGAACAGTTGATAATCGAGAACGACCATCCAGTATTAGTTCCTAACATTCCTCATGAAAATGCAAAAACGAGTCCCGAAGAAGAGTTGAATAGTTTAAAGATTAAACTGAAATATATTTATTCTTTAATTAAAAACTCTTATTCTGCAGAATTTGAAGAATCTTTATTATCTCGTCTCTCTTCTCGTTTACACCATCTCAAAAATCGCGTTAAACGTCTAAAATCTATAAATTCCGTATTACCAGGGGAAGTTGAAGATCTCTTAAATACGATAAACACAATTTGTGAACTCCACCAAAAAACAATTAAAAAAGAGTTCGAGCTAAATGTCTCATTAGTTCAGTTAGAACAGATAACAATCCCTAAGCAGGATAATGATGAAGGTTCTGACATCTCTTCACTCTCATTGTATGATAATTTTAAAAATCCGGATCTAAATTTTAAACACTCTCGATCAAACGAAAAAGATCAGCGTAAACCCGTTAATGCAAATCAACGGATGCTTCATAGTAGCCATTCAGAAAATAAATCTGGTTACCTCCAACGAAATCCTATTAAATGGAACATTTCGTTTGACGTCCGAAAGGTCCTCCAGTGAAACGATTTGTTTTTAAGTTTGAATACTTGGCAGAGGCAAATGAACTGCCGGTTGCCCAGTTAGTCAATGATATCAGTTACGTATTAAAAGGGACAGCACAGGAATGGTATTGGATATATATCGAGAAGAATCCGGGCGTAAATTGGTCAAAATTGAAAGACGATTTAATTAAACGATTTCAAGATCGTCAAACGGACGATGATCTTAGACATGTTTTAGATTCGCGAAAGCAACGATTTAATGAATCATTTCAAGATTTTTACAGTGATATGCTATCAATATCCCTTAAATTCGAAGCTCCATTATCTGACACTCAACTCATGTATACAATACGTAGAAATATGAGGGCTGGACTACAGGACAAACTGGTAGATAAACATTTCCCAACGTTAGAACAGATGGTGCAATTGTGTGTGACTTACGAAGACAATTGGATCAGAACAGGATTTGTTCCTGAAATGATGTGTCAACGACGCCGAGTTAATGAACTAGACGGATTGAATGACCAAAACCGTAATGTGACATTGCCTGTAATATATGAGGAGGAAGTTTGTGCTTTTAATTCGGATCAAAGCCCCCGTCGGCCCATTACTAACATGTTTACGAATAGAAATAATGGTTGTTGGAACTGCTATCAATCGGATCACTTCTTTAAAAATTGTAATATTTCATTAAAGCACAAGTTTTGTTTCGGCTGTGGTTCTCCGGGAGTGCTTAAACCTTCTTGTACGAAGTGTAAACTGAATTCGGGAAATGTCAACAAGGAGACGAGGATAGGCTGTACCTGGCCTCCGAAAATTTCAACAGCCAAAGTAGATCAACAAAAACCCGCAAATATGACACAATAAGAACCATTTTTCAAGACGATCGAGATGATGACCAAGACCAACCGGAAGTAATTAAATCCAATTTTAACTTAACACCCTCGGCTGCAAATATGCGTACTTTTAAACTCCTCAACAAACGATTTGGCCGAATTCAATCGTATTGGCAAACTCGGAAAAAGTATAAGAAACTTTTAGTTAATTCCTTAATTAATGACTCTACAGACGGACGTCCTTATGCTGAGGTGCAATTATTTAAAGAAACACTTACGGGTTTACTAGATAGTGGAGCTAATGTCTCTGTGTTAAGGTTGCGGGAGTGAGAGATATATAAATAATCCGAAGGTAAAGTTTCGCCCATTAAGTTCCTCAATCAAAACTGCAAATGGATCCTCCGAAAGCATTTTAGGCCACATTCGAGTACCTGTTACATTCATGAGCCAGACACGTTATTTAACCCTACACTTAGCACCGAAACTAAGCCAATCGTTGTACTTAGGCGTTGATTTCTGGATAGCGTTTGGGTTGAAAATTCATGTTCCTCAAGTTATGTCAAGCAAAAATTTTGGAATAAATGAAATTAACGTTTCGGAACAAAAATCTGAACTAATATTTCACGACCTATCTCCATCACAACAGGCTAAGCTTGATTTGGTGATTAAGGAATTCCCATCTTCTGAAACACTTGGCTTAGGAAAAACTCACATTATTTCTCATTCAATCGATGTAGGTGACGCCGTCCCGATCAAGCAACGTCACTACCCTATTTCGCCCGCAGTACAAAAAGAGCTTTATCAAGAACTGGATCGCATGCTCGCTCTCGGGGTGCTCGAGGAAAGCTTTAGCTCATGGAGTTCTCCTGTCACATTGGTGAGGAAAGCGAACGGTAAAGTCCGAATGTGCTTAGACGCGAGAAAGGTAAATGCAGTTACGGTGAAGGCGGCTTATCCTTTACCTCTCATCGATGGGCTGCTTGGTCGCCTAGGCAAAACGAGATACATATCAAGTATTGACCTCAAAGATGCCTTTTGGCAGATCCCTTTAGATGAGAGCTCTAGAGATAAGACGGCTTTCGCTGTACCTGGTAGACCCCTCTATCAGTTTACCGTCATGCCATTCGGGCTTTGCAACGCCCCTCAAACTATGTGCAGGCTCATGGATAAAGTTATTCCTCATGAATTACATCACAAAGTATTCGTTTATTTGGACGATTTGTTGGTGACGTCTGAGGCATTTGACGAGCATTTAGAGCTCTTGAGTAAAATTGCCGGTCTACTTTCTAAAGCTAACTTAACAATTAATGTGCAAAAAAGCAAATTTGTATTACGGGAATTGAAATATTTGGGATAAATTGTGGGAAACGGTGTGCTGAAAACAGACTTGAATAAGGTAAAGGCCATAACAGACTACCCAGCTCCAAAAACACTCAAACAGCTTCGGATATTTTTAGGCATGATAGGCTGGTATAGGAGGTTTATCAGAAATTATTCGGACGTGACCGCACCGCTTACAGATCTTTTAAAGAAATCAAAAAAATTCATTTGGAGCGATTCAGCTGAAGAAGCTTTTCTAGCTCTGAAAAAAGCTCTGTCGACTGCCCCAGTTCTGTGTCATCCGGATTTCACCCGTAGATTTTTTATTCAATGTGATGCTTCTAAAACTGGAATAGGAGGTGTTTTATTTCAACGATCCGACGAAAATGAAGAGCGCCCTATTGCTTTTGTGTCGGCAAAATTAAATTCCGCACAGAGGAATTATAGTACGACGGAGTTAGAATGCTATGCAGCAGTCGTTAGCATAAAGAAATTTCGCCATTATGTTGAAGGATTTGAATTCACGGTGATAACCGATCAGTCTGACATGGTTATTGAGTCAAAAGGAGTTATCCGGTAGACTGGCGAGGTGGTGTCTAAAATTACAAGGTTTCAATTTCAACATAGAATATCGAAAGGGATCAGAAAACCTTGTGCCTGACGCTTTGTCTCGAAAATACGGCGGCGAACTCTGCATAACTTCAAAGCCTGTTAGTCCTGTCATTGATTTTTGTAGTATAGATCTTAGCTCAACCGTTTTTCAAGACCAGGAATATCAAGATCTGCTTGCAAATCTAAAGAGCAACCAAGAATGCAATTTAAATTTTAAAGTTATTGATGATCGAATCTTTTACAACCCCTCCTTTGGAACCTATGATATATATGACGATATTCCTCAATGGAAACTTTTTGTGCCAAAACCATTGACTATTTCGTTGATCGCAGATGCACATTGTTCCCCCTCGGCAGCTCATTTTGGAGTAGCTAAGTCATTAGAGTACTTACGCAAACATTTCTATTGGCCTGAAATGAGTAAAGACGTGTCAGATTATATTAAAAGTTGCGAGGTATGTAAAGCTTCTAAAGCAGCGAATTACGTAACCCGGCCTGTGATGGGGAACTATATCGAAGCAAAACGTAACTGGGAACGAATATACATTGATTTCCTCGGTCCTTATCCTCGCTCAAAAACTGGAAATTGTTTTCTATTTGTCGTTCTTGATCAATATTCACGATTCACTTTATTACGTCCAATGAAAGAAGCAACATCTAAGAATGTAATTTCATATTTGAAAGAGGCGGTTTTTGATATGTTCTCCGTGCCAAAACACTTAGTCAGTGATAATGGAGTTCAATTTACTTCGAACGCCTTTCAAAATTTTTTAAAGGAAAATGGTATACAACATATCCGTACACCTAAATATTCACCTCAATCAAACATGTCCAAAAGAGTTAACCGATCTGTCTTAACAGCAATACGTTCATATATACGCGAAAATCATACAACTTGGGACAAACACATCAGTTCTATAGCGCTTGCTCTACGCAATTCAAGACATCAAAGCACGAATCAGTCTCCCCATTATATAATGTATGGTCAACATCACGTTAGTCATGGTTCACAGTACCAGCTGATTGATCTCCTACAACGCCTCGGGTACAAAGAAATCGGTATGTCAAACTCAGATCGACAAACTCTTGCTCAACATAATATTGTTCGGCATCTTAAAAAGGCATACAAAAGAAACGCTGATTTATACAATTTACATTCTAACCGAAGGAATTTCCAAGTTGGTCAGAAGGTATTCGTTAAAAATTTTGCTCAGAGCGATGCCACAAAAAACTATTCCGCAAAACTCGCTCCAAAATACCTAAAGGCATATATACTGAAACCAGTGGGAAATGTAGCGTTTGAATTAGGTGACGAATATGGTAAAGTTTTAGGCGTATTTCATGTCAAAGACATTAAGAATTAGATGCTTCTGATTTTTAATCGTTACGCCGTTAGTAAATTTTTCTAAATCCATTATTCCTTGTATTAAAGATTAGTGCCCGGCTCAATAATGAGACATCTCTCAGATGGGTCGTCCCCACGATTGTAAGCCTCCATATAGTATACCCGTACAGCCAAAGTGCTAACATTTCTTTAATACTAAAAACAAATTTCCCTAGATCAGCTGTGTCGGAGAAATTTCTCATAAATTTAATATAAAGTTAACTCATACAATCGTAAACTTGAAAGCTGAAAATATCGGATCGTACAAATATAGTATATCACGATATTCTAACAACAAAATTTCATTCATCGTATAATACTACTGTTACACAAACTACGTAATTCAATGGTACGAGTATTCGGACGAAAAACATTATCTTTCAACATGATGGCTGCCAATATAATCAACATGCATCTACATGCGGTGTGAGTTAACAAATTTTTTTTTGTAAAACATTATTTTTGTAGTTATTATTTATTTAATTTATTGATGGTTCATTTCCTATTTGAGAAATTTTAGATATTGAATATTTATTAAATTTTCATAATTATTGCTGTAGTATTTTATGGTCTTGTCATGCGCATGCGTAATTTGTACTTAGAATCAAAATTAGTATTTAGTTTAGGTAAATTTGAGAAATTGTTAAATTTTTGCTTGCTCTAATTCCTTTTAAATAGAAATTAAAGTTATTTATTTGCAATAAACCATCAACCTTGTTAAAGTTAAAATGGCTACATGATTGAATTTCATTTCAAAATTTTCGATTTCGATTTTCTTTGTATAATTTAAATATGGAGTAATCTTGCGAAACCTCATGGGAACTTAAGAGGACGTAAGTATATAGAAATGGTGAGTGAGTGGTTGCAAATTTTCTCTCCTTGTCGTATTTTTCTGCGGTTTACGTAATCATCAATTTTTATGATCTAACATTCACTGGAACCACCCCAGGCTGAGCAGCTGGTGAAATCGAACCGCGTTGAGAACATAAATGATGAAAAATAAATTTTCTATAACACAATGGATACCTATATGGAGGCCGTTGTGTTACAGACCAGACTGTCAGTAACATCTGAGCCAAATGTCACATCAAAATAATCATTAGTGTTTAGTATACGCTTGTCTTTCTGAAGTACATAAAGTGCATTCGGCGAGTTTTACAATGAGTGAAATTATTCAACAAAGAAGTTCCATTAAATTTTGTGTGCGGAATCAATTTTGTGGTGCCGAAACGTTCAGAATGTTGCAAAAGGCCTTCGCTGATAATTGTATGTCACGAGCAAGTATTTTTGATTAGTACAAATTGTTCAAAGAGGGTCGAGAACGTGTTGACGACGAACCACGTCTAGGACAGCCTTCAACATCAACTGATGATCAACACGTTAATAAAATCAAAGAATTGGTGCTCGAGAATCGACGATTAACAGTCAGAGACCTTACTGGCATCGTTGAAATATCGGGAGGATCAGTGAAAACCATTTTGAAAGATCATTTAGGCGTAAGAAAAGTGAAATCACGATTGGTTCCAAAATCACTCAATTTTATGGAAAAACAGCGTCGCGTCGACGTCTGTGAAACAATGCTTTCCGCCTACCAGGATGTCATGAAACGTATTATAACTGGCGATGAGTCTTGGATCTATGCTTACGACTTGGAAACAGACGATCAATCGGCCGAATATCGTGCCAAAGGTGAGCCGAAGCCGAAAAAACCACGTCAAAGCAAGTCAAAAATCAAGGTGATGTTGACAGTTTTCTTCGATTATCGAGGTGTGGTGCACTCCAAATTCCTTCCGACTGACCAAACTGTCAACAAGGAATACTATTTGAGTGTTATGCGTCATTTGCGCGAAGCTACTCGTAAAAAGAGGCCGGAATTATGGGTCGACAACTCTTGGTTTTTGCACCACGATAATGCACCTTCTCATACTGCATTGGTTTTACGTGATTTTTTCGCCAAAACTTCCACCCGTATCGTTCCGCAACCACTGTTTTCGCCTGATTTAGCTCCATGTGACTTCTGGCTGTTCAGCAAACTCAAACGACCGCTCCGGGGAAACCGTTTTGAGTCAATTGAAGACATTAAACGTGAATCGCTACGCGCATTGGAGGCTATTCCGGAAATTGACTTTAACAACTGTTTCGAAGATTGGAAAAAACGTTGGCACAAGTGTATTGAGGCCGGGGGGGATTACTTTGAGGAGGACGAAATAGATTTGGAGAAATAAATAAAGATCGATCTAAATTAATTTTAAAATTATGAACAAAGTCTTACTATTTTTTGCCCACAGTATTATCATGAACATTTGTTGATAGTCGCACTGTCGATACCATCGGATCTTTTGAACCATTTGTTCTTTAGATTATTTTTTTCAGAGATAATTTCCAAAGAATTAATATTTTCAAAATAGTAAGA
Organism: Nephrotoma guestfalica; assembly: GCA_963691935.1. Lineage (NCBI taxonomy): Eukaryota > Metazoa > Arthropoda > Insecta > Diptera > Tipulidae > Nephrotoma > Nephrotoma guestfalica. The sequence continues at coordinate 115,853,843 of OY829914.1, forward strand.
ATCTCGTGGCATGTCAAAAACGAATTGACTGTGTTCCTCACTGTCCGAGTTAGTTACACTTGGCACAGCATTGGCTTTTAAAAACTTATTAAATTCATCAGAAATCTCTTTAGGACAAGTAATCAATAGATTAGAGAAGTGATTGCAAATTTTGAGTATTTCAGATTTATTCTTGTTCCTACATAGAAGCTTGTCTACAGTTGTTTTCCAAAGTTTAGAATGATTCCGAATTAAGCCCTGAAATGGGAATTTTAACACCTCTAACGGTTTTATTAATCATTTTTGAAAAGGTTTTTAATAAAATATTTTAATTTACAGTTGTTAGAGTTGATTAGTGTGGCAATATGCAACTTTCTGGATGCTTTGATATTACGATACAAATGTTAAAAAATTTGGTAAATGCTCGCTGCTTTACAATCAGTTTCACCATGCAGCGGATTTCATTTTTCCACTAGAAGATAGTTTCTAAGCTTGCCATAATTAACGCGTATGGTATCGTAACGATTAACAGTTTCATTGGGTCGCCCCGCTTGGTAAACGGTCGAATATTAAGTGTAATTTAGTTATGGTCGGAAAATTGAGTTGGCAAATTATCTAAAGTAAAATGACTTATTGGAGGATTTTACAAACGCATAATCTAGACACGTTGACAATCCAGTAAGTTTGGTAAGCTGACGCACCCATTTAAAGCGAGCATAGATTGGTAATAAAATAATAATCTGTTAGCTAGTAGATTGATGTTTAGGCCACCAATTAGAATAGTATTGTCCTGCTTTAGAGATCGCAATTAATTCTCCATGTCAGATTAATGTCCAAAAACGATTGTCGAATCGTTCATGAAGCTACAAGACAACAAAAACACCAATACCACCAGAACGGTAATTATCGTTACAGCAGACTTTAAAGTGGTACTTAGATAAGTTTCATTCCATCGTTTTGGTAGAGTAGATCTAAATTCCTGATACAACAATTAAAACCAGCTTTGTTTTGACACTGGCTACATATCCACTAAAGAAATCGAAATTTGCTTTTAAGCTACGAAAATAATAAGAAAAACACTCACTAAAGTACATAATGGGTTGGGGAAAAATAAATCCATTATTTTTTCGCTAGATGGCTTTAGTGACATAATACTGTGGGCAAAAAATAGTAAGACTTTGTTCATAATTTTAAAATTCTTAATTTATTTCTCCAAATCTATTTCGTCCCCCTCAAAGTAATCCCCCCCGGCCTCAATACACTTGTGCCAACGTTTTTTCCAACCCTCGAAACAGTTGTTAAAGTCAATTTCCGGAATAGCCTCCAATGCGCGTAGCGATTCAAGTTTAATGTCTTCAATTGACTCAAAACAGTTTCCCCGGAGCGGTCGTTTGAGTTTGCTGAACAGCCAGAAGTTACACGGAGCTAAATCATTGGAATACGGTGGTTGCGGAACGATATGGGTGGAATTTTTGGTGAAAAAATCACGTAAAACCAATGCAGTATGAGAAGGTGCATTATCGTGGTGCAAAAACCAAGAGTTGTCGACCCATAATTCTGGTCTCTTTTTACGAATAGCTTCGCGCAAACGACGCATAACACTCAAATAGTATTCCTTGTTGACAGTTTGGCCAGTCGGAAGGAATTCGGAGTGCACCACACCTCGATAATCGAAGAAAACTGTCAACATCACCTTGATTTTTGACTTGTTTTGACGTGGTTTTTTCGGCTTCGGCTCACCTTTGGCACGATATTCGACCGATTCATCATCTGTTTCCGGGTCGTAAGCATAGATCCAAGACTCATCGCCAGTTATAATACGTTTCATGACATCCTGGTAGTCGGAAAGCATTGTTTCACAGACGTCACCGCGACGCTGTTTTCCAAAAAATTGAGTGATTTTGAAACCAATCGTGCTTTCATTTTTCTTAGGCCCAAATGATTTTTCAAAATGGTTTTCACTGATCCTTCCGATATTTCAACGATGCCAGTAAGGTCTCTGACTGTTAATCGTCGATTCTCGAGCACCAATTCTTTGATTTTATTAACGTGTTGATCATCAGTTGATGTTGATGGCAGTCCTAGACGTGGTTCGTCGTCAACACGTTCTCGACCCTCTTTGAACAATTTGTACCAATCAAAAACACTTGCTCGCGACATAAAATTATCACCGAAGGCCTTTTGTAACATTCTGAACGTTTCGGCACCACAAAATTGATTCCGCACACAAAATTTAATGGAACTTCTTTGTTGAATAATTTCACTCATTGTAAAAATCGCCGAATGCACTTTTTGTACTTCAGAAAGACAAGCGTATTCTAAACACTAATGATTATTTTGATGTGACATTTGGCACAGATGTTACTGACAGTCATACCAACATAGAAAAAAAAATATTTCAACGAATGGTTTTCCGCGCGAAATTTAAATTAAAAAGTCTTACTACTTTTTTCCCACAGTAGTATATCTCGTGATGTATTTGTCGCAGTGGACCAGACTTATACTCGATGGAAAGGGGGATTCATGTACTAAAAATTGATTGATCGATTCAGTTGTAATAACTCACAAGTGTCATGAGTATCAAGGATGGAGGAATACAAACAGAAAATTCGCTTTATTTTACAATTTTGCTTCGATAAAGGCAAAAACGCAAGTTAGACGGCTGAAATGCACTGGAGGGCCTATCGTCGAAAATGTCTATAAAATCCTAGAAATTAACGAAGTAGACCGGCATGCGAGCATCGCCCAGGAGCTGAAGATCGACCATAAACCAGTTTTAAACAATTTGCATAAAGCTAGCTTCAAAAATAACATCGATGTTTCGGTGCCGTACGAGATGACGCAAAAAAAACTTGTCTTGTATTTCCATCTGCGAATCCTTGGTCAAACGGAACGAAATCGAGCCATTTCTGAAGCGGATGGTGACGGACGACAAGAAATGGGTCACCTACGACAATGTCAACCGGAAACTAGCATGGTCGAAGGCTGGTGCAGCAGCCCACACGGCGGCCAAACCAGGATTGACAGCCACGAAGGTTTCGCTGTGTGTTTTAGTGGGATTGGGAAGGAAACATCTACTATGAGCTGCTGCACAATGGCCAAACGCTCAATTCGGACCTCTACTGCCAGCAATTGAACCGACTGAAGGCAGCAATCGGGCCGGAAGTGGCCAGAATTAGCCAATAGGAGAAGCGTCGTGTTCCATCAGGGCAACGCCAGCCCGCACATGTCCATAATGACTTGCCAGAAGCTCCGAGAGCTTGGTTAGGCAGTTATGGTACATAGTTCGGACCTGGCACCAAGCGATTGTCATCTCTTTTTGTTTTTGAGGCTGGTAAAAACTATAACTATCTCATTTTTTTGCTAATAGGAACAAGGCGTTTTAGAAAAGCGGCATAATGAAATTGCCTTCTGCATAGCAACGAGTTATGGAAACGTTAAATGAAAACGTTAACATTTAACACAATGAACTGAAATGTTGCCAACTGAGCGACAACTTACACGAATAAGCAATTAACACGTACAGTGCGCAACGGCTTTCAACTTGAATTTGAGACTAAATCAGATTTAATACTTAACTAACATATAATTTCAGAGTAGTTTCCCTCCTCCGTTTCGTGACAGTTGAGAAAATATCATTCAATGAATGAATACGATGAACTCTAATCCAACGTTTTCCATTAGTACGAGTATATTTACGTGTTTTGTGCTAAAATACTTTTCTTTCAATAAAAACTTTACAATAAAGTTGATGAGTTAGATGTTTTTGTGAACTCCCTCAACTGATACAATACCATCATAAGTGATCTCCGACCCATTTTTTTAACTGTAGTCCTTTTTCCACCTTCAAGTACCTACATGTTTCGTCGGCAAGCCACAGAACGATATCACAACTGTTATTTCATTAGTTAGGTTTATCAATTTCGGCTCTCTGCCGCTATTATGACTTTTAATTTATCGATAGATGGCAGCTTTCTCTCCAAACGTTTCAGGTGAATCATAACATCAGATAAGTTGATAGCACTGGTTCTGGGTTCGATGCATCATCATCAGATTCAACAATTGAATGATGTGATGTAGAACTAACATTCTTCAGCTAGCCAGTTAGCGGAGCGGTTTTGAATACACTGTAAAAGATGATCAGATATACACGCACACTTAATGTGACAAAATTTTTCATAGGTAATTAGGTAAAGGTAAGTAACTTTCACTCCGGGGTTCCGAGCTTCGGTGATATATGACGCACACATATTACAAATCGCCATCTTTATATATACATATAATTCTTCTGCACGTGTGTATGTCACTGAACTCCTCCTAAACGGCTGGACCGTTATTAATGATTTTTAATGAGTTCCTGGATGGTTTAGATTCACAATGGGACCTGGGAGGTGGCGCTGCGATTGGGTTCTAGGAAATTTTACTTTTATTTTTGGACGAATTTTTTTTTTAAATTTTTAAGATTTTTCGCATATCAGAACATATAACACCAAAATTTCACTCTCTCCCAACCACCCCCAATCAGTATATATCTGTACGTGTCTAAGTCACTGACCTCCTCCTAAACGGACAAGTTTTTTTTTATTTTTTTAAGATTTTTCGCATATCAGAACATATAACCCTAAAATTTCACCCCCACCACTCCCCAATATTTTATAAAATGAAAAAAAACATAAGTTCATGAATAATTGACCGTTAAAACGTTCTGAAAAGTTCATGAATAATTGACCTTCTGAGAATAATTCATAGTTATGTTTGTGTACCATACGTGACGCTATTCGACGTATGCATCAATACACACACAAGTTATTTGCGTCGTAGCTCGGCACTGTTTTGACATTTCAATTTTTCATCGCTGTTTCGATATTCCATGTACATATCATATTTGCGTACATATTAAGTGTATTATTTATCGACAAAACATTTGAAATAAGCTTTTAAATCAGAAATGAAGTGACACTGCCCTTACACATTTGCACAAAGTATGTTTTTAAGTATAAACATACTTTGTGCAAATGTGTAAGGTGCAGTGTTGAAGTGAATACCTTCCATGATCTTCCATGAAATTCAATTATACCGGGTGTTTGCGCGATGTACTTGCAGGCGCTGTCGTTTATGTGTTCTGTGTGTATCGGTGCGTCTTGACTTTCATTTGCACGTGTGTTTGCAACCTTGTTTTTTAAATTTTAATTGCTCGTCAATTGATCTTCGGTCACCATTATTTAACCGACGAGTGCGGACTATTTCTGAATTCCGTTTGCGTCGACCAATATTTCCTTCTCGTTCTTTAATCAATACACAACAAATAAATATAAGTAACTTATTTGAATTTTATGGATGTTATAATTTGTTGAACAAACGTTGATGTTGTTTATTTTCGATGAGCCGTTTAACATTCCGTAAATTTTATAGATCACTGAAGGCACATGTATACCGGGTGTTTCTTTTAAACTGAGACGATCAAATATCTCGAAAAATAGCCACTCTACGGAAAAAATGTCCATAATCAAAATTTAATCATACCGCGGGGGAAATACATTAGTGCAAAAAAAAATAGTCCTCCACTCCCCGCTTTGTAGGTGGGGCAGGGGTAACTTTTAAACTAAGATAGGAAGCCATATTTTTATTGCAGATACGGATTCTACGACTAAAAGTACGCATGATTTGAATGAAATATTTTGTTCGGTTCATGATAAATGGCGTTGTAATCGACGAAATTCATATTTTTTCAATTTCTCCTTCTTAGAACACACGCATTCGATTCTGCAATACGTTTGAAATAAAAAACATCACGTTTTCATTGGAAATACTCGAAATTCGTCATCAAAACAATGAATGCATATTCAAATACAAAGATGAATCAGCTGGGTTTACTGTGCGTCTAGAAGTACTGAATTCTCCGCCAGTACCATTGAAAACACTATTGGCTTGGCTGGAGTCACACTTCAATTAAAATTGTTTTTGCGTAAAATTCGTAAATTCATTTTTGCTTCCAAATGACATCATTTGGAACAACAAAAATCGTTCAGAATGAGGATGGTCGCAATTATGAATCAACGTTCAAGATGTCGGGGCAAAATTCTTGCAAATCTGCGTTCTAGGCGATGAGCAGCAACAAATAAACAAACACTGCCAATATAACCACATCGAGTAGATGGAGGAACGATAAATTGTGGCGACTTGGAAACTGTTTTGGCGAAATCGCAACCAGTTGGTCCAGTTGTTCAATGCCGTTTCAAACAGACTGCAAAACAACAACTACATGATCGTCATCAAATCAGACAACGTACCACCTGGAGAGCACACAGGCCAATACAATGCACCAAACGTTATTGAAGTTACAGTTGTTATGGTTGACGACGCATACGAACGTCGAGATACGCGGATCTAATGCAGAGATAACACGGTGCAGATAATTCAAGACAGTCATCGTTCTTACAACGCTTTGCAATATCCATTAATATTTTGGGAAAGAGGAGATATCCATATCATTTCAACACAAACAAAAAAAATCGAGCGACAGGTACAATTTATCGATTGATCAGACATTTACACACATACAACAAACAGCAATATCATTTTTGCAATCACATTATTATACTTACCATCAATCTGACGAAAAGTACCGCCTCTTTCGCCGAATGTGCCAATGACAAGCACCAAATATCCCCCGGCCATGATACGAGAATTGAACGACACAGAATAGCGAGCAATTGCACTCATTTTTTAACTTTGCTTTGGGCAACAGTAAATCACACATTGAACGAAACGAAAACGTCAAATGTCGAAAATTTGAATATCGAAAAAACGTTTGCTGAACCCGTTAATAGCAGGCAAGCCAACGTTCGGGGAGACCAACGTCTGTCGGGTCCTGTCGGGTTTTGGTATATATTTGGCCCAGTATTATTTAGGGGAATTTATTGCAACAATATTATACTATTAACGAGCTGATGCAGATAATTAAAAGATATACGAATTGTGACTATTGAAAATTAGTTTATTATTCCACGTGACTTAATTTCACCTTTCAACAACTTAGGTAATTTCATTTTTTGGTATATTACAAAGGGTGCGGCATCTTTTGGTTCGTTTTTGAACTAGCAATTCGTTTACAAAAAGGCCTGGGTATGAATGCCTACAACCAATTGGTTCAAGAATTGAAGGCAGTTGACCATCCATTGCGCTTCCACTTCGCTGAATGGGCTAATTCTTGGTTGGAAGAAGAAGAGCATTTTTACCAGAAAATCATCTTTTCCGACGAAACTCATTCTCACTTCGGCGATAATGTGAACAAGCAAAAATGCCGTATTTGGGGCACAAAAAATCCACACGTAACAATTGAGAAGCCAACAAAACCCAAAACGAGTTACTGTTTGGTGTGGAATATAGTGGCGAAAGGCATCATAGGGCCATTTTTCTTCGAAAATGAACAGAGTCGAACTAACTGACTTTTTATTCCCTACGATTGAAGAGGAAGACTTGGCCGATATTTGGTTTCAACAGGACCGCGCCACTGAGATATCAAGTCGTTTCTTTATTCACAGCCCTCTTATCGAGCTTTTGTCACCCAACATACGATGTAACAAATGAGCTTGAGCTCAACATGGGAGGGTATTAGCATGGAGTGGATTTGTTTTTTGAAAGAATCTGAGGTTTTTATGCCTAATGGAAGTACTTTTTTGTTGTTGATGTTAATTTATAATGCTTCCATATGTGCTTTTCCTCTACTAAAATTGTTATGTCAATCTATCAATCAATAAATCTATGTATCTGCCCATTTTTATGTAAACTGCTCTGATGTCAGTGTTTCCTCGAGTTCCTTTTTATTGCTAATTTTTTCATTAACATAGTCCATCCTCAGGTATCTATGGGAGTAGTCATTTCTTATGTGCATTAACTATGCCACGTTCAGCCTTGGTTTGAAACGATTGGTGGATGACATTTGTTTTCCTTGTACAGCCCCAGAAATAAATACCGTAAGCCCACACACGTTTTAGAATTTTCCGATATAGTTTGCAATTTATTATGAAAAGGTAGCTCAGAATTTCTTCCTGAGCCATTCTATTTTGCTGTACTTAATATTTGACCTGTTCGTAAATTTGTTGCCGTTATTGGATAGGGAATTTGCTTTGAGTGTGGTTCTACGGTATCCAGTTGACCTTTTTGTTAATGAAGTTTATATGATCAGATTTTGTTTATTTGAATATTATTCGCCATCTCTTCGTGAAAATACTGACAATGTTAGTGGCTCTTTGCAATTTGCTTCTTCTATGTTGTCAGTCAGTGCTCAGATAAACGTATCATCCGCAGACGTTGATGCCTTTCCTTTACGGTTGACAGGTCCGAGGCATATGGAATACATAAAGTTGGTCCCAGAACGCTATCTTACGGTAATCCTGATGATATTTTCTTTGTTTCAGAGTATTCTCCTTCAATAATTTAACTTGAGTGTTAGTTAGCTATTTAGTATTTGATAAAACTATTTTCATAAGCATTTTTGTAATTTATATTTTAGGCATTGAACCAAATTTTCTCAAAGGCTTGTGCTACCAAAAAACAGTTTAAAGTGTAAGGTCGTGTTGTTTAAATCTTGTTTGCGCTTTCAAAGGAAATACTCTTCATATTTTTCCTTCATATTGTTACAATAATAGGTGCGTGGTCCAAAATAACCCGCTCTACTTCTTTCTCTGATTATGGAACTTGATCCAAGTGATTAAAATAATATCCCACAGTCTTCTTTAATTAGGTTGTATCTTGGAGTGCAATATTGACGATAAATTAGATTCTCTATTGTATATTCTTTTTGAAGTGACTACTACTTTTTTTCCTAAATATTAGCTGTATCCATATATGTTAAGATAAGAAATTGTAGTAAAATGTGTCTTTTGTTTAGCCTGCCGAAGTGTGACGTTCCACGCTTCTTGATATATTTTGAAAATGTTGGTATCTGTCGGTGTATCCTATCGACAATGTCTTTCGAAATAAGTGGTTTTGGCATTGCCACTTGCGAGGTTTAGTTTCCTCTTTGGTGAAAGTTTGATTCATTTTTCCAGTATTCTTAGATTTTGTTTCTTTATCTTTGTAGCTCCTTAGCTACTTTACATTCTCCTAGTTTCTTATGTGTGGCTTCTTTTATACATTTTGTAGCAATAACTTGTCTTACCTAACCTTCTAATCGGGCATTTTTGAGGAAAATATTTTCCCGACACATTTATGATTAAATCCTTGACATTTTTGACACCGCGTGGTATTCGGTTCATTTCGGTTTCTCTTCAATGGCTTTATTTTCACTCTCATACAAGAATTGTCTTGGTGTTGTAGACATTTTCCACTTTTTCTTTGTCATTAAAAGTGAGCATAAATGGTGATGATTGGGACTCATTGCTCAGTTTCGATTTTTTGCTTAATGATATTCACAGCATTTTCTATTTGCATTTCCTTGTGTTTGAGATCCTAAATAATTTCCTCATTTGCGTAGATTGGGTGAACCATAGCTTTGACTGGAAGAAGATTATTGTCCTCATAGCCAAATCGTTGATGCCCCTCGAATTTTAATTTTGTAACCAAAGCTCTATAGGTTTCAGAATCTACAACATTATTTTTCTAAATGCCATTATTTAAAGCTGAGTTTATACAACGGCTGTTGAAACTAGTAACTCTTGAACTAGTTGGGGTTTAAAGATAAGCTAACTTCTAGAAACCCAATTTGTTTCTCTTTCTAATTCCATTTCATCGTTATGGAATGGATTAATGTCATCATCGATTGCAGGTTTAGGTTTTAACTGATTGTTTGAGCATTTTATTTTCTTTAAAATTTAATTATTTTTTTACTTTATCTGCAACAGAAAGATATTGGTGATCTTGATAGTTGGGCGCTTCGTCCAAATGGGTTAAGCAATGCTTGGCTTACTCCGGAATTATTTGGACCAGCCTCCGATATGTATTTGTATTCTTCCTTGTTTTTGCCGAGTTATACCTCTAGCAGTTGGTCTCTGGTAGGATTACCTAAGAGTACACAGACAACCGATGCCATATTTATATACATGAAGATCGTGTGACGGATTGTCGATAACTTTTATTTATAAATCCTTAAACTCACGCTCAACCAAAAACCTTGTTTTACATCATCGAAGCTCCTTTTGCAAATTCGTGTTTCATTTCAATTCGATCCATAATGAACACGCGGCAATGAACGTAAAGTTCTCTATTCATTACTCATTAGTGTTCCCCTAACTTTTACGGGTTGTTGTTGTTTTTAGCGCATAGCTACCATCAAAAACCACAACTCTAACTTCTGAAATCCCTAAACGAAAACTAGATCTAAAAAGTAGGTTAATCTAAATGATCGCCTCTTACAGTAATTTCTTTATTTACTTACCGCCTTCATCTAAGCCCTTATATCGATATCACTCGATTTTCTCAAACATCCGTGCCAAATCCAATGAAATTCACTACCAAATTGCATAACAATATGAAAATATTTATTCATTTTCCCAATCACTTCTCGCTCTGCAGTTGTAATAACCATTTATTTAAATATACATAATAATCGGACGAGAAATTTGATTTGTCTGACGGCCTGATTGGTTATTCAGTTTGTTTAACTGACGAATGTTTGAACAATAATAATATTAGTAAATTATTTATGACGAAACATAAAAAATATATTCGTATTTTGTATACATATGGACGTAACTCTGATTAACTCTCCAGCTGTTTGACAACGTATCGAGGTAAAATAAAAGCGGCTCGATGAATCTCTGTCGAATAATATCGTAATTTCATTTTGTCAATTTCTTCTGATGTAAATTTAGTAACTGGATCATCTAATTTCGCATTAACGTCTAATGAGCCAATTATAAATCCAATCTGTCCACATGGATACGATGGTACAGCACACACGGCATACGTAGCTAATGGAAATTGTGTTCGACAATGGGCCAGAGTACTTTGTATCATGGGCATATCGGTCCAGTAAGTACCACCCTGCGAACATATAATACCGTTGCCACGTAACGCTTTTTTCATCAAATTAAAATATGTCTCTTGGAATAGTGAAACGGCCGGTCCAATTGGATCACTACTATCTGTGATTATCACATCAAATTCATTTTCATGATTTTTCATAAATTCAAATCCATCCCCTATTGTCAGATGCAGCTTTGGTGAATCAAATCCACAGGCCATAAACGGAAGATACTGTTTTGATAAGTCCACAACTCGTTCGTCAATTTCAACTTGATACACTTCTTCTACTAGAGGGTGTTTTACAACTTCGCGCGCCACACCACCATCTCCACCACCAACGATTAACACTTTTTTAGGACTAGGATGTGCACACAATGGCACGAATGAAATCGTCTCTTGATACGAAAATTCATCGTTTTCCGTACACTGAATAATCCCGTCCAATATTAGGACACGCCCATGATGTTCTCTGTAAGTAAAATAGGTCAAATGATTACTCTAAAATAATCTATTTTTTACGAAATAGAGACACGTCCAGTTAACCAAATTATATTTCTAAATTAAAAAAAAATAGTACACGTACAATACAATGCGGAGATTGCGATAATGTTAGCATGCTTATACTAAACGTGGCATTGTGGCAGTATCATTTATTCCAATTGGCAACATACATTTTCATTATTATCTAAAATAATAACGTTGAATTATGTTCCGACTTGCTGTAAAAAGACGATAGAGATAAGGAATATCCGAATGAATTAAGAGTTCATAATATGTGTTTGTAAATCCACCACTTGAAAAAGAAAGCATCATTGATGTCTATTCCAATTTTATCGTAAAGTTATTGAACTCTGAAAATGAGAAATCCAATATTGTGTAGTTGTCCTAGATAAATTTATCAGATTACATGACTCATGTAATATAAAGACGGCACCAAAGATGAATAGACTCTGATTACAAAAAAAATTGTCAATTAAGTTTTATGACGGTACGGATGGATTACCAACTTCACTAAATTGGGAAAGTCATGGAAATATTTGGTCGGTCAATAAATTGATAAAGTATATATTTTGAATAAGTCTTAAAAGATTAAAGACATTCCTAATAACCAAGACAGACTGTGATTTAATAATTCCAATTTACAAAAGTTTAGACCACTTTAATTTTGCTGAGTTATCTACAGAATAAAATGTTTTTTTAAGTATTCTGGACAAGCCCAAATCACCCTTGGCTGAAGATTTATGCCCCTATTATGGTTCTCGCCTCACCATCGCTTCACCACTCTTTCGCCGTGATACTTATACTAAATTCGTTCGAACTGTCAGATCAAAAAGATTTGATCGGATTCAGCTGTCAGATCAACATTTTTGACATTACAAATTTTTTTCACACAAAAATCTTGATCTAACAAATCGGCTAGATCAATTTTAAAAAATCTTGATTTTTTGTTAGATTTTTACGCATACATATATACAAAAGTAAACGTCACAACATAACATCAAAACAAAGACCCCGCGCCATTTGTACAATTCAGTTTTAAATTAATAAATTTTAAATTAATTTTAATAAATTTATTAAAATTGTATGGATAATTTGTAATTTTGTGCGACGTATTTTCAAAATATCTTGTGTGTTTTTGCTTTTAATAGATTTATTAAAATTTTAAGGATAATTTGTAATTTTGTTTGTGCGACGTATTTTCGAAATATCTTGTGTACTAAAATGTTGTGTTTATGTGCGAAATTATATAATTTCTTATGCTTTTAATTGAAAATTATTGATAAATAAATTAATTAAATTGAGAAATGGGAGACACTATATTGAACATTTTAATTCTTTGCTATATAATTTTTTATTATACCGATGCTAACAAGGTGAAATGATAAACCCGCCATTTATAATAAACAATTTTTTGTCTTTCTTTTCACAAATATTACTACAAAAGTCGATCAAATTTCTTTCATATTCGTTTACATAAAATCCGGTCAAATTGTTGTTGTAAAAGCAAACGAATTTGGTATTAGATTCGTGTGAGCAATATTTTAGTATTATGGTTCTCACCTTTATTTTGGCGAGAGAGAGTATGTGTCGCCGCATTATTTTTGGTTGTTATTTGTTCTTGTTATTATGATTCTCGCCGTGAGAGCGATGTGAAAGAGTGATGTGTAAAAAACGATCGCCTAAAATTTTTAGGTGATGAATGTAATGTAGTACGAATAAAGTTTTTGAAGGTTACAGGACAAATAAAAAATAATGGCTAAAAGCGATTATGTAAGTTTTTTTCAATAATTTTTACGCTTATAAATAATTTGTTTACCAATTTTATATATAAATATATATATATATATATAATATATATATATATTTATATAATATATAATATATATTTATATTTATATATATAATATATATATAAAATTGGTAAACAAATTATTTATAAGCGTAACAATTATTGAAAAAAAACTTACATTATCGCTGGTAGCCATTATTTTTTATTTGTCCTGTAACCTTCAAAAACTTTATTCGTACTACATTACATTCATCACCTAAAAATTTTAGGCGATCGTTTTTTACACATCACTCTTTCACATCGCTCTCACGGCGAGAATCATAATACAAAAATATATATACGGCGACTCACCGTCGCCTAGTGACGCGTAGGCGAAAACCATAATAGGGGCATTAATAAAATCACACAAAAATGTTACACGGAATGTAGCGTATCTTTCATCCGGCTCAATGGTATTTCTTAATTAAAAATCACCGAGATTGTGCAAATCGACATTCTATAAAAAAAAACTGGAACATGCTGTTTCCGCACATTCCAATGAATTGCACTTCGAATTGATTGACTGAAGTTTCCGGTGCTCCTTTCTTTCGCAAAGGCAATCTATTAACTTCGTGAACATGTGTGATTTACTTCAACATGTGACAATTTGACAATGTATTTGTAAGGATCCGCGCCGTTATTGTAAGAGTCAATTTTTTTGACAGTAAACAAAAAAAAATACGCTAAACAAAAATTTTTTTTATTAAAAATTTTGCCACACGCCCATATAAGTTTTTTTAAATTTATTCGTTCCACGGATGATCACAAGCAATGAATGAAAGAATACGATTCGCTCATTAAAAACCATACGAGAAACTAGGTCAATCCACCAAAAATCGAAAGGTGAGTATGGAATCGATTACACAAAAACGTTCAGCCCTGTTTAAATCATCAGAGTCAACCGATCCGATATGTCGGTGGCACCGCAGGAATGTGCAAACCATACAACAGCTTATAAAGCCAACAACGGCTTGATTGCAACGAAGAACGAGGAAGCAATTCTCCTGGTCATTGAACACTTGCGCATTGAATTCGAGATCGAGGTATTTGAGTTCAAATGTTTCTTTGGGGAGCTTGAAATCGAACAACGATCAAACTGGTATTCATGTGAAACAGCAGGCGTAGTGCAAAAGGTACTCAACCGTTTTGACATGGCGGACTGCATTGCTGTTGCAACCGCATGCATAAAAATCCGAAATTCTATAGAGGACCAAGCAAATACTCGTAGATGTGCGATATAATTTCGTACGAGAGGTATGAGGATGAAACTTTCGTTTTGGATTACGTGGCAAAGTCTGCGCCATTTTTTCGACTCGGCCGGCGTACTCCATTGTTAGTCAATAAAACACCGCCTTGAAGTTATCTCATACTTTTATCCCATGATTTTTTATAAAATACCACTGGCAACACAAGTGTTAAAAACTCATCTCAGACTTAACACTTTATGTACGTAATACGTAATTCTCATCCCACAATTTTGACTTTTTGATTTTCCTATCCCATACTTTTTGTTTTTATTCAAAGTAAATTTTACTTCAAACGACGACACATAAAGTTCCGCCGATCGTGGGAATTCCCGCTAATCGAATATACGTGACACGAAAAGTATCATCATTCCAGATTAATTTTTAATTGCTTAAATTCGAACAATATTAAAGACCGCTAACTCAGTTATATAGCTGAAATTCTCACGATCAGCGGTCGTCATACTCGCTCGGTAGATAGCCATACGAGTCCAGAACTTACCTAAATCAATAAATTTGTGTACCTTTTAAACCCTAAGGCTGGATAATTTTTCTACTTTTAACGGTACCGATGCGTTTCCCGTGTTACGTATATTCAAATAGCACGAATTCGTCATAAATTGGCCAACATGGTACAGAAACTATTGGCAATGAAAAATTGATGGACCTTTTCAAAGGTTGGAATATCAAAGACCGCTACTTTTCAACGGAACCGATACGTGGGCTCGAGACAAGCACACAATCTTGTTGTGAAATCGGTCGACCCTCTTCAGGTACAATTTGTTTATTTTAAGGATTTCATTTACAAAAATTCAACTTTGAAGTAAAATATTACAATACTTTGAATAAAATCAAAAAGTCTGGGATGAGAAATAATTAAATATATAAAATTTAAAAAATCTGAGGAGTTTTTAACACTTGTGGTGCTAGTGGTATTTTATAAAAAATCGTGGGATGAAAGTACATAGGTATAACTTCAAGGCGGTTAAAAAACGCTTTCATTAAAAATCTTGTACCACACACCTGTGCAGCATTAGATTTTTTATTTTATTTGTTCAACAGCGAATTAAATTGATCGTTGGAAAACCATCAAGATCCAGGTTAATGGACAATATAATATAATGGACAAAAACCAAAAACGATAATTAAAAACTGCAAAAAATCACATGGTTAGTTATACGTTGAATAGCAGAGGATATACACAATAACAACTTCCTTACCAACGTCAAGCAATACAAAGTAGAAAGGGGTAAAATGGAACGGGATATAACCAGGCTATTGAACCTATATATTGGGTATATCTGTGTCACTCAGCATATCACACATTTGATGAATACAATTATTATGGCAGCTACCTGCTGAGAGAAAAAAGCCAAAGTGTTGCTTGAGCCAAAGGCGATAAGAGATTATAGGCTTAATTAATTATTAACCGAGTTTGCCCAAAGCTTGGAAAAGATTATTTAATTATTAAATGACGGAGTTATCAACCATGTTTGGCGTTACAATATTACCACTACAATGATATATATTAAGGATCTTGTGCTATTGGATTTCAGTAAAGTACTGGACGTTGATTATATTGTTCAATGTTAAAAACTCAAGCATCAATCTTGATTTTCGTTCTCAGCATTCTATTTTCACACTTAACACATACACATCAACTTGTGTAAATTGGCAGCGATATTTCTGCAGAAATGATATATCTAGTAATAAGTGTATCAGGTCTTGCCTTATGCGTATCTTTGCAGGGAAATTGGAAAATAACAAAACATTCTACCCTTATTATGGGACAATTTTTCTCGATTAAAGCTTCGAACCACCGAACAAACGGCACAGTGGTTACTTTGGCGTTTGGATCGGGAGGTACCGAGTTCGAATCCTGATAGGGGCAGAATGCAAAAGGGAATTTTCATCATCTGATTACGATCGGTGATGGAAATGAACACAACTATGACCCCCTGTCGGAGGAGTGCACAACTCATGGGCCGACCTATCTTCCATACCAATAATATAGGCTAGCATGGAGCAATGCAATGTGCAGTTGGATCTACGTAAATATGACCTATAGCCGTACGTGGCAGGCAATGCGTAAGGTAGGACGTGAAAAGCGAACCGCGAGAGTTGGGAATGCTTCGGCCACATAACAGATTGCAAATATTAAATCATAAAAAAGCTTCAATTTGAAATAAAATGTAAAATGCTAATTTAAATTATCTTAGTGATCTTCTGGAGAACAAACATTCTTGAAGCCTACGTATTATGGGTATTTGAACATTGACTTATTCTGAATCGAGAGTTATGCTGGGTTATCTTTTCATTGTGTCCTCACATAATTTGATGTCTCTGTATAACCAACCTGGTCTGTTGAAGTTCACGACCTTGGTATTAACTACCGCTCACTTGTTGTATTGCTTCCGAGTTGAGCCCCTCTGTCACGAACAAGACTACCTAGTGATTTTCGAGACTATTATCGTGCTAATTTAGTCTCTCATGTATTATTATGTTCTCCGAATCTGACGTGTGTCAACCTTGGACCACTCACCAGCATGGGAATATGATTAAATTAATAAATAACCGTTATTATTTAACCTCTCATCTCCCAAATAATCTGGTACTTAAAGCGAAATACCGGTTTAGGCTCCTTTAGAGAATAACGGATTTGATTAATCGAGCTACAAATGAATATTATGAAGAAAAACTTGGAACGCATCTCAATGATCGCATATCAGCACAAGGTTAATGGGAGAAGGAAAAATCAGAAGCAATCATTTTTTCTATTCTTGATACATCGAACGTTCTTCAGTCTGATGATCTCATCGTGCGGAATCTTTTTAATAAATTCTTCTTCGAGGTTTCAATTTAGGTAATAGCATTATTAGGATTGACTGTACCCCAGCTGAAGAAATTCAAATTAAATATGCTTTGGAAGACATCTATCTGTCTCTTTGGGCCTGTGGTTTTAACAACTCATATTATAGTTCCGGGCGTATTTCCGGAATCTCTAAAACTAGCTATTACATAAGAAAAATAGTAATACCGACCGGAAAAGGCATTTAAAAAAATTGTTTTAGAAGTTTTGCAGGTTACTAAATACAGCTGCTCAGTTGCAACAAATTTGTTAGAAAAAAAACTTAGGACAGAACTGGTACTTTTGAATTTCGTTGATGTTTATCATGGGTTAAATAACAATAACAAAGTTGCTGGGTTAATTATTGATGTTACCAAATACAGTTAATCGTTCTATTAACTTGGCATAGCAGGTATTCATGATAGTGCAGTGGCCTTGAGTTGATCCTACCTTGAAAGTCGACCTCAGAAAGTACTGGATCCTCAAGGTTTGGGTTTGGGGTCTATTTGGTTTCTGGTTTATATTATTCACTTTTGAGAATGCATTTTGTGGGGAAGATGCCTGCCTTTGCAGATCACACCGCATTCTCATAATTCGTTTAATCATGGAAACAGCATCAACAGTAACCGTTTAAGTAACCAGTAACCATTTAACTGTGTAGTAGATTCCTGTAGCAGTCAATGAATTATCATTCTGAAGAGCCGGTATTTTAAATATTTCTTTGTTCTTTCTAGATGCGAACATCACCTTCATGCATGACCCGTGTTCAGGTGTTTGTTGTGCCCATATGAAGGTTTATATTCGAAAGATGTACCTCCTCAAGGCCTTTTGTCCAGGAGCATTACATAAAATTGCCTATCACACCCTTTTGGGATCGGTGTCGAGCTATGGAATTTTTCTGTAGAGTGGTGTTTCTTTCCAGGTTTTCAGTAATTTGATTGTGCTTCAGAAAACCATAATTCGTATTTTTTAGGGGAAAAGTAGAAGAGAGCATAGGTTCCCAATATTTGTAGAATGGGAGCTCATCGGAGGATATTTATTTGTCTTTAAATTCTGCGCATTTTTATGTTGAAGCAGAGTACTTGGACATATGGAAAAGTGATCAGCAATATTTGCGATATACGGAACTTTGTGCGCTTAGGTTCACGCGGAAAGTATATTGTCCGAGGTTCTATACATAGAATAATTTGGAGGCATTCAGATATGGATATTACCCATGAATTAAATGAACCAAAGTTGCTAAATCAATCACCTTATTCGAACAACCACTCTACGTTTAATAGAAAAACCAACAAACATGTTTGATAATCCTATTAACAATATGATACGAAAATTTAGGAAAGAACAGGTCGATTCTGGCTTTCCTATCGGAATAAGGAATTCGGAAAAATATTTACATAGCGATTTTGTCAAAAATATCATTTTCTTGCCTACTGAGAAATCATGTTTCATTTAAATTTTTATAAAAATTTACACCAATTGCTTACCATACAGAGTATGTCAAAAAAATTTTTGCGACAAAAATATTATGAAAATATTTTTCCTAATTTGGAAAGCCAGTATCGACCGGCTGATGTAGCGAATTCCAGACTAACCACTCTACTAAATATTAATCATCACCCCTCTATCGCTGTAATGTTATTGTCGTGTCAATGGCATTAAAAACTTTCCACTCCGAAACTTTACATTCATGAAAACATTAACATACTACATATACTGTATAGGTACTGTAACCTAGATCTGCGCAATTATACTCGCTAGGCTCACATGTCATGTACGATGCATAAAATACATTTTTTTCATAATATTTACACTACGTACACAGAAAACACTACAAAACATAAGTGTCTAATCAACTGGTTGTAAATTAATCTGTCATCCGAGATAAACTCACGAGTACGACGATTGATTAATAAAATTTCAAACTTACGTATCCAAAATCTTAATATCCTGAAACTTCGATTTCTCTTCATGTAAAATTTCTTTGATTTTGAGCGAAAAACTTTGCCCCGGCCACAATTCGGACCGTTCACTAAACCAACCATTTAATATGGAATCCATGTTTTACACTTTATTAAACACTCAATTAAAAATTTAAATTAAACAAACAAATAAAATGGAATATGCACAGTAAGAAGTTTATTTAAGTGGATACTTGGAAAAGTATTAAAAGAAAATGCCAAATAATTAGGGAAAAAATTGTTAGAATTAATTAGCAGAACAAAAAAATCACAATAGCGCACGTACACGTGCTAAGCTTGAATGCCGTGCTGATGCCGTCACAATTTTCACAATAAACTACTACGCACACCACAGTAAAATTGTAAAACATGAATTTGTTTTTACGATTTTCCATTGTTAATGGAATGTGCGATTGTGGTTGTGGACAATGTGGTAACAAAAATAATACTGGAGCGCTGTAATCAGAAAAGAGACAACAAGTAGTAATATCGTTCTGCATTATCGACAATCATAACACATGTTAATTTAATATTTTACGTATTGTATTTATGAATTAAATTTATGTCATTAAATTAATTGAACAAACCAACTTAAATAATGGTGTTTATGTATTTTTTGTAATTTATAGTGCAATTTGTCTATAAATAATGTATTTTTATAATGTTTGACGTTCAGAATGACGTTTGACGTATCCCACTTCCAGTAAGCATGAGTTTGAAAATTTTAAGACTGAGATACATCAATATTTCCCTGTTTGTAAAGTTAGTTTTATTAAAATATTTGTTTCCGTTTATCGCAGTTTACTAATAAAACATGTTAAAACAGAAAATTATTAAAGAATATAAAAAATTGTGATGAACTCGATTAATAATCAATTACAATTTGATATTCGAACGATAGGAACCGATTGAATTGCGCCAACAACTCAGGTTTACTTCTCAACAACAACTTTACACGTCGCACCACAGCCAATGTTGTAATATTGCCCATTCTAAAATCAAGCATCGTATTTAAAAATGCCGCGTATACGTATGGCTTGTGGCGAAAATATCGTTTTAAACGTTCCAAATAGAAGACGGCATCCAATAAATTACTTATCATAATCCGATTATACACGTACGGTTCACCGGCGGCACTGCTCGTTGACGAGATGGAAGAATCGTCTGAATCGTATTCACATTGAACCGGACCATGATGTTTAGGATTTTCGTAACACGTTCCTAGTCGCGATTACAAACCTAGAAATATATAGGCATTTACGAATTATTTTTAATCATCAAAATAGTACAGCACACGAACCACAGAACGTGATGATCAGTTTTATTTCGATAATTATCTTATCACGTCAAAAATTAAAGTGAAGACAAAATTTGCAGTTTCGAATAAATGTCTCCAAGAACGGTATATTCCGTATTTGTATTAGTTTCAGTAAATGGAATTATTTTTATGAATGAAATATTATAAATTTTAGCATTGGTGTGCAACCTTTAGATATTAAAAAATCAGTGGTCATCTTGTAGGTCTATTATAACTAAATGATTATTCAATCTTTAATGCACTGGGTGTACAAATATATTTCCGATCTTTTTTAGTGAAATAAAAGACATTAGTTTGTATAGAAAATGAAAGAATGTTCTATTCAAAGTATGCTCCTTCGGAAGCTCTAACTTTCGCCCATTGTTCAGGTAATAAACGGATTCTCCGAAGGAAGAAGTCTGGTTGTTTTTCGAGGCGATCCAGTCATCGACCCATTTTTTGACGTTTTCATGTGAAGTGAAGTGCTGCTGTGCCAGGGCTGATTGCATCGACCGGAACAAGTGATAATAAGAATATCCCAATTCTGCCTGTCCATGATTTCTTGAAAATCATTTCTAAAGGTTTATGATCACTTTGTATGGTGTTTTTTTCCGTATATGTACTCATAGAATTTTGTACAGGCCCATCTAATTACTGCTGCTTCTAACTCGATCGGTGGATATCTTTGCAGAGACTTAGTCAAGGTTTTGGACGCAAACGCTATTGGCTGATCTTCTTAAATCAAAAAACTTTAACACAGGCGGTGTTGAAAATGCTTCTTTCAAATCTTTGAAGGCTTTACAGTGCTGATCAGTCCATATATATTTTGAATTTTTTACTAGTAGCTATCTGAATGGTTGCGTTATACCTGATAAATTTGGGACGAATTTTGACAAGTATGTTACCATTCCAAGCCATCGTTGTAATTCTGTTATATTGCCTGGACTGGGATTTTGCACAAAAGGCGAGAAGCGAGTTTACGATCGATTTCTCGCCTTTTAGTTTTGTCCGACAGTTTGTTATACACAAATCGACAAAACAAATCGACAAAAGTAAAAGGCGAGAAAATCGAGCAACTACGGATTTAGCTGACAAAATTTCATTTTGTGTTTAAAATTATTTATGTCATTTTGCTGTTTAGTGTTATGTTCAAACTTTTTTTAGATTTTAGTAATATTTTAGTAAACTAAGATAAATTAGGAGTCTTATAAACTTTATGTATATATTTAATTTACGTAATATTTAATCTAAAGATTCCAGGAACTATATCGACTTCCGAAAGGTTTAATAATTAATTTAATTAATAGTATGAGGGATATTTTATTTTATTAAATGTATCAACGTGGTTTTTTGCCTCTTTGTTATTCGTTCCATTACGAAAATATGTATGTAAATACTGAAAAATATAAAAATGACAAAATAAAAAATAAATAAAAATATATATTGGCAGTATGTATTATCTTAACGACATCCAATTCAAACAAACTTTATACTTTACTTTTTGACGTTTAGTACGATACGAGTATAAAATATAACTTAAAAATCAAGTCGCTTCTTCTCACTATGCAATATACATGGTCGGAAATAAAAGCGAGAGCGAGTGTCTACTCGCATAGTGCATAATCGCTTTTACTCGCTTTTAGCTACAAGTCGCTCAAAAAAGGCGACTCGCTGTGTGCAAAATCCCAGCCCTGGTTTATTTAATTGTTGGAGCGCTTTTGTTTTTATTGGATCTATTGATAATCCTTCTGCACTAAAAATGTGTCCCATAAACTTTAGTATTTTTGAACTGAGTACACATTTTTCTTTGTTCAGCTTAATTCCACATTCTAACAACTTTTTGATTACCTTTAAAGTAAGTGCTTTGAGTTGTTCTAACCATCCATGGAATTTTCTACGTTTTCCATTGAGATTAGGATTTAACTCATTACATCCTGGAATACTTCTGGTTGTGACGCTAATCCGAATGACAACCGTTTATAAGAATATCGTCCCCATGTTAAATATTTCTGTGTTCTTGATGACACTTGAATTTGCCAAAACCCTCTTTTGCAATCTGGGACTTGGACTTTTGGATTTTCGATATTATTTCCTCCTCTGTTTTTAAAGGATGATATCTTCGAATTATATTTTTGTTGACATCCGTCGGGTCAATGCAGACAAGTAGTATGTTATTTTTCTTCACTATCACCATAGGCGATACAGGTGTGGCTTCGTGCGTTTTCTCCAGAACACCTAATTTTACACCTAATAGACAATATTTCGTTTTTTACTTGCTGTTTTATAGCCAAAGGTACTTTGCGAACCAGTTGAACTTCGAACTTAGGATTTTCCACTAAATCGATATCGTAAATGTAATTTTTTATACATCCCAACCCGTCGAAGATTTCCTCGTGAACCTTCAGTTCCTGCACTCTGAGCACTAATTTTAAACTTTCACAAGTTTGTTTACCCAAAATAGGTGACACGTTTGCGTTAACTACCAAAAATTTGATATCCGCATTTACTTTTCGAACTAAACATCTTGCTTTTATTTCACCAAATACGCTTAATTTTACATTGTTGAACACTATCAGATGTTTTGCACTGGATGGTTGTATTTGAATGTTTGTTTTGTCCATTATATATTTTGGCAGGACGTTACAATGCACACCCGTGTCAAGCTTAACTTTGACATTCGTTTTCGCAATCTGGATCTCTTCAAACCAATTTTTATTATCGTCATGATTGTGTTCATGTACTGTCTCTATATGCACTCCTTTATCACTATTCGTTGAATCTCCAAGTGTTACTTCACTTATATGACGTTTGCTAGATCGGCACATTTTTTCAAAATGTCCTTTTCGTGTACATTTATTGCATTTTTGACGATATGCAGGATAGTTTCTACGCATATGTTTCGTTCCACACCTCTTGCAATCGAAAAACTAAGCTTCTGTGTTCTTTGAATTATTGCCTGACTTTATACTGATGTTTTGCATAATATTATCCCGTTTGTACTGCGGTTTACCAATTGTATCAATGTTACTAGTAACAGGTGTTTTCATGTGACTTATTTGTCTCGAGACTATTTCACTTGCCCTACATATGGTTACAGTTTTATCCAGAGCAATATCTTCTTCGGTCCAGACTATCTTCCAGTGTACCAAATTCACATTTTTTTTCTTGCTTTACAACTTTAGTCAGGAATTCATCAAACGTTTCCCCTTCGAGTTAACGTAATCTATTAAATATATACATAGCGTTCGAAAGTTATTGAACTTTTAGGTGCAAAATCTTAATTGGTAAGCAAAAAAGAAATTACGGCGCATGAGCTCGACTACAAAAGATTATATAAAGCTTTCTTGAATGAATTTCTCGACAAGTGATAATCGAAAGCTCCATAGACCTTGTTGAACACCCGCGATACCCTCGGAATTGGATCAGAAAGACCGTAGTTCGTTACCGCTCGATCGATGAATAAAGCTCTATCGACGTTCGGGAGCGTACAAGTTGATACGTGCTAGTAACTCGATACTCGATTGTCTAGACGTTGCAGTTTCAAAAGATTGCATCGATTCTGATAAGGCGGAAGAACGTAGTCCACGGCACGACTGGATGGTAAACGTCGTAGCGCGAACAAAATAAACTGTTTGTGGATATTCTCAATCCTCTCAGAATGACAGTGGCAGGAGGATGAATAAACAGGAGATGCATACTCAAAAATGAACCGAACAAAGCAGACGTGTAATGGTGTCAAAGTTAACGGGCCACGAAAGTCCTTGCAGTATCGTTTAATGAAGCCAAGCATAATGAAATAATGGCGTTAACATGTCTGGTAAATGTAGCGTCAGATTCAAAGATCACACCAAGATCCGAAATGAGCTCAACCCGATCAATGGTTTCGTTGTACAGTTGATATTAATAAAAAAAATGGCGAGCGGATACCTACGAAAGAAATGGTTTTGTATTTACTCACGTTTAAAGCCTGTAAGTTCTTAATTGATCAGCTGCAAAAGCGGTTTAAGTCGTCTTGTAACATTTCGCAGTCTAACACGCTAGAGACCCGGGCGAAAATCTTTATGTCATTTGCGAAGAGGAGGCAATTGGCAAACTTAAAACATTTTACAACGTCGTTAATAAATAATGAAAATAACAGTGGGCCGATATAGCTACTTTGAGGCACGTCAGATGGCGCCCGAAATAATGGGGAGAAAGAATCCAGAATCCTAACAGATTGCCAACGATCTGAGAGATAAGAACGCAACCAGTCGATGGGAATGAAATCATAGTCGAGACTCTCCAACTTGCTAATAAGAATGAAGTGATCAATCACATCGAAAGCCTTTGCGAAGTCTGTGTAAACAACGTCAAGCTGCTGCTTGGAGTTTAGGCTGTCAAATAGCATGGATAAAATCCATACTGAAAAGGAGAAATTAGTCTATTGGTATGGAAGTGCAATACTCTGTGAACCATGGACTCAAACAGTTTGGATAACACAGAGAGAATGGCGATCCCACGATAATTATTATTAAATATTTCGACGGCTTTCGGTGGCAACTTGTATTTCGCTGTCCTTTTTTTTAACTGAGTGGCAAGCAATCGAAAACCATTCAAATTGTTGTTTGAATTTTTTCCACGAATTCGACATAACGATACTATTGAACTGTTATGGCGGTGATGGTCTCACACACGCTGTTGATGACGATGTTTCCGTCGACATTTGTCAAAGATGTTTTTTGCTTTTCTTCTATTATTCTTATTAAAATTATTTTATTTAATATTAATTCGCACTTTTCCTTTTATTATTCTTTGCACGTTTTAATTTTAATAAAAAAAAATTGTTTATCCTACTTCTGGTGATGTTGAGGTTAAGCGTAAGACTGATGGGTGCGTTCTGTATTATAATAATGTTAGGTTAACCCTACTTCACGTTACAGGTGGTTTATCAGGTTTTGCTATCATGATTACTTCTGCTACTTTCCATTGCCACGGAACATGTCTTAACCGAAAGCTTGCATTGATTATGTGTAATAGCTTACGAAATGCTTTACCTGGTAGAGCCTTGATTATTTGGCAAGTAATCAAGTCATACTCTTGGGCTTTTTTAACATTCATGTTGCTTTTTACTTCTTCTTTTAATTCTTTGATCTTGTGGATTGACATTATACTTTCATTGGCTGTTTGTCTTAGTAGTGGTT
This sequence comes from Nephrotoma guestfalica, assembly GCA_963691935.1. NCBI lineage: Eukaryota > Metazoa > Arthropoda > Insecta > Diptera > Tipulidae > Nephrotoma > Nephrotoma guestfalica. The sequence goes on from OY829914.1 coordinate 115,879,649, forward strand.
GGAAGGTATCCTCGAGATACTCCGCAAACAGACCAGCTTTCTCTTTAGGACCTCTTGCTCAGGTTCAATCCTCCTTTTTAAGTGGAGGCACTTGCATTTTGGGTCTTTTGAGTCCCTTCGTCGCCTTCCATAGTGAATATTCAGATTTTATTCATCGGTTAGGCTAACTAGGTATCTGTTGATTGATGCATTTTTAACCTTTTTAAGAAGAGATTTGAGACTGTAAAACTGCAAATAACTAGAACACCGGAGAACAAAACAATTCTTAACTTAGGTAGTTAAGAATTGTTTTGTTCTCCGGTGTTCTAGTTATTTGCCAGGTTTTACGTGTCCGTCGTTTTTCTCTTACCAACTCTCTAACTTCCATTGGGTAGGATATGTTAAGCCTCTTCTTATTTTGTATAATGGGGGTACTTGCCAAAGCAGCATAGTTGTTTCATTGAGTTGTTCTAATTCATCTTCCAACTGGTGAGAATTTCTTATCGGTACCTGAAGATTGATTTTATCCTCCATTACTTCACGAAAGAGATCCCAGTTTGCTTTTGAATTTGTTATCTGGGTGCACTCTCCTTTTGAAGAATTACCATTTCACTGACTGTCATGCGATAACCGGGGAATGATCCGATACTAGAGAATTACTGTCTTCAATGTGAATGTAATTCTGGGATATACCTCTTGCTACATAAAAGTCTAGTAGGTCAGGTATCTTCGTTCCGTCACTAGGCCAGTATGTTGGAGAACCACCAGAGTAAAATTCATACTTTGATGTCTGCTCTGCTTGAAGCAATTCTTTATCTTTTGCCATCGTAAGTCTAGATCCCCAATAGGCGCTTGTCGAATTAAAGTCACCTCCAATAATAAAATCACGTCCAAGCGATTTTAATAGTTTAAGGTGGTCCTCCCTTTTCAAGTTATGCTGGGGAGGACAATATATTGCAGAGACAGTAAGCTGTATGTGTTTAATTTGGATCCTTACAGTAGTGACTTGCATTGTTTCTTCTTCGATATTTGATTTTAAATGGTGTTTTATATTTTCTTTTATTAGTAATGCCGAACCACCTCTTGCTTTTTCCGCTGGATGAAAGGAGCCATATAAGTAACCCCATATTTTAACAAATGAAGATTTAACTAGATGGCTTTCATATATTAAGAAAATGTCTATTTTTTCTGAATTTAAAAATATTTATATTTCTGGAATATGTTGCATAATGCCATTCGCATTCCAGATTGCTATTTTGAAAGTTGTGTTCTTACTTAACATTTTTTATTGGATTGAGTTGAGGGAGTTCCATTTTCTTCAGTTGATCAAGGATCATGTTGTTCAGATTACTTTGGTCATCTTGCCGCTTTGTAATAGCTGCAATGCTGTTCATAATGTTTTCCATAATTTGGTTACTTTCGGAGCCCATATGTTTGGTTCAACCCAAACCTTTCACTACCTGCGAAAATGAACTTCTTTGCCCTGTATTGCTTGGTTGTGGGTTTTGATTCATCTGATTTGATATTTGAACCCGATTTTCGTGATTTTGCAGTTGATTTATTGTTTTATCTCTTAATTTTTGTAGTTGTTTAGCAACCTCACAACCTCGATAATTAGCCGGATGTTGGCCCTTACAATTTGTACACTTGGCTGGCGCATCTCTCCCTATTATACATGCCTTGGTAACATGATTATCTGAGCATTTTACACATCTTGGATCCCGGCCGCAATATCTTTGGGTGTGATTAAATGCCTGACATTTCTTGCATTGGGGTATGCGTATTGTGGTTCTCCTCATTTACTGATAATTAGGTTTCCTTCCTGGATTTCTGTTCTCTCTTTTTTAAAAATGTTCACAGCATCTAGTATTTTAAGACCTTTATTTTGTAAGTCTTCCATTATTACTTTGCAAGTGTGATGCAAACCTATTGCCATGACTTTTATAGGTCGAGCCTGTTTGCTCTCGTAATTGAACCACTGATACTTCCAGTATTCAATTTCATAGATAAGGTTCTATAAGTATCTGAGTCCAGAGTATTAATTTTCCAAACGTCATTGTCTAGCGCTGTTACGTTATAGTCTTTGTCAGTAACCGATTTCATCAGTGACTGAATTTCAGGATAACTGGTTACACCCACAATATTTATTGGTGGGAGTGCTTTTTCTTTCGGTTGCACCAAATTTGGTGTAATGTTCTTGGTAGATTTACTACCTTTTGCTTGATTAGCTTTGAGTAGAACATCTTTTGAATCTGGACTAGATTGTCCTCTACCATTTAGTTGCTCAGCCACGATTCAGCCTTTCTTTTCTTACTCTTCCTGGACTGTTTATTCTTCTTTAGGATCCAGTCCGCCTCTCTTTGTAATTAAACTTCATCAGTGGAGTAGATGAGTTTGTCTGTTTCAATGCTTCCTATATCGCAATCTTATTTTAAGTCCCGATTCATTTTTAGGTTTTCATTTTCTCGCTTTAGATACTCAATTTATTCGCTTAGCTTGGCAAATAATTGCTCCATATGCTCTAGCCTCGCCAAGCGATCCATATTCCCCTTTTCTAGGTCAATAGTTGTTTTACTAGATTCGGCTATTTGCAAAGTAAAATTTCCGGTGGCATCACTTATTTCGTGTAATGTTTGTCTAGGTATAGCGTTAGAAAAAGTATCGGCTTGGTCAGCTACCGTCAGTTGCTTCTATTTTTCTTTATCGGTGATCTTTGTAAATTTGATCTTCTCTGGAACGGATTTGATGTTCCTTGATAATACAATACATGGCCCTCCCCATAATGCATAGGGCAATCCACAGAGAGTGGATTTACCAATGTTGATATTAATGTGCCACCTGGGGTATTATTTCCTTTTGTTAGCACCATTGCATAGTTTTGATTGATTAATTAGCTATTCTGCTTCACTATTACGAAGGGATTGAGTACCACAATCGTTGTTCTAAAGAACATTGGCCAAATTACGCCCGTATCTATTTATGAATACTTCGTGAAGGCTCCACTGACGGACTCATAAAGAAGTTTTGACACTATATTTAAACAAGAAAAGTTAGTTAAGATAAAATTAGTAAATCACCACAGTAATTATAATTATTCATATTTAAAAGTTACGAGTATCTGTCCTCTAAAAAATGTAAAGTAGGAAAAAAAAAATGTCTTGGTCTACGCAATGTCTGTTCTGGTTATATTTGTATTCTGAGATCTAAGTCAATCGTTCCTTTTTCTTATTCAAGCCAAATTTTTCTTAGGATTGCCTTCGTGTATTTCCTACATGGCTTTAATTGGAAGTATCCGCCAATGATTTTTCCAAGCTAAATTTTATGTAATCTCGAAGTTGTTTAATTTAAAATTGATAAAATATTGTGACTAATTTTGCGTATTCTCTGAATGAATTATACGGATTTTGTAAATGAAAACGCTCAGCATTTAAACTTCTTCACCAAACCATTATATCACTTAAACAATTTAACCCTTTCAAACCTGATTTAAACCTACTCGTAGCTATCTAAAAAAATCGTTTGCATAATTTTTACGTTATTAAGCAACGGAGAAAGACAAGTCTTTAGAATTTGTTTGGCCTAAACTAAAATTTAAGAAAACATAGCTTCTGCATCCAAAACTATAACAAATATTTTCAAAAAATAATAAATTATAAATCACAAAATTAATTCAATAAAATAAATTAAAAGTTTCAGTTTCTGGTTTTAGACGCGATGGGTGTGAAACTGCACGAAGAAATTTCAACCGTGAATTAAGCACATAATACAAACAGAAGGAACATTTCTCGTTTTTCATCCTTGGTTTGTATGGAAAAGGATAGAATATAGTGGTGAAAAAAAAATTTTGCACTGAACTTTTTTACATTCAATACGGGTAGCAACAAAATCAAGACGGAGCTCCTGCACACTGTGAAACACACGTTCGTGATTGGTTTGATATAAATTAACCAAGGCGATGGGCCGGTCGTAACAGACCTATAGCTTGGCCGCCTAGATCTCCAGTTTTAACACCACTAGATTTTTATGTATGGAGATATGTAAACGGAGAGGTCTACGCGACAAACATTCACACTAAGGAGCAGTTGGTTGCTCGAATCAATAATGCAGGCAACGAAATAGAAGAAAATTTAGGAAATTTCGCCATGGTTGCTGTCATTAGAGGACAGCCCCAACCGATGCTTGTTACAAAATGGAAATCATTTCGAAAGTTGTTTGTGAATAATATTATTTTTCAACAAGTACAACATTGAATTGAGATATTAACACTCAAAAACTATATGCGTGATTAGATAAAAAACGGAGTAACAATTTTTTAGTAAGTCGTCTGATAAATTTAAATTTGAAATACGAAACAAAAATGATAAAGTGATTTTTTTGAGAAAAACAGATTTAATTCCACCAATGTTTTCTTTATGGAAAACACTGTGGATGAAAATGTTCATTCCCGTGAAGGAAGAAGAACTCTGTGTCTTTAAAATTATAGAAAAACAATTGAATTATCTTAATTTTTAGAAGAATTATTGGTATTTACATGGTTCAAGGTAATCTGCCGTGCTTAAAAATTTAAAATGCGATTTAAATGGGTAACGGTTCATTTCCGGGTATATGCGTAGTAGACTTTTTTCAAGGCATTGACCCAGCTACACGCCCTACTTGTTTGGACTCGTCTCAATGGGGTACCCTGTATACTTTGTAATACATATATAGGGTGTCACAATAACCGGTGATTTGACATATTCGCTTCGATATCGATTCGCTGTGTGGGCCTGCGACAAACTCGAAATTGATGAGAGGATTTTGCTCAAAAAATCATATTTTCGGACGAGGCGCATTTCCATCTCGGTGGGCTCGTAAACAAACAAAATTGTCCCATCCCCAACGGAAAAACCACAAGGATATGTGGAGAAGCCAATGCATCCATTGCGTGTTACTGTTTGGTGCGGCTTGTGGCGTGGTGGCATTATTGGGCCGTATTTTTTCGAAAATGAAGCCGGCGCGACCGTTACGGCCAACGGAATCAACTACCGCAACATGTTAACATCTTTTTGTGGCCATATCTTGAAGATATTGATTTTGACGACGTTTGGTTCCAGCAAGATGGTGCACCATGCTACACATCGCTTGTTACAATAGCGAAACTGCGTCAACAATTCGATGGCCGCATTATCAGTCGAAATGGTGACGTGAATTGGCCGAAAAGCAGCTGTGATTTGACGCCTTTGGATTTTTATTTGTAGAGTGTCGTGAAAGACAAGTATTATACGGAAAATCCACAAACAATTGAGCATTTGAAAGCCAATATTGAAGCAACCTTTGCCGAAATAGATCCGCACACAATCCAAAATGTGCTCAGAAATTGGACCGACCGAATGGAGTACACCAAGGCCAGTCGTGGCTCCCATTTGAATGAAATCATTTTCCATAAACAACTAGGAAGATTGTACTTTCAAACAAAAACATAACTTAGGAAATATATTAAGCCGTTTTTGTTTTATTAAATTTTTAAATCTAAACTTCTTATTGGAACACCCTAATATGACATAAGTTAGTGTACGAGTATGTTGAACTTTTTGCAATAGAAATTTGTTTGACCTTTGCAACCAACGAGTTTGAGTTGTGCAGTTCCCTTTTTATAATCCGCATGGCAAATGGGCTGTGTTATCGAACTCAATATCGTGTACTGGGGGCACCTCGAATCTAGTTCCCTGGACGTCCTCGTTTTCTGCTATGTTCGATGAAACTTATAAAATAGTACGCCATTTCCAGTCTGAACTCCAATAAATCTTTAATGTCTTTCTGAAGATCACCTTGCTTCAACATATCTTTTCTATATTCCAAACAACTGGCAGAAATTGCTAAATCTAAGAAATCAGCTTTAACTCGTAAGTTTGATTTCTTTAATTTGATGGATATCCGATAATAAGACAATGATTATGGTGAAATGCATCTACTCCGCCCATACCTTTGTTATATAAATGTATATTACTTTTGGTTGCGGAATTTCTACATACCGTTTTTGTGTGTTATTCTATCACTTTACCTAACATAAATCACCCTTTCCCATCCCACAAAGTTGGACCCTATACCTAAATAGGCTTGTTTTCTAATCATATTATAACAAAACGAGATTCTGGTCGATATTCTGTTCGCGGTCGCTAACTTTAAAAAAGATCCACGCGGAAGTTTCTTAAATTTTTAACCTTCCATAAAACGAGGTTTCAACAAGTGATTAATTCTCGCTGTGATAGCAGCTTTGATTCCGTTTTTCTTAAGAAGTTCCAAAAGAATGAAGGAAGTGAAATAATTATCAAAATATTGGCCTAATATTTTGATATATTGTACTAAATGCAGAACTACTTCATCGCGGCCGAAACTTATTTAGTCGATATAATTTGGGATAAATAACCGTTATCCTCGTCGTTAATTATAACCAGTTTCGTTTTAAGGTTAACAAGAATATTAAAACACTAAGACGATCTAGAAGTTTTCGAACTATATTTTATTTAATACCCAGGCGGTGTGTTCGATACGAGAACCATTACTAACTTGTTTTCATAAAAACTTCCCTTTTCCCTGTAGACAAAGTTCTCATTTTAGAATACTGCGTTTACATAGAGTTACGATTCGCTGTCCCTCAGCTGTGTTGCTAATACAAAGCAAACGATAAGAAAACTTTGAAGTCCGGTCGTACAAAATGCCAATCAGTCTATGCCCTCTATTCCCTACCTTTCATGGAAATCGCGTGTGTCTTGACGGCACCTTCTTCTCTACCAATGCCCATACTTGAGGCGGCAATGACGAAACTAGGGTACCGTTACGTTTCTAAAGTTTATCTAAATTTTTAAATATTATTTACTCGTTAAAATTCAATGATCGGGGTTTGTTGCTTAAATTTATGGTGATGACGCATTCATAACAGTTTCATGAGCATTAAACTGTTGACATAATAGGATATTTAACATCTTGACATAATAGGATATTTCCAGCTTATTGTGAAATTGTGGGATTGAATTTTAGTAAACGAAGAAATATTAATGAACTGTCATTCTTTTTTTGGCACATAGCTACTAGACCGAACTTTGTTAAATATCTTGCTGTTACTTTGAACAGTAAGCTTCTTGGAAATATTATAGCTTGAAGATCAACTAAAAGAGCGACTGTCATATTTGGACAATGTAACAGAGCATTTGGCAGATCATGGAGATTAACCACAAACAAAAGCATTTATTTACAAATCGATAATTTTGCCTATGTTCTTACGCTTCTATGTTCTTTGGGTTGTTCTTCAAAACTTGTTTCGATGCTTCTCGCAATTTTTAATTACTTTAGTTCATACATTCAAGAAATCTATAATGATTAAGATGATGTCTTAAACTCTTGTTCAGTGATTTATCCATCCAGAGGTATATTTTTCATAACGCCTCTCACTTAGGGTCTTGTGCGGGGTGTGGAAAATTATCGGGAAGTTGGCTGAAAAACCTCCAGATTACGATTCTTCCAAATTGGCCAAGGATAGTAATCGTTGTTATGGCCGATGGAGTTCTATGCGACATTAAGCATAATTTAATTGTATTCTCTACCCAAATCAGGTTCCTTGTCTGACATAAGGTGATATATTTATCGTTAAGAAAACCTAACAATGAGCAAGTAAGCCATAACATAGGGGAGAACCAACTTAGGACTTTGGTTTTGATTATCACTAGTATAAATGGCCAGTTTAAAGATATCTTAAATGGAGAGCGCCTAGAACACATTTTAGTTCACTTCATATTTGAAGTCAATACTTCATAGTTGAACGCCAGTTTTCCAGCCTTCAACGATGAAAACTTGCTATTAAAGTTTTCAACCCTAAATCTCTGAATGTAGATCAATTGCCTATCAAATGAATATCGAATTCCTATCAAATGAATTGCCAATAAATAGACAATTTTGCTTGAACATTATTACATGAACAATGATAAGAAACATACACTTTTTATCTATTCGACTTAAAACAAATCCATAATTAGTATTATTGAAAGTGAATAGTACGCACCAATATTCACTTGTAAGAAAATTATCAAAATGGAACGTTGGCGTGGTAAAGTAGCCGTAGTTACTGGGGCAAGTTCAGGTATCGGTGCTGCAATTGTACAAGATTTGGCACTAGCCGGCGTCGTTACCGTTGGACTGGCACGTCGTAAAGAACGTATCGATGAAATTATCGCCGGATTACCGAAAACGGCACGAAAAAATTTGTACGCAATAAAATGTGATGTCTCGAACGAGCAGGACATTGTGAATACCTTCCGCGAAATTGAAGAACATTTTAAAGGTGTTGATATTTTAGTTAATAATGCTGGTGTTGTAAAACGAACAATGCTCGTTGATGCGGATAATAGTGATACAATCCAATCGGTCGTGAATACAAATTTAATGGGTTTAATATTTTGTACCCGCGAAGCAGTCCAATTGATGCGTAAATGGAACATCGATGGTCATATTATCCATATTAACAGTATTTTGGGCCATACAGTACCAATGATGCCTGGTATGCCACCAAATTTGAATATATATGCAGGTAGTAAACATGCTGTTACGGCTGTTACCGAAACGCATCGACAAGAATTCATCCATATGGGAACTAAAATTAAAGTAACTGTAAGTTGTTGAAATGAAAGCCTCTCGTTGTATTGAAGCCCTACACACTACATTTTTTGCATTTCAGAGCATAAGTCCTGGAGCTGTGATTACAGAAATTTCGGGAAATCTTAAAGAATATGGTGTACCAGCATTAGAAGCTAAAGATATATCGGAGGCCGTGATTTATGTGTTGGGAACCCCGCCACACGTACAAGTACATGAGTTGATAATTAAACCAGTGGGTGAAATATGTTAATAAAAATTTTACCGGATTTTTTTGCCTTACATGAAAAAATTGTTGTATTATTAATTTCGTCAGGAATTTAACCAATAGCCCATATCACATATTACAAAACACCAAATTATATTTTCATAAAACGTTCCCAACTCGTGATAAGATATTTATTTATCAATGACTGCGTTAAATATTTGATTATTTAAATGTTCAAACTTGAAGTGTAAACATACTAAATTATGGAGCGATGGGTTGGAAAAGTTGCTGTAGTGACCGGGGCTAGTTCAGGAATTGGGGCGGCTATCGTAAAAGATTTGGCAAAAGCCGGTGTCATTACAATCGGATTAGCACGGCGTAAGGAACGCATTGAAGAAATTATTGCTAATTTACCTGATGATGTGAAAAATAATTTGCAAACAATTGAGCATTTGAAAGCCAATATTGAAGCAACCTTTGCCGAAATAGATCCGCACACAATCCAAAATGTGCTCAGAAATTGGACCGACCGAATGGAGTACACCAAGGCCAGTCGTGGCTCCCATTTGAATGAAATCATTTTCCATAAACAACTAGGAAGATTGTACTTTCAAACAAAAACATAACTTAGGAAATATATTAAGCCGTTTTTGTTTTATTAAATTTTTAAATCTAAACTTCTTATTGGAACACCCTAATATGACATAAGTTAGTGTACGAGTATGTTGAACTTTTTGCAATAGAAATTTGTTTGACCTTTGCAACCAACGAGTTTGAGTTGTGCAGTTCCCTTTTTATAATCCGCATGGCAAATGGGCTGTGTTATCGAACTCAATATCGTGTACTGGGGGCACCTCGAATCTAGTTCCCTGGACGTCCTCGTTTTCTGCTATGTTCGATGAAACTTATAAAATAGTACGCCATTTCCAGTCTGAACTCCAATAAATCTTTAATGTCTTTCTGAAGATCACCTTGCTTCAACATATCTTTTCTATATTCCAAACAACTGGCAGAAATTGCTAAATCTAAGAAATCAGCTTTAACTCGTAAGTTTGATTTCTTTAATTTGATGGATATCCGATAATAAGACAATGATTATGGTGAAATGCATCTACTCCGCCCATACCTTTGTTATATAAATGTATATTACTTTTGGTTGCGGAATTTCTACATACCGTTTTTGTGTGTTATTCTATCACTTTACCTAACATAAATCACCCTTTCCCATCCCACAAAGTTGGACCCTATACCTAAATAGGCTTGTTTTCTAATCATATTATAACAAAACGAGATTCTGGTCGATATTCTGTTCGCGGTCGCTAACTTTAAAAAAGATCCGCGCGGAAGTTTCTTAAATTTTTAACCTTCCATAAAACGAGGTTTCAACAAGTGATTAATTCTCGCTGTGATAGCAGCTTTGATTCCGTTTTTCTTAAGAAGTTCCAAAAGAATGAAGGAAGTGAAATAATTATCAAAATATTGGCCTAATATTTTGATATATTGTACTAAATGCAGAACTACTTCATCGCGGCCGAAACTTATTTAGTCGATATAATTTGGGATAAATAACCGTTATCCTCGTCGTTAATTATAACCAGTTTCGTTTTAAGGTTAACAAGAATATTAAAACACTAAGACGATCTAGAAGTTTTCGAACTATATTTTATTTAATACCCAGGCGGTGTGTTCGATACGAGAACCATTACTAACTTGTTTTCATAAAAACTTCCCTTTTCCCTGTAGACAAAGTTCTCATTTTAGAATACTGCGTTTACATAGAGTTACGATTCGCTGTCCCTCAGCTGTGTTGCTAATACAAAGCAAACGATAAGAAAACTTTGAAGTCCGGTCGTACAAAATGCCAATCAGTCTATGCCCTCTATTCCCTACCTTTCATGGAAATCGCGTGTGTCTTGACGGCACCTTCTTCTCTACCAATGCCCATACTTGAGGCGGCAATGACGAAACTAGGGTACCGTTACGTTTCTAAAGTTTATCTAAATTTTTAAATATTATTTACTCGTTAAAATTCAATGATCGGGGTTTGTTGCTTAAATTTATGGTGATGACGCATTCATAACAGTTTCATGAGCATTAAACTGTTGACATAATAGGATATTTAACATCTTGACATAATAGGATATTTCCAGCTTATTGTGAAATTGTGGGATTGAATTTTAGTAAACGAAGAAATATTAATGAACTGTCATTCTTTTTTTGGCACATAGCTACTAGACCGAACTTTGTTAAATATCTTGCTGTTACTTTGAACAGTAAGCTTCTTGGAAATATTATAGCTTGAAGATCAACTAAAAGAGCGACTGTCATATTTGGACAATGTAACAGAGCATTTGGCAGATCATGGAGATTAACCACAAACAAAAGCATTTATTTACAAATCGATAATTTTGCCTATGTTCTTACGCTTCTATGTTCTTTGGGTTGTTCTTCAAAACTTGTTTCGATGCTTCTCGCAATTTTTAATTACTTTAGTTCATACATTCAAGAAATCTATAATGATTAAGATGATGTCTTAAACTCTTGTTCAGTGATTTATCCATCCAGAGGTATATTTTTCATAACGCCTCTCACTTAGGGTCTTGTGCGGGGTGTGGAAAATTATCGGGAAGTTGGCTGAAAAACCTCCAGATTACGATTCTTCCAAATTGGCCAAGGATAGTAATCGTTGTTATGGCCGATGGAGTTCTATGCGACATTAAGCATAATTTAATTGTATTCTCTACCCAAATCAGGTTCCTTGTCTGACATAAGGTGATATATTTATCGTTAAGAAAACCTAACAATGAGCAAGTAAGCCATAACATAGGGGAGAACCAACTTAGGACTTGAAGTGTAAACATACTAAATTATGGAGCGATGGGTTGGAAAAGTTGCTGTAGTGACCGGGGCTAGTTCAGGAATTGGGGCGGCTATCGTAAAAGATTTGGCAAAAGCCGGTGTCATTACAATCGGATTAGCACGGCGTAAGGAACGCATTGAAGAAATTATTGCTAATTTACCTGATGATGTGAAAAATAATTTGCATGCAATTAAATGTGACGTATCCAACGAGAGTGAAATTGTGAACACATTCCGTGAAATCGAACAAAAATTCGATAGTGTGGATATTCTAGTGAATAATGCCGGGATTGCACCTCCTGGAACATAAATCGATGCCAACAATAGCCAACTCATACATGATGTGGTCAATACAAATTTATTTGGCGTAATATTTGCGACCCGTGAAGCTGTACGATTAATGCAAAAAAACAAATCGGATGGTCATGTAATTCATATAAATAGCGTTGCAGGTCATATAGTGCCTTTTTAATGGGGCTTCCGTCTCTATTTAATGTGTATCATGGTACAAAAATTGCAGTGACCGCGGTCACGGAAACTCACCGACAAGAATTTATTCATTTGGGAACTAAAATTAAAGTAACTATAAGTAATAGTTTTTGCTCTACGTGTTTGTGTTACAGGGTACAAAAAAAGTATGTGTTATATTTTTGAACTGCAAAGTATCAGCCCAGGAGTTGTCGACACCGAAATACTTTCCGATGCCGTCAGAAAATATAATGTACCAGTTTTAAAATCGGAAGATTTATCTAATGCTGTATTGTACGTGCTTATGACACCACCGCATGTTCAAGTACATGAGCTTATCATTAAACCGGTTGGCGAGATGTTTTAGTAATATCCTACTTTAATAATCTTACCTAACAACACATCATTTATGAATAAATAAGAAACCGCAATTTTTTTTAAAAAATCAACTCGAAATTTAATAAATTTTATGTTATCCTTATGGTCTCCTGTATAGAGTAATCAGTAAATTTCACGATGATCAAGATTTATACCGCTTCCGGAATAATCCCGAAACAGCGCGAAAATGCCAGAAATATTCCTACAATAATTTTCTCGCTAATTTCCACCAACACTAAAACAGAATTTCCACAATTATTTATAAATTATATTTACACCATTTACAAATAGTTTTATTCAAACCATAATTTGCACTTTAAAATTTTAAACACCACTTATAATTTTCCCGCTAGTCAGTTTCGCTTTTATTCTATCGCGTACCGCGTCTTAAATAAGACTCACGAAAGACTAAGTTAAGTCTAACCCATTTTGTTCATAATACACATGATTATGTACCGCGATGAATATTATAACAGATTATGCATGAATATTCGATTCTGTTCCACACTAATTAGCTATAACGTGCTTTATAACTTACCTTTTATAAAACTACTTCTAATGCTTAAGCCTAGATGTCACTAAATTCATAAAATTTATTTTAATTTATAACTATTAACTGAACAATTTCTGACGATATATCGTCTCGCCCAAGTGACCAATCGAAGTTGAATGGAGGCCCACCAAATCAATAGACAAAATCGTAAGAAAAATGTTACGATCTCGGATTGCCCACTTTTAAGCGGACGAGACATCAATTCAGCGTATGTTCTTCAATCAAGGGTTAAAAATTTAATTATATTTATTAGAGACATCTAGATCTAAGCATCAGAAGTAGTTTTATAATAGTTTTTAGTATATAACCAGAGCCTATATATGCTGGCTGTGACACATTATTTTAACACAGTATTAGTTTTGCCTTTTCGCATACTAATTTAAAATGTTAATTGTATATAATTTTTTTGCTTTTATATATTCGTTTTCCGAAATGCAAGGAATCAATTAAATTATTTGATTTCCTTTTTGTTTTGCTTGTTTGTTACAGGGTGTTGATGATTTATTTTGATGTTTATATTCGATGACGTTTCGTTCTCTCTTACTCTTTTTCTCTCTTTATTTGTGTTGTGCAGTACAAATAAATAATCGTATAGCCAAAGAGCTATTAAATTTAAACAGTTGATTTTAATTTTTTATAATTTGCTTAATTTATTTCCAAAAATAGTAGATAAGTTTGATGATATGATAGAATTACAGTTTAATCAAAATAAAAATCAGATATTCTTAGTTAAAATATATTTCGACAGATTGGGCATGTTGATTTTTTGCTGGTATTAAACCATTTGTACTGAAAATACCGGGTGACTGACATGAAGTGTTACCAACTTCAGACTCTAATGACAGTTCATTCCATTGTTTATAAGCGTAGAAAAGCATTTTAGTGGGAAATATTCAGAAAAAAAGTTATTCGCAATGGAATTCAAGCGTAATAGTGTGATTGCTCTATATTTGGCTGGAACACCACAGCCGCAGATTGTTAACCAGTTAAATCATCTGCATGTGAATAAAATGTTTGTGTATCGCACCATAAATCGTTATAACGATACTGGCAGCATTGCAAAACGCCATGGTGGTGGACCGAACCGCACTGCAACATAGCCGGATATCATTCGGAAGGTGAAGGCCAAATTGGGTCGGAATCCGCGCCATAGCGGCAGAAAAATGGCTCGTGAGGCGAACATTTCTCTCGAACGGGTGCAGCACATATTGATATTGAAAGATCATCTTGGACTAAAGGCCTTCAAATTCCATAAAACATGGTCTCACCGATGTTCAAAAAAAGGTAGAGTGGAAAGAGCAAAGGAGTTGTTACGTTTGTACGAAAGTAGCGATTTGCTGAATTTGGTTTTCTTCGATGAGTCACCGTTCATTATTGAGCAATATGTGAACAAGCAAAATGGCCGGATTTACTTGCTCGGCCGTTCTACTAAAAACTTGGACCAACGGATTGCCACTCGAAACCAAGCGCCGCCGATGGTGCTGGTTTGGACCGCCGTAACGGCCGAAAGCCGTTCACCGCTCGTTTTTTTGGACCGTGGCATCAAGATTTTTTTTTTTTTTAACTAGTGCCAAAGGCTTTATTCTTGAATCTTTCTGTATACGAAACTAACAAGAAGTGTGAAATTCTTAAAAACTATATATTTTTTTTTTACTTAAGCCTTAACCTATGTTAGAACTTAATATTAGTATGCATTATTATTTTTAAATTATTGTTAATTACTTAATTTAAGTGTGTTAGGTCAACATGCGTGTAATTATTAAATATTTCAGTTCATTAAATCTAGAGGATCTGCTCTGCGAAGCCGTTTGTATTTCGGTTGCCTTAGTAGTTCTCTAGCTAATTCGTTAGGGTGTGATTCCAGTTTCAGATGGTTCCATTTTAGACTGCATGATTTTATTGTCTCTTTAACCGTTTTAATTCCTAGGTCTCTATGGATGTTGCTGTTTCGAATATACCAGGGCGCATTTGTAATGCTACGAAGTATCTTTGCTTGCGTTCTTTGTACAATATCTATATTTGAGACACTAGTTGAGCCCCATAGTTGGATACCATATGTCCATATGGGGATTAGGATCGCTTTGTATAGTAGAACTTTGCAGTCTAGAGAGAGTTTCGATTTTCTTCCGATCAACCAGTACATTTTAGAAAATTTTATTTTTAGTTGATTACGTTTTGTTTCAATGTGCTTTTTCCATGTCAATCTTCTATCGAGATGAAGACCGAGATATTTGACGTTTGTTTGTTGAGGAATTGTGATATTGTTTAATTTTACTGCCGGACATGTGCATTTATTCAGGGTGACTGTTACATGTGTTGATTTACATTCATTCGTCCTTATCCGCCAAGTTTTTAACCAATCTTATATTTTGTGCAGATGTTCTTGTAATTCTCTCGATGCTGTTTGAGGATTTTTGTGTGAAAACAATATAGCTGTGTCATCAGCAAAAGTTGAAGTGATTATGTTTTCAGTTATTGGTAAGTCAGCTGTGAACAACAAGTATAGCACAGGTCCCAATACACTACCTTGCGGTACTCTTGCCTTTATCTCGGTTAAATCAGTAGTGGCCGTACTTTGTTTCACCTGGAACATCCTTTGGGCTAAGTAGTTTTCAAGAATTGCATGAAATTGTCTAGGCAGAAGAGTTTTAATTTTGTAATTTAATCATTCATGCCATACTTTGTCGAAAGCTTGCGCAATATCCAAGAAAACTGCCGAGCAATATTTCTTTTCTTCTAAGGAGAGCTTAATTGTGTTTACAATTCTGTGCACCTGTTCTATTGTGCCGTGCTGCTCTCTAAATCCAAATTGGTGATCTGGTATAATGCGACCTACAGTTAATATAGGTATTAGTTCTTTTAGTAGCATCTTTTCAAAGAGCTTTGAAATTATCGGAAGTAGACTTATTGGCCGGTACGACGAGACTTGGGTTTCGTCTTTACCTGGCTTAGGAATCATGATAATTTGAGATATTTACCATTTTTTGGGAACGTATCCACATCTCATAATCGCATTAAAAATATATGTTATATATTTTATGCATCTATCGGGTAATTCTTTGATCATTTTTCCAGTTATTAGATCATGGCCTGGAGCTTTCTTAGGATTTATCCTGTTTTTGATAACCGTTTTGACGCATTTCCATTTAAATTTTACTGGATTTGGGTTCGACTCGTCCCTCGTAAACTGTGGTAGTACGCAGTCATTATTTGTTTCGTTTGGAGTGAACACTTTTTGTAGATGGTTAGAGAAAGCGATAGCCTTTTCTAAATCACTTCTGGTCCAATGACCATCTGGTTTCCTTACCGGTGGGTTCGATAGCTCTGGCCTTTTTAAATTTCTTGCTGCCTTCCACAGTGAGTAATCTGTTTTCTCTGTTGCTGTGAGCTCACTTAGGTAATTCTGCATTCCAAGATTGTGTTCTTCCCGTATTGCTTCTCTTAGAGCTTTAATAGCTCTATTTAATTTCTATTTATGAAAAGGAGATTGGTGCAGCTGCCATAGCCGCCGAGTCGCCCGCTTATCTGCCAATAACTTTTGAATGTTATTTGAAAGCTTACTATTTTTTTCCGATTTTTTGTACTCCGGAGTAGCTTTTTTGCAGCCATTTCCATTATTTGTCTTAAGTTTTCTATCGCGGCATCGATATCTTCTGGTGTTTGCAGTGGGACATCCAGATGACAATTTACGTCTACTATGTTTCTATACAGAACCCATTTCGTTAGTTTGTTTGTTAAACGTTGGGGTGCTTCAGTTTTTAATGCTTGCGTACTTAGTGTTACGATTATTGGTAAGTGATCTGATGATAAATCATAACAGTCAACGACTTGAGCATTGGTGCGTGGTATTCCTCGTATTACACAGAAATCTATTAAATCAGGAATTTTCTTTCTATCGGTAGACCAATAAGTGGGATGTCCAGATGATAAATAATCTAGGTTTTTCTCGTTTATTGCTTCGTAGAGTTGCTTGCCCTTGGGTGACGTCAACCTCGAACCCCATTGCACATGTTTAGCGTTGTAATCACCTCCTGCTAGAAATTTGATTCCCAACTGATTAAAGTAGTCGATAAATTGCTGTTTTTTAATTGCATGTTTCGGTGGACAGTAAACAGCCGATATTACAAATTTCCCAGACCATTCGTCCAAACAAATAGTTGTAGCTTGGATGTGATCTTTAGCATATTTCTGGAGCTCGTAGTGCTTTAACCTTCTTTTTATCAAGACTGCGGTGCCGCCGTGTGCTTTTCCATCCGGATGTTTGATGTCATAAACGGAATAGCCGGTAATATTAAAAAAATTGTGTTTGGTGAAGTGTGTTTCAGATATTAACATGATGTCTATATTTTGTTCGATAAGAAAGGTGTGTACCTCAGCTTTATGTTGCGGAAGCCCGTTCGCATTCCAAATAGCTATTTTTAGAACTGTCATTTTTGATTTTTAACTATTATTTGCATAAGCGTATTCATATTTTGCATCATCATGCTCATTTGCCTTTCCATCATCGTCATGAAACTTTGGATGGTCTCGGTTAATTTATTTAGCGTGGTATGAATATTTAGGTCCTCTTCATTAAAACGAACTTTGGGTTTCGGTTTGTTACCTTTTAGGTTGTTTGCATAAGAAACACCTGGCTGTGTAAAACTGCTGTCAAACGTCTCCAAGTTATCATTTTGTGTGTTTGCACTCGCAGGTTTGGTGACTATTGTATTTTTGGGTAACATGGCCCTCTGATTAAATTGCATATTGAGCATTCGTTGCTCAGCTCTCATTTTAGGGTTTATTTTCCGTTTTAAGTCCAGATACACTGCACATCCCCTGTAATTTGCAGTATGATTTTCACCGCAGTTACTGCAACGTTTCACAGATGGGTCATTGCGAGATCTGTCACACTGTTTGGAGTCGTGAAGTTCACCACAAATAACACAATCATCATTTAAGGTGCAGTGTGCTTTCGTGTGTCCGTATTCTTGGCACTTTATGCATTGAACTGGTCCTGACCTCTTCCTAGGTTCTTCAATTACTATTTTGCGATGTAGCAAATGTGGCATCAAGATAATTGCTCAAATTTATCGGGATCATGTGTTGGAGGTAGCGTGAGAGCCTTGGCACAAAAACATTTCGGCAGCAGTGTCTGAACATTTCAACAGGACTCGGCGCGAGTCATAAAGCGCGCGACAATCAAGATTGGCTGAGAAACAACGTTCCGCGGTTCATTTCCATTGCGCAATGGCCACCAAATTCACTGAATGCAAATCCGCTAGATTTCTCGGTTTGGGGTATTTTGAAGAGCAAGGTTGGGACAAAAAAATTCCAAAGTGTAGATCATCTCAAGCGTGCACTTCGCCGGGAATGGGCCAAAATACCGCAAAGCCACATTCGTGCTGCAT
Source organism: Nephrotoma guestfalica (assembly GCA_963691935.1). Classification (NCBI taxonomy): domain Eukaryota; kingdom Metazoa; phylum Arthropoda; class Insecta; order Diptera; family Tipulidae; genus Nephrotoma; species Nephrotoma guestfalica. The sequence goes on from OY829914.1 coordinate 115,898,109, forward strand.
GCAATAGTTTTGTCGGCCGTTTGAAGGCCATAATCGCGGCTAAGGGCCAAATCAAAAACTGCTAATGCAATTCGAAAATTTAAATATTTGTGAACATTTTTTGCTTTGATTCAATAAAATTCATCAAAAAATAAAAATTCTGTGGCATTTTGTTTTGGTAACACTTCGTGTCAGCCACGTACAAACAACAATAAGGATCTTGGATACTTAAAATAGTTTGCAAGAGATACTTACTAAACAAGGCCCATGATATTTCTTTTTGCATGTTTTACACGATAATTTTAGTAATTGGCACGTATCCTGATGGACAACACTGTAGCAAACATAACATCTACAACACCTTAGAATTTTTGATCCAAATTACGTTTCCATTATATGGAGAGTACGTCCCATGTCGAACCATATATTGTGTTGTTTAACCACATCGCAACTTTGTAATAGTCCTCCCATCTGTTGATTACACTGTATCGCCACTTGACCGAGAGGATTTCATAAAAACTTTGTACAGCTTGAATACGCTTGCCAAAAATATATTAACTTTCACATCGTTGAAATGGCCAACTGACTGGGTCGCCGATAACACCCGTGAGCTAAGCGATGTTCGTATAAAATCAAAATGTTTTAGCACCAATCTACACGGGTACAATGTAAGCGAATTAATCACAAAATTTAGAATTCCACTAAGAAATAATAGACCGTCAAGGGACTCTGTGGCGACATTTCTGAAATCAAAATAATAATGTTAAATCAAATGTAAGCCTAAATTTATTGAAAAACGAAACACTTACACATTATACGCCGCTTCAGTTTTGCTCTGTCGTATTATTGCATCGTATATGTTCATCGCATTACATTGTTTAACAATATCCTGAGACATTAAATTTCCAGCGTACGCCTCATTACAAATTGGATGGCTAAGTAATATATGGGATATGGTTCAATATGTAATAATATCATCATTGTATATTAGCAACTTATTAATAACCGCAATCTTATCATTATCGCTCTGCAAATAGTTGACCACATTAAATATCCGATCAACCAAAATCGACAATGAAGCGACTTTATATCCAACAGTGATACAAATTTTGTACACAAATTGATTAAATACGGCTCTCCACCATTCAATTCCACATGGAAATCTTTATTTGCGTAGCTATTCAGCAAATCGTCATAACGATATAACGTTGTAACATATATATATGGCTCAAAACATTTATAATTAATGGACACTATTAAACCGTAGTAAATCTCCGCTAATGTTTTAACCAGTTGCTCATTCCGACTACCATTTGTTCCGGTCGATGATTCATGGCCTGGTCGCAGCACTTTACTGCTTACGAAGAAGTCATGAATTGAGTCGATTCTTGGATCGCTCTCGTATGCTGCCTGAAAGACGGGATAAACTCTAATCTCCATCTAACGATGGACAATACTTCGAATAAAACACATTGAATACCAATTTCTCTGAATAAAGCTTCGAAGTTATAAAAAACTTAACACTTATTTGTACCCTCACTAGAATAAAATAACAAAACTAAACGTATACGAATGGATGGCATCTCCGTCTCTCTATCATTATCTGTCCTGCTTTTACATCCCATGGAGGAGTTTTGCCACCTGAATGGTGGTCCTCCAACTATCTTGGTTCATCGCATGCCCTCTCGAGTTTCAACGTCCTATTACTCGTAGATTTTTTCCGACGTAGTCGCGCCAGCATAGTCTAAATATTCTTCTGCGAAGTGAGCCAACTGGTTGTTTGATGCGACATTTTTCTTATCATTCGTTGTGATGGGGATCACTCAACACGGCCCAACTTGGTTGGATTTAATCCGATCCGATTTCGATATTATTCGATGGGTTTGCTTTCAAACGTAAATAATATTCTACAATCGTTAGTAATCAAGGTCCAACTTCCAAAAGTTAGCATATAGGTGTTATAATACTTAGTAAAGTGCGAACTTACGCGATTGCTAAAGATATTTAGATCACAACAACTTTGACTGCGCGTGCAAGTCTCGATGAACGGTAACTATGCGGGCTTTAATATCTACCTGGGTGTTATTTGTTGATGTTATAACTGACTCGAGATAGTTGTAGTCTTCCACGTTGTTAAAGTTATGGTAGTCTGTTCCGAGATTTATCATATGGATGCTCCTTCAGACATTTAGTTTTGTTGCTGTTCAATATCAGACCCCGTAGTTTTGCATGAAGGAGAAGCGGTGTTACATTGTCCTTGGTATCATTAGGGCTCCGGCCATGAAGCTCTGTATTATTGCATATCCAAGAATTTCGTTTGACCTATTGAATAGAGACAAGTTTCTACTGCTGCACTTCCTCTACTGTGGGACTCGGGACAAGCACCTACTTGTCCGGTGGTCGAACCGGCCGAATTGAGCTCGGATAGCTCGAATTGAGGTCACTTCGTCGTTCCAATTTTGAAGAGTTTGCCATTCTTATAGAATGTCAGCCACGTTGTTCTCCATTCGTGTCCTTGATGGCTGTGGATCTTGGATGGAAGTCCTTAGTAACATTTCTGGCATTGGCAAGCAGCCTCTTGAGTTTCCGTTTTCCGCTTGGAAGCTATGTTCTCGATACAGTTCCTCGTACATTCGCGTTTCTTTTACCAAAGATATTTGGCTGCATCTTTCTTGGCGCGGTAATAATCGTCGAACCAATCTTTACCTTTATCTCTTCGAGATCTTGATCAATTTGCTTTTCCGTTCTTCCATCATTCGATCGCTACGTGACTTTGTGGATTTTCTTAGGCTACACATTATAGTTCCGTAACGCATTGGCCGTTGTCGCCCACGTTTTAATATCATGTGGTGTAGTATTGTTGTAATATGCCTAAGATCATCCCGTATCGTCCAAGTAAAATATAATTTAGTATACTTACCAAATCATGAAGAGATCTCATTCTAAAAAGAAAAAATCTATAGACATTTCATTTTTCTGAAAACATGTAAATCATATCATTGACATACCTATAAACCTATAAACACATTTTGTACAAAATATAACACAAAAAATGTTTTGGTAACCCAAATTACTACTTTATATTTTATGTAGGTTACACAAAATATACATAAAATTATGCATATCATATGAAATGCATAATTTAAATTTCAAAACATAACAAATAAAAGTATTGTAAAATACAAAACTAAAAATTGATAATCAATCATGTGATTTTATGTAGCTCATGTAAGTAACATTTAGGAATTAATACAATCAAAATACTAAAATAGAATTCATTAGGGGAAAAACAATTTAAGTCAAGAAACAATCCATTAAAACAATATAACAGTATGACAGAATAACAATAAATCCAAGAAACAAATTGCCAATAGTAATATAACAGTATTACAGCTTGAGTACAATCAGCTAGCAAAATAACACTATAATTAAGATAAAAATTTATAGATTCATATCACATCAATATAGATAACAATAACAATAAGATACAATAATAACAATAAGATCGGAAATGTTATAAGATTTCATATTACATAATGTCATAATTACATTAGATCACAAGATTTCTGCATTCTCGTAATTTACGTAAAACCAAATATATAATAAATAAAATTTCCGGATTCAACTAAGCAAAATAAATAATGTATAAAAACCTTGTAAAAATTTCCGTATTTCGATAAACAAAATACTACTTAGTTTAAGATTTAAAATTTTGTATATACATATAATTATAAGATAAGCATGATGGGTATTTCCTGAAAATACCCATTATATAAGTTAAGAATTTAAGAATAAGAGGAGTTCTTTTTAAGTCATTAATAGATTATCAGTTCTTTTTAAGTCATTAATAGATTATCAGTTCTTCTTAAGTCATTAATAGATTATGAGTTTTAAGTCATTAATAGATTATAAGTAATATCATAGTGTAACTAATATCGTAATGTAATAATAAGTGAAAGTTTATAATGAAATAAATCAAAAAATTATATAAAATTATATCTATAAAAATCATAATTCCAAGTAAATATAAATATTTTATTTATCATTCATAATTATCTATATACATTAACAATAAAACATAACAGTATGTTACACATGATGTCCTCCAGCTCAACAAATAATAAATCTATGGCATCATCTGATTTGTCATTGGTGGGCGCATGAGCATTGACACTCGTGATATTACATGAGTCGAACCGTGCATATCCGCATGTTGATCAGACGGCATTAGATAATTTACTTCTGTTTCTCGCTGGTGAATAAGAAAGCCGACTTCAAATGTTTCGAGTTCTAATATTTTTAGGCGAAGTCGTGGAAACTTTACGAAACGGAACTAGCATATTTTTGTTAGACGGAAATTTCTCAATTGATTTTGCTCAGAAAAGGGTTATATCTGACGTAACACTGAAAGGTATCATAAAAGATTTTTCAATCAATTTCTGACAAGCTTACCTTTGGATAGGGGCGAGGTAACACCTAGGACACCCGTCTGGTTTAATTTATCTTTGATTAAGAAATAAAAATAAAATGCAATGAATGAAATGGACAAGCGTTTTTATTTTTTACACAAATTGTCAGAAAATGCACTTTTAAGATCAAAAGTCCCGTTTGTAGTATTCGTAAGAATAAATGACTAATTTTACAACAGATAATAAAACTGATAAAAAATGGGCCGTAAGCCGGTTAAATTATTCCAAAAGTAGTATTACCTCATAATGTAGATTAGTGAAAAACTGTACCGTGAGAAGCCAAAAGTCGGTTATTTGTCAACACCACAATTCTGCAGCCAAAAAATTGGTTAGATGACAAATTTACTAGCATATTACGCATAAATGAACTGCAAAAATAAATTAAGTTTTCGTACACGAACTAAAAGTTTCCTTACGAGTTCGAAAAATCATATTGACAGTACTAATGAAACACAAACCCTGCAAAAAATCGTAAGGTCTCTCAGTCCCACATAGGGTATTTTACAGTCCCGAAAATTGAAATTGTTTTTTGGGAGGTGACCATATTGCAGAACTTCTTCCCACATTCCGTTTAGAATACTATTTCCATCTAACTTATCCAAACCAATCATTATCGATGATGCCCATATTTCAGAACTTGTTCTAAAAATCATTTTAGAACGATATTTCAATCCAACAAATCTAACCTAATTATTATCAGTTAAGAAATAACAGAGTTCCGTCCCAGATGTGTAATTTCCCATACTTCGTCCAAAAATTATTTTAGAATATCATTTCAACCAACATAACCATTACCATCATAATCGGTTAAGAAATGGAAGAGTTGCGTTCCAGGTGGTCATATTCCAGAACTTCTTTCAAAATTCATTTTGGAATTCCATTCCTCTCGAACACATCCAATCTCATCATAATTGGTTAAGAAATTATTAAACGAAATTTTTAAGAAACTACTAAACGTGCAGATATTCTTTTTAGAACCCTTTTTAGTCATTGAATATTTTAGAACTTCTACCAAAAATCCAAATTCTGTCACAACTTATTCCAAAAATTGAGTTAATACGATATTATTCCAATTCCCATCTAACATACCCAATCCCATGATAATCGGTTAAGAAACGGTCGAGTTCCGTCCCAGGCGGCCATATTCCAGAAGGTGTTCCAAAACCAGTTTTAGAAACCAATTTCCATTAGACATGCTCTATCCCATCATAATCGATTAGGAAATGGCCGAGTTCCTTCCCAAATAACCATTATCATTTTATAAGCCTATTTCTATCTAACATACGATTCCATAATAATCGGTTAAGATACCTTCCAGAACTTCTTCCAAACTCATTTTAGATTCAACATACCTAATCCTAACATAATCAGGTGGTCATATTCCAGAACTTCCTCCAAAAACATTTTATAAGCCCATTTCCATCTAACATACCCCATACCATCATAATCGGTTAATAATTGGTCTACTTCCATAAAATTTCATAAAGTCAAGACACAATTTATTTACACTTAAATCTGTTATAAGGTGAATTTGCTGCGTTTCATTTATAGTAGCAAACTAATCACATGTATACCTTCCGAAAATACGCAGCTACTCATGGTTTTACAAAAGTAGTTTGCTTATCAGTAGATCTTCAAACCCGTTCTATTTGTTATCTACTTACAAGTACCTATTTTCAGGTTGCTACGTAGCAGCTATCAACTGACATATGATAAATTATTCGCACGATAAATGGCGTCCACGGTAAATTGTGTCCAAGATTAATTGTTCTATTTAACAGTGTTCCATTTGACTAGGCAAACTACAAATAAGTACTTGTGAATAGATAGCAAATGAAACAGGTTTGAACACCTACTATGAAAAGCAAATTACTTTTGTAAAAAGCATAAATAGCTGCGCCCCAGCATGAAAGTCATCAACAATCAACACTAACGAGTCATCAGCGACAGTCAAGCATGATTCGTTTATTAATTTTCGATTGCGGCATGTCTGAGGTGAATCGTGTTTGAGAAGTTATAAACGTTTTGATATGAGATGACTGTGATTAATGGTGTCTGATATATCTTGGATGCATAGTATATGACATATCTGAGATAAATCTCACGTTTGTATATGGAGATATGGGATAAAAATATTTTATTTTAACGAAGAATATTATTAATTTATTAATTTATTTAAAAAAAACAAGGATTTCTATAATATTTGCCAGTTTGTAGCCAAACGGCTCGGCACTAATTTCGCTGTCGCCATAAAGAACAATCATCCAGCCGGCATGTGTGATGGTACTGATAATTAATGAAAAAAATAAAATATTTGAGTTATGCTTAAATTGTCCTAAAACAATAACCAAATGTTTACTTACCAATTCAAGAAATAAAATATTAAGACATTTATAAAATAATAATAATAATTAGTGGCGTTGCGACACAGAGTAAACTGGAAATAATATGCAAATTTTTTCATTTCTCTCGATTGTTTACCTAAGCCATTTGAAAAAATAAGAGACAGGATGAGAAACATCGAAGACTTGTTACACCTAATTCACTAACGACACTGTCGACAAAAAAGAACTGTATCCATGTCTCATACTTGTTACTCATACTTGTTACTAATACTTGAGATTTGTCATAAATTAGTAATTTAGCCCACATACCATAAAACATCCACGGACGACTATTTTTTTCTTTTCGATACACATTTAGAAAAAAAATAAGAAATGGAAATATAAGACTTTCGTAAAGTATTATTCACATGTATGTTGTTATCATTTTGAAAATGAGTTATCCATTTAATAGTGATAGGGTTAACGTATGTGAAGTTGGCCCGAAAACCATCCCGAAAAAATCTTTTAATAAAAATGTTTGCGTCTTCGCTTAATTAAAAAAGCCTTTCAGCCCGAAAAATAATACAAAATAACAGAAAATGAAAATTCATCCCGAACAAATATATATACAATTTTTCTCAGGATCTCAAAAGTTAGATCTTCTAACTTTCAAACTTAGTATGTGGTCGATCAATACAATTTCAATATTTCTATAATAAACTCCAAAATAAGAAAAACCCTTCAAACCATGTCATGTATGAAAACGGCCATGTTTGACCATGTGTATCTCTGTTCACCGAGATTTACAGATATAACGGGATATGCTATTTGCTTGACAAGGCCATCAACAATACACATCCGGAAGGCCATTACCATACGATGGGGATAAGGGCCATATACAAGCCATTTGCTATCCAATGATTTTCACTGTGTGATGTATGAAAACGGCCATGTTTGACCATGAGTATCTCTGTTCACAGAGGTTTACAGATATAACGGGATACGTTATTTGCTTGACAAGGGCATCAACAATACACATCCGGAAGATCATTACCATACGATGGCTTGTATATGACCCTATTCCCCATCGTATGGTAATGGCCTTCCGGATGGGTATTGTTGATGGCCTTGTCAAGCAAATAACATATCCCGTTATATCTATAAACCTCTGTGAACAGAGATACACAAAGTCAAACATGGCCTTCCATATATCACACAGTGAAAATAATTGGATAGCGAATGGCTTGTATATGACCCTTACGTCCACCGTATGGTAATGGCCTTCCGGATGTGTATTGTTGATGGCCTTGTCAAGCAAATAAAATATCCCGCTATACCTGTAAACCTCTGTGAACAGAGAAACACCTGGTCAAACATGGTCGTTTTCATACATCAAACAGTGAAAATCATTGGATAGCAAATGGCTTGTATATGACTATTATCCCCATCGTATGGTAATGGCCTTCCGGATGGGTATTGTTGATGGCCTTGTCAAGCAAATAACATATCCCGTTATATCTGTAAACCTCTGTGAACAGAGATACAAAAGGACAAACATGAAGGTTTTCTCTTATTTTGGAGTTTATTATAGCAATATTGAATTGGTATTGATCTACCTCATGCTTTTGAAAATTAGAAGACCAAACTTTTGAGATCCTGTGAAAAATTTTATATATATTTTTTCGGGATGGATTTTCAGTTTCTGTTATTTTGATTAATTTTCGGGCTGGAAGGCTTTTTTTTTAATTAAGCGAGGACGCAAACATTTTTATTAAAAGGCTTTTTTCGGGATGGTTTTCTTCACATACGTCTAGGGTTACACATCTAATTTTGAACTAACGACACAGACCTGTGTTTAAAAAATTTGCTAAATTACTAGTGTTATACTGCTGCTATGATCTAGGGGTATTTTGCACAAAGGTTTACTATTGGCTACTGTTGGAATATTTTCGTTGGTCATTGTTAATTTTCGGAAGACCGTAAGTTAATAATAGCAATTTAAGCGAACTTCATTCTTCATAGAGTTTTGTTTTGTTGTATTATCGGAATAGGTTTATCACTGATTAAACACATGTTTATTAGTATGTGAAATCATAAATACATAGTAAAATTTTATATCCACTATTATGCTCATCATTAATTATAAATCTTAGGCTTTTTTAGTGCAGTCAAATCGCTGATAGCTGTGCAATCAATGTTGACAGTGTTTGTTGTTGTGCTTTACTTGCACATTAAACTTTAAATATTTAAATAGAAATATTAAGTAATATTTTTTTAATGGAAGGGAAGGTGGCATGAAAGAAAGTTTCAGAAGATCGGTTTAAACTTATACTGGTTTCAAATTCGAAATTGAATTTTGCCCCAAAACCTCTTCATATTACCATAAAACCAAATTTCGAAGTATTTGAGCAAGGTTTGAGCCACTCAGGTTAAATCCCCCTCTGACGTAGTCGTCTATTTATTCCTCTAAGGGCGATTAACATTCGAGAACTACCCCATACATCAAATTCTTTTAAACTGCCATAAATCTGAATCATAGATGTTCTAAATATACAGTCCAATAAATTCTAAATTGTTTAGTTACTTGGGTGCTCTGTACTGAAAAGTACAACGATTATACTAATTAGTGACAATGCAATTCGTACAATTCGCAACTGTATATGATAACGCACAAATTTAGAAAGCGTCATAACATTTTGTTTACTTTATTTTGATAAAACATTCCAAAACAAAATTATAAGATTTGCCTTATCTTATTAATGTAGCGGCTAAAAGTTAATTAATAGGTTTTATCTTATCAAATTATGTAAAGGGGGCCAGATTACTCGCTTATTAACTACTTAAAAATTAATTACCTTTCTACAGAACCAAAGTAACTCTGGTCTCTCTCAATTCCGTTTCTTTCTAAATATACACAAATTGATAAAATGCTATTTATATTAAAAATTCTATAATCTACGTTTGTTTATACAGAATTATTACGTCTGCGTATATAAATTACATCTTACATAAAAATAAAAATAAATTTCGTTTATTTAGTAATTTAGTGTCGTTCGAACCGTCCAAGTGGTATCGTGCTAGAGCAGAACAAAGCCTAGAACATAATTTAAAAAAAAAATAATATGGATCGTTGGTTTGGTAAAGTTGCTGTTGTAACCGGCGCTAGTGCTGGTATTGGTGCTGCCATTGCAGTCGATTTGGCAAATGTCGGATTAATAACCATCGGTTTAGCACGTCGCCAAGAACGTATTGACGAGTTGAAAACAAAATTGTCTGGTGACTGTAAAGGTCAATTGCACAGTATGAAATGTGATGTGTCGAAAGAGAATGAAATTTTAACAACATTCAAAGAAATTGAGAAACAATTTGGTGGCATTGACGTGCTTGTAAATAACGCGGGTATTGTGCGCAATTGTAAATTGACCGATCCAGATAACTCGGTTAAAATACAGGATACAGTGAATACGAATTTAATGGGATTGATTTATTGTACGAGGGAAGCTGTGCAATCGATGAAGAAACGATCGTTTGATGGACATATAATAAATATAAATAGTATTGCAGGACATTATCAACCGATGCATGCGGCTTTGGGCCCTATTTTTAATGTGTACTCAGGAACAAAATACGCGGTTACTGCAGTCACTGAGACACTACGACAGGAATTTATACATTTGGGAACAAAAATCAAAGTCACCGTAAGTCATCAAATTTACTAATTCGTTTGAAATAATTTATTGAGCGTTTTTGTAATTTTTTTGAAGAGTATTAGCCCTGGTGCTGTAATAACGGAGATAGCAGATTCATTAGGCCTTGGAACTGATGCGGTTTCCACAGAAACGGTAATGGTTGCTTTAAAACCAGAAGATATATCGAATGCAGTTCTTTATGTATTGGGAACACCACCGCATGTTCAAATACATGAAATGATTATAAAACCGGTTGGAGAACCGTTTTAAGTCAACAGTAAAAACTATTAAATTTAGTTGTGAACAAATTTATAAAAAATACAAAATAATGATTAATATTTGTGACGGACTGTTGAATCTCGTTTTAATTTTTCAATTTTTCATGTCATTGTAGTTTGAAAATAATTATTGAGTATTTGCAATTAAAATTTCAAAATAGACTGTACAAATAAAGGGTGACCCAATAAGAGTTTCCGGAAGTTTTTAAAAATAAAACGCATTAAAATCAATTTAATAATCAAAAATTGTATTTGTGACGTAAGTTCGGTTTATGACATTTAATGTTTGAAAATAGTTTCTTTTAAATGTTGTCCGCGAGTGACTCTTAGATGATCCATTCTATGAATCCAATTTTCGAGCACTCTTTCGAGCATTTCGGCCGATATTTCGTTAATTACGCGTGTAATTTTCCCTTCTAATGCAGGAATCGATTGTAATTTATGGATATAAACAAGTAATTTCAGATACCTCCATAAAAAGTAATCTAACGGCGTTAGATCACAAGATCTTGGAGGGCAATTCACGGGTCCGTTTGTATGCCTTCAAACATAGATCTCTCTTCAAAATACGCCACAATGTGCCATACGAGAGACCCAGAGCTTTAGAACGGCGACGAATTGATTGATTGCGGTCTTCACGTATACTTTCAGCTACAGCAGCAATATTCACAAAAGGTCGACTTGTACGCACTCTATAGTCGGTTGATGAATATCCAATAATGAAAAAGTGGTTCGAAATTTATTGATTGTTTCGCGAATAGTGCGATCACTTGGACGATTATGAACACCATAAAATGGTCGAAGAGCGCGAAAACAATTGTTCACTGATTTTTGAAACACAAGATTTTTGAAATAAATTCCACAATTTGTAAACGTTGTTCTCGCGTAAGTCTATTCATGGTGAAATGTCAATGAATACTGAACACAAATGTCATATGAACATGACAGTTGTGATGCATGAATCCCAATGAGAATCCCAATTGGAAAAGGTACCTCCTATTGGATCACTCTTTATATCTTAAACGGTTAAAGGGGTTAGCAAATTGTAATATTCATGTGCAAGATTTCAAATTGTTATTAAACCTTTGCGTTGAAAATAAACTGAGCCTGAGATGAAGCAGATGAGAAAATGCATCTATATAAAATGAATGATATTCAAATATTAGGGGTGCAAGTAGAAACTCGGCTCTAAAGTTGGTTGCATTAAAATATACTTGAACGCATCCAAATCACCCGCCATTTTGGGTATATGTAGCTTATAGTCATTGTCGTTTTTACGAAACAAGCTACAGAAGAACTTAAAGTTTTACTTGATGAAAATCCGTGTCAAACTCAAAAAGTGCTTGCAGCATAGTTAGGAGTTACTCACCAAGCAATATCATTTCGATTGCATGCAATGGGAAAAATACTGAAGGAAGGAAAATGGGTTCCTCATAAACTGACCGATAAAACGAAAACCGGAAAGTTGACATCTGCATGAAGTTGCTGTCTCGGTACAAAATAAAGAATTTTTTGCACAAAACCATTACGGGTGATGAAAAAATTTTGTACGATAATCCTAAACGCAGAAAACTATGGGTTGATTCAGGCCAGCCATCAACATCAGTTGTAAAAATGAATATTCATGTCAAGAAAGTATTACTGTGTGCCTGGTGGGTGGGATTGACGAGCTTCTGGATCGTGGTCAAACTGATACAGCTAAACGTTACCAGGCCCAATTGATCAAATTAAGTGATGCTCTGGAGGAAAAATGACCATTTACGGACCAAGGGAGGCGATATTGCTACATGACAACGCTGATTACCACTTATTCAGACCGTTGTCATAATATTTGAAGTACCAGCGATTTACGAAAGATGAAGATGGCTAAAAATGGCTCAATGACTATTTTACTTCGAAACCACCAAGGCATGCATCATCTACCTGATAAATGGCAAAATACCATAAACAGTAATAGCGAATATTACGATAAATAGTCTTTGTAACAATTATATTTTCAATAAAGTGGAGTTTGATTAATAAAAGCAGAGTTTCTACTTGCACACCTAATACAATAGTTTGTAGTTTGTTGAAGCCTACGTAAGAATGAATATTGACTTAATCGTCGGTTACAAACGTTCAGAAAAAAATTCTTAATTAGTAGTGGACTAACTAGAACGTTTAAAGAATAAGTTAATTGACCTTCAATCTCATAAGGAATATTAGCACAAAGGTAGATCTTTAATGTGTCAAATGTGGTAAATTGGGACTCGATTGAACGATTGAAATTTCCATGTTTGCTTACAACGCACCCGATTCCGGGTACTCGGAAACCTTCTTTTAGCAATTTCTATCCAAGTTGCTTGAGCTGAGAAGAGATTGATAAAAGGAACACGAGCCCCACCAGAGTACTCTCTAAAGGACATTTTGATATTTTATATTCGGAAACCCCCTTTCAGTAATGTTGAACAAAGTAGTTTGAACTGAGAAAAAATGGAAATACGTGAAACGACTTTTCCAGAAATCACAACCCATCGCAATCAATTTATTCAACTCGAAAAACCCGTATCAGCTAGTTTTTATTAAAGTCGTTTGGGCTGAGAAAAAAAATGAAAAAGGAACTCGGGTCCCGCCGGACGACCCTCTAAACGAATTATCCCCAAATCAAGACCCATCAAATCGATTCCTGTGGCACTATTCTGGCAATTCACCGGGAATAGGGAACTGGGGAAAGGTTTTATATGTAATTTGTATTTAAACATTTATTTTCTGGCATGCTGAGGTAAAAAGTTAGTTGGGTGTGTGAATATAACTCCGCTCTTTCCCAATACGTGTCGTTACTAGTACTGTGTACGCGTACTACAAATGGGTAACAATGGTATTCAATAGTACTTAATGTCAACTGTCAAACGCAGTAGGCGACATTTGGGTGAAGTGTAAATAACAAGCGTTTTTAACTCCTTGAAAATATTTTGCCCGAAACCTAATTTTGCTAAGTTTAAACGATACGATTTTTTCGTATTTCGCTAAATATGGGGAAAAAGGTGCTGTATAAGACAGAGAAAATTTGCAAGTAGAAAATAAGAGATTATACGATACACGCCTAAAATGACAGCACTTTCATAAAAGAGGGTTTCTGTTGTCCAAAACTCACTTTAGAATCCCTAACCAATACTACTAACCATATTTTACCATAATTTGTTAAGAAATATCAGGGATAGATGGACCATTGTAAAATTTCAAAATTTCATATACTGAGTTTATTTACTTCGGATGCCGATCAAGTATTATATTTAAGGAATACTTTTAAGGAAATTTAGGAATACTTTCACTTGTGCCGAGTATCGTAATCTCCCTTTATAACCAATTTAAAAGTTGAAAATACCGTAAAGAGAAGTTGTGTAGCTATCTCACACAACTTAAACATATCAAAAGTTTATACACCAGGTGTAAACTGTTCAAAGATGATGCCGTAATTGCTCACATTGGATCAATCACGCGTCGATGATTCAGAGGGCTGTTTAGAGCTGTTTAGCAATAAACAGGAGTTTTTGCATCGGTTTTTGCATCACCACTATACTCCGGAATCAAATCGTCAATCAACTGAGTTGAGGGTGAAAGGGTGAAAGGGTGAAAGGCGTACGATGCGACTAAAAAAGTAAATGTCGGCCAGTAATGTTTTGGCTTTCGTATTTTGGGATTTTGGAATGATTTAGGAACTTTGTTCGTCGACTATATTTAGAAAGAAAAGACCATAAACTGTGAATATTACATAGTGCTCCTTTAAAGCAAGAAGAGGCGAAAAACGGCCCAAATGCAAAAGAAAAAATGATGGCAAAATTGCATGAATTGAAGTTTGAATTGCTTCCCCATCCACCGTATTTTTCGAATCTGGCTCCCAGCGACTATTATCTGTTCACAGGCCTCAGAAAAATGCTCCAGGGAGTAAGATTTGCCGAAATAAACGCCTATTTTGAGGACAAAGATAAATCGTTTATAAAAGGCATCGAAATGTTAGACAAGCGTTGGAATGAATATATCGCCCTTGAAGGAAACTATGTTGATAAATAAAGTCGAATTTTGCAAAAAAAATTATTTTTTAGTCTCTGGCCGCGGGACTTATTAATCGACGAATAGTGTTATATGTCCACACAAAATAAATAAATGTACAAGAGACTGTTATAAATTATAATCTTCTTGCCGAGTCGACTATTCGACGTTTGCGGTTTGGTGGCCAAATTCGACATAACCGGTACGATAAATAATCAGCTAACAGCCTTAAATCACCGAAACACAAAGAGTGCTGAAAACATCGCCGCATTGTGTGAGAGTGTATGGGAAAATCCGAGGCAGTCTTTTTCTCGTCGTTCACAAGAACTTGACCTTTCTGCGATTTCAACTTGGCGAATTTTGCGTCGGGACTTGGGTCTGCACCCATATAAAATGCAAGTGATCCAGGAACTTAATGTAAACGACTATAGACAACGCCGTGTGTTCGCAGCAAAAAAATCATGTTTAGGGACGAGGGCCATGTTTGAATCAATGGATTCGTACACAAGCAAAATTGTTGGATTTGGGGCGATCTCAATCCACACGAGATACACCAGCAGCAAATGCATCCCGAGAAAGACATTGTCTGGTGCGGATTTTGGTCTGGTACTTCTTTCAAAACAGGCATTGCCATACAGCTACAAATAGATCATAAGCAGCTTCTTGTGGCCAAAAGTGGATGATATGGATACCCACGATATGTTGTTCCAATAAGACGGCGATTTGTGGCACTCAGTGCATGCCATGATGCACATTCTATACGAGCGAATTGAGGAGATGGTCCTTATTGAAATACCCTATAGTTCATTTCATATCAATATGTACATATTTGTTCCTTTTGATAACGGCCTAATACCAGCTTGAGTATTTCTAACTCAAAAATCATTCTGCCCTAACCTAAATTAAATAATTTTGTGCCGACACTGTTAAATTATGCTCAATAAAAGATTAAAAGCAGAATTTTAATTTATGAATATACCGTCTAGGACAACAACAAGAAAATGTCAACAAAGAGGAAAACCAAGTACAAATGGGGTGATACACTTCAATAGTACAAAAATGGTTTCTTCGTCCTGACATCATAATAAAAAGTAAAAATATGTGATATTTTCCCTAAACTAATCTTGAAACTTGAGCACGTCCATTAAAATACACATGTTACCATCATATTTCCCCATTAAAACCAAAAAAGCTTTCATTAGAGTAATTTGCAAAAAGTTGTTATAATCAGTCTTTATGAATTTGTAAGCTGCAGGTACAGGGTGGCCATCTGTTGGTCCTTTTTTCAATCGATGAAATTTAGCACTTAATGGTATCTGTTCTAAATAGTTCTTTGACATATGAAAAGTCAAAAATATGTCATTTATCATCATGGCGTCGTTAACAACGCATTTTGAATGTCCAAATTTATTATGAAAATAATCGTTCAAAAACAACAACATTTCGTTAATTACGTGAGGGTTTTGGTCGACATGGACACTGAGTGTGCAATTGGCAAAATTATTGATCGGTTTGATGAAACTGGTTCAGTGGAAGTTCGTAGACCGTATCAACATGTTCATCCAGTTCGCACTCCTGATGCAGTCGCAGCTGTTAGTGAAAGTGTTCGTAATGAACCAAGCACATCAACCAGGCATCGTTCACGAACCACATTACGTCGCATTTTGCATGTTGATCTTCATTTGCATTCATACAAAATTCAACTAACCAAAAAATTGAAGCCACCATTTAAATCGTCATCGTTTTGTTAATTGGATGCTTGAATAAAATGAAGGTTTTTAATCAAAAATCATCGTTAGCAATTAAGCTTTTCATCTTAATGGGTACGTCAATAAGCAAAATTGTAGAATTTGAGGAGCGGAGAATCCTCATATTATCCAAGAAACAGAAATTCGTGCTCTAAGAGTCACTGTTTGGTGTGGCTTCATTGGGTTTTTCTTTGAAAACGAGCAGGAAAATGCCCTTATGGTGAATGGGGAACGTTATCGCAACAATTTAACTGGTTTTTGTGGCCAAATATTTTCAAAAAATGGTAAAGTTTCTTGGCCTCCAAGAAGCCCGGATTTAACACCACTTGATTATTTTTTGTGGGATTATTTGAAAGTTAAGGTGTATGCCAATCATCCACAAACAATTCAACAACTTAAAAACAACATTCGAGCTGAAATTGAGGTCATTTATCCGCTTTTATTGGAAAAAGTTATCGAAAATTTTGATGTTCGGATGCAGGCCTATAAACGAAGCCGTGGTGGGCATATGAACGATATTGTTTTTTATACATAATTGGCATAGAACCGCCTTTCCTTATCAATAAAAAATAGTTACTTTTCATCTCAAAATGTGTGTTATTTTACATTTTTCATTTACAAATGAAAAATGGACTAAGAGATGGTTCACCTTGAAGGTTTGTTATGCTCGCAAGTCAAGAAATTATTTTAGGATACAACATCGAGTTTAGCGATAGATTCATAGTTCTCAAAACCAATATCACCATAATTCGGTAGTCATAAGTTTATGCATAATTTCAAAAAATAATCAGAAGATTAAAATTTATAACAGTCACTTCTATATTTAATTATTTATTAGTAACTTCTAATATTGGGGTTCCTCGAATTTTAAGTTTGATTGAAAAATTATAATAAATGAGTGTAATCTGATATGTGGTCAGATGACTCATGCTTTTATACACTTTGGATTGTCCGCCGGTTTGTTTGATTATGTGTTCACTCTTTTGACTTTGGTAACACTAACGCGCTGATGATGATTTCGGCCTTCGTCGAAAAAATCCCAGAAAGGCAAATTATCTTAAACGTATTAAGTTTTAGGTAAAGACATAATAAAAACGTTGTGACAAAGCTGTCGTTTATTAGCGGCCTGCAGCCTTTACCACCATCTTCAGACTATATACCGAAGCTGTAACAATCACATCGCTTGTCTGGTCAATTTGAAGCTTATAACGCTTATATTTTAAGAGCATAATTCAAATGCTGTATAAGATAGCGGAAACTTCTCAGCGGAAAATAAGAGATTTCGCTACTCGCCACAATTGGCAGCACAATCACAAAAGAGAATTTATTTTATTATATAATTACCAGCGGAATTTTTTATTCATTTTGTATCTCTTTTTTCAGTAAATAAAATATCCCAGCGGAATAAAATATTAAAAGTGATCCTTAAAATGACAAATTGATTAATCTCCGAAGTAAAGGAACTCGGTAAATCAAATCTTGAAATTTAACAATATTCCGTCTTTCCGCCATACTAAAGAATGACGATGAAATTGGGATAAAAGTATTGATCAGGGGTCCAAAACTTAGGAACAAATTCTAGGATCTGTTCATGCTGGACTAAACTAGGCCATTTCATAACCAATCCTTTTGAAAATTAAAATTTTTTTATCAATTTCATATCAGGCCAATATCTCAAAAACTTCCACTAGTAACCAATACTTTCGGTTGTTTTTGTAATAGTTTAGGTCATACTGAGACTACCAGGAAAATTTGGGAAAATGATGGATTAGAATTTTCACTCTTATTTTTTGATTTTCTGCGGCAATATAAGTTATTTTCAGTTTTTGGCCGATATCTCAAAAACTTCCACTAGTTTCCACCAATACTTTCGGTTGTTTTTCTAATAGCTTAGGTCATACTGAGACTGCCAGAAAAATTTGAGGAAAATTGATGGATTAGAATTTTCACTATAATTTTTTGATTATCTGCGGCCATATAAGTTATTTTTAGTTTTTGGCCGATATCTCAAAAACTTCCACTAGTAACCAATACTTTCGGTTGTTTTTCTAATAGCTTAGGTCATATTGAGACTACCAGGAAAATTTGGGGAAAACTGATGGATTAGAATTTTCACTATAATTTTTTGAATTTCTGCGGCCATATAAGATATTTTCAGTTTTTGGTCGATATCTCAAAAACTTCCACTAGTAACCAATACTTTCGGTTGTTTTTCTAATATTTAGCTTAGGTCATACTGAGACTACCAGGAAAATTTGAGAAAAATGATGGATTAGAATTTTCACTATAATTTTTTGAATTTCTCGTCGTAAAGATGTTGATTTTGAATGGAGAACGGAACGGAATTCGTTCAATTCACACGTATACCCACATAGTGAGAAGAAACGTGTAGAGTTTGCATCCAGAACTTTGAATATAAACATCAGAACCGTTACTGTCAGAGAGAGAAGGAGGCACGCTCTATTTTTCTCGGATGTTTCAAATTTCATAAATAACGGGTGTTTTTTTAGGAGGTTTGTTTTTCCGATAGATGTCGTTTTATTTTATGACAGTTGTTTTGACAGCTCAAAGTGGCATTTCTACTCAGTATTGTTTGGCAAATCATTATGAATAGGTTAACTCCAGAACAACGTTTTCAAATCGTGGAAATTTATTTTCAAAATCAGTGTTCAATTAAAAATGTTTATAGAGCACTTCGTGAATTTTATGGTGCACATAATCGTCCGTCAGAGACCACCATAAAGAACGTAATTACCAAATTTCGGTCTACATTCACTCTTTTGGATGCCAAGCCACCGACAAGAATGAGAAGAGTTCGTACAGAAGAAAATATTGCTGTCGTTGAGGCCAGTGTCGAAGAAAACGACAATTTATCGATTCGTCGTCGTGCTCAGCAAATTGGACTTTGTCCATCGACTTTATGGAAAATTTTACGTAAAGATTTGGGTTTGGTGCCATACAAAATTCAATTGGTGCAAGAATTAAAGCCACACGACCATCGTTTGCGCCGTGAATTCAGTGATTGGTCGTTAAATCAATTGAACGAAGATCCATTTTTTTACCGTAAAATTCTCTTCAGTGATGAGGCGCATTTTTGGTTAAATGGATACGTCAACAAACAAAATTGTCGCATTTGGAGCAAAGATAATCCACACGCCGTTCTAGAATTACCAATGCATCCTGATAAATGTACTGTTTGGTGCGGTCTATGGGCTGGTGGGATCATCGGTCCATATTTCTTTAAAAATGAGGAAGGACGACGCGTTACCGTGAATGGAAATCGATACAGAACCATGTTAAATGAGTTTTTGTTGTCAAATCTTGAAGATATGGATATGAATGAAATGTGGTTTCAACAAGATGGTGCCACTTGCCATACAGCACGTGAAACAATCGACTTATTGAAAGAAACTTTCAACGACAACATTATTTCGAGAAATGGTCCGGTGAATTGGCCTCCGCGTTCGTGCGATTTGACGCCACTCGATTACTTTTTGTGGGGATACGTGAAGTCATTGGTTTATGTGGATAAACCTCAATCGATTGACGCTTTGGAAACCAATATTCAACGTGTCATTGCTGACATACGCCCTCAAATACTTGAAAAAGTGCTGGAAAATTGGACCTCCAGAATGACATTTGTGAAAAATAGTCGTGGTAGCCATATGCCAGAAATTGTGTTTAAATGTTAAATGCCAAAAAATTATCTACCAAATAAAAAAAAATTTTGGTCATTTCATAATTTTATATGTGTTTTATTCAAAAAAAAAATCGGCAACCTCTTAAAAAAACACCCTTTATTTGTGCTGCCTTTCTTTTGAGTAGTGACAACTACTCAATTGGTCTCTCTCAATTTCGTTTCTTTCTAAATATACACAAATTGATAAAATGCTATTTATATTAGGCTTTGGGCCCTATTTTTAATGTGTACTCAGGAACAAAATACGCGGTTACTGCAGTCACTGAGACACTACGACAGGAATTTATACATTTGGAAACAAAAATCAAAGTCACCGTAAGTCATCAAATTTACTAATTCGTTTGAAATAATTTATTGAGCGTTTTTGTAATTTTTTTGAAGAGTATTAGCCCTGGTGCTGTAATAACGGAGATAGCAGATTCATTAGGCCTTGGAACTGATGCGGTTTCCACAGAAACGGTAATGGTTGCTTTAAAACCAGAAGATATATCGAATGCAGTTCTTTATGTATTGGGAACACCACCGCATGTTCAAATACATGAAATGATTATAAAACCGGTTGGAGAACCGTTTTAAGTCAACAGTAAAAACTATTAAATTTAGTTGTGAACAAATTTATAAAAAATACAAAATAATGATTAATATTTGTGACGGACTGTTGAATCTCGGTTTAGTTTTTCAATTTTTCATGTCATTGTAGTTTGAAAATAATTATTGAGTATTTGCAATTAAAATTTCAAAATAGACTGTACAAATAAAGGGTGACCCAATAAGAGTTTCCGGAAGTTTTTAAAAATAAAACGCATTAAAATCAATTTAATAATCAAAAATTGTATTTGTGACGTAAGTTCGGTTTATGACATTTAATGTTTGAAAATAGTTTCTTTTAAATGTTGTCCGCGAGTGACTCTTAGATGATCCATTCTATGAATCCAATTTTCGAGCACTCTTTCGAGCATTTCGGCCGATATTTCGTTAATTACGCGTGTAATTTTCCCTTCTAATGCAGGAATCGATTGTAATTTATGGATATAAACAAGTAATTTCAGATACCTCCATAAAAAGTAATCTAACGGCGTTAGATCACAAGATCTTGGAGGCCAATTCACGGGTCCGTTTCTTGAAATGATGTTCTCATTAAAATTTTCTTTCAATAAATCGATGGTTGACGCAAAGGAGTTGAAGGGATCAATTCAACAAGCTGTATTTTGTATGCCTTCAAACATAGATCTCTCTTCAAAATACGCCACAATGTGCCATACGAGAGACCCAGAGCTTTAGAACGGCGACGAATTGATTGATTGCGGTCTTCACGTATACTTTCAGCTACAGCAGCAATATTCACAAAAGGTCGACTTGTACGCACTCTAGTCGGTTGATGAATATCCAATAATGAAAAAGTGGTTCGAAATTTTTTGATTGTTTCGCGAATAGTGCGATCACTTGGACGATTATGAACACCATAAAATGGTCGAAGAGCGCGAAAACAATTGTTCACTGATTTTTGAAACACAAGATTTTTGAAATAAATTTCCACAATTTGTAAACGTTGTTCTCGCGTAAGTCTATTCATGGTGAAATGTCAATGAATACTGAACACAAATGTCATATGAACATGACAGTTGTGATGCATGAATCCCAATGAGAATCCCAATTGGAAAAGGTACCTCCTATTGGATCACTCTTTATATCTTAAACGGTTAAAGGGGTTAGCAAATTGTAATATTCATTTGCAAAATTTCAAATTGTTATTAAACCTTTGCGTTGAAAATAAACTGAGCCTGAGATGAAGCAGATGAGAAAATGCATCTATATAAAATGGATGATATTCAAATATTAGGGGTGCAAGAAGAAACTCGGCTCTAAAGTTGGTTGCATTAAAATATACTTGAACGCATCCAAATCACCCGCCATTTTGGGTATATGTAGCTTATAGTCATTGTCGTTTTTACGACACAAGCTACAGAAGAACTTAAAGTTTTACTTGATGAAAATCCGTGTCAAACTCAAAAAGTGCTTGCAGCATAGTTAGGAGTTACTCACCAAGCAATATCATTTCGATTGCATGCAATGGGAAAAATACTGAAGGAAGGAAAATGGGTTCCTCATAAACTGACCGATAAAACGAAAACCGGAAAGTTGACATCTGCATGAAGTTGCTGTCTCGGTACAAAATAAAGAATTTTTTGCACAAAACCATTACGGGTGATGAAAAAATTTTGTACGATAATCCTAAACGCAGAAAACTATGGGTTGATTCAGGCCAGCCATCAACATCAGTTGTAAAAATGAATATTCATGTCAAGAAAGTATTACTGTGTGCCTGGTGGGTGGGATTGACGAGCTTCTGGATCGTGGTCAAACTGATACAGCTAAACGTTACCAGGCCCAATTGATCAAATTAAGTGATGCTCTGGAGGAAAAATGACCATTTACGGACCAAGGGAGGCGATATTGCTACATGACAACGCTGATTACCACTTATTCAGACCGTTGTCATAATATTTGAAGTACCAGCGATTTACGAAAGATGAAGATGGCTAAAAATGGCTCAATGACTATTTTACTTCGAAACCACCAAGGCATGCATCATCTACCTGATAAATGGCAAAATGCCATAAACAGTAATAGCGAATATTACGATAAATAGTCTTTGTAACAATTATATTTTCAATAAAGTGGAGTTTGATCAATAAAAGCAGAGTTTCTACTTGCATACCTAATACAATAGTTTGTAGTTTGTTGAAGCCTACGTAAGAATGAATATTGACTTAATCATCGGTTACAAACGTTCAGAAAAAAATTCTTAATTAGTAGTGGACTAACTAGAACGTTTAAAGAATAAGTTAATTGACCTTCAATCTCATAAGGAATATTAGCACAAAGGTAGATCTTTAATGTGTCAAATGTGGTAAATTGGGACTCGATTGAACGATTGAAATTTCCATGTTTGCTTACAACGCACCCGATTCCGAGCTGAGAAGAGATTGATAAAAGGAACACGAGCCCCACCAGAGTACTCTCTAAAGGACATTTTGATATTTTATATTCGGAAACCCCCTTTCAGTAATGTTGAACAAAGTAGTTTGAACTGAGAAAAAATGGAAATACGTGAAACGACTTTTCCAGAAATCACAACCCATCGCAATCAATTTATTCAACTCGAAAAACCCGTATCAGCTAGTTTTTATTAAAGTCGTTTGGGCTGAGAAAAAAAATGAAAAAGGAACTCGGGTCCCGCCGGACGACCCTCTAAACGAATTATCCCCAAATCAAGACCCATCAAATCGATTCCTGTGGCACTATTCTGGTAATTCACCGGGAATAGGGAACTGGGGAAAGATTTTATATGTAATTTGTATTTAAACATTTATTTTCTGGCATGCTGAGGTAAAAAGTTAGTTGGGTGTGTGAATATAACTCCGCTCTTTCCCAATACGTGTCGTTACTAGTACTGCGTACGCGTACTACAAATGGGTAACAATTTTATTCAATAGTACTTAATGTCAACTGTCAAACGCAGTAGGCGACATTTGGGTGAAGTGTAAATAACAAGCGTTTTTAACTCCTTGAAAATGTCGAATTTTATTCCAAGAGACATGTAAATATTTTGCCCGAAACCTAATTTTGCTAAGTTTAAACGATACGATTTTTTCGTATTTCGCTAAATATGGGGAAAAACGTGCTGTATAAGACAGAGAAAATTTGCAAGTAGAAAATAAGAGATTATACGATACACGCCTAAAATGACAGCACTTTCATAAAAGAGGGTTTCTGTTGTCCAAAACTCACTTTAGAATCCCTAACCAATACTACTAACCATATTTTACCATAATTTGTTAAGAAATATCAGGGATAGATGGACCATTGTAAAATTTCAAAATTTCATATACTGAGTTTATTTACTTCGGATGCCGATCAAGTATTATATTTAAGGAATACTTTTAACGAAATTTAGGAATACTTTCACTTGTGCCGAGTATCGTAATCTCCCTTTATAACCAATTTAAAAGTTGAAAATACCGTAAAGAGAAGTTGTGTAGCTATCTCACACAACTTAAACATATCAAAAGTTTATACACCAGCTGTAAACTGTTCAAAGATGATGCCGTAATTGCTCACATTGGATCAATCACGCATCGATGATTCAGAGGGCTGTTTAGAGCTGTTTAGCATTAAACAGGAGTTTTTGCATTGGTTTTTGCATCACCACTATACTCCGGAATCAAATCGTCAATCAACTGAGTTGAGGGTGAAAGGGTGAAAGGCGTACGATGCGACTAAAAAAGTAAATGACGGCCAGTAATGTTTTGGCTTTCGTATTTTGGGATTTTGGAATGATTTAGGAACTTTGTTCGTCGACTATATTTAGAAAGAAAAGACCATAAACTGTGAATATTACATAGTGCTCCTTTAAAGCAAGAAGTGGCGAAAAACGGCCCAAATGCAAAAGAAAAAATGATGGCAAAATTGCATGAATTGAAGTTTGAATTGCTTCCCCATCCACCGTATTTTTCGAATCTGGTTCCCAGCGACTACTATCTGTTCACAGGCCTCAGAAAAATGCTCCAGGGAGTAAGATTTGCCGAAATAAACGCCTATTTTGAGGACAAAGATAAATCGTTTATAAAAGACATCGAAATGTTAGACAAGCGTTGGAATGAATATATCGCCCTTGAAGGAAACTATGTTGATAAATAAAGTCGAATTTTGCAAAAAAAATTATTTTTTAGTCTCTGGCCGCGGGACTTATTAATCGACGAATAGTGTTATATGTCCACACAAAATAAATAAATGTACAAGAGACTGTTATAAATTATAATCTTCTTGCCGAGTCGACTATTCGACGTTTGCGGTTTGGTGGCCAA
Organism: Nephrotoma guestfalica; assembly: GCA_963691935.1. Classification (NCBI taxonomy): domain Eukaryota; kingdom Metazoa; phylum Arthropoda; class Insecta; order Diptera; family Tipulidae; genus Nephrotoma; species Nephrotoma guestfalica. The sequence continues at coordinate 115,923,193 of OY829914.1, forward strand.
ATTCGACATAACCGGTACGATAAATAATCAGCTAACAGCCTTACATCACCGAAACGCAAAGAGTGCTGAAAACATCGCCGCATTGTGTGAGAGTGTATGGGAAAATCCGAGGCAGTCTTTTTCTCGTCGTTCACAAGAACTTGACCTTCCTGCGATTTCAACTTGGCGAATTTTGCGTCGGGACTTGGGTCTGCACCCATATAAAATGCAAGTGATCCAGGAACTTAATGTAAACGACTATAGACAACGCCGTGTGTTCGCAGCAAAAAAATCATGTTTAGCGACGAGGGCCATGTTTGAATCAATGGATTCGTACACAAGCAAAATTGTTGGATTTGGGGCGATCTCAATCCACACGAGATACACCAGCAGCAAATGCATCCCGAGAAAGACATTGTTTGGTGCGGATTTTGGTCTGGTACTTCTTTCAAAACAGGCATTGCCATACAGCTACAAATAGATCATAAGCAGCTTCTTGTGACCAAAAGTGGATGATATGGATACCCACGATATGTTGTTCCAATAAGACGGCGATTTGTGGCACTCAGTGCATGCCATGATGCACATTCTATACGAGCGAATTGAGGAGATGGTTCTACCGCGGCGGCAACGTGAACTGGTCACCGAGATCATGTGATTCAACGCCTTTAGACTTCTTCTTTTGAGACAATCTTAAATCGCAGGTTTATGCGAATAAACCGCAAACAATTGAAGTCCTCTTGGATACGTGGTAGTTTTATTTACATTTATTAATCGGGCGTCCTTATTGAAATACCCTGTAGTTCATTTCATATCAATATGTACATATTTGTTCCTTTTGATAACGGCCTAATACCTGAGTATTTCTAACTCAAAAATTATTCTGCCCTAACCTAAATTAAATAATTTTGTGCCGACACTGTTAAATTATGCTCAATAAAAGATTAAAAGCAGAATTTTAATTTATGAATATAGTTACCGTCTAGGACAACAACAAGAAAATGTCAACAAAGAGGAAAACCAAGTACAAATGGGGTGATACACTTCAATAGTACAAAAATGGTTTCTTCGTCCTGACATCAGAATAAAAAGTAAAAATATGTGATATTTTCCCTAAACTAATCTTGAAACTTGAGCACGTCCATTAAAATACACATTTTACCATCATATTTCCCCATTAAAACCAAAAAAGCTTTCATTAGAGCAATTTGCAAAAAGTTGTTATAATCAGTCTTTATGAATTTGTAAGCTGCAGGTACAGGGTGGCCATCTGTTGGTCCTTTTTTCAATCGATGAAATTTAGCACTTAATGGTATCTGTTCTAAATAGTTCTTTGACATATGAAAAGTCAAAAATATGTCATTTATCATCATGGCGTCGTTAACAACGCATTTTGAATGTCCAAATTTATTATGAAAATAATCGTTCAAAAACAACAACATTTCGTTAATTACGTGAGGGTTTTGGTCGACATGGACACTGAGTGTGCAATTGGCAAAATTATTGATCGGTTTGATGAAACTGGTTCAGTGGAAGTTCGTAGACCGTATCAACATGTTCATCCAGTTCGCACTCCTGTTGCAGTCGCAGCTGTTAGTGAAAGTGTTCGTAAGGCATCGTTCACGAACCACATTACGTCGCATTTTGCATGTTGATCTTCATTTGCATTCATACAAAATTCAAGTAACCAAAAAATTGAAGCCACCATTTAAATCGTCATCGTTTTGTTAATTGGATGCTTGAATAAAATGAAGGTTTTTAATCAAAAATCATCGTTAGCAATTAAGCTTTTCATCTTAATGGGTACGTCAATAAGCAAAATTGTAGAATTTGAGGAGCGGAGAATCCTCATATTATCCAAGAAACAGAAATTCGTGCTCTAAGAGTCACTGTTTGGTGTGGCTTCATTGGGCCGTTTTTCTTTGAAAACGAGCAGGAAAATGCCCTTACGGTGAATGGGGAACGTTATCGCAACATTTTAACTGGTTTTTGTGGCCAAATATTTTCAAGAAATGGTAAAGTTTCTTGGCCTCCAAGAAGCCCGGATTTAACACCACTTGATTATTTTTGTGGGATGATTTGAAAGTTAAGGTGTATGCCAATCATCCACAAACAATTCAACAACTTAAAAACAACATTCGAGCTGAAATTGAGGTCATTGATTCGCTTTTATTGGAAAAAGTTATCGAAAATTTTGATGTTCGGATGCAGGCCTGTAAACGAAGCCGTGGTGGGCATATGAACGATATTGTTTTTTATACATAATTGGCATAGAACCGCCTTTCCTTATCAATAAAAAATAGTTACTTTTCATCTCAAAATGTGTGTTATATTTACAAACGAAAAATGGACTAAGAGATGGTTCACCTTGAAGGTTTGTTATGCTCGCAAGTCAAGAAATTATTTTAGGATACAACATCGAGTTTAGCGATAGATTCATAGTTCTCAAAACCAATATCACCATAATTCGGTAGTCATAAGTTTATGCATAATTTCAAAAAATAATCAGAAGATTAAAATTTATAACAGTCACTTCTATATTTAATTATTTATTAGTAACTTCTAATATTGGGGTTCCTCGAATTTTAAGTTTGATTGAGAAATTATAATAAATGAGTGTAATCTGATATGTGGTCAGATGACTCATGCTTTTATACACTTTGGATTGTCCGCCGGGTTTTTTGATTATGTGTTCACTCTTTTGACTTTGGTAACACTAACGCGCTGATGATGTTTTCGGCCTTCGTCGAAAAAATCCCAGAAAGGCAAATTATCTTAAACGTATTAAGTTTTAGGTAAAGACATAATAAAAACGTTGTGACAAAGCTGTCGTTTATTAGCGGCCTGCAGCCTTTACCACCATCTTCAGACTATATACCGAAGCTGTAACAATCACATCGCTTGTCTGGTCAATTTGAAGCTTATAACGCTTATATTTTAAGAGCATAATTCAAATGCTGTATAAGATAGCGGAAACTTCTCAGCGGAAAATAAGAGATTTCGCTACTCGCCACAAGTGGCAGCACAATCACAAAAGAGAATTTATTTTATTATATAATTACCAGCGGAATTTTTTATTCATTTTGTATCTCTTTTTTCAGTAAATAAAATATCCCAGCGGAATAAAATATTAAAAGTGATCCTTAAAATGACAAATTGATTAATCTCCGAAGTAAAGGAACTCGGTAAATCAAATCTTGAAATTTAACAATATTCCGTCTTTCCGCCATACTAAAGAATGACGATGAAATTGGGATAAAAGTATTGATCAGGGGTCCAAAACTTAGGAACAAATTCTAGGATCTGTTCATGCTGGACTAAACTAGGCCATTTCATAACCAATCCTTTTGAAAATTAAATTTTTTTTATCAATTTCATATCAGGCCAATATCTCAAAAACTTCCACTAGTAACCAATACTTTCGGTTGTTTTTGTAATAGTTTAGGTCATACTGAGACTACGAGGAAAATTTGGGAAAATGATGGATTAGAATTTTCACTCTTATTGTTTGATTTTCTGCGGCAATATAAGTTATTTTCAGTTTTTGGCCGATATCTCAAAAACTTCCACTAGTTTCTACCAATACTTTCGGTTGTTTTTCTAATAGCTTAGGTCATACTGAGACTACCAGAAAAATTTGAGGAAAATTGATGGATTAGAATTTTCACTATAATTTTTTGATTTTCTGCGGCCATATAAGTTATTTTTAGTTTTTGGCCGATATCTCAAAAACTTCCACTAGTAACCAATACTTTCGGTTGTTTTTCTAATAGCTTAGGTCATATTGAGACTACCAGGAAAATTTGGGGAAAACTGATGGATTAGAATTTTCACTATAATTTTTTGAATTTCTGCGGCCATATAAGATATTTTCAGTTTTTGGTCGATATCTCAAAAACTTCCACTAGTAACCAATACTTTCGGTTGTTTTTCTAATAGCTTAGGTCATACTGAGACTACCAGGAAAATTTGAGGAAAATGATGGATTAGAATTTTCACTATAATTTTTTGAATTTCTCGTCGTAAAGATGTTGATTTTGAATGGAGAACGGAACGGAATTGTTCAATTCACACGTATACCCACATAGTGAGAAGAAACGTGTAGAGTTTGCATCCAGAACTTTGAATATAAACATCAGAACCATTACTGTCAGAGAGAGAAGGAGGCACGCTCTATTTTTCTCGGATGTTTCAAATTTCATAAATATTTGTGCTGCCTTTCTTTTGAGTAGTGACAGATCCTAAGCTTCTCTTGTCTCATTATTCTATTCTCACTTTTATTTTGTCTGAAATGTGGATTCAGTGTCTCCAAAGCAGGGCAATTATGCTGATAACTCGATAACCCACCGGTATACAATTAAGTAAGGTCAACACATAAACTTGACCCTGATCCTATATTCTATGATATTCAAACCAGCATCTATTTTGAAAGAAATTCAGAGTTAAATATATTTATGGAGAAAATCCGACAACTTTGGCTTGAAATATTTAGAAAACGTACCTGTAACAAACACGTGACATTTTAAAACACTCAGTCGTAACTTTTCGTTTGGTCACCACCGCGATTCTATCCTCGTATTAACAGAGCAACGCTCTACAAACTCCGCTGTCGAGAATGACAGAGTTGTAAACTATCGTTCAATATGTACAGAATGGTTTGCCAGAACAAATTCGTTCCGATCTGCAGGCATACAAAGAGTGGTACCAACCATCTGGTGGTATCAATCATCTCAGATGGCAAGGAAACATTGTTGTATCTTCGAAAGCTGGCTGATAGCAGAAGGTCCGCGAGAACGAGTACACTTTTGAATTTCGCGGGACCCTGTTTGAATGTGATGTGATTCTTGTGTATTGAATTTTTCCGCTTATCGATTCGCCGTTAGGATTACAAATACCACTACAGAAACGACAATTGATGCTCTTCAAAGGATATTTTCCATCTAAAAAAATTATTTTCCATCGGTGTTAAGAGCATGTTACTGTCACAAATAACTGAATTTTAATAATTTATTTATAAATTAATGTAATGTGGCACTGGGGCGCCAATGAAGTTAGTTACCTTTGTTTATTATAAAAGTGTTATTCGGCCGTTGATGAATAATGCCCCTACTTAGTTCAAATATAGATGCAGCAGTCGAAGGTAGTCTGCCCAAAAATTAACGTGTTAGCGCTAAGAAACGAGTTTTCATTTATTCAATTTTATGTTATGAAGCAAAGCTTCACCAAAAATTTCTTATCAACCGGTGTTTTTCGATAAAAGTTCATTCCTGTGAATTATGTATGTATAAAATATGATTGATGTTTTTTCTGATTTCGATTTAAAAATATTTTTTATCAAATTAAATTAGATTTAATTTAGTGTTTAGATGACCCACTGTTATTGCACAAAAATAAAATTTAGTATATCTACTCGCAGTCGCAATTTAAACAGCAAATGAAATGGATCGTTGGATTGGAAAAACTGCCGTAGTAACTGGAGCTAGTGCTGGTATAGGTGCAACCATTGCGCTGGAACTAGCAAAATCTGGTATGATTGTTATTGGTTTAGCTCGTCGCAAAGAAAAAATTGATGAGCTGGCAACAACACTGCCGTCTAATGTTACGGGAAAACTACATGGCATAAAGTGTGACCTAAACAATGAGCTTGAAATTAATGCTGTGTTTCGCGAAGTTGAAGAAAAATTTGGTGGTGTTGATGTGCTTTTAAATAACGCTGCAATTTGTACTGAGGGACAATTACTGAACCCGGCCAATAGCAATTATTTGCGTGAGCAAATTGTTGTGAATGTGTTAGGACTTGCGTATTGTACGCGGGAGGCTTTCAAATCGATGAAAACTCGGGAAAATGGTCATATTATTCATATTAACAGTACATCTGGCCATTATAATCCGTTTTACCAAAATATGGAACCGATGTTTAACATATACACGGCCTCTAAATACGCAGTGACTGCAATGACCGAGTCGCATCGACAGGAATTAATTTACGCTGGGACTAAAATTAAGGTGACGGTAATTATACAACTTAACAATTTACTAGGTATTATTAATTGATTAATACCCAATCTTTTGCAGAGTATTAGTCCAGGAGCCGTTGATACCGGAATCTTAGACTATGCTGAATTACAGAAGCTGTATGGTGATTTATTCAAAGCTACGTTAAAAACTGAAGATATTGCGAATGCTGTTTTGTACGTACTCGGTACACCACCACACGTACAAGTACATGAATTGATAATAAGGCCAGTCGGGGAAAAGTGTTAATGCTGTAATGTATTCGGCTCCCCTATCTAGTTTCTTATATTTTGACAAAACGAACGAAAATATAAATTGAACTAAATAATTTCAATTAAAATCAATGGTTGTTGTGTCCAATATGGTTTTGCTGTTTTGTGCAAACGCGATACACTGTAGGATTTTAAAAGGGCCAATCTATTTTAGAATCTAAATACATTCTTTATTTAAATAGTGGTACAATATATAAGTACATTAGATGGGATTATTTTTCTTATTGGAAGGGGTTTTACCATTTACGTGTGTTACAATTTTAAAGATCTAACAGTTTTAAAAATTACAAATAAATAAAAAATAAACTTAATAGTAAATACAAAGAATACTGTTACAAAATAAATAAATAAGTTCTTTTTCACTGAAAAAGAATTTTATTTACTTGAATTTCACTTGACTAGAATAAGTTTCCGTTAATATTTTGTTTTCCATTAAATAGACGATCACAACGAATTAAATTAAAATATAAAGATAACCTTGGACTGTGGTGGGGCCCGATGTTCTTAAGCCCAAACACGTAATGTAAAATCCCAACTACCAGTAGAGAGCGCTGTGCCATCGGGCGACACCTGAAGACAGGAAACTTTATTTTCATGTCCATATAGTAAACATACTCGCTGAGCTTTCAATGTGTCCCACACATTAACCGTGTAATCATTGTAACCAGCAAATAATAGACGCCCACTAACCGAAAAATCGACTGAATTCACACCGAAAATTATACTGTCTTTACTATAAACAGCAACTTCTTTATCTGCCCGCATGTCGAAGAGACGACAAGTACTATCATCGGATCCAGTAGAAATAGCATCACCGCTGGGATGAAATTTAACACTATTTACATCACTTTGATGTCCTTCAAAGGATTGGACTACATGTCCAGATCTCATGTCCCATACGAACGCCATTTTGTCGCAGCTCTAAAATAAAAATGTGATTAGTACGAACAAACATTCGTAACAAACATATAGAAATACTTACGCCCGATACGAACGTATTGCCAGTCTCGTTGGGCGCCAAATCGATCGACATGACATCGCCCGTATGTCCATGAAAGCTTTGTAGCAACTGCCCCGATTCAACATCCCACAAAGCGCAAGTAGAATCACCACTCCCTGTTAAAATTTGCTGATCCGAATTCGGAAAAATACAACAGCTCATATAGCTGGTATGTGTACCAACAGTTTTCTTTTTGGATGACATATCCTCGTCTAGTGTGATCGGATACACTGTCACCTTATTATCGAGACCACCGCACGCCACCAAATTTCCAGACGGTGCATAAGCACAAGCCATGACCCATGTTGTTGGCATAGTTACGGCATGTTCTTTATTCGTAGTATATGCATCCCAGATAATCAATTTACCGTCCTGTGACGATGATACGATGTGACGTTTGTCTGGGCACCAATCGGAACACAAAACTTTGGCTTGATGGCCTTTTAACATACGCCGCGGTTTTATATTCAAATACGTAATATTTTCAAGACGATCTGCAGCATTCGACACTAAAAATAAATTCGAAAAGATTTTCATTCAAAATAAACCCAAATTTTTATCTTTTAACATTTTCACATACATGTTACATCGTTTAGCTTTTGACGTTCCTCGTCCAATTTGGTCTTTAGCATTTCAGCCTCTTTTATCAATGAAGCCACCTTATCATTTGTGCTATTTGGGTGACTAGAAGTTTCGGTCATATTTTTATGTTTAATTTTTATAGATTAATTTTAACCAAATGTTCACAAATTGTAATATTTACACACACAAATTTTCTAAAGTGTTTAGTTGAAGGAAAAGTCAAAATGAATTAAAAATTTGACAATTAATCGTCGGTAATACAGCTTTATTTAGTTTGTACTAGCGTCATCTGCGTACGAATAGAAATAAATGGAAGTTTATCGATTATTAAGTTTGTATGAACATCAAAATTCAGCTGAATTAACATCAGTTAAATTTCAGATGACTTATTTTTGGTTTTATTACCAACTTTGAGCATTTTATGTTTTAGAGTTATATAATGAGAATATCGATCTAGTTTCGGTTTTATGTTGGATTTTTATTTTTGGGAAAATAAAAAAATGGTTTATAACGGCAATTAAGAGTTTTACTTTTATACTATTTATGCAATATGTATTTACATTGCTGTGAAGATAATTAACTGGTAGTTAATTCGTATTTATTTGAATTTAACATAACCGCAACCGAGTTATTTTAAATTTTATAAAAGATACAGTTTCTCATTTTGTTTCGACTATTTGCCGCTAGAATATTTCCGATTCTAGCGGGAAATAGTTGAAATAAAATGGGAGACTGTATTTTATATAAAATTTAAAATAACTCGGTTACAGAATCGGAAATATGTGGTATTTAATATGTTGTTATTAAAGAGTAGAATGGAATTAGCATTGTGACTTGATCATAGGCCACACTTGATTAGTTCTCAATTTACACAAACATTTAATGATTTAATAAATTTTATAAGCGGCACTCATATAGCTTTGTGAGCTCTCACGACTCGAACTCGTCCATCAGTAACCGAGTAACCATTTCGAAGGTAGTATGTTTCCTCGTTGATGAGCGCGTTGACTCTCAACCACTTTGATCGTTGCTGTAGGCGTGAAAGAACGTCCCACCATTGAAAGAACCGTCCACCAATTTTTCCAGAAGTGGTGTTACTATCCCTGCAGTTGCTGGTCCAGGTATCGTGAATGGTGCCTCTCCGATTAAAAGTGTTCCGGAGTGAGGACTATGCAGTCATCGTCGCGAATTTAATTACGCTTTGATCTGGCACAGCAGTGCCGTCAATTCCTCGAACGTGAGTAAAATGTGGAAGCGATGCTTAACCGATTTTATTCCTGCTGCCAACAAACCTCCGCAATTCGACGAAGTAGGTGGAATGAAGTTTGTACCATCCTGAGTCAATAATGTGGCGATCTCAGGATTTACATCTCTCGTGCTCTGTTGATACAGGAAAGCCAAATGACACAAACATTGTGTGCGTTTTTGATTTGCCTCTTCTCGCGGTCAACCTTTTCCAGGCGAAAATAAAGATGTAGCACATTGACTATATGCTCCGTCATGGTCTTTGTGTAGTTAGATGAATATTGGGCTAGCATAACCTACGTCACTATGGAGGAACGGAGTAACACGATGCGGAAGGTGTAACACGATGCGATGGAAGATTGGCTATCAGTTGCTGGCACGTCGTCGAGTGATGGCGAAAACAACAATAAATTTATGGCTTTTGATCCTTATGATCCAATAATATTTTCGTAGGTGAGCCAACATCGTATTGCGTTGCATGATATGATTATGAAATAATAATAATTCCCAACGACCTATCATACCCTTCCGCGCGCGGGAAGGTCCATCAACAAAGATATCAAACTGCTTAACCTATCATGATTAACCTTCTACCTCCTAAACCTATGCCTAAAATCAGTGAATTGGTGAATTGGCTGTTGATTTGTCTCGCACAGCATTCTAGTGACTGGCTCATTCTTACCATAGTCAGTTCTATGATGGTCGATTTGAAATGAGTAAATTGGTAAACAGGTGGCGTCTTCGCGAAGGATAATCCGATGCTTCCTTGTGTATGGCATATTCTATTCGTGGGAGTATCCCTTCTATTCATAGTATACCGTCACTGCGGATGAAAAGGCTCAGGGATCGAAGTGGGCTGCATTCGAAAGCGAGTTTGCAAGGGCATGCATATTCTCTACCGTTTGAATTACACTAGTCGAGTGAAATAAACTCGATAGTTTTCTGGAGTAAAGTTTTCAGTTTGTTATTTTTTATTTTGATAAGGTTTAAACGGTTGTCTATTAAAATTAATATTAAAATAGATACTCGTACATGTGTGATCAGAAGTTAGCATATCGTTTGTTATTCGCCAATTTCGTTTTAGAGGGACGATGAACAGGTAATAGAAACTAATAACAATCACTTTGCGACGAGAGGATTTGAGAAAATTTGGTTCACAGCCAACGTTAAAAATTTCAAGTTCAGATGCGCTTACAGAATTAAACAGGGATACGCCTTATCTGTTTGCATTGTAGAAAGCCTAAGCTCAAAGAAAGCAGACTTACTGTGCTACAAGCTAAAGAAAAATAAAGAACCAGTAATGGTCTCAAAAGATTTGAAGTCTACCCGTAAAACAACGACTGGGCGATTAGCTTCGAGCTTATGTCGGACGGCTTTTCAATCTTTGGTTGACACGATCGGTTGATCACTACTATGTTCGATAATACGACTCTAGGATTTTCAGTTGAACCAGAAAGCCAGGTTTGTATGTTTCGGATGATCACCGACCACCAGTTGGCAATTGTTCCAGATATCAGTGATTTTAGAGATTTCATCGCAAGACATTGTCAGACAGATAGCATCCAAACAATTAAATTTGTCGGTTTGACGAACTCCAACACACTCCGATGTAGTCCCTTATGGAATCAAGCTTAAGCTCATCAAAAAAGGGACGGATTAATATAATAGGCGCAAATGAACGAGGTTTTTGGCGGGTATCTCCGGAGTAAATTTTAATTTAACAAAAATTAACTTAAGCTATGATTCTATATCGTTAAAACATGGTGCCGTAGTATCGGCAATAGTGCTATCACAGATGAATGTATTAGGCGAAACACGTAAGTAATTTTGGACAATTACATTAAAATTAATTTAGTAATCATAATAAATAAGCAAACTTTAGATTAACCTTCCACAAACAAATTAGCTACCGATTAACAACTTTATAATTGTTGCTGACAGAAACAAACATTAAATTATTAATTTTAAACACCCACACCTAAAATCAATTTTCATTGAAATTTAATTTAACAAAACTAAAATTTTCCATGAAATTAATATTTTGGCAAAATTGTCAAAAACTATTAATAACCGAGAATATATAAAATCAAATTTCGTTTAACGCACCGATTAGTTCCGGATAGATGATCACTGGGTATATTTTTTAAGACATTTTTTGATATTTCTTCTTCATCATCTTTGTTGTTGTCGTTTTAATATTTCAAAATAAACAAAAAATCATTATTATTAGCAGTTAGTTTGGGTTAGGTTGGTTTTTGAAAAGTCTTCACCACTATAATATAGCGAAACAACCTCACATTATAATTATAATCATTATATAGAACCAGAGAAAATCATCATCGCCCCCATCCTATACAGATAGGATAGTTGTGAGAGTCGAAAACCAAACAACATAAAATCACCACACTCATTTTGTCGCTTTGAAGGGTTCGTTTATTTTACATTCCCAATCTGGCAGTATTTTTTCAGGTGTACGTTTGAATCATTTTTTAATTTCTTGCACATTTGTAATAAGTACCTTGGGGAGTACCACTTAACTTATTTAGTCCGTTGCGATGATTTGATTATTTTTTTGTTATCGGAGCCGGTCGACGGCACAATATTTATTTTGCGGCATACAAACGATTGAATTTTTTTGTAAATAAATTAGTTTATAATTGATATAGTAAAATCTATAATTAGAACTTATTATAAAATTTTCTTCTGTAGTGCGCGGAATTTTCAATGGACCACCGCCTTATTCGTAATTTTTGTTGTTGTTTTGAGAACTAAATATGTTGATCGTAATGTTGATTTTAGTTGAGTCGATCAAATTTGTTTTGGTTTGTTTCTATTGTTGGTTGGTTTGGGTTATTTAATAATTCGGTCTATTTTACGTTTTATACCACACTCTTAGAACAAAGTTATAGTTTTTAACTGGTGGTGTTTAATTATAAGAAACTTTGCCGACGATGAGAAAATTAATACAACTATACATAAAAAGAATTAGTTACAAGTAGTTTTTATGTAAAGTTTTTTGTTTTGTTGTATTTTATCAGATACAGAACGATAAATAGAACAAATTGGTGGAATCATGTGTTGGAATTTACGTTTGTGCGCGCTTTAATGGAATTAGTGTGGCTTTTGTGCGATCGATAATGGATTAACGTGAATTGTCACACGAAAAGATTATAAGTATTTGTGTATGGGAATCGTTTAATGAAGTTAAGCATTATAGTTAATGACCTTATGATGTTACAAGAAAAAGCTGGGGTTTTACCAACGTTTATTCTGTGGCCAGGTACGAAAATAATCAGAAACTAGGTGGAAGAAGCGCATAGTAAAACAACTGAAATGTACAAAATCGCATAAATTCATATGTCGTACTTTGCTTGAAAAGAAATATACATACTATTTTAAGATTGGTTTATGCCTAACCGAATCAATTTTAGACTTAATTTTATGTTTGAATCCTGAAAATCAATATGGCGCCAGAATAAAAGACAAATCTAAATTTTTTACCCAATAAACTAAAGTTGCTAAAAAAATCAAGAACGAATTTATTAATAAAAGCCTCGGCGTTTGCAATCCACCTCGAGAACACCTTCTAGCCTCTATACTTAGACAGACAACAGAGGAAAACCTATCACCAGTAAATAAGGTGGATAACTACAATATATCTACTGTCACATTACAAGAATTAAACTAGGAAATCAAACTTAACCTAAATCTAAAGAAATCTCCAAAATATGATTTAATTACAGGAAAAATAATAAAAGCTCTTCCTGAAAAAGGACTACGTAAACTCCTCTAAATAAATAACGCACTATTTAGACTTAAACACGTGCCAAATCAACGGAAAGTCGCAGAAGTAATCATGATACCTAAACCCAACAAACCACTAAATCACAAAAATTCGTACAGTCCGATTTCTTTACTTCAAACAATTTTAAAATATTTTAGAAGACTTAAACCAATAATAGAAGACACAAATCGTATTCCTCCGCATCAATTTGGCTTAAAAGAAAACCATTAAACAATATAACAAGTACATCGAATTATAAACAGAATTCAAGATGTACTTGAAAATAAGAAAATATGTTGAAGTATCCTCTTGGATCTAACGCAGGCCTTTGACAGAGTATGGCATAAAGGAGGCTTGGAATATAAATTGCAAAGAGACTTAGCCAAGCAGTTTTATGACTACAAGCGAAGGAGTTTAACACAGCGTCGTTTGAGGATGATACAGTCATTTTAGCAGTCACTGATAGCATAGGAGAAACTACAAGCAAATTGCAAAGAGCTAGTAATATGGTTCGGACCTGGACGAAGAAATGACGAATAAATCTTAACGAAACAAAATCTTTTCACGTAAACTTCAGTGGTAAAAAGCACAACTGCATACTAATAGAATTTCCCTAGGTAAACTCGGTAAAACATCTAGGCATCACTCTCTAGACGAGAAACTAAAATGAAAAAATCACGTCGAAAAGAAAAAGAAGAGTTAAAAATTAAATACAGCAATATGGTTTGGCTCTTATGAAGAAATTCTGAGCTAACTATACGTAATAAATTACTACTATATATAGTGGCAAATTCTAAAACCTGTGTGGACTTACGGTATTCAGCTCTGGGGCTGTACAAAGAAAACCAATGTCAATATCATCCAGACATTTCAGTTCATGTACAGTGGTACATAAGAAATGGGAACCTTTATAGGGTTCTGAAGATGGTTTTCGTCAGTGAAGAAATAGCAAACACGCGAGAAAAAGCACGCAACGTATAGAGATACGTCGTATGTTGGATGATTCAAACCTAGTAAGACGGCTGCATAGAAAGAAATCACAGAAATAGTAGGTCATACTATGTCCAATCTGGATCTACTAAAATTATAATAAAATTGTAAAGGGGACTAACCCTCCAAACGAGAATATAAATTATGAAAGATAAATTACTATGTAAATAATTAGTATATCAGCTGCAATAACTTAAAAAAAAGAAAATCAACACGAACTACTTTTATTACTTATTTTAGCTGTTAAGTAATAAACGTTTTTGACTTTTTTCTCGTAAATGTTAAATATTCAAAATATTTACTAAGCAAAAATTGTGTTAGATTCGTCATATTTATGAACAAGAAAAACATAAGTAAAATATTTCATCAAGGCAAATCAAATAAAGTTTTTATCTATCATTTTATCTTTAATTTAGGAAAACTCCTGGACCGATGGATGTAAAAAATTGATTGGTCAATCAATCACCTTTCAAAATCTGGGCAAAAATTGAGAAATGTCATATGGAAACCATTACTTGCAATTTATGTAAAAACCTCAAATCTGAAATTTAATGCAGCAAGACGACCTTTTATTGCAAGAAACTGAATCGTTATAAAATGAAAAGCCTCTCCTGATCCGGTTTTCATAGCGCCGACCAACGAATCGTTTAATTACCAGGCCATAATAAGATTCTTATTAAGCGACGATACTATGAGAATTTCAGAAAACCTACCTAAATTTGTTGAACAGACTTCTTAATTGAAATTTGTTGGAACCATATGTAAAATACCCTTTCTTTATAAATTGCACAAACAAATCGAATATAACCTTCCCATCAAACAATGTGAATGGAAAACGGACCATTTTCTACTCTTCTACATTGCTTGGAATTGTATTCTAGTTTTTCTTTTGCACCATATGTATAAAGGTGAGAAGACTCGTGATGATGAGTAGCGGCAGTTACTGATGTCTGTCATAAACTAGAATTCAGTTTGTAATGGAGGAGTTTGTAATTTGGAGTTTTAGTGAGCGCGGAGTATTTTTCAAAAGAGCGCCTTACTCGTTGTTGTGTTGTGAGTGTGGTAAATGATTCAGAAAGTCTTTTGTTGTCAGAAATGCTGACGATGAATGTATTTGTAAACAACGCCTTAGATCGAGATTAACTTTCAAAAGTTTTGTATCGTAAGTGTAAATTTGGGTTCCGTTTGCCGCAGTAAGAATGCAAACGGTGTCTTTTCATGTCGGGAAAACTAGTTGACGGAATCACATATACTTCAAACCCCGAATCGAACAGAAATTGTAAATGATTTTCATGATCGGGAATGAACCAGATAAACCAATCCCACTGTTTGCCGTAAAAAAAAATCTTGTTCAATTCACACTTGCAGAACGGAAAATATTCCTGAAGGCGCTGCAATCTTCTGCGTTAGTCTATTTATTTTGTCATTGTATTTACGGCACAGTATTGTAAACGGGTGTTAAAGTTTATTAATGTTTTTGAAATCGGTTTGTACACACGTGTTAATTCTTTAGTCAAAGCATTAACGTGTCATTATCTAAATAACCACACTTCTCATATTCCAATTACGCATTTCCACCAAACATTGAACTTTATTACTTCACTTTGAATTCGTTTATTATGCAAAATTCTTTAATCCAGTTTTTTGAGTAGTTTAATCAATTTAGACTGTTATTCTAGAATTACATAACATTCCACACTTTACATATTTCAATTACACGTTTTTAAGACACACTGAACTTTATTATGCACTTAGATTTAATTTATTTTGCAATGACTTTAATAAATTTTTTTGAGTAGTTTTAGTAAAATTATACTGATTTTCCAATTCTAAGAATGAATTGGATAATTTCTTACCGTTATCGCTTTAAGTCGGTATGTTTTGACTGCTGTAAGGTAACACCTTCACTTCAATAAGATTTACATGTCAAAATCCGAATTCTATCTATTAACTAACCCCCGACTGACCCCGAAGAAGTTAAAAATTGTTCATCAACCAACAAGTAAGTGAAGGAGATAAACAATAGCTCAAGTTAGGGCCGTATTTACTCGAAAAAGAGTTTAGAGCTACATTTCCAAGAAGCGCTAAACTACCTTTGCTATACTAAAACTATTCCTGAATCGTCAACCAATGTTGCTATACGACGAAAAAATGTAGAACAAATCAACTGAAGAGAGTTCCTTTAAAAAAATCTTACTTAGTTCTTTCGGTCTAACTAATACGAGCAGTATGCGAGAGAGCAGTACGGTCGCCTTGCAAAACGGTTCATTTTTTGTTTATGATCTTTATAAAAATGTAACCGTTGCTTACTGCTTAACTTAATAATTTAAATGAATTATTCAAGCGAGGACACCGACATGATTATTTTTCAACAAAACCTCGTCTTAACACTTTTAAAATACACTGGTTTCTTCTACCTTATTACGAACTCTATCAATACCTAATAAATTCTATCCAATCTAAATCACATCAATCAAATCTTGAGAGCAAAAGTTTGTAGTGGGCTAAATTAAATTTGGGTGACGGTCGTTTTATCGTAAACGATTTATAGTGTTTCAATTTAACGTGAACATTTTACCGCAGAACAGTTGATCTTGGGCACAATTTATCGTGGACACAATTTATCGTGTGGACAATTTATCGTATGCCAGTTTATCGTAGTTTGTAAAATTGACCGTATAACAAAATTATGTGTATATAAAAAATTAAAGTGGCTTCAGTTTATAAAATTATATTGAATTCGGCCTTTATTAATCGATTAAAATGGGATTGAATATGTTGGGTGGAATTGAGATTGTTAAGTGATTTTTGGAAGAGCTCTAAAATAGGGCACCTGAGGCGGATCTCGGCCATTTCTTAATCGATATTGATGGGATTTTGTATTTTGAATAGAAATGAGATTATAAATGATTTTTGGAAGAACTTCTTGAATATGGTCATCTGGGACGGAACTCCGATTATGATGGGATTGTGGCTATTTGGCACGACACTCGGATATTTCTTAACCGATATTGATCGGATTTTGTATTTTAAATGGAAATAGGATTGTTAAATGATTTTGGAAGAAGTTCTGGAAATGGCCACCTTACCCGACGAAACCAAGAAATGGCTGAATTAGTATTATGGAAATATTCGCAGTTAACATGATTATGAAGTGCTTCAATAATCTAACGGACAATCTTAACGTTATTGTACGTTGTATACTCGTATGTAAATAGATGATATACATTTTTCGAAACTATGCACCACGTTTTTTACTGATGTATACAGTCATAGTGAAATGTCATTCATTTATGAATGCATTTATATAGGGAATACGTGCCTGCAACAAAAGGATTGTAGAACATAACTAGAAGGATGTGGTTCATGTCCCTTTGTTGTTTAAAAACAGAACGTCCGGAGTTCGACACATTTAAATCATCCAGTAATATTGTGACGCCGTATTGTAGTATTTTGCTCATGATTCCCGCCGTATTGTAGTATTTTGCTCATGATGTTGATCCCAACGAAATGTCGAAGTGACGTCCATGAAAGCTGAGTACGAAAATATGGTGGCTATAATAGGTATGAAGGTAATTACGCATTGATGATGTTAGTGATGAGTAATACAATTCCAAATTCGGGCTTGTTCGTTATTTCTCCCATAAAGTGCGTTCCGTGTTTCCGGTTATAATCGATGAAGCTATTGCCAATTTTCCTGTAGTGCCAAAATATCATGTTTTTATTGAAATGCCTGTTTAAAATATAGGTGGAAGGTTTCCGTTTCGATTGTTTCATTTTAGAATATTCATATATTAATATATTATACAGTAGTATATAATATATTATAAATTTTTTTTTTTTTCAATCATAGTCTATTTAATTTTTAACTTCCCTTTTTTTTATATAAGTATATATTTTAAAATTATAAAACATAAACAGCGCGCTGCTTCATTAAGTATGTTCCTTTGTTACCTACAACACTAAGTGTTTGGTAACCAAATTAATTATTGTATCTAATTTTTAAGTAAATAAAGTAAAAAAAAAAAAAAAGTTTTAGTACTTTATTAAAAATGAGAATGTTTGATAGCAATCGCATTGCAAATTCTTTATTTTTGTAAAATTGTAAGATTTTCAGTTCTACATCGGCAATCTATTTAAATTATATTTGAAGGTAATATGAGGGCGAATATTCCTTAATTAATGCACTCGTTAGGTAACTCTGAATGAATAAGGGTGGTCTATTGAAAACGATTCAAGAAAAATTTTACTTCTAGTTATTGACACTACATGTCAGGGCAAGTTATTGATGCCGCAAAACCAATACCTCATCAGCTTCTGCTCTCCAGGTTAGGGGCGACGTAAGTAGACGTCTATCTTGAACTCGTGATGCAAACAAGTTTCTGGTAAGACTGGATGTCTTAACTTCTATCACCAGTCTGTCCCAGGTGGCAATATTTCATTCTTCTTCCAAAAATCATTTAAGAATCTTATTTTAACCCAATCTTATCAGCATAAGTTAAGAAATCTCTGGATTCCGGCTTAGATGGCCATATTTAAGAACTTGTTCTAAAAATCAATTAAGAATCCCATTTTCATCCTACGTACAAATATTATCAATATCTCTTAAAAAATTACCGAATTTCGTCTCAGGTAGCCATCTACCAGAAATCATTTAAGAATTCCATTTCCATCCAACATACCCATCTCATCATAATCGGGTAAGAAATATGGCCAAGTTCCTTCACAGGTGGCCATATTGCAGAACATCTTCCTAAAGTCATTTAGGAATCACATTTCCATCCAACATACCCAATCTCATAATAATTCGTTAATAAATTAACGAGTTCCGTCTCAGGTGGCCATATTCTAGAACTTTTTCCAAAAATCATTTAAGAATCCCATTTCCATCCAACGTACAAAATATTATCAATATCGGTTAAGAAATTGCCGAGTTCCACCTCAAGGCCATATTTTAGAACTTCTTCCAAAAATCATTTAAGAATCCCATTTCCATCCAACATACCCAATTTCATTATGATAGTTAATAAATTACCAAACTCGTATACGAAATCCATAAACTGTTCTGCTATAAATTGTTCTACGATAAATTGTTCTAGGATAAACTATTCTACGATAAATTGTTCCACTATAAACTGTTATACGACAAATTGCTCTACGATAAAATATCCCACGATAAATTGTAGCGATGTGTTCTACGATAAATTGCTCTACGGTAAATTATTCACGATAAATTGTGCACCATAAACTGACAGTTAATCACTAAATTTACGCCACGAGTATTTAATTTATTGTCGGCAAAATTAGTTTATCAAGTATCCAATTTCGTGGGATCCTATACGCTAAAACAACGGCTCTATTTAAAAGGTTCACTTTAGGAATTGAATTAAATTATGGTCATAGTATCAGAAAGTACCATTATCTTGCACCGTGAAGCTTAAAATAACATATTCGATATTTTTAGAGAGTTTCGGAATACCTCCTTTGTCTGACTTACATTATGCAATTCACATCATGATTCGGAAATAGAACTAATATGCCCTAGATATGTTAGAAATAACTGATACATGGATCGATTTTTGAAAAAGTGCTTGCTGGAGATTGAAGGCAGATCATCAAGGAGACAAAAAGTCTCAACGGGATGTTAATCTTCTCAGAAACTTGAACACAATTTTCCAAATAATTAGAAAGTTTCTAATCAAGTTCAAAGCGATGTTTGTGTTACACCTTTTATACTCAACGTGTACTGTTCACTGTTAAATTGCAACTGTGTTTGCATTGCAATTTTCTCGCGCTTATATACGTGTCCATCGTTATTCGATATGATTTCGTTTATTGTCACTAGCATGCAGTTGTACCCGTGAACGTTCTAAGGCATCAATTTCCTTGCCGTGGTGATTAACGCTCTGTTAATTCCAGTATTCTCCAATATGTCTATCGGCCGCCGTTTACAATGGTTTTCGTTATTCTAGTATTCCCCTTCTCTGGGAATGCCATTGTAAAATATATTTCTAACCGGTAGTGGAGGAATACTTGCTCCGGTGGCATTGATGCAAAATTAAAATACTAAGTATGTAGAATTGTCTGTGCATATTATTTTTATGTTAGTGATAAGCCAGATAATTCTAAGTCGAATTGCGGCGCAGAGCAACATTTGTTTCGTTTTTTAACTTTTATTTCATTTCACCTTTTAAGCACCGGACGGTCAAAGCCCACCTATTCCTCCACAACAATTTTTCTTCCTATTTAGTTAAACAGTTTTAGTATGGTCGCATTCAATTCTGATTATAACTAGATGTATACTAGTCAAGCATTTAACTATTTTGGCGTAATTTTAGAATTATTGTTGATTCTGAAGTTTACAAATTTTGTAGACATATTGAATCAGGCGAATAATCAGATAGAATTATAAGTGGAATACGGCTTTTGGCACTGATTCTTTAAACAAGGTCATGTACCGTTGAATTTCGTTACGTGAGTTAGTTACGTTAGTTACGTGATAAATAATGTCTCCCGGCTTAGAGAAAATGTACCTGGAAATGAGGATGCGATTGAGTTGTTTAGCTAATTTAAGCTTTTACGTTTTTTTGCAAATATTTTGAGAAGTATAATTTCAAAATTTAAACGGAAATGATGATATTTGATTGGCTGATTGAGATGAAACTTCGTACTTAAGCTTCATACTTAGCTTTTTATTTAAATTTGGGGGGACCCAGTGACGTTTGACTGAAATCAGTCCACTGGAAGCGGTAGCTTCTAAAATTAGTTCAGAACCTTTTTTAAATCTAGCCGGTGGTATATAGTAAAGGTGTGGCCTTTTCTCTTAAATACTTCTTCGTTATGGATCATCAAGAATTCATCCAGAGTGAAACGTTTGAATGAGGCTTGGTAAACACTACCAAATTTTCTAATTAATAACGACGAATATATTTCTCATACTTCGTGAACGCCTTATGGCATGGATAAATTTGACACTGAAGTAGAATCGGTTATATATTTGTTGACAATCAGCGGTGCGCAGCAACGTTTGTCTCCTAACTCGATCAAAATTATGGCTACTAATCTCTCTGAGTTTGTGTGTAAATTACTGATGACAAAAAAATGACTCAACTTTCCCAATTTGATGACATCACTTCATCCAGTACAACTCTACGATAAATTAGCCAAACGGCATTTAAATTTTTTTTATGACTTTCACTTAGACTGTGCCAGGAAAACGCTTTTAGTAACTCAATGTTGAAAATCGGTTTTGTTCTGGATATATCTGGTAAAGTACGGAGTGAGCTGTATTTGAATAATAATTTCAATTAAATATGTGTAACATAAGAAAAGACATCGTAAAGAATAATTTTTTGTTCGCATCATCAGGTGCCAAAAATTAATTATAAATTCAAAATTAAATAAAAGCATTACCAAGAAAATAAATCCTTTCGCCATTTAAATGTTTTCTCACGACACAGGTGTAAGAAGGGAAATTATTTTATATTTAAAAGAAAGAAACTCTAAGGACGAGTCAAGTAAAATTTTATTATGCACCTATACATCAACAATATTAATTTTTTTCAGTGAAAAACTTATCAACTTCATATTTTTTTTTAAATTTCTCACGTTTATTTACATTTTGATGTTGTTGTGTTCACTTCATCTTACTTAATGTTATTCTCGTCCTTACAATATGAGCGAAGGATCATTGTGTTAGGTATATAAAACAATCAACCTTATAATAGTTAAAAAGGTAGGAGGTTGCAGTTTGGTCGAACTCCCAACAAATAAAATATTATCCCTCGTACATACCTATAAGGATATCACAGCGAGATAAGGAAGAGAACGAAAATATACGAAAAATTAATATGATGACATAAATCTTTTGTCTATGACACGTACATTACACAGAATTATTACGAAAACAATAAAGTCATCTTCGTTTTCTCAGCTTCTTACTAAAATACCAAAAATATACAATCGCAGAATTTCCGATTTCTCTAACATATAATAAATTATTTAACACTAATTTTGTAGGTGATTCAAGGTGGCATATTTTTTGTTCTTCTGTTGTTTTTGTTTCCTTGCTAGGGTGTTACTTATTTTGTGTCAAGTTATTTTCTGGGTGATAAATAGCGATGAATATTTGTGCATTTGCCTTTTAAGAGTACAATTTTGCAACCTTTAGAGATGTTCTCGCGATGGCAAACCTATACTATAGGAATATATAATATTATACTATACTATACTATAATATTGGGTTGTTCGGAAAGTAATTTCGTTTTTTTTGGTGAAAATGAAAGACGACTTTTGTATAATATTTAAAATTTTTATTGAATTAAATATTCACCATTTTGATCCAATACCTCTTGCCATCTTTCTGGTAGTAGCATAATTCTACGCTCATCAAACTTCTGATCTTTGTTGGCCAAAAACTGATCCAATGCATTTTTGACGTCCTCTTTCGAAGAATAGGTTTTCCCGTTTAAAATTTTTTGGTGGTTCCAGATCTAGAGAATATGGTGGGTGTGGTAGTACATCCCATCCAAGCTGAAATAGCTTTTGGCATGTTACCAAACTCGCATTATCTTGGTGGAACACTATATCTTTTCTTTTGATCAATGCTGGCCTATTCTGTTTGAGTAAATCATTCAATTTATCCAGTTGATATCAGTGCACTTCAGAATTTATCCGGTAGTCACTCAGAAAAACGATTCCCTCCAAATCCCACCAAACAGACAGCATCACCTTTTTTGATGAATATTGGCTTTCGAAGTGCATTGCGCCGGTTTATCTTTTTTACTCCGTAATCTCTTGCATACATTGTTATAAACAATCCATTTCTCGTCCCCAGTAATAATTCGCTTCAAAAATGGATCATTTTCTTGATGTTTGCGCAGCAAATCACAGACGAACCCGTACGTGGAACCTATATGTCGTAGTGCATCTTCAACATCAAAATTGCCAGAACGAAATTTTATAAACCAGTTTGGCACTAATTCTGTCAATACATCTTCTTCATACACACCACACAACTTTTTTCTAGCTTGAACAGCATTTTTACCTTTTCGATAATAAAAAAGTAAAATCGGCATGATAATGCTACTTTCGATTATCCATATTTAATATGTCACCAAACACAAAGTACTAGGCAGAATCAAACAAATTTTTGCACAAATGAGCCCTGCTATATCAGCTGAAAATATATAGAGTGTTTTTTATTCATTCCTAAAAAAAAAAAAATATTTTAGGAATATTTTTAGGAAAAACTTCACGCGTGTCTGGAGAAATGTGAAGTATTTCCTATTCCTAGATAGTTTTGCAAGTGTTAGTGTAAATAACATATAAAATCCATATTAAACAGAAATTTATAATTTTTTATTCGTTTATTACGTTATTAGTTATTTAAAAAAAATTATTATGTACTTATAAAACATAACACCGTTATTGTTTCGGAAAAATTGTTTTGTAATTTCAAAATCATATTAAAATTAAATTACTTCATTAAAATTAACAAATAAAACGGTCTGCTATTTAGGAAAAAAATAAAATAAAACAACTTTATGCTCTCGGACTGCCGAAATATGTAACTGTATAAATAATCTATAGAGAATAATCGTAAGTCGTGTCTGCCTGAATTTTTTTGGTATTACTAAACACCGGCCATCCTAGCGGAAACCTGTTTTGAGTAAGTCATGATCTACTCTAACAAAAAATAGGTAACTTTTGAAAAAATCTTTGGTCCCAGACACTTAGGATTGACAATTTTTGAATAAGTTTTACGATTCTTAAAATTTCTGTAGAGAATAATCGTAAGTCGTGTCTGCCTGAATTTTTTTGGTATTACTAAACACCGGCCATCCTAGCGGAAACCTGTTTTGAGTAAGTCATGATCTACTCTAACAGAAAATAGGTAACTTTTGAAAAAATCTTTGGTCCCAGACACTTAGGATTGACAATTTTTGAATAAGTTTTACGATTCTTAAAATTTCTGTAGAGAATAATCGTAAGTCATGTCTGCCTGAATTTTTTTGGTATTACTAAACACCGGCCATCCTAGCGGAAATCTGTTTTGAGTAAGTCACGATCTACTCTAACAGAAAATAGGTAACTTTTGAAAAAATCTTTGGTCCCAGACACTTAGGATTGACAATTAATAAGTTTTACGATTCTTAAAATTTCTGTAGAGAATAATCGTAAGTCGTGTCTGCCTGAATTTTTTTGGTATTACTAAACACCGGCCATCCTAGCGGAAATCTGTTTTGAGTAAATCACGATCTACTCTAACAGAAAATAGGTAACTTTTGAAAAAATCTTTGGTCCCAGACACTTAGGATTGACAATTTTTGAATAAGTTTTACGATTCTTAAAATTTCTGTTCAGGTTTCCGCTAGGATGGCCGGTGTTTAGTAATACCAAAAATATTCAGGCAATCACGACTTACGATTATTCTCTACAGAAATTTTAAGAATCGTAAAATTTATTCAAAAATCGTCAATCCTAAGTGTCTGGGACCATAGATTTTTTCAAAAGTTACCTATTTTCTGTTAGAGCAGATCATGTCTTATTCAAAACAGATTTCCGCTAGGATGGCCGGTGTTTAGTAATACCAGAAAAATTCAGGTAAACTCGATATACTATAATTCTCGATAGATTATTTAGAAATGGTCAATCCTATGTGCCTGAAATCAGACTTTAAACTGATTTCATAAATTTTGTACCTATGTTGTAATATATTTT
The DNA here is from genome assembly GCA_963691935.1 of Nephrotoma guestfalica. Lineage (NCBI taxonomy): Eukaryota > Metazoa > Arthropoda > Insecta > Diptera > Tipulidae > Nephrotoma > Nephrotoma guestfalica. The sequence continues at coordinate 115,947,782 of OY829914.1, forward strand.
TAACTTAACAATTGCGAAGGTATTAATAAAATTTTATAATTTCTTAATGCGTAGTTTCGAATTTATTCGTTAGTTCGCAGTTTTACCAATACACTGAAATTTTTAGTTGTTGTTCTTGTTTTTTAGGAATAACTCGCAGTTTAGGAAAATCTTCACAACCGTGAATAGAATACTGATCACGTGACTTTAAAATATTCCAAACAGAATGTAATAAAAAGCCGATTTAGAAGGAATATAATAGATTTTTGAGAGCCATTTTTTTAGTTGTTTAATATTTACAGTGTTGTGTGTACATATAAAAAATAGTGCGTTGAAATTAAATAAAATTACAAAATAAATATTAAAAAGGGATGAAGAGACAAAAATTAATTGAATTTGCATTAACTGCTAGGATAGGTGGGGATACAATTTTTGCTTACGAATCTAGCAACTCAGAAGATGAAACCCAAAAAAAATGTAACCCAAAAAGTATGTGGTATTTTGAAAATACAGTTTGTAAACTAAACGACGCACAGTTCAAGTACATCGTTTTAGGGTATTGCCGAGTACATTCGAGCAATTGTACCAGAATATATGGCTATTCGAATCCAAATATATTGATAGGTCGCCTGGTCAACCTAGGGTAACGCTGGAAAAACAGCTTTTACTTACCTTGTGACATTTGCCTAATATCGAATGTTTCAGGTAACTGAATCAGTTGTATATTTATTTTCTAATATTTAATGATTATTGTTTACCTGTGTTATAGTTCTGTGTCAGATAGATTCGGGAATTCGATTTATGCGTGTTGGAAGGCATTATTTGACATACAGGGTGACAAAATTAAGTGCTGTTTATAATAAACTTGTCTGCCCAGCATTGAACAAATAAAATAAATACTAAGTTTTCAATCGTGAAATACTTGTTGGGCTATTATTTATTAATTCATTAATTTTATACACTAAAATATTTGCTGCTATAAATAATTATTATAAAATAAATTAAAAAATTGCTTGTTCATCACTAAGGTAAAATTAAATGAAGATGTTCATTTTCCAAGATAAAAAATAAGACTTTTTGATCATCTTGATTGATTAATATTTTTTACTTCCTGCTCCAGATTTGATGACTGCTTCTAGGCGCCGTGGCATACTTTTTATTAGATTTGAAGTGGTTTCAGTAGATATTTGTTGCCATACGTATCTTAAGTTATTAAAAACACGTTTTTGTTTAAGCGCTCTTTAAATGGCAATTTTTTGTCCAAGATCATCCAGAGGTTTTCTATTGGATTAAGATCCGGGCTCTGGGGAGGCTATTCCAATAGTTTAATTAATTTTTTTTGAAATATTGCGTGGCAAGTTTGGAAGAAGGTTCGGGATCATTGTCCTGCTGGAAGATAAACCAATGGCAACCAAATTTTAGGTATTGAGTCTTTTAAATTTTCTTTCAATATGTCCTCATATACACCAGCTGTCATAATATTTTCAACTTAGCACAAATTACCAACTCAACTTCCAGCGAAACCACCCCATACCATAATAGATCCACCAACGTGTTTTATTGTGGCTTTTATATTTTGAGCTGCATAAGCGGTTCCAGGATTTCTCCAAACTCGATCTCGTTTTTTAGAATCGGAGAATTTGCTCTCATCTGACCATAGCACATGATTCCAAAAGTCAAAGCCTTTATTCTATATTCTTTAGCCAATTTCAATCTTTTCTTCATATTTGCTTTACTTATGAAGGGTTCCTTTCGCTGGATACAGCTAATTTTTCTTTTTCCCCGTAACCGTCGACAAATTGTTCGTGTCGAAACTGAAAAATTAGTTATTTCTTTAATTTCGCGAGAAGTTAATTTTGGATTTTTCTTCACTTCTCTGACGATTTGTCTGTCGTCCTTTTCTGATGTCTTTCGCTTCCTTCCCCTTCTGGATAAATTTTTTACATGTCCAGTATTTTTTTTAAGAAAACAAATAAACTCATTGAATATTACAAAAACTTACCTTAAGCCAAAGTTTATTCGGAAAAAAACTGGATTAAACATAAAAACAAAACGTGTTAACATAATTTTGCTGCGTTGATTATTTCACATCACCTAGAAAGTACATACGTACGCAGATAAAATCGAATCGCAACTAACATTTTGTACGCAGACGTACGGTCAAGGAAAACTAGCGACAATAAAACAAAAAAAGCAATGTGAGGTGCAGAGATGTTTAAAACTAGAGCTGTTTAAACCTCTGTATATCAACAAATCTTGAAAGTGAAGGTTGAGAAAATAGTAATTGCTTGGCCATCAAGAGGGACATCACGAAGGTAACCGAAATTTCCAGGTAAAACTGTTTTACAAAACAAATTGGTTGTGGTTTTATTGGTATTGTTGGTTGAATCGATGGGTCCCATATTGCTATCTCGGCACCTAAAAACTATCCGAAATCCTACATAAATAGGAAAAAATATCATTCGGTGTTACTTCAAGCAGTTTGCGATGAGCAAGCGTGATTTATACATTGCTATGTGGGTGAGGCAGGTTCTGTCCACGACTCATATCTTTTCAGATGTTCCAATTTATACAATAAAATTATGAGTGGTATGCACTTTCAATATATAAATATTTCCAATAATTTAACATTAACATTCTTTTAAATAGGTTCTTTAATAATTCCGCCAGATCAGCATTTGGCGGGCGTTTTGGAATATGGTTTAAAGAAATATTTAATGACTCCATATAAATATACTGGAGGATTATCGACAGCAAACATCGTGTATAACTAAACCCATTCTTCTACCAGAATTATAATATAACGGGCTTTTGGACTTCTTATAGGCAGATTTTGGCGACTCAGCAAGCTAACAACGAGCCGGCGAGATTATATCGCACTGATAATTGTGGCAGCATGCATTTTACACAATGTATGCATACATAATGGCGATCACCTTGTATTGATGTGGGGTAGCTACTTTCATCATCATCATCAAACGAAGATGAAAGTAGCGACCCCAGATCAATACAAGGCAACAACGAAGAAAATATGAAAAGGAACAACATTTCAAGAATAATAAATTTATAAACAGATAAGGAAATCATTATAAAAGTTATTGTTATTAAATATTAATTCATCACATTTCATATAATTACTTTACTACTAAATATAAAAACTTAGTTCCAATTTATGTACATACTACATAAATAGTAAAAAATAATTAATAATAATAAATGGTAAATTGTATCTATTAAATTTTCAAAAAGACTTAAAAACTTATCGGCCCGCTGCATCTTTTCATCGTGCCGATTATTTTTAAAATCTTCGCTATAGATTTGCGCTTCCTTTGCATTGCAGAAAGTATAGTAGTTGTTGGCGTTACCTCTATCGTATCAGACAGATCAAAATCATCCGAACTTGTTAAAGCGATTGTCATGGGGTTGTTAATTGTAACGCTTGCTTGATCGCTGAAACAAGTGGCAGGGGGATTTATTTCGGGACGGTTATGTAGGATTTCGTCCATTAAATCAAAATATTCCCATCGCTTATGAGAATTACCACTTTTGTTGTTGTGGTCCTTAATTTTTTTATACATGGTCTTGAGCCCCTTCCATTTGCCGATACACTGACCTCCACTTATTGTTTTGTTTCTAATTTTAGAAGCCCCTTCTGGAAATATAAAAACAAAAAGCTGTTGATTGCAAATTCATTAATTAAAACATTTAAAAATAATATACCGGCTATGTCGTTCCACACTTCTTTTTTCGAATACCGGTCGAACATTGTTGTGTACTCCGAAAAATTGTGAAACATTTAGTTTTATATTTTATTTTTCATTCTACTTTTTCATTTAGTACGAAACAAGTTTATTCAGAACGTTTAGAATAAATAAAAAATAGCAAAGAAAAGGAATAAAAGGAATGGAATGACTAAAAAACACTCATAATAACAATGTGGCTTAAGTTTGAAGTTGGCAATGAAACATTACATTTTAGTCCTCTGTTGGGAAACAAACGAAATAACGAACTGGTATTTCTCTCGTAATTACCGGGTTAGAGCTACGTGATTTTGGTGGTAGAAGGAAAACTTATGCATCTGTCTAATTCTCTTATTTCAGCAAACATCACAAGTAAAACGTACAGAAAAATATTTTGATGAGAATCGACTTTGAGAATTTTTTAACATATAGTCAACCTTTTGTCAAGATGTTTGTACTGTTAACACAGGTTTAGTAATGGGTCTATTCTCCATAAAAAAATTTGAATCACTACATCGGTAGAACAAAATCAAAAACTTCGAGATGTCCCCAGATTAATTTTGATATCAAACGAAAATGAAATCGGGAAGACCGATGTATTGTAATATTTTATAGATTTTATAGATGTATCTCCGCATAACCTTTAATGCAAACGAATTATTCAGTCGCCATGAAAAAATAGATGTTGAATTAAACAGAATGGGTTGACTAGGCGTTATTGAGAAATCAATAAACCTAAGGGCAATCCCATAATGTGTGTAAAGAAGCCGAATGGCAAAACTCTCTCACACAACCTCGCGAACATTTAATTATTTATTGAAAAATTATTGGGGGTACAACTAAGTTTTGAGGTTTTTTTATAACTTCGAAGCATTATTCAGAGAAATTGGGACAATGTATTTTATTCAAAGTATTGTCTATCGTTAGCTACGACCTTTTCCCATCTTTCAGGCATCATACGAGTTCCGCGTCGAAAAACTTCCTCGTGTTTTGAGGCGATCCAAGAAGCGACCCAATTTTTGGTTTGTTCGTAAGCAGCGAAGTGGTGCTCAGCCAGGCCATGAGTCATTGACCGGAACAAGTGGTAGTCGGAAGAAGCAATAGCTGGTGAATACGGCGGGTGAGGTAGGACATATCTTTTGGCATATTGTGGGCGTTTGAGCTTCACTGCTCGGCTTAATTACATCAATTGTTGTTGATAACATTCTCCAGTTATGGTTTTGTTAGGCTGGAGTAGCTCAAAGTAGATCACTCCGAACTGATCCCACCAGATGCACAGCATTAGCTTCTTGCCAAGAATATTCGGTTTGACAGTTGAAGTTGATGCATGATCGGGATTACCCCACGATTTTCTGCGCTTTATTTTGTCGTAGTGGATCCACTTTCCGACCTCTTCCGATTTTCTATTTGTACCAGTTGGAACCCAATTTCCTTGTTTTTGTACCATAGCCATGGTCTTGAGACGGTTTCGAATCGCTTGTTGAGTCACTCTCAAAGTTTCAGCGAGCTCCTTTTGAGTTTGGCACGAATCTTGATCCAATAACACCTCCAACTCAGCGCCTTCAAACTTTACTGGTCTCCCTTCGCGTTATTTGTTACTGATGTCAAAATCGCCACTTTTAAAATGGCGGAACCATTACTTAGATGTTTTTATTGATGGAGCATGTTCCCCATATGCTTCACTCAGCAATCAATGTCCATCAGCTGCAATTTTATTCAAATTAAAACAAAAAAGCAGCGCTTCTCGCAAATAACACAATTTGGCTCAAAGGTTGACATGGTTAGACCACAAAAATTATGTTGTTTATACTTCAGCGAAATGACACATACTGATTTTTAGAGGGAAACGATGACGCTTTAACATAAATATAGTTACAAGATGGCCCGTTGCGATTTAATACTAGTTCCGCCATCTTTTGTAAATTGCTCAAAACTTATTTCTACCCAAAATATGTTTCCAAAATAAAATATACAACTTGCAATACAGTGACATAATCAGTTCTTTTCATTATAAGCAGTAACACTTGTTTCTGAATACATACTTTCCATTCTACTAATGTGGGTTTGATAGAAAGGGCGACATAATTGAATGGCTTATTTCGATTAAGATCTGGCATAGCTGAAGTGTAAGATGAACAATTTGTGCTGATCGGTTAAGTTTTTTGTCCAACTCTTGATAAAACCAAACATAGAATTGGCCTTGGCAATAATTACAACAGTGTGTTTGTTAATAGCGCTATTCCATTCAAAATCGCAAGATTTTGTACAAAATTAAAAAGAGACGAAAATAAACCATTTCTATTTGTGAGAATAGTATTTCCGATTTTTTTTGTTTTTGTTGAGTTGCTATAATTTTTTCTTGAAAAATATCAATTATAAAAATCAAAAATAAAAATCCCCCACTCTCTCTTTAATTTATTTTTCGTAAATTTTTATGGTGTACAGACATACGCCAACGTGACTTTAGAAGATCAATTTTTTATGATGCCGTGATTTTAGAGAAGAACTTAATAAATAGAAGTAAGTAAGACTACTTAAATTAGTAATTTAATTTTCTACCTCAAATATCTTTCATGTTACTAATCCTTATGAATTCCCAGTCCGACTGTTCTCTCGATAAAATCATATTACAAAATGTTTGCAACAGATAATATGTCATCGGCTGAAATTTCAGTTGTAACATCATTGAGTTCATAGTTTAAATAGTGAAAATTATCAGGAAACCCAACCGTCAAGCAATAGCATAAAATCCATAATGTGCGCTTATCTAAAGTTGAAAATGGTAAATCGATATCTGAATATTGCCATGTGCCATAAGACGTCGCGAGTTGTACATATAGTGGTAAGTTCGTAATATAAACGAGTTATATTCAACAGTTACATACGAGTTCCACATCATTCGTCTTATTCGGTTGGTGTCTGAAAATAAACAATATTAATATTTTATTTGAATGCCAAACCAAAATAAATTAGAGACACTTACGTGAATAATTCGCGGGTATCGTGGGTATCCGTGGGGATCTTTTACTTTCCACAATGAGTTTCCATTCAGCTTAATATTATTGCGCAAAGTTTCCAAATCAGCTAATAAATTCCTAATCATTACTCGAACTTTTTGAAAATTTGGTACATTTGTCACAAAATTAATGCAAATCTGACTTTCAACCTCCCCACTTTTAGTAACCGCTGCAACTACTTCATCAGCATCTATTGGATCGTGAGATGCGACAGCACATTCCACGCTTTCTATTGAAACTACAAACGACGAAGTCGACTGAAAATTGACGCTGCTAAAGATTCGACAATCGAATCGATTTCATTCTGGGGCCTAATTTTTTCTTTTTCTGTAAATAAATCGTTGTTGATTATACTTCATTGAATAAACACAAAGAACATACTTATCCTTAAAATTGGGTTAGTATTTTTTAAAGTTTAGAAGTTCTGGTTTAAAAAAAACTAATATAACGTCAAAAACATAACCGAATTAATAAAATTCGATATTAAAAATAATAAACAATTAAATTTGTGATTCTCAGTATAATGCGGAACAGCTGATTTTGATGTTAGAAGTGCAAATTGTTAAGATCAATAGATTTAAACTTAATTTTAATTTAATATTAACGGTAACAAATCAACTATATTATAAGTTACACAAATATTTAGTTTATAATTATTAAAAAATGCGTTTTATTTTAATAAAATTACCTTCAGTTTAGGTTTCTCCATTGTAGCCATTTTGATTTATTATTTATGTAACATAAATTTTTTGATTGTTTTAGGTTATAGAGGAACTTGTCAAAATTTTCCCCTCACATGTTTTATAGTAGAGTACTTTTTACGTATTTGTCCAAATTAAAGAAACTAAATAAAACAAAACTATTCCCGCCATTTTAAAAATAATATTTATTTTTTTAAATAATTTATATAAAGTAAAATACATCATCGATTATTAAACATTACGACTTCTCACTTAATTTAAACAATTTTTAGGTTATGTTTGTATCGCAGTAAAAAAATTCCCCTACATGTTCTACTATAAAAAAAAATTGTGTCTCAGTCACTCTCATGTAGATATTTTATTCTTGTCTCTTTTTAATTTTGTACAAAATCTTGTGATTTGAATGGAATAGCGCTATAAAGGTCATAGTTCCAAGAAACGTTACGGCAAAATCTTTTGTCTCATTTACTCGTTTGATTTTTATGCCTTTGATGTTAAAATCAGTAATGGCTGGTGTTTTTTCGGTGAAGGACTTAATTTTACCTTTTTCGATATTTAAATGTTATTGGTTGACTTCACACCAGTCGCTGATTATATTTATGTCGTTTTGTGTAAATTAAAACATGGAATGAATGACCTGGAATATGTATATAACGGGTGATTTTTTAAGAGCTTGAGAACTTTTTTTTAAAAAAAAACGCATAAAATTTGCAAAATCTCATCGGTTCTTTATTTGAAACGTTAGATTGGTCCATGACATTTACTTTTTGAAGATAATTTCATTTAAATGTTGACCGCGGCTGCGTCTTAGGTGGTCCATTCGGAAAGTCCAATTTTGGGCAACTTTTTCGAGCATTTCGGCCGGAATAGCCCGAATTTCTTCGGGAATGTTGTCTTCCAAAACTGGAATAGTTGCTGGCTTATTTCTGTAGACTTTAGACTTGACGTAGCCCCACAAAAAATAGTCTAAAGGCGTCAAATCGCATGATCTTGGTGCCCAACTTACCGGGCCATTTCTTGAGATGAATTGTTCTCCGAAGTTTTCCCTCAAAATGGCCATAGAATCGCGAGCTGTGTGGCATGTAGCGCCATCTTGTTGAAACCACATGTCAACTAAGTTCAGTTCTTCCATTTTTGGCAACAAAAAGTTTGTTAGCATCGAACGATAGCGATCGCCATTCACCGTAACGTTGCGTCCAACAGCATCTTTGAAAAAATACGGTCCAATGATTCCACCAGCGTACAAACCACACCAAACAGTGCATTTTTCGGGATGCATGGGCAGTTCTTGAACGGCTTCTGGTTGCTCTTCACTCCAAATGCGGCAATTTTGCTTATTTACGTAGCCATTCAACCAGAAATGAGCCTCATCGCTGAACAAAATTTGTCGATAAAAAAGCGGATTTTCTGCCAACTTTTCTAGGGCCCATTCACTGAAAATTCGACGTTGTGGCAGATCGTTCGGCTTCAGTTCTTGCAGGAGCTGTATTTTATACGGTTTTACACCAAGATCTTTGCGTAAAATCTTCCATGTCGTCGAATAACACAAACCCAATTGCTGCGAACGGCGACGAATCGACATTTCACGGTCTTCAGCAACACTCTCAGAAACAGACGCAATATTCTCTTCTGTACGCACTGTACGCATTCGTGTGGTTGGTTTAATGTCCAATAAAGTAAACTGAGTGCGAAACTTGGTCACAATCGCATTAATTGTTTGCTCACTTGGTCGATTATGTAGACCATAAATCGGACGTAAATCGCGAAACACTTTTCGAACCGAACACTGATTTTTGTAATATAATTCAATTATTTGCAAGCGTTGCTCGTTAGTAAGTCTATTCATTATGAAATGTCAAAGCATACTGAGCATCTTTCTCTTTGACACCTTGTCTGAAATCCCGCGTGATCTGTCAAATACTAATGCATGAAAATCCTAACCACAAAAAAATCACCCTTTATATAGGCTTTTATATTAACTGGGGCATTTACATTTATTTTTGCATAGTCAATAGTTTTATAAATGATTTTTTTTGTATATAAACCAAATAAATTATAGAATAAAGATTAGTTATTACACAACAGTCAACGTGTTTCTGTTCAGTCCTGACATTTTAAGTAATTATCATTTATTGTCAACTATCAAATTTGTGATTTGACCAAAATACGGTCGAACATTGGTCCTTCGAGCTGGATTAAAAAAGATGAGTGCTACAAAGTACGTATCCTATTCCAGGATCCGACTATGTATTTGGGAGATTCTAAACGCATGGCAATAGCAAGGTTCCTTCAAGTCTGAAATAAGGTTGTCAAGAGAACCAAATCTCAGAAAAAGTTATACAGACTTTATGCATGAATATGAACCACTTGGTCAAATGGAGATGCTAAAAGATGAGGAAGACTCAACTGTAGCATTTTATCTTCCACATCACGCAGTGATGAAATCAGATCGTGCTACAAAACTTAGAGTCGTGTTCGATAGATCGACAAAAACAACATCCGGTGCATTATTGAATGACTTAATGCTAAATGGTCCAACGTTACAACAGGATCTAATATCAATTCTAATGCGATTGAGAAAACATAAATTCGTTATCAAAGCTAAATGTTCCGCCAGTTCATAATCAAAGAAGAAGATCAAAATTATCAACGGCTGCTGTGGAGAGAATCACCAAAAGAAAAAATCAAAACGTTTAAACTTAAAACAGTAACATATATGGGACCACGTCAGCAATATATTTAACCACTAAAGTCTTATGTCAATTAGCACATGAAGAAATAAAAAACTACCCAATCGCGTCAGCAATAACGTTAAGAGATTTCTATGTTGACGATCTATTTTCAGGAGCGGATACATTAGAAGCCCAATCACAACTCATTAACTGCTAAAGGCAGGAGGTTTTAATCTAAGAAAATGGGCAAGTAACAAAAAATTGACAACACACCTACCTACAAGCGCTCGTGAAGATGGGCTATGCTCCATAAACATCGATGAAACAAGTAAGATGCTCGGAATAACCTGGATCCCAGTTTTCGACAATTTTGGGTTTAAGATTTCATTGTCCGAAAATATAAAACAACCAACAAAAAGGAGTATATTGGCAGAAGTAGCCAAACTATTCGATCCATTAGGATGGTTTGCACTCTTCATCATCCAAGCAAAATTACTAATGCAGAAACTATGGATAGCTGGTGTCGGATGGGATGAAACTCTAAGTATTGAACTACAACAACAATGAAATCAATTCAAAGAAGGTTTGAATGAAATTGAAAATATTACCATTAGCAGTTGGACAGAACACAGCCAACCAGGATAAAGTGAACTACATGGATTCAGCGATGCATCAGAGAAGGCATATGCAGCAGTAGTATACTACAAGACAACAAACTAATAGCAGCAAAAACCAAAGTCGCTCATATAAAAACCGAATATCGTTACCAATGTTGGAATTATGCGGTGCCGTACTATTGGTAAGGTTATTAAAAACAGTTCAAGATGCCATGGATTTGGAACACGCTACTACCTATGTGTGGACGGATTCGATGATAACGCTTGGATGGATAAAAGGCGATCCCAGTAAATACAGAGCTTTTGTGGGTAACAGAATAGCTGAAATTCAGTCAGTGGCATTATGTAAAATCCAATTATAACCCCGCGGATGTAACTTCTTTGGTGGGAAGGACCAAGTTGGTTAAAAACCTCAAATTACCCACTAGCGCTTGAACCAACCAAGCAGCCAATGAAGAATACATCAAGTTCCTGGAGAGATACCAAGTTTTCTAACAGTAGACGAACTAACCAGATCACGCAATGTAATCATAAAAACAATACAAGATTCGGAATTTGCCGCAGACCTTAAACTCCACAAAACAACGAATAACGCCAGAAAAATCAAGAACAAACTATCATCACTAAATCCATTCATGGACGAAAATAGTTTGTTGAGGATCGGTGGTAGATTACAAAAATCTCAACTGATCAAAAGCATCAACTGATTCTACCAAAAAATCATATTTACTCAAACCTCATCACAATTGAAGCACACCATCTTGTATTAAACGGAGGCGTACAAGCAACTCTAGCACAATTACGTTCAAAATATTGAATTTTGGATGGTAAACGTCTAGTACGCAGAATAATCCACAATTGTGTAAAATGTTTTCGATTCAGTATAGAGCTGCATCAACACAATTAATGGGTATGTTACCGGAAGCTAGAGTCACTCTATCAGCCCCATCCTCCAATAGGGGCATTGATTACGCAAGTGCTTTGCAATCCGTGTATCCAAAGTAAGAGGAAACTAGTCTTACAAGGGATATATCGCGTTGTTCATTTGTTTCTGTACGAAAGCAATTCACTTGGAACTGGTGAGTGAGTTAACAACAGCAGCACTGCTGGCAACATTTAGAATATTTACCTCAAGAAGGGGAACGCCTTTAAACATATACAGTGACAACGGTACCAACTTCGTTGGAGCTCGGAACGCGCTAAGTAAGGAGCTTCAGGGGCTATACAACAAGCAAACAACAATGCAGCTCAGGAAGCAGCTAACCATGGAACAAACTGGCATTTCATCCCGCCTGGTAGTCCTCACTTCGGAGGCATATGGGAATCTGGAGTCAAATCAACGAAAGGCCACTTAAGAAAAGTGATCGGTGAACCAACAGTAACCTACGAGGAGTTCAGCACCGTGTTATCAGAAATTGAAGCTTGTTTAAATTCCAGACCGATTCTTTCACTGTCAAGCGAGTCAGACAAAAACAACATAAGTCCAAAACAGAGGTGGACTCTGCTTTCAAAGATGACTCAAGGATTTTGGAAAATATGGTCTAATGATTACTTAAACAGTCTACAACAAAGGTACAAATGGAAAGAGCCAAAAGCAAACTACAGGATTGGTCAGCTAGTTCTAATAAAGAATGAACAACTTCCACCTACAAAATGGGCTTTGGGAAGGATAACAGATACTCATCCAGGGTCAGATGGTCTAACCAGAGTGGTATCAATAAAAGGCCCAAAAAGTACCATCTTCAAGAGACCGATTACAAAGATAAGTCCCCTTCCAACTGAGGATAATTAAGATCCAAGAAGATCTATGCACCACTGCTCATATTACTAATTACGTTAATTTTTTGCAATCCGAGCGCACTACCATACAACATCACAACGTTGATTTTCGACAACCAGGGATCTCTTACAAACAACGATTGGAACATAATAGTGTATTATAATCTAACCAAATATTATGCAGAACTGGCTGCCTATAAGCGCTCCATAGACAGACTAGCTAAGTATCGTTCATATCCTGACGACAACTTCACAAACTCGAGTATCGCTAAAAGATCAAGAGAAAATACATGTGGACTAATAGAACCATCGTTCGAGTAATCTTTACAAGAAATGAGCACAAGGATGAATTGCTTCACCACCATAACGTGAGTTTTGGAAGAAGCAAACGTGGACTTTTTAACTTAGGAGGAAATATAACCAACGAGTTACTTGGAGTGCTAGATGACAGGGCAGCAGTACGTTATGAGGAAGAAATAAAAAAAACTCAAGATGAACAACAACCATTTCACGGCGTTATTAAAGAATGAAACGTCAATCATAGACGCGACTATAAACGTCTTCAAAAATAGACAAGAAGATGTCAACAAGCATTGGCTGGTATTCAAGAATCAGTTAGAGGAGGCGTTGGAGAGCAACAATGAAAAAAGCAACTTTCAAGCTCTATCATTACACACAATGTTACGCATGATTGCATTCAAGGAGATTCAAGATACACTGATAGAAGCAGTAGTGGATACGCACAATAGAGTCATTACGACGAGGCTTTTGACGACCCAACAACTTAAAAAGGAAATAGATTTCATGACGAGAAATCTACCACTTGAACTTATGCTTCCCAATATCGATGACACTGATGACATATTGGCACTATACCAGCTCATGACAGCCAAGACAAGGCTGCAAGGAAAATATTTGATATTTGAGGTGAAGCTGCCAATAGAATATAAGGAAATATATCAAAATATATTAGCCCAAACCGCTGCCTACCCCCAACAGCCCATCTATATTTAAACTGCTACAAATGGAACTTCTTGTTACAGATTTGAATCGGCACACATATTCTTCAATGACAACTTCTGAATGGCAAAACTGTAACCGCACCAACGACTTTAGCATATGTCAGTTAACTCAGGCTATGCATCAGAATCAAGAAAATGATGTTTTATGTGAACTGCTCCTGCTACGACAAGAAAGAGTGAATAACAAATGCGAGGTGGTCGAAAGGAAGACGAATAACATCCCCGATACATGGATCCAACTAAGAGATTACAGATGGCTTCATTCAGTACCAGCTGAACGATCAGTATCGTTTGTCAACAAGAGCCATTTTCTACAAAGATATCAAGAAGCGGAATAATAAGCTTAGGCTCTGGTTGTCACTGAGGGGAAAAACCATAAGCATGCGAACGAAGCAATCGTACTATCACAAAGGATACTCCTCAATATTACCGACATTTAATCTCTCAACAGAAATGACCAAGCAACCACAAGGTTACTCCTATCACTTTCAAGGCTAGTTAAAGGTACAAGGAATCGAAGAACTACAGCAAAGAAAAAAGGCAGTAACGATGAATACAGGAGAAACCACGTGCACCACTATACACTTACGTATGGGCTCCTTGCCCTCGTACTCATAGGCATAGTTTTTGTGGCAATCAAAAAGGAGAATTGATGCAAATAAAAATAAACCAGCCAGAGTCACTCCTCTAGAGGCGCTGTTATAAAGCACGATAATCTTCACATCTTGGCCGGGCAGAATGTTATAACAAAACCACTTATTCTATAAAATTATGGCATTGAATATATATCAATTTTTCCATACATCCGTTAAATACTGATGACATGTAATATGTATATCGGTTTTTATATTGACTAGGGCATTTACATTTATTTTTGCATAGTCAATAGTTTTATAAATGATTTTTTTTGTGTATAAACCAAATAAAATATAGAAAAAAGATTAGTTCTTACACAACAGTCAACGTGTTTCTGTCCAGCCCTGGACCTACAGCAAGCGAGAAACATTTTAAGTAATTATCATTTATTGTCAACTATCAAATTTGTGATTTGACCAAAATACGGCCGAACAATTATATCAGCTAAACCGCTGTAGAGAATAACCCTATATGCAATGACAAATTCAAGAGTAGATGTAGAGAGTAGATTCATTTAATCGTCATAGCTGATGTTTGGCATATAAATTATTGCCGAGTTATTGCAATTTAAGATCAATCGGTGTTTTTAGTCTTGAATGTCTCCAGCTTTGTAGACTGATTGAAAAAACTAAACAAACAATTAGCATTTCCTTTAGGATTTAATGATTTAGAGTCTAGGTGCATTATTCGAGTAACCTTTGCGTTCGGATTTAGTACTAAAATATTTAAAAATATTTTGAATTGTATGGAATGAAAGTTGATGGATAACGTAATCGATCAGATTAAACTCTTCGTACAGAGGGAATCTACTTAGCAATAAAGTAATTTCTCGATGCGAACAAACAACAAATCATTCTTAAATAGCTCACGCGATTTGGCCCACATACGAATATGAAACACTAAAATGGCAGAAGTCGATGTTATACTCGTATATTGTAAATATGAATATATGCTTTGTACATACAGCGGTTCGCGTGCTAATATCTAACTATTTATTTGACAGCGTGATTAACGTGTATATTAAAATTTCACAAAATTTTTTTATGATTATGGTTACTGTTATTGTGCACTGGTTTTATTTGATTTTTTGTAAGAATTTAAAAAATGTGAGAATAAAATGAAATAAAAATATTCTGGTGGTTATGTTCTAACTTCTCTTAGTTTTTAACAACAAGAATTGTTGTAGTTAGAAAAAAGTTTTTATTTTTAATTTTTATTTTGTTCGTCTTAAATGTTATTAATTTACACCTTCACAAAATTGTTTTATATTTTATTTATTATTGTTTATATTTAGTGGTTTTGTTGTTGTTGTGAGTTCGGTTTAACTCTTGTGGTAAGGTAACTATAAATTTAATGCATCGTTACTCAAAGACTTGGAAATACTTAGTTTTGTGTTGTTGGTGTTATTATGTGTGTGACTTTACGAGTTCATACGATTATTATAGGTTATGGTTATTTTAGGGGGTAAACATGAAAGAACTTTTGTCATTGTACTCGGGACACACAAATTGAATAGGGTTCTTTAGTTTGTTTAAGGTACATAGATGACTTGATGTTAGAAGTTTTAAATAATGAATCTAGTGTATAATTCTCATCCCATACTGTGAAAAGGGATTGATTTGTAAAATCTACGATTGATTCGTAGTAAAATACGTTAACAACTTATTTTCTTATTTAAGGTTAGATCTATTGTATAATATAACTGCCTTATCCTAAGAAAACGGAAGGCGACATACAAGATGATTCATCCAAGGTAATTGTTCTAAACTTACTATGCATGTATTTAGCAATTTTAAAAGGATGGACGAATAAGGCTTTATGTATTTAATTGAATTGTTATACATTTTCCTAGAGCGAATGACAACACAAAATGTTTAGAACAATGGATCTTCAACCAAACCTATACGTTGAGACATAGCAAATTAACAGGCTTTGGGCTTCCAAAAATGGTTATGTAGAAAAAAACTTTTTTACACATTGAGTGATGCTTCCAGCACATAGGTGCCAACCAATTAATGGTTGGCCTTGAGATGCTTTAAATATTTTTTGATATTATAATTTTCAGAAGTATTTATTATTTTAGAAGTTACAAATTCGAATAAAGCTCAAAACAGAACAAGAGCAAAGTCGACGAATAAATAAAAAATATCGCCGCGTTATCGTTGTAGTTATAACAAGAGCGTCACGTCAGCGCATGTCAATAAAAAAATAACAATAAACGAACTAACCTAAAATATATTATCTATGTCAAAATGGATTGTGTAAGTACGCGTACTCAAATAATAAAGATTTCTAAAATTGTTTATCAAGGCGTTGCGGGGTTAGGCCCGTAAATCTTACAAGAAACCAACACGGATTTTTTCGACGAAGTTTTTTAGAAATAAAGAAAATGACCCGGAGCATTTCCAGAACGCAACACGAATGAGTGTTGCTCATTTCAAACTATTGTTTAATCTTTTGAAGGATAGATTAGAAAAGCACTCCCATCGGACGCCAATTAGTGTTGAAACTAGATTGGCTCGAAGAAGATGTCAACAAGCATTGGCTGGTATTCAAGAATCAGTTAGAGGAGGCATTGGAGAGCAACAATGAAAAAAGCAACTTTCAAGCTCTATCAGTACACACAATGTTACGCATGATTGCATTCAAGGAGATTCAAGATACACTGATAGAAGCAGTAGTGGATACGCACAATAGAGTCATTACGAAGAGGCTTTTGACGACCCAACAACTTAAAAATGAAATAGATTTCATGACGAGAAATCTACCACTTGAACTTATGCTTCCCAATATCGATGACACTGATGACATATTGGCACTATACCAGCTCATGACAGCCAAGACAAGGCTGCAAGGAAAATATTTGATATTTGAGGTGAAGCTGCCAATAGTATATAAGGAAATATATCAAAATATATTAGCCCATACCGCTGCCTACCCCCAACAGCCCATCTATATTTATACTGCTACAAATGGAACTTCTTGTTACAGAGAAGAAATCAGAATCAAGAAGATGATGTTTTATGTGAACTGCTTCTGCTACGACAAGAAAGAGTGAATAACAAATGCGAGGTGGTCGAAAGGAAGACGAATAACATCCCCGATACATGGATCCAACTAAGAGATTACAGATGGCTTCATTCAGTACCAGCTGAACGATCAGTATCGTTTGTCAACAAGAGCCATTTTCTACAAAGATATCAAGAAGCGGAATAATACGCTTAGGCTCTGGTTGTCACTGAGAGGAAAAACCATAAGCATGCGAACGAAGCAATCGTACTATCACAAAGGATACTCCTCAATATTACCGACATTTAATCTCTCAATAGAAATGACTAAGCAACCACAAGGTTACTCCTATCACTTTCAAGACTAGTTAAAGGTACAAGGAATCGAAGAACTACAGCAAAGAAAAAAAGGCAGTAACGATGAATTCAGGAGAAAGCTTATCTCATCACCACGTACACCACTATACACTTACGTATGGGCTCCTTGCCCTCGTACTCATAGGCATAGTTTTTGTGGCAATCAAAAGGAGAATTGATGCAAATAAAAATAAACCAGCCAGAGTCACTCCTCTAGAGGCGCTGTTATAAAGCACGATAATCTTAAATTATGGCATATAAAATTATGGCATTGAATATATATCAATTTTTCCATACATCCGTTAAATACTGATGACATGGAATATGTATATCGGTTTTTATATTGACTAGGGCATTTACATTTATTTTTGCATAGTCAATAGTTTTATAAATGATTTTTTTGTGTATAAACCAAATAAAATATAGAAAAAAGATTAGTTCTTACACAACAGTCAACGTGTTTCTGTCCAGCCCTGGACCTACAGCAAGCGAGAAACATTTTAAGTAATTATCATTTATTGTCAACTATCAAATTTGTGATTTGACCAAAATACGGCCGAACAATTATATCAGCTAAACCGCTGTAGGGAATAACCCTATATGCAATGACAAATTCAAGAGTAGATGTAGAGAGAAGATTCATTTAATCGTCATAGCTGATGTTTGGCATATAAATTGTTGCCGAGTTATTGCAATTTAAGATCAATCGGTGTTTTTAGTCTTGAATGTCTCCAGCTTTGTAGACTGATTGAAAAAACTAAACAAACAATTAGCATTTCCTTTAGGATTTAATGATTTAGAGTCTAGGTGCATTATTCGAGTAACCTTTGCGTTCGGATTTAGTACTAAAATATTTAAAAATATTTTGAATTGTATGGAATGAAAGTTGATGGATAACGTAATCGATCAGATTAAACTCTTCGTACAGAGGGAATCTACTTAGCAATAAAGTAGTTTCTCGATGCGAACAAACAACAAATCATTCTTAAATAGCTCACGCGATTTGGCCCACATACGAATATGAAACACTAAAATGGCAGAAGTCGATGTTATACTCGTATATTGTAAATATGAATATATGCTTTGTACATACAGCAGTTCGCGTGCTAATATCTAACTATTTATTTGACAGCGTGATTAACGTGTATATTAAAATTTCACAAAATTTTTTTATGATTATGGTTACTGTTATTGTGCACTGGTTTTATTTGATTTTTTGTAAGAATTTAAAAAATGTGAGAATAAAATGAAATAAAAATATTCTGGTGGTTATGTTCTAACTTCTCTTAGTTTTTAACAACAAGAATTGTTGTAGTTAGAAAAAAGTTTTTATTTTTAATTTTTATTTTGTTCGTCTTAAATGTTATTAATTTACACCTTCACAAAATTGTTTTATATTTTATTTATTATTGTTTATATTTAGTGGTTTTGTTGTTGATGTGAGTTCGGTTTAACTCTCGTGGTAAGGTAACTATAAATTTAATGCATCGTTACTCAAAGACTTGGAAATACTTAGTTTTGTGTTGTTGGTGTTATTATGTGTGTGACTTTACGAGTTCATACGATTATTATAGGTTATGGTTATTTTAGGGGGTAAACATGAAAGAACTTTTGTCATTGTACTCGGGACACACAAATTGAATAGGGTTCTTTAGTTTGTTTAAGGTACATAGATGACTTGATGTTAGAAGTTTTAAATAATGAATCTAGTGTATAATTCTCATCCCATACTGTGAAAAGGGATTGATTTGTAAAGTCTACGATTGATTCGTAGTAAAATACGTTAACAACTTATTTTCTTATTTAAGGTTAGATCTATTGTATAATATAACTGCCTTATCCTAAGAAAACGGAAGGCGAAATACAAGATGATTCATCCAAGGTAATTGTTCTAAACTTACTATGCATGTATTTAGCAATTTTAAAAGGATGGACGAATAAGGCTTTATGTATTTAATTGAATTGTTATACATTTTCCTAGAGCGAATGACAACACAAAATGTTTAGAACAATGGATCTTCAACCAAACCTATACGTTGAGACATAGCAAATTAACAGACTTTGGGCTTCCAAAAATGGTTATGTAGAAAAAAACTTTTTTACACATTGAGTGATGCTTCCAGCACATAGGTGCCAACCAATTAATGGTTGGCCTTGAGATGCTTTAAATATTTCTTGATATTATAATTTTCAGAAGTATTTATTATTTTAGAAGTTACAAATTCGAATAAAGCTCAAAACAGAACAAGAGCAAAGTCGACGAATAAATAAACATTATCGCCTCGTTATCGTTGTAGTTATAACAAGAGCGTCACGTCAGCGCATGTCAATAAAAAAATAACAATAAACGAACTAACCTAAAATATATTATCTATGTCAAAATGGATTGTGTAAGTACGCGTACTCAAATAATAAAGATTTCTAAAATTGTTTATCAAGGCGTTGCGGGGTTAGGCCCGTAAATCTTACAAGAAACCAACACGGATTTTTTCGACGAAGTTTTTTAGAAATAAAGAAAATGACCCGGAGCATTTCCAGAACGCAACACGAATGAGTGTTGCTCATTTCAAACTATTGTTTAATCTTTTGAAGGATAGATTAGAAAAGCACTCCCATCGGACGCCAATTAGTGTTGAAACTAGATTGGCTATAACACTGATGTACGAAAGTATAACACAGTTTTTTTTATAGTGCATCATACCATTTAGTATGTAATCGAAATTCATTTTCTTTGAGGTATCTTGCTCATGGTTGCTCTATTCAGATGCTGGCGTGGAGTTTCAGTTGGGAGCATCTACTGTGCGCGAGATTATATTATATACATGTGACAAGTTGTAGGAACTTAATGATGTATATGTGTCAAAGCCAAACAATGCGGAGTGGTTGGTTACTTGGGTTCTATTGACGGCAAACATATTAATATCCGATGCCCACCAAAGAGCGGATCACTGTATTTTAATTATAAAGGGCACCATAGCAACCAATTTGAGGATGAAATAGAGAGAGTGAATGAAATGTGTACTATAAATGTCAGTGGGAATGAATACAAGGTAAATGGTTGGTGGAACAATAAAATCCAGTATTGGTATGAAAGGAAACGAATATCATTGAGA
This sequence comes from Nephrotoma guestfalica, assembly GCA_963691935.1. NCBI lineage: Eukaryota > Metazoa > Arthropoda > Insecta > Diptera > Tipulidae > Nephrotoma > Nephrotoma guestfalica. The sequence continues at coordinate 115,968,423 of OY829914.1, forward strand.
GAGTTCAATAGGTGTATGTGTCATGAATGCAGAATAAATTATGGAAGGATGAATGCAAGATTGAAAAAGGCTATCCGTAGAGCGAAAAGGTGAAGTTGGCGGGACTATGTGTCCAAAATGACATATAGAACCACAACTAAGGAAGTATGGGATAAATTTGATAGAGTGAGAGGATATAGAGCGCAAGGCAGAAATGCAGTGTTAGATGACAGAGAGAATGGAGGTCTCTTTTTACAAATGATTACGGACGTACGTAGCAATTTGAGCGATAGATATGAGGTTTTTTTATCTGATAATGAAAATGAATTTATGAACGAAATGTGGAAGGAGTTTGAATGGGAACAGTTCCGAGCAGTTTTAGAAATATCCAAATCTACTACTCCCGGAACTAACAGAGTGATCAAAAAACATAAAATGATCGGTAGAATAGAATTCGAAGCCAAGGCAGCCTTGCTAAGAATTCTCAATCAAGTATGGATGAGTATTCAGATACCGGAAAAATGGATGGAAAGCAGAGTGGTACCTATTCCTAAAAGGGATCGGGATAGAAATCTGGCAACAAATTACAGGGGAATATGTATGTTGAATGTATTTGTTAAAATTGTGAATAGTACGATGAAAGGTCGTATAGATAAATTTGTGAATGAGGGAAATTTGTTGTCGAACACCACCTTTGGGTTCCGTCACAACCACTCTGCTAATGCATCTGTAGAAAAGTTTGTGTGGGAAAGAGGAAAAGGAAAATAAGTATGTTGTGGCGGTATTTTTGGATATAGATAGGGCATATGATTACTTGGTTCCAGGGAAACTTTATCAGATCCTTATGGACTTGGGTTTCCTTGGAAAATTTGCAAATTGGTGTAGTTGTAACTCCTCGGGCAGATGACTTTGTCCTGATGAGCAAGGGGAGGACCATCGAGGAGGCCTTGAATCGGGCTGACGAATGTGTGAATCAGGTAACCGAATGTTTGAGTGAATTGAATTTGAGGGTAAATTCGAGTATATGTTGTAGTATGGCTTTTAGAACGAATCGGATGGTTGATGTGCAAGTACATAATGAGCGAATTGAGTGTGTGAAATTGACTAGGTATTTGGGAATCTGGATTGATAGGAGAATGAGTTTCAAAGAGCATATGGAAAAATTGGCCGATAATTGTAAGAGTAGATTGAACGTGATTAAAAGGGTGAGCAAACCGAAATGGGGAGCTCATCCGGGTGTGACTGATATGTTACGAAAGGCGTTAGTGTCAACTAAAATTGCGTATGGAATGAGTATATATGGTGATGGGTCCAAGGTTGGGTTTAAAAAGTTGATGCTTGTGGAGAATGCGTATGCCAGAGTGGTATTGGGAGCGACCAATTCAACACCAATAAACACTCTGTGTTCTGAATTGGGTGATTCGCCTCTTAATTATAAGAGGGAATGAATCACCGTGCGAGAGACTGTGCGAATGTTAACTAAGGACAATAAATTGGTGAATGAAATGAAAGAGAGATTGCAAAGAAGGACGGTTTACAAAAAGACAGCAAGATCACTGGTAATCTCGGAAAATATTAACATATTTTCCAAGTTTCGCCCGGCAAATCCGCAAGTCCCTCCGATCAATCTAATAGTGCGGTCTAAGTTTGGTGACACAACAAAAGCAATGATGGATCGGTTAAGAGTGATTTTTGCAAAATGCGAATTAATTATGTTGCACATGTGGAAGTGTATACAGATGCAAGTGTAAATGACGATCGAATAGTATGTGGTAATTTATATGCCTTCAATGAGGAAAGAGAAAATGGTAAGAGTGCATGACAGTATCTGTTTAATGAATGCAGAATTGATAGGGATTATGGAAGGGATCAGGTTGGCAATGACACAAGGGAGAAGAAGAATAGTGTTATTCTCTGACTCCCGCAGTGGGTTGGAATTAATTAGTAAGGTTGGAGGAACTTAAGGCAATGTGTATGTGGAAATACTGTATAAGTATCTTCAATCTTGTGGGAGGGAGGTCATCCTTCAATGGATACCTTCACACCTACAGACTGAAGGTACGGAAGCCAAAGTGATTTGTTGCGGTATGGTTTAAATTTTTAATAATAAACAAGGTAGCATGATCCCCGCAAACATAAAACACTTGCGTGTCTTTTAAGTGATTGAAAACGGAAACATAGTTAGTTTCCAGTAACGGAAACGCTTTTGACCCGAGCTCAGTCTTGAGAGGAAAATTGTCGTGAGTTGTTCCGTCCTCAATGCACTGATTATGAAAATAAATGAATAAAATAAAAAAAATAAAGATGTTTATCAAACCATGACTTCTTCCATCCCCAAGTTTCGTCTACCACCTAATTATTTTAGGTATCCATTTTAATAAATTAATATAGTCCAATCAAAGTATACCGCCACCAATCAATGAAATAGCTTTCCTGTGCCCCGTATCGTCACTTACCTGAGATATCTCGAAAATCGCAATAATCCTTGCTCGAATTTTGTTTTCCTTTTACACGAATCACAACCACAAACAAATTAAAGAAAGCAACGTAAGTAACACTAGAAATTTTTCACAATTAAAAATGGAATTAAGAAAACAAAATTAATTAACTTCTTTAAATTTACGTTAGCACTTAGTTGCCAGAAAAATATATTAACTTTTTATATAAACAGCACAAGAAAAATAATCCAATGCAAAAGCAAAATGCCGCCTTCAATAATGCACAGCAACGAGCGAAATTTATTTTTTTGTTGTTTACGACTCGTAATTTTGGAAAAAATCTCAATGTGGACCCCCAAACTCGCCATCCCATATAAAACAGATTATTTTGTTTTTCATCAAATTTTTCGTTTATAATCCATTCGAAGATTTTATTTATCATAGCTTAATAACATTTCAGATAGCTGCCGGATTTAATAATGATACATAATAGGCCAGCATACGACCATAACAATTTACAAAATTGAACTTTACTTTAGTAAAGAAAACAAAATCTAAACGCCCGTTTTATCTGAGTAACGGTACGCGGCTCACTGTGTGAAGGCTACTTGTATAGCGCTTAGTATCTTAGATTCGAACTGCGTTTATTATTTTATATATAACCGGATACCCAAACTTAAATAGTCACGAAACACTAGAATTTAATTTCGTTTTTGTTTTCCCCGAACTTTAAGTTTATAAAAGTTTTTATTTGGATTCCCGAGTGTATACCAATTTACATAATACGCTCGTGTCGTTTATTTAATTTTTTTCCACTATATTACCTCACAAAACACAATGCACATATCGTCCAAAAAAAAATTATCAAAACTAATTACATGCATATACGCGCACGTTTCGCACCACGCTAAGTAATGTTCGGTTAGCCCTTCCGCACTTAACAGAGTCACTACTAACGCTTATCACGGGTTTTTAAATTTTTATATAGGTTATTTGTAGGCATAATTAATAAATCACTAAATTAATTGTCTTTTTTTTTTGCTTTATAAATTATCCAAATTCCCACGTAACTCTGGGCTTTTACTATTAAACTACTTTATAAAATTATTTTTATTTTATTTATTAGAACGATTTTACAACGCGGTCGTCTAAACACTTACTGATCACCAGCCATACAACTCTTTTCTTCTTCTCCTCCCGAATTTGTAATTTTGAGCATTTTATATGCGAAGCAACGGGACTAATCATACTTTTGGTGGTGGAATCGGTCATAAAAACGAAAATCAAGTTTTATTTGGAGGAGAAAACGATAACAGAGATACCGTAATTGAATGATTGTACTTGTACGTACATTTATTTTGGATACAGTATAACTCCAGTAACAATTCAAAGCAAATTGTTACAGTCGTGTGGACGTACCCATCGAATCCCTGAGTGTCTCATTATGCCGGGCAATTATAGTATAAAGGAATTCAAAAAAAATTTGAGCCAAATGTCAAGATAAATATATTTAAGGCAAGCATGTATGATTACTCAAGATCGGATATCTTTAGCATGAAAAATTCCAATATTTTTACCATTCATCAGTGCCAACTCGTATGCCACCGACCCAATTTTACGAATCACCGTTGCCTCCAAGAATTTTGGAGCTAATTTAGCTGCAAACCGTCGGGACGCATTACTTTGAACAAAGTTTCTTACATATACAACTTGGTTCGGTTCGAGATCCCTTGGCCTACTCCTCAGGTTATAATTATGCGCGCCTCGTTCATAAGATCTAGTTAAGTGACGACGAATTAAATCCTGGCACATATTTAATCGATTGGGTTTGGCTTGAACTGATACTTCTCTTTCGCTTGTTAAGTTGAGATTTTGCAAAATTCGATAATCGTGTCCGTGAGTGATCATGTGCTGACCGAACATAATGAAATGAGGGGAGAAGTTAGTAGAGGAGTGTACCGCATTTCGAAGAGCGCATACTATATCGGGGATATGAAGATCCCAGTTCCGCTGTTCATCTGAAATATATGCTCGGATTGCGCATATAATGGACCGGTTTACCCTCTCCGACGCGTTTGCCTGTGGGGAATATTTAGGCGTACGCATATGATTCACACCGTATTTCTCAAGAAGAACTTGTAAATTTTTCGAGTTAAACTGCTGGCCATTATCCGATATTATTGTTTCGGGCACAGAATAACCTTTGAATATTTCATTTTCTAACACTTTGCAGATTTCAATGGAGGAGGCTTGCTTCATGGCTTTCAAAAATACATATTTACTAAACGAGTCGAGAACGATAAACATGAAGCAATTCCCTTGTTTTGACCTTGGATAAGGCCCAATAAAATCCATGTAAAGTCGCTGCATGCATCTCTGCACAGTTAATTGCTGACCCATTGGAGGTTGTAAAGTTGCATTGGACGGTTTCGTTTCCTTACACACTCGACATTCCTTTATATAGGTGCGAACCTCGTTTGCCATACTTGGCCAGAAATAAAATCGCTGCAATTTTTCAAGGGTTCTAGCAATTCCTTGATGGGCGGACATGAGAGGATCATGGGCTAATGATATAAGATTAGTAGTAAGCTCACTGGGGACGTATATTTTCCAAACAGGTATATCTGTGGTAATGTCTTCACTGTTACCTGAGGGATTTAGATAAATTTTACCATCTACTACTGAGAAATTTTTAAGAGGTTCCGGGGCATTTTGTATTTCGTGGACAGGAATGCCAGAGAAGCCAAATCGATGTGAGGAACATTTGCCAGTGTACTTTGAACACATTCTTCCATGAAGACCCTAGAAAGAATGTCGGGCACTATATTTTGGGAACCCTTCCTGTGTTCAATATGGAAGTTAAATTGTTGGAGTTTGAGGCTCCATCTTGCCAATCTACCAGTTAAATCGTTTTGGTTCATCAGCCATTTTAAACTGGCATGATCAGTTAAAATGGTAAATGTGCACCCATCTACGTAGGCTCTAAACTTTTTAACGCTGAGTACAGCCGCGTAGCATTCCAGCTCCATTATTGAATAATTTTGCTGGGCCGGGTTCAATCGCTTAGACATATAAGCAATTGGGTGCTCGTGTCCATTTTCATCAACCTGGAACAGGACGCTTCCTACTCCTGAACGGCAGGCATCGCATTGGATGAAGAATGGTTTTGAAAAGTTCGGATATACGAGACCTGGCGCCGTAGTAAGAGCGCTCTTCAATTTATCAAATGATACCTGCTTATTATGGTCCCAAAAGAATTTCGTATTCTTTTTCAATAAATCCGTTAACGGAGATGATACGGCCGCGTACTTCGGAATGAAGCGCCGGTACCATCCCGTCATACCCAAGAAGCTACGAACCTTTTTCACCGTTTTTGGCACAGGGAAATCACTGATTGCTTTGACTTTCTCTGAGTCTACGCGCAGGCTACCATCGCCAACAATATAGCCCAGGTATCGGATATTTTTCTGCAGAAACATACTTTTCTTCAGATTTACGGTCAATCCCGCAGAATTCAAAAGTCTGGCAACAGTTTTCAGTAATTCTATGTGATCCTGAAACGTACCACTGGTGATGAGAAGGTCGTCCAAGTACACAAATACTTGATCCTGCAATTGGTGAGGAATCACCCGATGCATTAGTCGACATAGGGTCTGCGGGGCGTTGCAGAGCCCGAACGGCATCACGGTGAACTGGTACAGGGGGCGGCCAGGGACGGTAAACGCTGTCTTGTCTCGGGATTCCTGAGCCAACGGAATCTGCCAAAATGCATCCTTTTAGTCGATGCTGGAAATGTACTTGGTTTGATCCAGTCGGCTCAGAAGTCCGTCAATGATTGGCAGCGGATATGCGTCCCTAACCGTCACCTCGTTCAGCCGCCGGGCATCCAAACATAGCCGCACTTTGCCGTTCGCTTTTCGGACCAATGTTACCGGGGAACTCCAACTACTGGACGACTCCTCTATCACCTTCAATGATAGCATTCGATCTATTTCGGCATACAGTTGTGCTTGAATGGGTGGGGAAACAGGATAATACCTTTGCTTAATAGGTGCAGAGGTTCCTACATTAATATGATGCGTGACAAAAGTGGTTTTACCTAGACCTATTTTTGAGAATGACGGGAACTCATTGATCGCTTCGGCAAGCTCGACTTCTTGAGTATTCGATAAGATATGACGATTAGCACCAAGGTCAGAATCAGGATGTGGTGGGAATTGTTCTATTTCGGAAATTATTTTTGGTTCGATTTTAAATAGTTTCCAAAAGTCTATACCGAGGTATAACTTTTGTTTTAAACTAGGGATTAAGTAAATTCGCATGGAATGTTGAATTCCATTAAAACTAACATTTACCCACATGTATCCGAAGACCCGTTCTGATTGGCCACTAGCAGTTTTAATTAAGGCTGGGAAATTCCGCATCTTGTATTTAGGGTTATTGAGAAATACTTGACTTTCGCTACCAAATGCTGTGATGGAAGCACCACTATCCATTAATCCACGATAGGGCATGTTATCAATTAGCACATCGGCATAAGGTCGATTATCGCCTTCATCAGTAAGAAAAGTCTCAGCTATTGTTGATTTTAAAAATTTACGAGTAGCCCAATACCTTTTTACACGATGGAAATTGCTATTTGTTCTACTTAAATATGGCCGTTCAGGAACTGATTTGGTACGGAATGACAGATTAGGAGACAATGACAAATCAGGGTTAATTTTGACATAGGCACGTATTGTTGAAGAGTTGGAATCGTCGACAGCTGTTATGGGTTGTGTGGCGGAGTTCTCCGTAAGAGTTCCGGATCGGTATTCGCGGCCGCTTCTTGTGTTGTTACTCTGGATTCGATTCTTTTTCGAGGCAACACATTCCCAGAGCTCTGATGCCTCGGGGGCCCGTTTCCCTGACACCTGAAACAATTAGGTTTAAGAATATCTGGTCGACCACACCCGAAGCAGAAAATTTTTGTAATCGGCTTGTGACAATCGAAATACGAATGGCCAATGTCACGGCAATTCCAACACACTAATCTGGTATCATCTCGATTTTTTTGTTGAAGATTCGGAATTTGATTAGTGGGAGCTCGCTGCGTAAGTGATAATGCTGATATTTCCTCAGGCATAGTATTAACCGGGTCGTCTCTTGAATCAAATACTTGATCCCGCCTAGAAAGGCCATAACCGTCGTCGTTGGGTTTGCTAAAACAGTTACGTTCTATTTCACTTACATTCATATATTTTCGCGAAAACATTTCCGGGTCATAATTTGTTCGCTTCCATGAGTCCTCAAACGCCACACAGCGTCTTACTAAATCACTTAGAGTGTGAATATTGCGATCTGCTAATGCGTTTTGTAAACCACCTCTCATGTTTCTTCGGAGTATGTGAATCATTTCCGTGTCGGACGGAGGGAAACGGTATTGTAAAGTCATTGCCTGAATTGCGTTATAGAATTCCAAGAAAGGTTCTTTTGTTCTTTGCTTTCGAGCATCAATCATGTGCCTAATGTCGAGATCAGTTCTGCGGTCCTGAAATCGTTCAATAAGCCCATCCTTCAGTTCCTTCCAAAATACATCAGGATTTAATTTTAGGTAACACCAGTACCAGTTCAGTGCAATCCCTTTCAAAATGGTCGCCATTTCGACACAAAGATGACTTTCTGGTACCCGATAGTGTCGTGCCAGATGCTCGAATCGAAAAATAAACGCTTCTATTGACAATCCATCCAGTGTTCCGTCAAACGAAAGGTTCCACTTTGTTGCGGGAGGATATCGCAGTTGATAAGTTTCTTTGGGTGGATTATAGTCCACATTAAAGCGATTTGAATAATGGGGTATCGACCGGCTATCTGGTTTAGGCTGGTCCATATGAGACTTTGGTATTTCATACCGTCCAGTTATAGTATTAAGGGTATTCTTATCTTCATCCGAATCCCTACCCACGTCTAATATCCGTATATCTTCTGTATTTCGGTTGCTACTGGAAGGGACAATTAGAGCCGAAGTTTCTAATGGCTGTTGTTTAGTTTGAACCTTATGTTGGGGTTTAGTAACCGTATCCTCATGTTTTTCATCTTCCGAGGTATCTACCTCATTCGCTGGCAATTCGATTTTGTCATTTAAATCCGCTAAGGTTTGATTAAGGTCCGTTTGTTCTGTAGCGAGAGCCTTAGCACTTCCTTTTAACTGAATAGCTGTATCTATGAGATCAAGGCATGGTTGCTTATACTTTTGACTAGTAGAAGATAGACGTTGCAAGCGTTCAATGACATGAGCAATGCGGGAAATTATGCGCACGATTAACTCCGTTTTTAAATCATCTACACTTGAAATTCCTTTTAACGTATTTCGATGTTCCACTAATTTATTCGTACAGACACGAATTTCTTCTTGGGGTCGTTTTGTCGCGGCGGAATGAGCGCGGTGCGGTTTAATGGCAGGATGAGCAGTTTCATCCTCCAATAATTTCTGTAATGATTGTAAATTAGACAAGGGATCGCTGCTTAGTTTTCGAACTAAACACTCCACGTCAAACTCATCCGGATTCAAATGATCGGGATTCATTATATATATATATCGAAATAAAAACTTAACAAAAATCTAACTACGGACAACTGAGTGAAGTTGACCGAAATTGTGCTTTGCTCTTAAAAACTATAATTCAAAGTATTGAGCTGTATGTAGTAATATAGCTCACTTAATTACTAATTGAAAGATTAAAATTTTTAACCAAATATTGATTTCAAACTTTATGAACAAGAATAATTAATAATAAAAAAAAATACGAGGAAATATTATGTAAATATTAATATACGCTTATAAAGGTAGAACGATAAATTATATTAGAAAAAAAAGGTCCAATATTTCAAGAAAGAAAAAATTTTGTAGCAATAAAAATATACTCGAATATACTCGAGGTAGACGAATTATGGAGACGGAAAAAGAGCGGTCATAGATAACATAATAACTTTCGGAAATTTAAATCTAAATAAAATTGATTAACCTTCACTTTAAACCATGAAATCTACGAAAATACTACGGTATCATAGGTATTGTAAAGGATGACCTTTGAACATTATTTGACAAGATCTAATATTTAAGCAGTTGCACTAATCAACACTTTTCTGCTTAGCACTCAAATACATGGAAATGTAGAAATGCGAATAGGGCATAAAAATTGATGAATTGCAACTGGAAATGGACTATACTTGGTTATAATTATCCCAAAGGAAACTAAAATACAAATAAATGAAATCTAATACAAAAAAAATTAATAAATTACAGAGGGACTTGTACCTTAAAATAAATTCTGTAAGATCACGTGTTCAAAATAAAATCTAACTGGTTTCTAAATGAATTACTGCTTTATAATTTCAAATCCAACATGCGGAGAAAATTAGGGAAGCCCAATACCGGAGACCAGTTATTCATTTAACATTGAAAGCGTGATTTATTATCAAGGTCCCTGCGAGTTTGGGCGCCATTATGTTGCGGTATGGTTTAAATTTTTAATAATAAACAAGGTAGCATGATCCCCGCAAACATAAAACACTTGCGTGTCTTTTAAGTGATTGAAAACGGAAACATAGTTAGTTTCCAGTAACGGAAACGCTTTTGACCCGAGCTCAGTCTTGAGAGGAAAATTGTCGTGAGTTGTTCCGTCCTCAATGCACTGATTATGAAAATAAATGAATAAAATAAAAAAAATAAAGATGTTTATCAAACCAAGACTTCTTCCATCCCCAAGTTTCGTCTACCACCTAATTATTTTAGGTATCCATTTTAATAAATTAATATAGTCCAATCAAAGTATACCGCCACCAATCAATGAAATAGCTTTCCTGTGCCCCGTATCGTCACTTACCTGAGATATCTCGAAAATCGCAATAATCCTTGCTCGAATTTTGTTTTCCTTTTACACGAATCACAACCACAAACAAATTAAAGAAAGCAACGTAAGTAACACTAGAAATTTTTCACAATTAAAAATGGAATTAAGAAAACAAAATTAATTAACTTCTTTAAATTTACGTTAGCACTTAGTTGCCAGAAAAATATATTAACTTTTTATATAAACAGCACAAGAAAAATAATCCAATGCAAAAGCAAAATGCCGCCTTCAATAATGCACAGCAACGAGCGAAATTTATTTTTTTGTTGTTTACGACTCGTAATTTTGGAAAAAATCTCAATGTGGACCCCCAAACTCGCCATCCCATATAAAACAGATTATTTTGTTTTTCATCAAATTTTTCGTTTATAATCCATTCGAAGATTTTATTTATCATAGCTTAATAACATTTCAGATAGCTGCCGGATTTAATAATGATACATAATAGGCCAGCATACGACCATAACAATTTACAAAATTGAACTTTACTTTAGTAAAGAAAACAAAATCTAAACGCCCGTTTTATCTGAGTAACGGTACGCGGCTCACTGTGTGAAGGCTACTTGTATAGCGCTTAGTATCTTAGATTCGAACTGCGTTTATTATTTTATATAAAGGGTGATTTTTTTGTGGTTAGGATTTTCATGCATTAGTATTTGACAGATCACGCGGGATTTCAGACAAGGTGTCAAAGAGAAAGATGCTCAGTATGCATGACATTTCATAATGAATAGACTTACTAACGAGCAACGCTTGCAAATAATTGAATTATATTACAAAAATCAGTGTTCGGTTCGAAAAGTGTTTCGCGATTTACGTCCGATTTATGGTCTACATAATCGACCAAGTGAGCAAACAATTAATGCGATTGTGACCAGGTTTCGCACTCAGTTTACTTTATTGGACATTAAACCAACCACACGAATGCGTACAGTGCGTACAGAAGAGAATATTGCGTCTGTTTCTGAGAGTGTTGCTGAAGACCGTGAAATGTCGATTCGTCGCCGTTCGCAGCAATTGGGTTTGTGTTATTCGACGACATGGAAGATTTTACGCAAAGATCTTGGTATAAAACCGTATAAAATACAGCTCCTGCAAGAACTGAAGCCGAACGATCTGCCACAACGTCGAATTTTCAGTGAATGGGCCCTAGAAAAGTTGGCAGAAAATCCGCTTTTTTATCGACAAATTTTGTTCAGCGATGAGGCTCATTTCTGGTTGAATGGCTACGTAAATAAGCAAAATTGCCGCATTTGGAGTGAAGAGCAACCAGAAGCCGTTCAAGAACTGCCCATGCATCCCGAAAAATGCACTGTTTGGTGTGGTTTGTACGCTGGTGGAATCATTGGACCGTATTTTTTCAAAGATGCTGTTGGACGCAACGTTACGGTGAATGGCGATCGCTATCGTTCGATGCTAACAAACTTTTTGTTGCCAAAAATGGAAGAACTGAACTTAGTTGACATGTGGTTTCAACAAGATGGCGCTACATGCCACACAGCTCGCGATTCTATGGCCATTTTGAGGGAAAACTTCGGAGAACAATTCATCTCAAGAAATGGCCCGGTAAGTTGGGCACCAAGATCATGCGATTTGACGCCTTTAGACTATTTTTTGTGGGGCTACGTCAAGTCTAAAGTCTACAGAAATAAGCCAGCAACTATTCCAGTTTTGGAAGACAACATTTCCGAAGAAATTCGGGCTATTCCGGCCGAAATGCTCGAAAAAGTTGCCCAAAATTGGACTTTCCGAATGGACCACCTAAGACGCAGCCGCGGTCAACATTTAAATGAAATTATCTTCAAAAAGTAAATGTCATGGACCAATCTAACGTTTCAAATAAAGAACCGATGAGATTTTGCAAATTTTATGCGTTTTGTTTTAAAAAAAAGTTCTCAAGCTCTTAAAAAATCACCCGTTATAACCGGATACCCAAACTTAAATAGTCACGAAACACTAGAATTTAATTTCGTTTTTGTTTTCCCCGAACTTTAAGTTTATAAAAGTTTTTATTTGGATTCCCGAGTGTATACCAATTTACATAATACGCTCGTGTCGTTTATTTAATTTTTTTCCACTATATTACCTCACAAAACACAATGCACATATCGTCCAAAAAAAAATTATCAAAACTAATTACATGCATATACGCGCACGTTTCGCACCACGCTAAGTAATGTTCGGTTAGCCCTTCCGCACTTAACGGAGTCACTACTAACGCTTATCACGGGTTTTTAAATTTTTATATAGGTTATTTGTAGGCATAATTAATAAATCACTAAATTAATTGTCTTTTTTTTTTGCTTTATAAATTATCCAAATTCCCACGTAACTCTGGGCTTTTACTATTAAACTACTTTATAAAATTATTTTTATTTTATTTATTAGAACGATTTTACAACGCGGTCGTCTAAACACTTACTGATCACCAGCCAAACAACTCTTTTCTTCTTCTCCTCCCGAATTTGTAATTTTGAGCATTTTATATGCGAAGCAACGGGACTAATCATACTTTTGGTGGTGGAATCGGTCATAAAAACGAAAATCAAGTTTTATTTGGAGGAGAAAACGATAACAGAGATACCGTAATTGAATGATTGTACTTGTACGTACATTTATTTTGGATACAGTATAACTCCAGTAACAATTCAAAGCAAATTGTTACAGATTCTGGAATTTTACAAAATAGTGGATTTGGAAAGCAATTAAAAGATGGTACAATTGATATTCCAGTTAGCAAAATGCTACCCAATTCCATAGTAGATTTTCCGTTTTATTTTGAGGGTGACGCTGCATTTCCTGTCATGGAAGGTGTCTTTCGAAAGAAAAGCAACTTTTTAATAAAAAGTTATTAGCAAATAGATGGCACATTTAGACACCACAATTAATATGCATCCAAAAAATGCACAAAAAGTTGTGCTGGCTACTATTGTGTTGCATAATTTTTTAATGCTTCAGAAAAGTAAGATATACTGTCCAGACGATTATGTTGATAGTTCGCAAAATGGTACTGATGTTCCTGGTGCCTGGCGTGATGAGGGTGATACATTACAACAGCATCGAATTTTTAGAGGGAATCGTTCAATCCGTGAAGCTTTCGCGTGTGGGGATCTTTTAAAATTGTTCCTGCAACAATGGAAACGGTGATGTTATCGTTGGGTAATAAGGAGTTTAAGATTATTTTTTTAAATGTATAAGTATCTCATTTTATGTTATTAAGTGGATATCAAACTGAATAACAATGGTTTATTAAATTCAAAAAAAATTTAATTTATTTAAAATATCACAATAATTAATTTTTATATATCTAATTAAATGGAATAATATTTTATCACAAAATCTAAAATTAATTAAAGTATACTAAATACAAAAAAGATAAAAAATAATAAATTTCGTTAAAAATATTACGAATTTCGGTTGTGTTCGCGTAATCTTTTATATACTGAATTTGCGAATTCCATTTCTAGCTCGTTCAACAATTCTGACGGCAAGTTCAATTTTTAAAGCCAGTGATGAAAATAGTATCGCGGTGGAAGTTGTTACTATGTATGTGAAGTTAGCCCGAAAAGTAGCCCGAAAAAAATGTGTCCTTGCTAAAAGTTTAATATTTTCGGGCCAGCCCGAAAAATTTATAAACACTGCATTATCTTAAATTCTCATCCCGAAACAATTTTTACATCAGTATATTAAGCTTTTTGAATTTGCAAAAAAATTAAATACTACATACATTGTAATAAAACTTAATAAATAAATATTTTGTTTATTTACCATACAAATATATATTATTACCAAAAATATATATAAATAATAATAATTAAAAACGAAATCAAAAATTACGTTACATAGGATTACGTGGTTGCCCTCACCAAAATGCTCAAAAACTACTGCAAGTGCTACAAAATATGATTAACATCACCAATCTACAATAAATATATACTCTTATTATCATATCAGTGGGATAGAAGGTTCATATTAACCCGAGTCCGCACATACAAATCACAGCATAAAAATTGAAATTTTTAGTGTTACATTTTATTCTGTAGCAGATTTCACAGGGATATCCGACCACTTCGGCCAATGCCTCGAGTTAGTGTTGGTCACCAGAAATCTTATGCATATACCCACATTACCATACCAGTGGGATAGAAGGTTCATATTAACCCGAGTCCGCACATACAAATCACAGCATAAAAATTGAAATGTTTAGTGTTACATTTTATTCTGTAGCAGATTCCACAGGGATATCCGACCACTTCGGCCAATGCCTCGAGTTAGTGTTGGTCACCAGAAATCTTATGCATATACCCACATTACCATATCAGTGGGATAGAAGGTTCATATTAACCCGAGTCCGCACATACAAATCACAGCATAAAAATTGAAATTTTTAGTGTTACATTTTATTCTGTAGCAGATTTCACAGGGATATCCGACCACTTCGGCCAATGCCCCGAGTTAGTGTTGGTCACCAGAAATCTTATGCATATACCCACATTACCATACCAGTGGGATAGAAGGTTCATATTAACCCGAGTCCGCACATACAAATCACAGCATAAAAATTGAAATTTTTAGTGTTACATTTTATTCTGTAGCAGATTTCACAGGGATATCCGACCACTTCGGCCAATGCCCCGAGTTAGTGTTGGTCACCAGAAATCTTATGCATATACCCACATTACCATACCAGTGGGATAGAAGGTTCATATTAACCCGAGTCCGCACATACAAATCACAGCATAAAAATTGAAATGTTTAGTGTTACATTTTATTCTGTAGCAGATTCCACAGGGATATCCGACCACTTCGGCCAATGCCTCGAGTTAGTGTTGGTCACCAGAAATCTAATGCATATACCCACATTGCCATATCAGTGGGATAGAAGGTTCATATTAACCCGAGTCCGCACATACAAATCACAGCATAAAAATTGAAATTTTTAGTGTTACATTTTATTCTGTAGCAGATTTCACAGGGATATCCGACCACTTCGGCCAATGCCTCGAGTTAGTGTTGGTCACCAGAAATCTTATGCATATACCCACATTACCATACCAGTGGGATAGAAGGTTCATATTAACCCGAGTCCGCACATACAAATCACAGCATAAAAATTGAAATTTTTAGTGTTACATTTTATTCTGTAGCAGATTTCACAGGGATATCCGACCACTTCGGCCAATGCCTCGAGTTAGTGTTGGTCACCAGAAATCTTATGCATATACCCACATTACCATACCAGTGGGATAGAAGGTTCATATTAACCCGAGTCCGCACATACAAATCACAGCATAAAAATTGAAATTTTTAGTGTTACATTTTATTCTGTAGCAGATTTCACAGGGATATCCGACCACTTCGGCCAATGCCTCGAGTTAGTGTTGGTCACCAGAAATCTTATGCATATACCCACATTACCATACCAGTGGGATAGAAGGTTCATATTAACCCGAGTCCGCACATACAAATCACAGCATAAAAATTGAAATTTTTAGTGTTACATTTTATTCTGTAGCAGATTTCACAGGGATATCCGTCCACTTCGGCCAATGCCTCGAGTTAGTGTTGGTCACCAGAAATCTTATGCATATACCCACATTACCATACCAGTGGGATAGAAGGTTCATATTAACCCGAGTCCGCACATACAAATCACAGCATAAAAATTGAAATTTTTAGTGTTACATTTTATTCTGTAGCAGATTTCACAGGGATATCCGACCACTTCGGCCAATGCCTCGAGTTAGTGTTGGTCACCAGAAATCTTATGCATATACCCACATTACCATACCAGTGGGATAGAAGGTTCATATTAACCCGAGTCCGCACATACAAATCACAGCATAAAAATTGAAATGTTTAGTGTTACATTTTATTCTGTAGCAGATTCCACAGGGATATCCGACCACTTCGGCCAATGCCTCGAGTTAGTGTTGGTCACCAGAAATCTTATGCATATACCCACATTACCATATCAGTGGGATAGAAGGTTCATATTAACCCGAGTCCGCACATACAAATCACAGCATAAAAATTGAAATTTTTAGTGTTACATTTTATTCTGTAGCAGATTTCACAGGGATATCCGACCACTTCGGCCAATGCCCCGAGTTAGTGTTGGTCACCAGAAATCTTATGCATATACCCACATTACCATACCAGTGGGATAGAAGGTTCATATTAACCCGAGTCCGCACATACAAATCACAGCATAAAAATTGAAATGTTTAGTGTTACATTTTATTCTGTAGCAGATTCCACAGGGATATCCGACCACTTCGGCCAATGCCTCGAGTTAGTGTTGGTCACCAGAAATCTAATGCATATACCCACATTGCCATATCAGTGGGATAGAAGGTTCATATTAACCCGAGTCCGCACATACAAATCACAGCATAAAAATTGAAATTTTTAGTGTTACATTTTATTCTGTAGCAGATTTCACAGGGATATCCGACCACTTCGGCCAATGCCCCGAGTTAGTGTTGGTCACCAGAAATCTTATGCATATACCCACATTACCATACCAGTGGGATAGAAGGTTCATATTAACCCGAGTCCGCACATACAAATCACAGCATAAAAATTGAAATGTTTAGTGTTACATTTTATTCTGTAGCAGATTCCACAGGGATATCCGACCACTTCGGCCAATGCCTCGAGTTAGTGTTGGTCACCAGAAATCTAATGCATATACCCACATTGCCATATCAGTGGGATAGAAGGTTCATATTAACCCGAGTCCGCACATACAAATCACAGCATAAAAATTGAAATTTTTAGTGTTACATTTTATTCTGTAGCAGATTTCACAGGGATATCCGACCACTTCGGCCAATGCCTCGAGTTAGTGTTGGTCACCAGAAATCTTATGCATATACCCACATTACCATACCAGTGGGATAGAAGGTTCATATTAACCCGAGTCCGCACATACAAATCACAGCATAAAAATTGAAATTTTTAGTGTTACATTTTATTCTGTAGCAGATTTCCCAGGGATATCCGACCACTTCGGCCAATGCCTCGAGTTAGTGTTGGTCACCAGAAATCTTATGCATATACCCACATTACCATACCAGTGGGATAGAAGGTTCATATTAACCCGAGTCCGCACATACAAATCACAGCATAAAAATTGAAATTTTTAGTGTTACATTTTATTCTGTAGCAGATTTCACAGGGATATCCGACCACTTCGGCCAATGCCTCGAGTTAGTGTTGGTCACCAGAAATCTTATGCATATACCCACATTACCATACCAGTGGGATAGAAGGTTCATATTAACCCGAGTCCGCACATACAAATCACAGCATAAAAATTGAAATTTTTAGTGTTACATTTTATTCTGTAGCAGATTTCACAGGGATATCCGACCACTTCGGCCAATGCCTCGAGTTAGTGTTGGTCACCAGAAATCTTATGCATATACCCACATTACCATACCAGTGGGATAGAAGGTTCATATTAACCCGAGTCCGCACATACAAATCACAGCATAAAAATTGAAATTTTTAGTGTTACATTTTATTCTGTAGCAGATTTCACAGGGATATCCGACCACTTCGGCCAATGCCTCGAGTTAGTGTTGGTCACCAGAAATCTTATGCATATACCCACATTACCATACCAGTGGGATAGAAGGTTCATATTAATCCGAGTCCGCACATACAAATCACAGCATAAAAATTGAAATGTTTAGTGTTACATTTTATTCTGTAGCAGATTCCACAGGGATATCCGACCACTTCGGCCAATGCCTCGAGTTAGTGTTGGTCACCAGAAATCTTATGCATATACCCACATTACCATATCAGTGGGATAGAAGGTTCATATTAACCCGAGTCCGCACATACAAATCACAGCATAAAAATTGAAATGTTTAGTGTTACATTTTATTCTGTAGCAGATTTCACAGGGATATCCGACCACTTCGGCCAATGCCTCGAGTTAGTGTTGGTCACCAGAAATCTTATGCATATACCCACATTACCATACCAGTGGGATAGAAGGTTCATATTAACCCGAGTCCGCACATACAAATCACAGCATAAAAATTGAAATTTTTAGTGTTACATTTTATTCTGTAGCAGATTTCACAGGGATATCCGACCACTTCGGCCAATGCCTCGAGTTAGTGTTGGTCACCAGAAATCTTATGCATATACCCACATTACCATACCAGTGGGATAGAAGGTTCATATTAACCCGAGTCCGCACATACAAATCACAGCATAAAAATTGAAATTTTTAGTGTTACATTTTATTCTGTAGCAGATTTCACAGGGATATCCGACCACTTCGGCCAATGCCTCGAGTTAGTGTTGGTCACCAGAAATCTTATGCATATACCCACATTACCATACCAGTGGGATAGAAGGTTCATATTAACCCGAGTCCGCACATACAAATCACAGCATAAAAATTGAAATTTTTAGTGTTACATTTTATTCTGTAGCAGATTTCACAGGGATATCCGACCACTTCGGCCAATGCCTCGAGTTAGTGTTGGTCACCAGAAATCTTATGCATATACCCACATTACCATACCAGTGGGATAGAAGGTTCATATTAACCCGAGTCCGCACATACAAATCACAGCATAAAAATTGAAATTTTTAGTGTTACATTTTATTCTGTAGCAGATTTCACAGGAATATCCGACCACTTCGGCCAATGCCTCGAGTTAGTGTTGGTCACCAGAAATCTTATGCATATACCCACATTACCATACCAGTGGGATAGAAGGTTCATATTAACCCGAGTCCGCACATACAAATCACAGCATAAAAATTGAAATTTTTAGTGTTACATTTTATTCTGTAGCAGATTTCACAGGGATATCCGACCACTTCGGCCAATGCCTCGAGTTAGTGTTGGTCACCAGAAATCTTATGCATATACCCACATTACCATACCAGTGGGATAGAAGGTTCATATTAACCCGAGTCCGCACATACAAATCACAGCATAAAAATTGAAATTTTTAGTGTTACATTTTATTCTGTAGCAGATTTCACAGGGATATCCGACCACTTCGGCCAATGCCTCGAGTTAGTGTTGGTCACCAGAAATCTTATGCATATACCCACATTACCATACCAGTGGGATAGAAGGTTCATATTAACCCGAGTCCGCACATACAAATCACAGCATAAAAATTGAAATTTTTAGTGTTACATTTTATTCTGTAGCAGATTTCACAGGGATATCCGACCACTTCGGCCAATGCCTCGAGTTAGTGTTGGTCACCAGAAATCTTATGCATATACCCACATTACCATACCAGTGGGATAGAAGGTTCATATTAACCCGAGTCCGCACATACAAATCACAGCATAAAAATTGAAATTTTTAGTGTTACATTTTATTCTGTAGCAGATTTCACAGGGATATCCGACCACTTCGGCCAATGCCTCGAGTTAGTGTTGGTCACCAGAAATCTTATGCATATACCCACATTACCATACCAGTGGGATAGAAGGTTCATATTAACCCGAGTCCGCACATACAAATCACAGCATAAAAATTGAAATTTTTAGTGTTACATTTTATTCTGTAGCAGATTTCACAGGGATATCCGACCACTTCGGCCAATGCCTCGAGTTAGTGTTGGTCACCAGAAATCTTATGCATATACCCACATTACCATACCAGTGGGATAGAAGGTTCATATTAACCCGAGTCCGCACATACAAATCACAGCATAAAAATTGAAATTTTTAGTGTTACATTTTATTCTGTAGCAGATTTCACAGGGATATCCGACCACTTCGGCCAATGCCTCGAGTTAGTGTTGGTCACCAGAAATCTTATGCATATACCCACATTACCATACCAGTGGGATAGAAGGTTCATATTAACCCGAGTCCGCACATACAAATCACAGCATAAAAATTGAAATTTTTAGTGTTACATTTTATTCTGTAGCAGATTTCACAGGGATATCCGACCACTTCGGCCAATGCCTCGAGTTAGTGTTGGTCACCAGAAATCTTATGCATATACCCACATTACCATACCAGTGGGATAGAAGGTTCATATTAACCCGAGTCCGCACATACAAATCACAGCATAAAAATTGAAATTTTTAGTGTTACATTTTATTCTGTAGCAGATTTCACAGGGATATCCGACCACTTCGGCCAATGCCTCGAGTTAGTGTTGGTCACCATAAATCTAATGCATATACCCACATTACCATACCAGTGGGATAGAAGGTTCATATTAACCCGAGTCCGCACATACAAATCACAGCATAAAAATTGAAATTTTTAGTGTTACATTTTATTCTGTAGCAGATTTCACAGGGATATCCGACCACTTCGGCCAATGCCTCGAGTTAGTGTTGGTCACCAGAAATCTTATGCATATACCCACATTACCATACCAGTGGGATAGAAGGTTCATATTAACCCGAGTCCGCACATACAAATCACAGCATAAAAATTGAAATTTTTAGTGTTACATTTTATTCTGTAGCAGATTTCACAGGGATATCCGACCACTTCGGCTAATGCCTCGAGTTAGTGTTGGTCACCAGAAATCTTATGCATATACCCACATTACCATACCAGTGGGATAGAAGGTTCATATTAACCCGAGTCCGCACATACAAATCACAGCATAAAAATTGAAATTTTTAGTGTTACATTTTATTCTGTAGCAGATTTCACAGGGATATCCGACCACTTCGGCCAATGCCTCGAGTTAGTGTTGGTCACCAGAAATCTTATGCATATACCCACATTACCATACCAGTGGGATAGAAGGTTCATATTAACCCGAGTCCGCACATACAAATCACAGCATAAAAATTGAAATGTTTAGTGTTACATTTTATTCTGTAGCAGATTCCACAGGGATATCCGACCACTTCGGCCAATGCCTCGAGTTAGTGTTGGTCACCAGAAATCTTATGCATATACCCACATTACCATATCAGTGGGATAGAAGGTTCATATTAACCCGAGTCCGCACATACAAATCACAGCATAAAAATTGAAATTTTTAGTGTTACATTTTATTCTGTAGCAGATTTCACAGGGATATCCGACCACTTCGGCCAATGCCCCGAGTTAGTGTTGGTCACCAGAAATCTTATGCATATACCCACATTACCATACCAGTGGGATAGAAGGTTCATATTAACCCGAGTCCGCACATACAAATCACAGCATAAAAATTGAAATTTTTAGTGTTACATTTTATTCTGTAGCAGATTTCACAGGGATATCCGACCACTTCGGCCAATGCCCCGAGTTAGTGTTGGTCACCAGAAATCTTATGCATATACCCACATTACCATACCAGTGGGATAGAAGGTTCATATTAACCCGAGTCCGCACATACAAATCACAGCATAAAAATTGAAATGTTTAGTGTTACATTTTATTCTGTAGCAGATTCCACAGGGATATCCGACCACTTCGGCCAATGCCTCGAGTTAGTGTTGGTCACCAGAAATCTAATGCATATACCCACATTGCCATATCAGTGGGATAGAAGGTTCATATTAACCCGAGTCCGCACATACAAATCACAGCATAAAAATTGAAATTTTTAGTGTTACATTTTATTCTGTAGCAGATTTCACAGGGATATCCGACCACTTCGGCCAATGCCTCGAGTTAGTGTTGGTCACCAGAAATCTTATGCATATACCCACATTACCATACCAGTGGGATAGAAGGTTCATATTAACCCGAGTCCGCACATACAAATCACAGCATAAAAATTGAAATTTTTAGTGTTACATTTTATTCTGTAGCAGATTTCACAGGGATATCCGACCACTTCGGCCAATGCCTCGAGTTAGTGTTGGTCACCAGAAATCTTATGCATATACCCACATTACCATACCAGTGGGATAGAAGGTTCATATTAACCCGAGTCCGCACATACAAATCACAGCATAAAAATTGAAATTTTTAGTGTTACATTTTATTCTGTAGCAGATTTCACAGGGATATCCGACCACTTCGGCCAATGCCTCGAGTTAGTGTTGGTCACCAGAAATCTTATGCATATACCCACATTACCATACCAGTGGGATAGAAGGTTCATATTAACCCGAGTCCGCACATACAAATCACAGCATAAAAATTGAAATTTTTAGTGTTACATTTTATTCTGTAGCAGATTTCACAGGGATATCCGACCACTTCGGCCAATGCCTCGAGTTAGTGTTGGTCACCAGAAATCTTATGCATATACCCACATTACCATACCAGTGGGATAGAAGGTTCATATTAATCCGAGTCCGCACATACAAATCACAGCATAAAAATTGAAATGTTTAGTGTTACATTTTATTCTGTAGCAGATTCCACAGGGATATCCGACCACTTCGGCCAATGCCTCGAGTTAGTGTTGGTCACCAGAAATCTTATGCATATACCCACATTACCATATCAGTGGGATAGAAGGTTCATATTAACCCGAGTCCGCACATACAAATCACAGCATAAAAATTGAAATGTTTAGTGTTACATTTTATTCTGTAGCAGATTCCACAGGGATATCCGACCACTTCGGCCAATGCCTCGAGTTAGTGTTGGTCACCAGAAATCTAATGCATATACCCACATTGCCATATCAGTGGGATAGAAGGTTCATATTAACCCGAGTCCGCACATACAAATCACAGCATAAAAATTGAAATTTTTAGTGTTACATTTTATTCTGTAGCAGATTCCACAGGGATATCCGACCACTTCGGCCAATGCCTGGAGTTAGTGTTGGTCACCAGAAATCGTATGCATATACCCACATTACCATATCAGTGGGATAGAAGGTTCATATTAACCCGAGTCCGCACATACAAATCACAACATAAAAATTGAAATTTGTAGTGTTACATTTTATTCTGTAGCAGATTCCACAGGGATATCCGACCACTTCGGCCAATGCCTCGAGTTAGTGTTGGTCACCAGAAATCTAATGCATATACCCACATTTCCATATCAGTGGGATAGAAGGTTCATATTAACCCGAGTCCGCACATACAAATCACAGCATAAAAATTGAAATTTTTAGTGTTACATTTTATTCTGTAGCAGATTCCACAGGGATATCCGACCACTTCGGCCAATGCCCCAAGTTAGTGTTGGTCACCAGAAATCTTATGCATATACCCACATTACCATACCAGTGGGATAGAAGGTTCATATTAACCCGAGTCCGCACATACAAATCACAGCATAAAAATTGAAATTTTTAGTGTTACATTTTATTCTGTAGCAGATTTCACAGGGATATCCGACCACTTCGGCCAATGCCCCGAGTTAGTGTTGGTCACCAGAAATCTTATGCATATACCCACATTACCATACCAGTGGGATAGAAGGTTCATATTAACCCGAGTCCGCACATACAAATCACAGCATAAAAATTGAAATGTTTAGTGTTACATTTTATTCTGTAGCAGATTCCACAGGGATATCCGACCACTTCGGCCAATGCCTCGAGTTAGTGTTGGTCACCAGAAATCTAATGCATATACCCACATTGCCATATCAGTGGGATAGAAGGTTCATATTAACCCGAGTCCGCACATACAAATCACAGCATAAAAATTGAAATTTTTAGTGTTACATTTTATTCTGTAGCAGATTCCACAGGGATATCCGACCACTTCGGCCAATGCCTGGAGTTAGTGTTGGTCACCAGAAATCTAAAGCATATACCCACATTACCATATCAGTGGGGTAGAAGGTTCATATTAACCCGAGTCCGCACATACAAATCACAGCATAAAAATTGAAATTTTTAGTGTTACATTTTATTCTGTAGCAGATTCCACAGGGATATCCGACCACTTCGGCTAATGCCTCGAGTTAGTGTTGGTCACCATAAATCTAATGCATATACCCACATTACCATATCAGTGGGATAGAAGGTTCATATTAACCCGAGTCCGCACATACAAATCACAGCATAAAAATTGAAATGTTTAGTGTTACATTTTATTCTGTAGCAGATTCCACAGGGATATCCGACCACTTCGGCCAATGCCTCGAGTTAGTGTTGGTCACCAGAAATCTAATGCATATACCCACATTGCCATATCAGTGGGATAGAAGGTTCATATTAACCCGAGTCCGCACATACAAATCACAGCATAAAAATTGAAATTTTTAGTGTTACATTTTATTCTGTAGCAGATTCCACAGGGATATCCGACCACTTCGGTTAATGCCTCGAGTTAGTGTTGGTCACCATAAATCTAATGCATATACCCACATTACCATATCAGTGGGATAGAAGGTTCATATTAACCCGAGTCCGCACATACAAATCACAGCATAAAAATTGAAATTTTTAGTGTTACATTTTATTCTGTAGCAGATTCCACAGGGATATCCGACCACTTCGGCTAATGCCTCGAGTTAGTGTTGGTCACCAGAAATCTAATGCATATACCCACATTACCATATCAGTGGGATAGAAGGTTCATATTAACCCGAGTCCGCACATACAAATCACAGCATAAAAATTGAAATTTGTAGTGTTACATTTTATTCTGTAGCAGATTCCACAGGGATATCCGACCACTTCGGCCAATGCCTGGAGTTAGTGTTGGTCACCAGAAATCGTATGCATATACCCACATTACCATATCAGTGGGATAGAAGGTTCATATTAACCCGAGTCCGCACATACAAATCACAGCATAAAAATTGAAATTTTTAGTGTTACATTTTATTCTGTAGCAGATTCCACAGGGATATCCGACCACTTCGGCTAATGCCTCGAGTTAGTGTTGGTCACCATAAATCTAATGCATATACCCACATTACCATATCAGTGGGATAGAAGGTTCATATTAACCCGAGTCCGCACATACAAATCACAGCATAAAAATTGAAATTTGTAGTGTTACATTTTATTCTGTAGCAGATTCCACAGGGATATCCGACCACTTCGGCCAATGCCTGGAGTTAGTGTTGGTCACCAGAAATCGTATGCATATACCCACATTACCATATCAGTGGGATAGAAGGTTCATATTAACCCGAGTCCGCACATACAAATCACAGCATAAAAATTGAAATTTTTAGTGTTACATTTTATTCTGTAGCAGATTCCACAGGGATATCCGACCACTTCGGCTAATGCCTCGAGTTAGTGTTGGTCACCAGAAATCTAATGCATATACCCACATTACCATATCAGTGGGATAGAAGGTTCATATTAACCCGAGTCCGCACATACAAATCACAGCATAAAAATTGAAATTTTTAGTGTTACATTTTATTCTGTAGCAGATTCCACAGGGATATCCGACCACTTCGGCCAATGCCTGGAGTTAGTGTTGGTCACCAGAAATCTAATGCATATACCCACATTGCCATATCAGTGGGATAGAAGGTTCATATTAACCCGAGTCCGCACATACAAATCACAGCATAAAAATTGAAATTTTTAGTGTTACATTTTATTCTGTAGCAGATTCCACAGGGATATCCGACCACTTCGGTTAATGCCTCGAGTTAGTGTTGGTCACCATAAATCTAATGCATATACCCACATTACCATATCAGTGGGATAGAAGTGGGACAACAGTGGGATAGTATAGATTATAGTATCTGTGCGGACTCGGGTTAATATGAACCTTCTATCCCACTGATATGGCAATGTGGGTATATGCATTAGATTTCTGGTGACCAACACTAACTCGAGGCATTGGCCGAAGTGGTCGGATATCCCTGTGGAATCTGCTACAGAATAAAATGTAACACTAAACATTTCAATTTTTATGCTGTGATTTGTATGTGCGGACTCGGGTTAATATGAACCTTCTATCCCACTGGTATGGTAATGTGGGTATATGCATAAGATTTCTGGTGACCAACACTAACTCGAGGCATTGGCCGAAGTGGTCGGATATCCCTGTGGAATCTGCTACAGAATAAAATGTAACACTAAACATTTCAATTTTTATGCTGTGATTTGTATGTGCGGACTCGGGTTAATATGAACCTTCTATCCCACTGGTATGGTAATGTGGGTATATGCATAAGATTTCTGGTGACCAACACTAACTCGAGGCATTGGCCGAAGTGGTCGGATATCCCTGTGAAATCTGCTACAGAATAAAATGTAACACTAAAAATTTCAATTTTTATGCTGTGATTTGTATGTGCGGACTCGGGTTAATATGAACCTTCTATCCCACTGATATGGTAATGTGGGTATATGCATTAGATTTCTGGTGACCAACACTAACTCGAGGCATTAGCCGAAGTGGTCGGATATCCCTGTGGAATCTGCTACAGAATAAAATGTAACACTAAAAATTTCAATTTTTATGCTGTGATTTGTATGTGCGGACTCGGGTTAATATGAACCTTCTATCCCACTGATATGGTAATGTGGATATATGCTTTAGATTTCTGGTGACCAACACTAACTCCAGGCATTGGCCGAAGTGGTCGGATATCCCTGTGGAATCTGCTACAGAATAAAATGTAACACTAAAAATTTCAATTTTTATGCTGTGATTTGTATGTGCGGACTCGGGTTAATATGAACCTTATATCCCACTGATATGGTAATGTGGGTATATGCATTAGATTTATGGTGACCAACACTAACTCGAGGCATTAGCCGAAGTGGTCGGATATCCCTGTGAAATCTGCTACAGAATAAAATGTAACACTAAAAATTTCAATTTTTATGCTGTGATTTGTATGTGCGGACTCGGGTTAATATGAACCTTCTATCCCACTGATATGGTAATGTGGGTATATGCATTAGATTTATGGTGACCAACACTAACTCGAGGCATTAACCGAAGTGGTCGGATATCCCTGTGGAATCTGCTACAGAATAAAATGTAACACTAAAAATTTCAATTTTTATGCTGTGATTTGTATGTGCGGACTCGGGTTAATATGAACCTTCTATCCCACTGATATGGTAATGTGGGTATATGCATTAGATTTCTGGTGACCAACACTAACTCCAGGCATTGGCCGAAGTGGTCGGATATCCCTGTGGAATCTGCTACAGAATAAAATGTAACACTAAAAATTTCAATTTTTATGCTGTGATTTGTATGTGCGGACTCGGGTTAATATGAACCTTCTATCCCACTGATATGGTAATGTGGGTATATGCATTAGATTTATGGTGACCAACACTAACTCGAGGCATTAGCCGAAGTGGTCGGATATCCCTGTGGAATCTGCTACAGAATAAAATGTAACACTACAAATTTCAATTTTTATGCTGTGATTTGTATGTGCGGACTCGGGTTAATATGAACCTTCTATCCCACTGATATGGTAATGTGGGTATATGCATACGATTTCTGGTGACCAACACTAACTCCAGGCATTGGCCGAAGTGGTCGGATATCCCTGTGGAATCTGCTACAGAATAAAATGTAACACTAAAAATTTCAATTTTTATGCTGTGATTTGTATGTGCGGACTCGGGTTAATATGAACCTTCTATCCCACTGATATGGTAATGTGGGTATATGCATACGATTTCTGGTGACCAACACTAACTCCAGGCATTGGCCGAAGTGGTCGGATATCCCTGTGGAATCTGCTACAGAATAAAATGTAACACTAAAAATTTCAATTTTTATGCTGTGATTTGTATGTGCGGACTCGGGTTAATATGAACCTTCTATCCCACTGATATGGTAATGTGGGTATATGCATACGATTTCTGGTGACCAACACTAACTCCAGGCATTGGCCGAAGTGGTCGGATATCCCTGTGGAATCTGCTACAGAATAAAATGTAACACTAAAAATTTCAATTTTTATGCTGTGATTTGTATGTGCGGACTCGGGTTAATATGAACCTTCTATCCCACTGGTATGGTAATGTGGGTATATGCATAAGATTTCTGGTGACCAACACTAACTCCAGGCATTGGCCGAAGTGGTCGGATATCCCTGTGGAATCTGCTACAGAATAAAATGTAACACTAAAAATTTCAATTTTTATGCTGTGATTTGTATGTGCGGACTCGGGTTAATATGAACCTTCTATCCCACTGATATGGTAATGTGGGTATATGCATAAGATTTCTGGTGACCAATACTAACTCGAGGCATTGGCCGAAGTGGTCGGATATCCCTGTGAAATCTGCTACAGAATAAAATGTAACACTAAAAATTTCAATTTTTATGCTGTGATTTGTATGTGCGGACTCGGGTTAATATGAACCTTCTATCCCACTGATATGGTAATGTGGGTATATGCATACGATTTCTGGTGACCAACACTAACTCCAGGCATTGGCCGAAGTGGTCGGATATCCCTGTGGAATCTGCTACAGAATAAAATGTAACACTAAAAATTTCAATTTTTATGCTGTGATTTGTATGTGCGGACTCGGGTTAATATGAACCTTCTATCCCACTGATATGGTAATGTGGGTATATGCATAAGATTTCTGGTGACCAACACTAACTCGAGGCACTGGCCGAAGTGGTCGGATATCCCTGTGAAATCTGCTACAGAATAAAATGTAACACTAAAAATTTCAATTTTTATGCTGTGATTTGTATGTGCGGACTCGGGTTAATATGAACCTTCTATCCCACTGATATGGTAATGTGGGTATATGCATAAGATTTCTGGTGACCAACACTAACTCCAGGCATTGGCCGAAGTGGTCGGATATCCCTGTGGAATCTGCTACAGAATAAAATGTAACACTAAAAATTTCAATTTTTATGCTGTGATTTGTATGTGCGGACTCGGGTTAATATGAACCTTCTATCCCACTGATATGGTAATGTGGGTATATGCATTAGATTTATGGTGACCAACACTAACTCGAGGCATTAGCCGAAGTGGTCGGATATCCCTGTGGAATCTGCTACAGAATAAAATGTAACACTAAAAATTTCAATTTTTATGCTGTGATTTGTATGTGCGGACTCGGGTTAATATGAACCTTCTATCCCACTGGTATGGTAATGTGGGTATATGCATAAGGTTTCTGGTGACCAACACTAACTCGAGGCATTGGCCGAAGTGGTCGGATATCCCTGTGGAATCTGCTACAGAATAAAATGTAACACTAAAAATTTCAATTTTTATGCTGTGATTTGTATGTGCGGACTCGGGTTAATATGAACCTTCTATCCCACTGATATGGTAATGTGGGTATATGCATACGATTTCTGGTGACCAACACTAACTCGAGGCATTAGCCGAAGGGGTCGGATATCTCTGTGGAATCTGCTACAGAATAAAATGTAACACTACAAATTTCAATTTTTATGCTGTGATTTGTATGTGCGGACTCGGGTTAATATGAACCTTCTATCCCACTGATATGGTAATGTGGGTATATGCATTAGATTTATGGTGACCAACACTAACTCGAGGCATTAGCCGAAGTGGTCGGATATCCCTGTGGAATCTGCTACAGAATAAAATGTAACACTAAAAATTTCAATTTTTATGCTGTGATTTGTATGTGCGGACTCGGGTTAATATGAACCTTCTATCCCACTGATATGGTAATGTGGGTATATGCATACGATTTCTGGTGACCAACACTAACTCCAGGCATTGGCCGAAGTGGTCGGATATCCCTGTGGAATCTGCTACAGAATAAAATGTAACACTAAAAATTTCAATTTTTATGCTGTGATTTGTATGTGCGGACTCGGGTTAATATGAAACTTCTATCCCACTGATATGGTAATGTGGGTATATGCATAAGATTTCTGATGACCAACACTAACTCGAGGCACTGGCCGAAGTGGTCGGATATCCCTGTGAAATCTGCTACAGAATAAAATGTAACACTAAAAATTTCAA
The DNA here is from genome assembly GCA_963691935.1 of Nephrotoma guestfalica. Classification (NCBI taxonomy): domain Eukaryota; kingdom Metazoa; phylum Arthropoda; class Insecta; order Diptera; family Tipulidae; genus Nephrotoma; species Nephrotoma guestfalica. The sequence goes on from OY829914.1 coordinate 115,998,536, forward strand.
TTTTTATGCTGTGATTTGTATGTGCGGACTCGGGTTAATATGAACCTTCTATCCCACTGATATGGTAATGTGGGTATATGCATAAGATTTATGGTGACCAACACCCTGTGGAATCTGCTACAGAATAAAATGTAACACTAAAAATTTCAATTTTTATGCTGTGATTTGTATGTGCGGACTCGGGTTAATATGAACCTTCTATCCCACTGGTATGGTAATGTGGGTATATGCATAAGATTTCTGGTGACCAACACTAACTCGAGGCATTGGCCGAAGTGGTCGGATATCCCTGTGGAATCTGCTACAGAATAAAATGTAACACTAAAAATTTCAATTTTTATGCTGTGATTTGTATGTGCGGACTCGGGTTAATATGAACCTTCTATCCCACTGATATGGTAATGTGGGTATATGCATACGATTTCTGGTGACCAACACTAACTCCAGGCATTGGCCGAAGTGGTCGGATATCCCTGTGGAATCTGCTACAGAATAAAATGTAACACTAAAAATTTCAATTTTTATGCTGTGATTTGTATGTGCGGACTCGGGTTAATATGAACCTTCTATCCCACTGATATGGTAATGTGGGTATATGCATAAGATTTCTGGTGACCAACACTAACTCGAGGCACTGGCCGAAGTGGTCGGATATCCCTGTGAAATCTGCTACAGAATAAAATGTAACACTAAAAATTTCAATTTTTATGCTGTGATTTGTATGTGCGGACTCGGGTTAATATGAACCTTCTATCCCACTGATATGGTAATGTGGGTATATGCATTAGATTTCTGGTGACCAACACTAACTCGAGGCATTAGCCGAAGTGGTCGGATATCCCTGTGGAATCTGCTACAGAATAAAATGTAACACTAAAAATTTCAATTTTTATGCTGTGATTTGTATGTGCGGACTCGGGTTAATATGAACCTTCTATCCCACTGATATGGTAATGTGGATATATGCTTTAGATTTCTGGTGACCAACACTAACTCCAGGCATTGGCCGAAGTGGTCGGATATCCCTGTGGAATCTGCTACAGAATAAAATGTAACACTAAAAATTTCAATTTTTATGCTGTGATTTGTATGTGCGGACTCGGGTTAATATGAACCTTATATCCCACTGATATGGTAATGTGGGTATATGCATTAGATTTATGGTGACCAACACTAACTCGAGGCATTAGCCGAAGTGGTCGGATATCCCTGTGGAATCTGCTACAGAATAAAATGTAACACTAAAAATTTCAATTTTTATGCTGTGATTTGTATGTGCGGACTCGGGTTAATATGAACCTTCTATCCCACTGGTATGGTAATGTGGGTATATGCATAAGATTTCTGGTGACCAACACTAACTCGAGGCATTGGCCGAAGTGGTCGGATATCCCTGTGGAATCTGCTACAGAATAAAATGTAACACTAAAAATTTCAATTTTTATGCTGTGATTTGTATGTGCGGACTCGGGTTAATATGAACCTTCTATCCCACTGATATGGTAATGTGGGTATATGCATACGATTTCTGGTGACCAACACTAACTCCAGGCATTGGCCGAAGTGGTCGGATATCCCTGTGGAATCTGCTACAGAATAAAATGTAACACTAAAAATTTCAATTTTTATGCTGTGATTTGTATGTGCGGACTCGGGTTAATATGAAACTTCTATCCCACTGATATGGTAATGTGGGTATATGCATAAGATTTCTGGTGACCAACACTAACTCGAGGCACTGGCCGAAGTGGTCGGATATCCCTGTGAAATCTGCTACAGAATAAAATGTAACACTAAAAATTTCAATTTTTATGCTGTGATTTGTATGTGCGGACTCGGGTTAATATGAACCTTCTATCCCACTGATATGGTAATGTGGGTATATGCATTAGATTTATGGTGACCAACACTAACTCGAGGCATTAGCCGAAGTGGTCGGATATCCCTGTGGAATCTGCTACAGAATAAAATGTAACACTAAAAATTTCAATTTTTATGCTGTGATTTGTATGTGCGGACTCGGGTTAATATGAACCTTCTACCCCACTGATATGGTAATGTGGGTATATGCTTTAGATTTCTGGTGACCAACACTAACTCCAGGCATTGGCCGAAGTGGTCGGATATCCCTGTGGAATCTGCTACAGAATAAAATGTAACACTAAAAATTTCAATTTTTATGCTGTGATTTGTATGTGCGGACTCGGGTTAATATGAACCTTCTATCCCACTGATATGGCAATGTGGGTATATGCATTAGATTTCTGGTGACCAACACTAACTCGAGGCATTGGCCGAAGTGGTCGGATATCCCTGTGGAATCTGCTACAGAATAAAATGTAACACTAAACATTTCAATTTTTATGCTGTGATTTGTATGTGCGGACTCGGGTTAATATGAACCTTCTATCCCACTGGTATGGTAATGTGGGTATATGCATAAGATTTCTGGTGACCAACAGTAACTCGGGGCATTGGCCGAAGTGGTCGGATATCCCTGTGAAATCTGCTACAGAATAAAATGTAACACTAAAAATTTCAATTTTTATGCTGTGATTTGTATGTGCGGACTCGGGTTAATATGAACCTTCTATCCCACTGATATGGTAATGTGGGTATATGCATAAGATTTCTGGTGACCAACACTAACTCGAGGCATTGGCCGAAGTGGTCGGATATCCCTGTGGAATCTGCTACAGAATAAAATGTAACACTAAACATTTCAATTTTTATGCTGTGATTTGTATGTGCGGACTCGGGTTAATATGAACCTTCTATCCCACTGGTATGGTAATGTGGGTATATGCATAAGATTTCTGGTGACCAACACTAACTCGAGGCATTGGCCGAAGTGGTCGGATATCCCTGTGAAATCTGCTACAGAATAAAATGTAACACTAAAAATTTCAATTTTTATGCTGTGATTTGTATGTGCGGACTCGGGTTAATATGAACCTTCTATCCCACTGGTATGGTAATGTGGGTATATGCATAAGATTTCTGGTGACCAACACTAACTCGAGGCATTGGCCGAAGTGGACGGATATCCCTGTGAAATCTGCTACAGAATAAAATGTAACACTAAAAATTTCAATTTTTATGCTGTGATTTGTATGTGCGGACTCGGGTTAATATGAACCTTCTATCCCACTGGTATGGTAATGTGGGTATATGCATAAGATTTCTGGTGACCAACACTAACTCGAGGCATTGGCCAAAGTGGTCGGATATCCCTGTGAAATCTGCTACAGAATAAAATGTAACACTAAAAATTTCAATTTTTATGCTGTGATTTGTATGTGCGGACTCGGGTTAATATGAACCTTCTATCCCACTGGTATGGTAATGTGGGTATATGCATAAGATTTCTGGTGACCAACACTAACTCGAGGCATTGGCCGAAGTGGTCGGATATCCCTGTGAAATCTGCTACAGAATAAAATGTAACACTAAAAATTTCAATTTTTATGCTGTGATTTGTATGTGCGGACTCGGGTTAATATGAACCTTCTATCCCACTGATATGGCAATGTGGGTATATGCATTAGATTTCTGGTGACCAACACTAACTCGAGGCATTGGCCGAAGTGGTCGGATATCCCTGTGGAATCTGCTACAGAATAAAATGTAACACTAAACATTTCAATTTTTATGCTGTGATTTGTATGTGCGGACTCGGGTTAATATGAACCTTCTATCCCACTGGTATGGTAATGTGGGTATATGCATAAGATTTCTGGTGACCAACACTAACTCGGGGCATTGGCCGAAGTGGTCGGATATCCCTGTGAAATCTGCTACAGAATAAAATGTAACACTAAAAATTTCAATTTTTATGCTGTGATTTGTATGTGCGGACTCGGGTTAATATGAACCTTCTATCCCACTGGTATGGTAATGTGGGTATATGCATAAGATTTCTGGTGACCAACACTAACTCGGGGCATTGGCCGAAGTGGTCGGATATCCCTGTGAAATCTGCTACAGAATAAAATGTAACACTAAAAATTTCAATTTTTATGCTGTGATTTGTATGTGCGGACTCGGGTTAATATGAACCTTCTATCCCACTGATATGGTAATGTGGGTATATGCATAAGATTTCTGGTGACCAACACTAACTCGAGGCATTGGCCGAAGTGGTCGGATATCCCTGTGGAATCTGCTACAGAATAAAATGTAACACTAAACATTTCAATTTTTATGCTGTGATTTGTATGTGCGGACTCGGGTTAATATGAACCTTCTATCCCACTGGTATGGTAATGTGGGTATATGCATAAGATTTCTGGTGACCAACACTAACTCGAGGCATTGGCCGAAGTGGTCGGATATCCCTGTGAAATCTGCTACAGAATAAAATGTAACACTAAAAATTTCAATTTTTATGCTGTGATTTGTATGTGCGGACTCGGGTTAATATGAACCTTCTATCCCACTGGTATGGTAATGTGGGTATATGCATAAGATTTCTGGTGACCAACACTAACTCGAGGCATTAGCCGAAGTGGTCGGATATCCCTGTGAAATCTGCTACAGAATAAAATGTAACACTAAAAATTTCAATTTTTATGCTGTGATTTGTATGTGCGGACTCGGGTTAATATGAACCTTCTATCCCACTGGTATGGTAATGTGGGTATATGCATAAGATTTCTGGTGACCAACACTAACTCGAGGCATTGGCCGAAGTGGTCGGATATCCCTGTGAAATCTGCTACAGAATAAAATGTAACACTAAAAATTTCAATTTTTATGCTGTGATTTGTATGTGCGGACTCGGGTTAATATGAACCTTCTATCCCACTGGTATGGTAATGTGGGTATATGCATTAGATTTATGGTGACCAACACTAACTCGAGGCATTGGCCGAAGTGGTCGGATATCCCTGTGAAATCTGCTACAGAATAAAATGTAACACTAAAAATTTCAATTTTTATGCTGTGATTTGTATGTGCGGACTCGGGTTAATATGAACCTTCTATCCCACTGGTATGGTAATGTGGGTATATGCATAAGATTTCTGGTGACCAACACTAACTCGAGGCATTGGCCGAAGTGGTCGGATATCCCTGTGAAATCTGCTACAGAATAAAATGTAACACTAAAAATTTCAATTTTTATGCTGTGATTTGTATGTGCGGACTCGGGTTAATATGAACCTTCTATCCCACTGGTATGGTAATGTGGGTATATGCATAAGATTTCTGGTGACCAACACTAACTCGAGGCATTGGCCGAAGTGGTCGGATATCCCTGTGAAATCTGCTACAGAATAAAATGTAACACTAAAAATTTCAATTTTTATGCTGTGATTTGTATGTGCGGACTCGGGTTAATATGAACCTTCTATCCCACTGGTATGGTAATGTGGGTATATGCATAAGATTTCTGGTGACCAACACTAACTCGAGGCATTGGCCGAAGTGGTCGGATATCCCTGTGAAATCTGCTACAGAATAAAATGTAACACTAAAAATTTCAATTTTTATGCTGTGATTTGTATGTGCGGACTCGGGTTAATATGAACCTTCTATCCCACTGGTATGGTAATGTGGGTATATGCATAAGATTTCTGGTGACCAACACTAACTCGAGGCATTGGCCGAAGTGGTCGGATATCCCTGTGAAATCTGCTACAGAATAAAATGTAACACTAAAAATTTCAATTTTTATGCTGTGATTTGTATGTGCGGACTCGGGTTAATATGAACCTTCTATCCCACTGGTATGGTAATGTGGGTATATGCATAAGATTTCTGGTGACCAACACTAACTCGAGGCATTGGCCGAAGTGGTCGGATATCCCTGTGAAATCTGCTACAGAATAAAATGTAACACTAAAAATTTCAATTTTTATGCTGTGATTTGTATGTGCGGACTCGGGTTAATATGAACCTTCTATCCCACTGATATGGTAATGTGGGTATATGCATACGATTTCTGGTGACCAACACTAACTCCAGGCATTGGCCGAAGTGGTCGGATATCCCTGTGGAATCTGCTACAGAATAAAATGTAACACTAAAAATTTCAATTTTTATGCTGTGATTTGTATGTGCGGACTCGGGTTAATATGAACCTTCTATCCCACTGATATGATAATAAGAGTATATATTTATTGTAGATTGGTGATGTTTATCATATTTTGTAGCACTTGCAGTAGTTTTTGAGCATTTTGGTGAGGGCAACCACGTAATCCTATGTAACGTAATTTTTGATTTCGTTTTTAATTATTATTATTTATATATATTTTTGGTAATAATATATATTTGTATGGTAAATAAACAAAATATTTATTTATTAAGTTTTATTACAATGTATGTAGTATTTAATTTTTTTGCAAATTCAAAAAGCTTAATATACTGATGTAAAAATTATTTCGGGATGAGAATTTAAGATAATGCAGTGTTTATAAATTTTTCGGGCTGGCCCGAAAATATTAAACTTTTAGCAAGGACACATTTTTTTCGGGCTACTTTTCGGGCTAACTTCACATACATGTTGTTACTTTCGTTGGCGTTTTATCTATTTCGCTGGTAGCCTTAGATGTTGTATTCTAAAAATCGTAAACATCATTATATACTTGGTCTACTATAGTGAAGTTTCCGACAAACTAAAAATCACAAAAAATATACAACAGCCCACAAAGTGTAAACCTACACTTTCAAAAAAAAAACTAGTTTTGTAAAACGAAATAAAATGCTAATAAAAATAAGTTCACAATGGCAAGGTAATTTAGCCACAACAATGAGCCATAACCTTTCAATATATTTTCTAGAAACCAACAAATTTATGCGGTGGGCAGTTCTAGATTATTTTAATTTTAAAATATTGCGATAGTAAAAAGTGTAGTGCCGCTTCGTTGGTAAATGACAAGGCATCGTAGAGATGTCTACGCTTAACATGTTAATCAGTCATAGCTTTTTTTTAATTTTAAAATTTTGCTATAGTAAGAAGTGTAGTGGCGGTTTGAAGGTCAATGACAAGGCATCGTAGAGAAGTCTACGCTTAACGGTATATAATATCATGTTAATTAGGCAATTTTTAATGTTTTCTAGAAGCCAACCTATTTATGCGATGGGGCAGTCATAGATTTTTTTAATTTTTAAAATTTTCAAAAGGTTTTTTTCAGGTCAAATATTTTCAAGATGAACATATTTTATCTTGTTCGATAAGCTCGGGACCCGCGTAATCTTGATAATCAAAAGAATTATCGTCGTAAGTATTACTGGTATTGGTACTACTTTGTGGTTATCAAAATTCCCCACCGTTCTAAAAATGTAAATAAAGTCAAATATAATCAAATTAACTTTTAAAGATAGTTGCTACTTACTCTCGTTAATTGTTTACACTATCCAGAAAACTCATAAGCTGATAATGCTTCCATTTTTTTTAATTCGTTATCGGGGTTATCTGGGTCAGCGCAGGGCTACCGGATGGTTCGATATGGCGGTCTTTCTTATACGTGTCTCGTATACTCTTCGATCGAGTTTTGCAAACTCTTTCTAAAATAGGTTAAATAAAATTGATTTGAGGTGAAGAGTAATATCACGCAAAATTTTATCTTTAATATCCGTTCTCCGATAATCCAGATTCGACAAATTATACAAAATTGCATTTTGATGAACTAATTCAACTAATTTTTCTTCGATAGACATAATTTTATTTGTAAAAATATTTAATTTTTTATATTTTTATTTTTATTTTATCTATGTATCATATTGTGCCAGAAGAAATAAAAATCGATTGAAAAAAATGATTAATATTAAGGCAGCTATACGATACCAACTTACTAAAATAAAAAACAGTTGGCAACATTGTATCGCCGACGATAAAAATACAAATAGACTAAATGTATTTCAACGAAAAAATCATCGTCATCTGCGTCGATAGTTGTGTTTGTATTGCATGTTGTGCCTTGTAATATGACAGGCGATTTCCTTAATCAAATTCATTTGGACGAATAAATTTTTCTAACTAACACAGTTTGTTTGAAGTGACCGTTTAAGTTGACATATTGGGTGCTTAAAGCTCCACCAAATGAATAACATTTATTTTAAGTTGCAATCACAATTTGAAACAATATTTATTGTTTTTAATGCTAATTAATAATTCGAAAAACTTATATAAAAATTTTATAACAATAAATTTAAGTGCAGCGATGGACATAATCTAAAATCGCTGATTCACTGATGGCTAAATGTATCAAAAAAAAATTTATAATAGCCAAAATGACATTAAGCTTATCAGCGACGTCATATATTTTGTGATGTAACCAAAGTAATCACAGCCCAACATGTTGACTGTACTCAACATGCTGCCAAGAGTTAGCGGATCTGAAAGCACCCATTGCAACCGAGTACATTTTATGATTCTGTACTTAATAAGCAGATGCATTGCAAGTACTTTATTCCCAAAATATTCAGAAACGGCACTCGATAGGTGCCGGCTACATGTAAATAAAACCACCACCTCCCCCACCGCCCACACATACTTTCGAAACCAAATTATTTAATTCAAGAATAATTTTCATCTGTTCAATATTAAGAATCTATTTATATCCTCAAGCGAAGTGTCGTTTATTTTTAAAGTTCCTTATTATTACCATTGTTATTGCTTTGTCATCTTAGAGCTAGTTCTTGATTTTATAACAACCCTGTAAATCCTGCAAAGGGAATTACAAATTTTTTGACGTGATACGATCAAATATTTACACATAAAAGTGATTAACACATAAATTGTTCCTTCTTTAAAGTTTCATATACAACTCTAAATATTAAACCCCTTAGCCGTTCCAGAATCAGCAAACGATAATACATATAGTCTCTCTCGTATCTATATGGAGCCATCATCTACTCAACCCCAACGAAACAGAAAATAAACCACAATTAAGCGGAGACACAAAGAAATACTTGGCGTTATTAAACAATCTGGATTTTTTTGCAACGATGCCTTATCCTTCCTTGGCAGTGGTCGATAAACCAAGGATTATAAAATAATCAGACTCAAGTGATGCGACTGGTGGCGAAATCAAGGACCAACAACAACCTCGTCACAGTGAGGTGTCTATTGAAACTACTTAAATGCTAGCAAATCCCCGACTACTAATCGATGTCGTTTCTTTGCATCGAAAAACTAGGGCACAACAAGATAGATAATTTAATCCAAGGACAGCAATTCCTTGCCAACTTTCTCTAGACATCTTCTACGTGTGTCACGCGAATTCACATCATATACTCTAGGAAAGCATCGGCACAAACTTAAGGGTAACTTTTCCATTTTTTACAAAAAAAAAACTTTGACGCAAAAAAGCAAAAGCGTCATCGAAGCAATAATAGATGCCTAGCCTACAAATTCCCTCTCCACACTAGTACTTCCTTGAGGTCAAGAGATAAGAAGTACGCAAACTGTTCAACAGGACAAAACAATTTAACGACTGGACGGTTGGGATCAGTCGTGCAGCCAAATGGCGAACCGTCTACCATTAGTAAAAAGTCACTTCCCCGACTACATGATTTTGGGTAATCATGAAGGAAACGAGGATTTTAACACACTCTAACTTTGTATTCAAACAGGAGCCTACAAGCGCTCCATCAACATTTTCATCCAGACGGATGGAGAAAGAAATAAACTATAATTATCTATAAACTTGTGTAGGTCTCTAAATACTTCGTTTTCTGTTAGAGGTATTTCTCTTTGGAACTCTATTCCATTAGATATTAAGAGATCGGCGTCGCTTAGATCTTTTAAAACGAGTTATTTAGCGTGGCGCGCTTGAATGACAATACATTTGTATAATAATATTTTTATATTTATTTATATTGTTTTTGTACGTAGTTTGTAAGCATTCACTTCTTGCAGTATCCTCCGTAACAAATGAGCTTGAGCTCAACATGGAGGGTATTAGCATGGAGTGGATTTGTTTTTTCAAAAAATCTGAGGTTTTTATGCCTAATGGAAGTATTTTTTTGTTGATGTTCATTTATTATGCTTCCATATGTGCTTTTCCTCTTCTAAAATTGTTATGTCAATCTATCAATAAATAAATAAATAAATAAATAAATAAAGGTACGAATAATTTTTAACCATCATGTCATATACACATTTTAGTTTTATACATTTAAAACTATTAATAACATACTATGTCACTAAATTAGATCCAATACACTCCAACGATGTTCCTGGAACCTCTCTACACAAGCTGATAATAGAAATCTTAAAAACACTTCGGAAAAGAAATGTATTTGTGTGTCTTTATTGATATACAGGGCACTTTGACAGCATCAATTTCGAAGTAATTCAATCGCACATTCTAAAACAAGGATCATAATTCCTCTGTCTTGGACTATCAATATGTTGAAGAAATGAAGAGCAAGAGGATTCAGGCCTCCTTCGGAGAAAAAACCATCACTATCGCAGCGACTATAGTCTGTCCTCTCTCCTCTTTTGTGGCTGGTAGTGATGGGTCATTTACTCACCAGATTAAAAAATATTCCTATTACGAACATCAGCTGTGCTCATGACCTGGGTCAGATTGTTTAACATGCTCTTAGGCTTACAAGCCTAGGTACAGGAAAGTTGTTGTCAGTGTCAATCCACGGAAAATCGTTTGTATATCCTATTTACAAACCGCAGGAAAAGCTAAGTTTTCCGTGGAAGTGTTAAATATGGATGTTATGCTTAATAAAAACTAACAAGCGCCACCCACACCACGTATATTACAAATAAAATAAATAAAGCTTACTTCAGCTATGTCAACGAATGTTTCGCATATCGTGGGGTATCAGTTAACAAATGACACAATGGCTATATTAAAGCATTATAAGACCAATGATCTCGTACGCGGTGGTCTTAGTTGGTGGCCAAAAATAAAGCAAAAACTTGTACGATAAATAAAAAATTCAGAGGCTAGTGTCTCCAAATACAACAGGACCTGTAAAAACGTACACCCCTAGATGCTTAATTTTGGTGAAATATGCTATTTTATTTAACAAAACCCATTTACATTTCCGGTAAAATTTAAAAAAGTGTTCTAAACTAATTTTGTGCGAAATTTAGTTGTTTCCAATCACTTTTCTTTTAATCGCATTTTCGTAAATGTTATAAATTTTGCAAAATGTTAACAAAAAACCGAAAAAGCTTTGAATGAAACTGCCACAGTTATGGAAAAGCTATAGGAAAAGATTAAGTATAAAATTCAATACTGAAAGTCAACCCGTTTGGGCTGTACAGAGACTGAATTTTTGATGAAAAACAGAGATTTTTTAGTCATAAAACGTCATTTCCGATTAAATTTTGGGGAACGGATGAAGGTAGATATTGTTGCAAAATTAATTTAGAATCTTCCTTTCAAAATATTTGTAAAAAATGAAAAATGCCCTAACCGTGAATCGATTTCAACCAACAATCACTGGGATCTAACAATTTATGGAAAACGGTTAAGTATGAAGTTTGCTTCCGATCAGTTAATCCGTCTTCCATCGATGTAAAAATTCAACAACTTATTAGTGCGCGATTAGTACGTTCCAATTTTTGTTTGTGTTACCTTACATTAAAAATATTCATTGTTCATGCGGAAGTTTGTGGGTTAATGCAAATGAATTCGATTGGCGGATAAAGGTATTTTTTGCTTTTAAACGAAGATTTGTCACATTTTCGTTGCGTATACTTTATGAAGAAAAAGACGGAAATTGCAGTAACGATAAATTTGCGGTAACGCGAATGCCAGTAAAAGAACGGATACATTGTGTGTAATATTCAATTAAAGAACGGGACAGAGTTTGTCAATGCGAAATTGGAAAATTTTGTTCATTGAGATGGGCATTGAACATCAGTGAACTATACCGTATAAGCATATGATCGCACAATTCTGGAATCTGCACGAACAATGATTCATGCGAAGCAGATGGACTACAAATTTTGAGCGGAGGCTGTCTATTTGGTTGTGCATGTACTGAATCGAAAGGGAACAAGCACAGTACCTGAGAAATCACAGTATTAATTATGGCACGGTAAAAAGGCGAAAATCGATCATTTGTGGATAGTCCGAGATGTTTATGTAAATTACCAAAGAAAAACGAAAAAAATGGATCCAAAGGCAGTCAAGTGTGTGTTTGTCAATATGATAATCATTCGAAATCGTATCGAGTGTGAAATCCCGAGACGCATAAAATAAGAGATGCTTTAGTGACTTGATTTTTCTTCTGGAAGAATCAATGGCTGCACAGGTCATTAGTGACACAAATAAGACGGCCGACAAAAACGGCGACGCCACATATAATGAATTAGAGGTGGACATTGCTGTGAAGCATTGATCGATACAAAGCACGATTGGCAATGCGAGGGTTCACACAGGAGTATGGCATCGATTACACAGGAATGTGTAGGCGCTGTGGATAAATTTACTGGCGTATGGCATCAAAACGAATGAGATTTCAGTATGACATAAAGAAAGCTGTCTCTGAACGATGATTTAGAGGAGAACGTTTATATATATGAGTCAACCTATTGGATAAGATGATGGCAGCGGACGAGTGTGTAACATATCCAAGAACTTGTACGGATTAAAACAAGCGTTCCGCTGCTGGAACAAACAGTTTACTCCATTATTTAAAAAATTCGACTTCGCGGCCATCAGCGGACCGAATTTATATGTGTTTATATGTAATGAGAATAATGGAATTATCAGACACTTGCGATTTATATCGACGACGGTTTGCAACGAAGAATGATGAAGCAATTTTTCTGGTCATTGAACAGTTGCTGAAGGAATTCGAGGTCAAAATGTTTGAGCTCAAATGTTTCTTGGGGCTTGAAACTGAACAACCACCAAATGGATCAATTCATGGGAATCATGGTGAGAATATTGGCGCTTTTGAAGTGGCTGGATAAATCAATTTTGCATATCGTGAAGTATCGATAGCTTAATGTATTTGGGTTGGGACTGGCAATGCGGCTAGACATTTGTTTTGTTGTTGGTAACGCAAGTCAAGACTTGGAGAAATTAGCGGCAGCGCATATAAATGGGGTAAAATGCATTATGAAATACATAAAGGGCATAATGGAGATGGGAATTTGATTTGAAAGTATGGCATCAATTTGAGTCTATGTGGCTATATAGACGTAGACTATGTAGGAGAGATTGAAACTAAGCGGTCGAAGTTGGAGTTGGGACTCAGAGCGCCAAAATTCGGTGGCATTATAGACAACAGAGTCCGAAGACATACCGGTGGCATATGCGACGAAAGATCTAGCGTACGTGTATCGATTATTGTCTGAAATTTTATCAACCACTTTGGACAAGGCAATTTTCCGATGGATAATCAAAGAGCGACTCGGCTAATCAAAAATGCGGAATTCCATTCCAAACATATAGACCTGCGATATCATTTCATCAGAGAAAGGTATGAGGATGGAACTTTCAAGTGCATTATGTGGCAATTGATGAACAGGCGAACATGCCAAAGGCGAATTAATGTAGATTTTAAGTAATTTTATTAATTTTTTTAAATTTCATTTCCATTTTTTAAAATCTAACTGGTAAGTAAAAGTGGGAGTACAAATTAGTCAACGCACTCTTTGAAGTAATTTACTTAAAGTTGGGACAGGTTTAACACGTTGTGTTCATGAAAGTGTGCACCTTGGTTTTAGACTCGGCCGGTTTACTCAATTGTAAGAGTCTTGTTGTATTTTTGACAGCGTACAAGAGACACGTTAAAATAATTTTTCTTTGTTAGAAACAAAATTTTGTTTTACACACGCCAGCATTTATTTTATTCTTTCCAATGCGCAATGGACTGAAGCATTGCAAGTTGACAGGATTAAAGTTAATTCAACATAACTTGAAACGATTTTATTATAAATTGAGATGGTTTGGAACTGTAGATTTGAGACAATTAGTAGCGATTTGATTTAATAGAGATTTGAGACGATATCGAAAGATTCGCTACAATTTGAGACGATTTGAGATAATTCGGAACGATTTGATGTAGATTTGAGGCAAAAACGTTTCAAATCAATAACTAAAGTAATTATTTGAATTGTTAAAACAGCAAATCTAACATATTTGGGGGTCGAATAATCGAGATATCAATTTGCTCATAGCAGAAGAAATTATTCAATTTCGAATTCATCTTTACAAAGAATGAAATGTGAGACGGGACGAATCGAGTCAGACTTAGGCATATGAATTCAAACATTTTGAATCTTTAGGGAATGGGTCGATCGGTTTTACTCTCAACCCTATAATCTAACTCAAATAAAAGTAATATCAACATTTTTGTCAACTCTTTTGAGGTTCCTAAAATCTAGATATTATTCTTGTATTTTAATCATTTAAGATGTGTTTACACTAACACCGATTAGTTATGTGTCATCAAAACATTGCAGTACTCCTATTATTTTCATCCTACCATACTCGTTTGTCAGATTTACACGTTACGTTTTGATACAATTTGTTATGTTTTATGAGTTATTACTTGTATTCGTCAACGTCACAACAATATAATGGATTATGTTGTACAAATAGATAGTTAAGTAAATATCGAGATTAAATTTAAAGATAAAATATTTGTGATAAAATTGCCTCCTATACAAAACCATTATTACCTTGCACATATTCTTCTATTGTTATTGTATAACCCAGCCAGTTAAAAGAATGAAGAGTAAGTCAGTTCTAATTGTCTTAAAGAATTTTTTTGTATTCTTATTAATGTTTGGTTTCATATTTAGCATACGACAACGATAAATGATTCGTGTGAAACTTTTTGTCCCTCCCTATCATACTCTTACATGCAGTACCGTAGCACATGGTCCCAATTGTTATTATTTGTATTTATCTGGAAATTATGTTAGATAGGTACTCATTTTGTGTAATTAATTTGTCGCGTTCTCTTTAATTGACTGCAACAATTACCTCTCGTGTGTGCAAACTCTCTTTTTATACCTATATGGTTGTAAGGTGTACGTTTTTTATGATCGTAACATAGTTTCGTGACAAAATTATTTTTTAACTTGTCTGTACAATTGTTGTCAGTTGTCATGGATGGTCCACACTTCTAAACATAATTTAAGAGAGACGAGTAATGACTCTAATTAAAAGTTATCGTTTACGGATATACGTAAATTATACAGTCGAACATGAAGCAAATATCCTAAGTAGTCATATAATAATTGGCATATTTATCTAAGTACGAAACTATTTTTTAGTTGAAACTTTCTTCTAATTACATTTCATATACTGATAATCGTATATCTTAATCAATCTTTACTGAGTAATTTGTATGCGTTTCTAATAAGGATACAGATGCTAATCTGTCGAGATTTTTTTTAATGTTAAGTTCAAAATATATTTCAATGTCACGTAAATTGAAGAAAATGTCTGTGTCGTTTATAAAAATATTAATGGTACAGAAAATTCATAAATCCGTAAAATTTGTCATTCGTGATATTCGCGAATTGCAAAAAATTAAATTACAATTATATAGTTTTTTATTGTATAAATAATTTATTTTAGTTTTTTGGTTTATAGTTTTCTGCAAAGTTCATTGTAGTTTGAGCTACAGTACAATAAAATTTGAAATTAAAATTATTCTAACATAGTTGCTATAATTGACATGACAGGTGATAAATAAAATTTCTTGATATAGTATTGTCGTACATGAACGGTCAGTCATAAGATTTTGGTTTGCCGTCGTCAAAATAATTTTAGGGAAAATACATTTTCAAGGTGAAATAGAAAATTACGAATATTACTTAGCCGACTAACAACAATACTCCTAAACAACTCAGATTCGATTAAACCGCTCAAAAACCTTGGCATTATATATTGGACCCTCTCTGATTCGAATTTACTTTGACCTAAAATCCTGTACAATTTTTTGGAATATCAAATGACATTGACATCTAACTTTGTTCATTGGCAGAAATTTGCTTGTTTTACTGTAAAATGAAAATTAAAAAATATTTAACAAATATTCAAATATTTTGGGATAGTTTAGGTGATACCCAGATATTTATTTTATATCAAGTATCGAGGTGATGTTACCAAGGGGTTTGAAAGTTGGGTTTCGTACTAATGAAATTTTGAATTTTTTAAATAAAAAATTGGATCGCTTGTTTAGGCTGTAGTGGCCAAAGTACAAATAAATGGGAAATTGGGAAATTATTTGAACTAATATTTAAAGTATAATAATACAAATCTTTTTTTCATTTTTTATTTTATTATCCCTGCAATCTGTTCTGGTGCCACGGCTCTCCCAACATTTTCGCGGTTTTCTTTTACCGTCCTTACTTTTAAGCCAGTATCAGCCAATTCGAAGACGTACGGTTAAAGGCCCGATTTCATCACCATCTGCACATTGCATAGTCCATACCATCCTATACTGACAAGGAAGATGGGTCGGCCTATGAGTTTTGCACTCCGACAGGGGAATCTCATGGTGGATTATTATAATGCAGTGTATCGATAGTCAATGTCGATAATTGATAGGGTATGTAGACAATTTGTAGACAATATAGAATATTCATTTTTAGTTTTTTACCGATTTTCAAAACAAATGGGTGAGATTAGTACGTTTAAAATAACTCAAAATAATACAAATAAAGGGTGATTTTTTTGTGGTTAGGATTTTCATGCATTAGTATTTGACAGATCACGCGGGATTTCAGACAAGGTGTCAAAGAGAAAGATGCTCAGTATGCTTTGACATTTCATAATTCGATCTGCCACAACGTCGAATTTTCAGTGAATGGGCCCTAGAAAAGTTGGCAGAAAATCCGCTTTTTTATCGACAAATTTTGTTCAGCGATGAGGCTCATTTCTGGTTGAATGGCTACGTAAATAAGCAAAATTGCCGCATTTGGAGTGAAGAGCAACCAGAAGCCGTTCAAGAACTGCCCATGCATCCCGAAAAATGCACTGTTTGGTGTGGTTTGTACGCTGGTGGAATCATTGGACCGTATTTTTTCAAAGATGCTGTTGGACGCAACGTTACGGTGAATGGCGATCGCTATCGTTCGATGCTAACAAACTTTTTGTTGCCAAAAATGGAAGAACTGAACTTAGTTGACATGTGGTTTCAACAAGATGGCGCTACATGCCACACAGCTCGCGATTCTATGGCCATTTTGAGGGAAAACTTCGGAGAACAATTCATCTCAAGAAATGCCCCGGTAAGTTGGGCACCAAGATCATGCGATTTGACGCCTTTAGACTATTTTTTGTGGGGCTACGTCAAGTCTAAAGTCTACAGAAATAAGCCAGCAACTATTCCAGTTTTGGAAGACAACATTTCCGAAGAAATTCGGGCTATTCCGGCCGAAATGCTCGAAAAAGTTGCCCAAAATTGGACTTTCCGAATGGACCACCTAAGACACAGCCGCGGTCAACATTTAAATGAAATTATCTTCAAAAAGTAAATGTCATGGACCAATCTAACGTTTCAAATAAAGAACCGATGAGATTTTGCAAATTTTATGCGTTTTTTTTTAAAAAAAAGTTCTCAAGCTCTTAAAAAATCACCCGTTATATTATGAAAGTGCCGTTTTTAACAATTAGCAAAAATAAGCATGTATTGGAAATTACACTGTTAAAATGTTTCGTACAAGAATTTTGGGTGAAAAGTTAAATTTCATGAAATTTAAAATTGAATAGATTAAACAAAGTTATGTTAGTAATCCTAATACCATGGCGCGCGAGTTACATGTCAAGACATGCCACGTGAAGAAAATAAAAATGCTCATGAGACAGTTTTATTTTAACTTTCAAATTTATAAAATTGTCTCAGGAAAATAAATGCATTTTCAGCATTTTAAAAATTCATACTTCGGAAATTAAGATAAGATTGCACTAAATGTAGAACGTGTTTAATTTCGTTACATATTGAATATGGGAGTACGGGATTGACAGCTTCCACGAAGTATTCATAAATGGATACGGGCGTGGTCTGGGCAATGTTTTGTAGAACGAACAGTTGCGGTACCCTATCCCTTCGTAGTAGTGAAGCAGAATAGCTAATTAGTCAATCAAAACTATGCAATGGTACAAACAAAAGGAAATAATACCCCAGGTGGAGACTGGCCCTATGGATTCTGGGGAGGGCCATCTATTGCATTATCAGGGAAAATCAAATCCCTACCAGATACTTTTTCTAACGCTACACTTAGACAAACATTACACGAAATAAGTGATGCCACCGGAAATTTTACTTTGAAAATAGCCGAATCTAGTAAAACAATTATTGACCTAGAAAAGGAGAATAAAAATCTCGTATCTAAAGCAAGAAAATAAAAACCTAAAAATGAATCGGGATTCAAAAGAAGATTGCGATATAGGAAGCATTGAAACAGACAAACTCATCTATTCCACTCATGAAGATGAATTACAAAGAGAGACGGACAGGATCCTAAAGAAGAAAAAACAGTCCAGGAAGAGTAAGAAAAGAAAAGCTGAATCGTCACCTGAGGCTTAGCAATTAAATGGTAGGGGACAATCTAGTCCAGATTCAAATGATGCTCTACCAAAAGCCAATCAACCAAAAGGAAGTAAATCTACCAAGAACATTACACCAAATTTGGTGCAACCGAAAGAAAAATCACCCCACCAATAAATATTGTGGGTGTAACTCAGATACTTATAGAACTGGACTCAGATACTTATAGAACCTTATCTATGCAATTGAATGCTGAAAAGTATCAGTGGTTCACTTACGAAAACAAACATGCCCGACCTATAAAAGTCATGGCAAGAGGTTTGCATCACACTTGCTCAAGCAAAGAAATAATGGAAGACTTACAAAATAAAGGTTTTAAAATACTAGATGCAGTGAATATTGTTAAAAAAGAAAGAACAGAAATTCAGGAAGGAAACCAAATTATCAGTAAAAGGGGACTCCCTCTTTTTATACTAGTATTTGATAACAAAGAGAATGTTGACAACAAAGAGAATGTGACAACAAAGAGAATGTGTAAAACATTTATGGAATAAAAGGAATTCTTCACATGAAGGTAAAAATTGAACCAATGAGGAGAACCACAAAACAGCAGCTCAATGCAAGAAATGCCAGGAATTTAATCACACCCTAAGATATTGCGGCGGGATCCAAGATGTGTAAAATGCTCAGGTAATCATATTACCCAGTCATGTACAATAGGTAGAGATGTGCCAGCCAAGGGTACAAATTGTAAGGCCCAACATCCGGCTAATTATCGAGGCTGTTCAAATAGCAAATCAGATGGATCAAAACCCACTACCAAGCAATACAAGGCAAAGAAGTTCATTTGCGCAGGTAGTGAAAGGATTGGGTTCAACCAAACAAATGGCTCTGAAAGTAACCAAATTATGGAAAACATTATGAACAAAATTGCAGCTATTACAAAGCGGGAGGACGACCAAAGTAATCTGAACAACATGATACTTGATCAACTGAAGAAAGTGCAACTCCCTCAACGCAGTACAACAAAAAATGTTAAGTAAGAACACAACTTTCAAAATAGCAATCTGGAATGCGAATGGCATTATGCAACATATTCCAGGAATAGAAATATTTTTAAATTCAGAAAAAATCGACATTTTCTTAATATCTGAAAGCCATCTAGTTAAATCTTCGTTTGTTAAAATGCGGGGTTATAACTTATATCACTCCATTCGTCCAGCGGAGAGAGCAAGAGATGGTTCGGCATTACTAATAAAAGAAAATATAAAACACCATTTAGAATCAAATATCGAAGAAGAAACTATGCAAGTCACTACTGTAAGGATCCAAATTAAACACCGACAGCTTACTGTCTCTGCAATATATTGTCCTCCCCAACATAAATTGAAAAGGGAAGACTACCTTAAACTATTTAAATCGCTTGGACGTGGTTTTATTATTGGAATTGACTTTAATGCAAAAACACCTATTGGGGATCTAGATTTACGACGTGAAAAGGTAAAGAATTGCTTCAAGCAGGACAGACATCAAAATGTGAATTTTACTCTGGTGGTTCCCAAACATACTGGCTCAGTAGCGGAACGAAGATACCTGGCCTAATAGACTTTTATGTAGCAAGAGATATATCCCAGAACTACATTCACATTGAAGACAGTAATTCTCTAGTATCGGATCATTCCCCGGTTATCATGACAGTCAGTGAAATGGTAATTCAAAGGGAGAGTGTACCCAGATTAACAAATTCAAAAACAAACTGGGATCTCTTTCGTGAGGTATTGGAGGAAAAAACCAATCTTCAGGTGCCGATAAGGAATCCCCACCAGTTGGAAGATGAATTAGAACAACTCAATGAAGCAATTCACTATGCTGCTTTGGCAAGTACCCCCATTATACAAAATAAGAAGAAGCTTAACATATCCTACCCACTGGAAGTTAGAGAGTTGGTAAGATAAAAACGACGGGCACGTAGAAACCTAGCAAATAACTAGAACACCGGAGAACAAAACAATTCTTAACTTAGGTAACAGTCTGAAATCTCTTCTTAAAGAAGTTAAAAATGCATCAATCAACAGTTATTAAGTTAGCCTAACTGATAAAAAAAATCAGGTTATTTACTGTAGAAGGCGACGAAGGCACTCAAAAGACCCAAAATGCAAGTACCTCCATTTAAAAAGGAGGATGGAACCTGGGCAAGAGTTCCTAAAGAGAAGGCTGATCTGTTTGTATGTTTGTCGAGGATACCTTCCAACCACTACTAGATGATTTTGATATAAGCCCAGTAACTCTCAAAGAATTAAAGGTAGTACTTTTAACACTATGCGTCGTTGGTACTTGGCGAAACACATTAACACTTAATAAACACATTAAAACACTTGTTTATTATTTCGCACAAAATTTTTTTTTTTTTTTTCAAAAATGTTTAAAAAATTACTCGATTAATTTCGACTTGTTAGGTCATCATCAGGAGTATCTACTGATTGGTAACAATAAAAATTTAGTTATATGTAGTAGAAATAAGCAAAATAAAATCAAAGAAGGAGGGACAAAAAATAGGCAATAAAAATTAATCTATTGATCGTTCCAATCATCTGTTGTTTACACGGAAAAATTACAAATAAAAAAGGGGGGGTGGAATAGCAGGTAAGCGATTAGTTATCGATTGAGTAACAAAATTCAAGGTATATTGAAGTGCATTTAATTACCCGACGTATTAGTCATATTATTAAGAGCGTGAGAATAAAACAGGGCGGGATCTGTAATTGGTGAGAAACGGATTTCTCTCTGTTCGTTAAGGATATCTTGGTTAAGGAATATGGATTTTCGAATTTCGTAAGATTCTAAGGTATCTAATCGTCTGCTTTTAGGTTGTGTATGTAATATGTCTAAATTGTTTAAGCTAGCTGTTTGATTTTCTAAAGTTAAATGATTATGGAACGTTGATTGATTGCAATCAGATAAATGTTCTTTAGCTCTAACTCGAAAATTGCGCCCAGTCTGTCCAATATATGAGAAACTACAATCACTACAATTAATCCTATAAACACCAGACTTGGAAAGGCGATCAACTCTAGGTTTATTGTTAAAAACCATTTAGTTTTTCCTATATACTCTAAGCGACCGGTAATCGTAATTTGAATTTGTCAAAGCGATGTTTATTAGTCTATCTATAAGTGAGTGGAAAGCTGATACTAATACGTCGGGTAATTAAATGCACTTCAATATACCTTGAATTTTGTTACTCAACCGATAACTAATCGCTTACCTGCTATTCCACCCCCCCTTTTTTATTTGTAATTTTTCCGTGTAAACAACAGTAGGTTGGAACGATCAATAGATTAATTTTTATTGCCTATTTTTTGTCCCTCCTTCTTTGATTTTATTTTGCTTATTTCTACTATATATAACTACAGTTTTATTTTTACCAATCAGTAGATACTCCTGATGATGACCTAACAAGTTGAAATTAATCGAGTAATTTTTTAAACATTTTTGAGAAAAAAAAAGTTTTGTGCGAAATAATAAACAAGTGTTTTAATGTGTTTATTAAGAATTAAAAGTAGAAGTAAAAAGCCCCAGGATATGCCTTGATTACTTGCCAAATAATAAGTCTCTACCTGGTAAAGGATTTCGTAAGCTATTACACATAATCAATACAAGCTTTCGGTTAAAATATGTTCCGTGGCAATGGCAAGTAGCAGAAGTAATCATGATATCAAAACCTAATAAACCATCTAACGATAAAAAATCATTCAGGCCAATTTCATTGCTGCCAATTATGTCAAAACTCTTTGAAAAATTATTACTAAAAAGACTTAAACCAATAATTGAGGACCAACAACTAATTCCTCCACATCAATTTGGATTCAGGGAAAAGCACTCCACAATGGAACAGGTGCATAGAATCGCCAACATTATTGAAAGAACGTTAGAACGTAAAAAAGTATGCTCCAGCATATTTCTGGACGTCGCCCCAGCATTCGATAAAGTCTGGTACAGTGGACTGGAATTCAAGCTGCACAGAGATCTGCCGAGGCAATCCTATGCAATACTAAGATCTTATTTATCCACTAGATATTTTCGTGTGAAATATGAGGATGAATACTCCGAACTAAAGAAAATCTCTGCCGGTATCTCACAGGGATACTTAGGTCCCTAAGACACTAACCAATCCTGTATTTATTATATACAAGGGATATTCCAACAACAGTTGAAGGAACCATAGCCACCTTTGCAGATGACACAGCAATCATGGCCATTGGAAGTAATGTCGCTGATGCAACGAGCAAACTCCAGAAGATTACCAATGAGGTTTGTAACTGGACTAAGCGCTGGAGAATCAAGCTTAATGAGACGAAACCCATGCATATTAACTTTACATAACAAAAGGCTTCCCATCTACCGATAGTAATTAACTCACGACCGGTGCCATATGCAAACAAAGTTAAATATTTGGACATGGCTCTCGATGCCAAGCTGAAGTGGAGAGAGCAGGTCAAAAAGAAAATAGAGGAACTTAATATTAAGTTCAGAAAAATGTATGGGCTTATAGCTAGAGGGTCTGAGCTTATAATACAAAACAAGTTGTTGCTATATCGGCTAATACTGAAGCCGACATGGATCTACGGTATTCAACTCTGTGGATGTACTAAGCAAACAAACGCCATAAGGATACAGACGTTTCAAAATAAGGTTCTCCGTAGCATCGTAAATGCTCCGTGGTACACAAGTAATGAAGACCTTCACAGGGGCTTACAGATGGAATACATCAAAGATGAAATAAAAAAGCACACCGCCAAACACGAAATAAGGCTCCAGGAACATGGAAACCCCTATATTCGCCATGTGATAGATAACCCTGTCGTTGAAAGAAGACTTCAAAGAACGAGGCCACTTGACTTAGTAAACATACCAAATTAAAATTATATTTTACATTAAAGATTGAATTAATATATATAGAGAGAGAGAGAGATAGATAGATTAAAAACAAAACAGGTTCCGAAGCTGATCCCTGTGGAACACCTATATTTAAAATGAAACGCTTGCCTCTGCGATTGCATGGGTATGATGTAAACAATTATTCATGTCACTTCTGAACCCAATACTAAAAACCTTATGTAATACACAGAGTCCAGCCCAAGAATAAGAATTGTTCTTGATGTATGAATACACTATTAAGAAACAATAGTCTACTCAGTTAAAAATTTGCTTCTAAAACCATTTTGGCAATCACTAATAACATTATGATTCACTGGAACTCATCCATTCTACAGGGTGGCTGAGACCAAATGTTATTGACTTCAGTCTGCTGTTATTTGTGTAGTTGGCATTTTCGCGCGTCAATTTTTTGACAGATTGAAGTTTGGTTAGTTGTTTACATGTGGTCAACAAATAATTGTTATAAATTAATATCTTCATAAAAAAATCGTACTGAAATTCAAACGTAATAGTGTAATTGCACTGTATTTGGGTGGAAATTCACAAACAGCAATAGTTCGTCAGCTCCAGCATTTGAATGTGAATAAAATGTTTCTGTATCGAACCATAACTCGATACAACGAAACTGTTAGCATCGCTAAACGCAACAGAGGCGGTCCTAAAAAGACAGCAACATCAAAAGAAATGATACGAAATGTGAAGAAACGAATCCAACGAAATCCTCGTCAAAGCGCCAATCAATTAGCCGCACGTCTACATGTTTCACGATACAGCATTCAAACCATATTGAAAAATAAACTACACTTGAAGCCCTACAAGATACAAAAAGTTCAAGATCTTACGGAGGCACAAAAAAAAGTTAGGCTTGAAAGCATACGAGCATTGAAGGCCTTGGCCGAACGTGATGACATTCCAAAAATTGTATTTTCTGATGAGAAAAATTTCACCATTCAACAATATGTGAATAAACAAAATGATCGTGTTTGGTTAGAGCACAAGTCCAACGATAATTTGAACACAAGAGTTGCCATGCGCAAGCAATCACCAGCTTACGTTATGGTTTGGGCTGCAATGACTGCAGATGGACGCACTCCTATGGTTTTCATCGAACATGGAGTCAAGGTAAACCAAGAGGTGTACCGCCAAAAGATCCTAAACGATGCTTTACTACCTTGGGCACGTAAACACTTTGGTACGAACTGTTGGACATTCCAACAGGACTCGGCACCGTCACACAAAGCTCGAGCGACACAGCAATTTTTACAAAATTGCGTTCCGCGGCTGATTTCGTCGAAAGAATGACCACCATATTCACCAGAATTGAATCCCATGGATTTCTCCATATGGTCCATTTTGGAGAGTAAGGTGCGCAATAAAAAATACGAAAGTGTTGATGCATTGAAGTCAGCTCTTGTTCGAGAATGGAATAAAATTCCGCAAGCTCACGTTCGGTCAGCATGCAATGCTTTCTATGGAAGACTGAATCAAATAATCAAAGCCAAAGGAGGTCATATGGAGTAGTAACATGTTTTTCATAAAATGTAATATGTTTTCAACATATTCCACGAAATTTCAATAAAAAATAATCAAAATTAAAAAAATTACAGCGTTTTCATTTGGTAACACTTGGTCTCAACCACTCTGTAATTTGATTTATCTTTTCCATGAGTTTTTATAATATTGATTGCAAAGCAATGGGCCGATAATTATTTAAATCGCTCCTAGAACTATTTTTATACAAGGGAAGCACAATAGCAGATTTTAAGACATCATGTACACCACCAGTTTCGAAACTACGGTTAAAAATACGTATTAACGAAGGCTTATAAAATGTACGCATTGTTTAATTAGGAAATTACTCATCCCAAAATTATCTAACGAATAACTAGGTTTTAAAGAGTGAATGGCATTAATTATTTCAAATTCGTCAATACAAATAAATGCAAATATATTAGCAATATCAGAATTTTCGTCCTTTTAGATTCACCGGAGCAGGTCCCAAACTTGGCCCTAGATACCCATGGCTTAATAGATCGATTACAACCACTCATTCTTATTCAAACTAATTAAAAACCAATTTTTCCAACTTCCATAAACGATTTAAGAAATTAACTGCACTTAATAACTTGACTAGAAACTTGAATAGGTCGATTTTAGACTTAACGTCCCTTTTATAATTTCAATTTAACTGATTAATCTCAATCGCAATATAAATCAATTTGTGATCACTAATCCTGTAATCTAATAAATCTATATTGACACGAGATAAATTATTGTCCCGTAATCTAAAGAAACAGTGGTCAATACAAGTGGAGGTAGTTACAGTCACTTTTGCAGGTTGATTAATTAGCTCTAGGCAAACCCTTCAGAATACATCATGGAAAAAAGTTGTCAGAGCCAGATTTTTTGTTAAAAATATCAATGTTAAAATCACCCAAAATAACACTGTGCTTGAATCGCAAACTTTTTTTTTGTGACAAGCTGGGCACCCAGGAGGTAAACTTAATTCAAGTATGCTGAATTCAATAGTGCTAGTTCCATTTCAAAGTTAGTCCCCATTTTTGAGATATCGCTTTCGAAATGTTTTGGCTCTGAGTCAAACATTTGTCAAAATATACACTCATTTTCACGTTGATAGCTTTTGAACCATTAAGATTTCCGTTTTATTTTCTTCAGCAAAGCTGTTACGCAAGCCAAGACAAAGAACTTTGCCGAACATATCAGGACCAAAAAACCACATCTAAATTGACATTTTTGTGCTATTTTCCTTTTTCGTTTCGTTTCGACGAAAAATACTTTTTTTATCGTTTGTGTAGTCTTCGGGATATTCTTCTTCTTGCAAATTCCAACAAATGTCACTCAAGAGTGCATGTAGCTTTTTGCCGCTGTGCCAATGTTCGAGCCTTGCCGTCACTTGGTGAAAACGCTCGCCGTGCTCATCGGATTTGGCTGGTGATTGTTCAGTGAATAGTGCAACAATGCAAAAAATGTAATTTTGATGACACTCTAACGTTTATATTATGAAAAGCGGTCAGCATATTTTCAATTGCGCCAATCATACACAATACAAAATAAAGGTTTTAAAATACTAGATGCAGTGAATATTGTTAAAAAAGAAAGAACAGAAATTCAGGAAGGAAACCAAATTATCAGTAAAAGGGGACTCCCTCTTTTTATACTAGTATTTGATAACAAAGAGAATGTTGACAACAAAGAGAATGTGACAACAAAGAGAATGTGTAAAACATTTATGGAATAAAAGGAATTCTTCACATGAAGGTAAAAATTGAACCAATGAGGAGAACCACAAAACAGCAGCTCAATGCAAGAAATGCCAGGAATTTAATCACACCCTAAGATATTGCGGCGGGATCCAAGATGTGTAAAATGCTCAGGTAATCATATTACCCAGTCATGTACAATAGGTAGAGATGTGCCAGCCAAGGGTACAAATTGTAAGGCCCAACATCCGGCTAATTATCGAGGCTGTTCAAATAGCAAATCAGATGGATCAAAACCCACTACCAAGCAATACAAGGCAAAGAAGTTCATTTGCGCAGGTAGTGAAAGGATTGGGTTCAACCAAACAAATGGCTCTGAAAGTAACCAAATTATGGAAAACATTATGAACAAAATTGCAGCTATTACAAAGCGGGAGGATGACCAAAGTAATCTGAACAACATGATACTTGATCAACTGAAGAAAGTGCAACTCCCTCAACGCAGTACAACAAAAAATGTTAAGTAAGAACACAACTTTCAAAATAGCAATCTGGAATGCGAATGGCATTATGCAACATATTCCAGGAATAGAAATATTTTTAAATTCAGAAAAAATCGACATTTTCTTAATATCTGAAAGCCATCTAGTTAAATCTTCGTTTGTTAAAATGCGGGGTTATAACTTATATCACTCCATTCGTCCAGCGGAGAGAGCAAGAGATGGTTCGGCATTACTAATAAAAGAAAATATAAAACACCATTTAGAATCAAATATCGAAGAAGAAACTATGCAAGTCACTACTGTAAGGATCCAAATTAAACACCGACAGCTTACTGTCTCTGCAATATATTGTCCTCCCCAACATAAATTGAAAAGGGAAGACTACCTTAAACTATTTAAATCGCTTGGACGTGGTTTTATTATTGGAATTGACTTTAATGCAAAAACACCTATTGGGGATCTAGATTTACGACGTGAAAAGGTAAAGAATTGCTTCAAGCAGGACAGACATCAAAATGTGAATTTTACTCTGGTGGTTCCCAAACATACTGGCTCAGTAGCGGAACGAAGATACCTGGCCTAATAGACTTTTATGTAGCAAGAGATATATCCCAGAACTACATTCACATTGAAGACAGTAATTCTCTAGTATCGGATCATTCCCCGGTTATCATGACAGTCAGTGAAATGGTAATTCAAAGGGAGAGTGTACCCAGATTAACAAATTCAAAAACAAACTGGGATCTCTTTCGTGAGGTATTGGAGGAAAAAACCAATCTTCAGGTGCCGATAAGGAATCCCCACCAGTTGGAAGATGAATTAGAACAACTCAATGAAGCAATTCACTATGCTGCTTTGGCAAGTACCCCCATTATACAAAATAAGAAGAAGCTTAACATATCCTACCCACTGGAAGTTAGAGAGTTGGTAAGATAAAAACGACGGGCACGTAGAAACCTAGCAAATAACTAGAACACCGGAGAACAAAACAATTCTTAACTTAGGTAACAGTCTGAAATCTCTTCTTAAAGAAGTTAAAAATGCATCAATCAACAGTTATTAAGTTAGCCTAACTGATAAAAAAAATCAGGTTATTTACTGTAGAAGGCGACGAAGGCACTCAAAAGACCCAAAATGCAAGTACCTCCATTTAAAAAGGAGGATGGAACCTGGGCAAGAGTTCCTAAAGAGAAGGCTGATCTGTTTGTATGTTTGTCGAGGATACCTTCCAACCACTACTAGATGATTTTGATATAAGCCCAGTAACTCTCAAAGAATTAAAGGTAGTACTTTTAACACTATGCGTCGTTGGTACTTGGCGAAACACATTAACACTTAATAAACACATTAAAACACTTGTTTATTATTTCGCACAAAATTTTTTTTTTTTTTTTCAAAAATGTTTAAAAAATTACTCGATTAATTTCGACTTGTTAGGTCATCATCAGGAGTATCTACTGATTGGTAACAATAAAAATTTAGTTATATGTAGTAGAAATAAGCAAAATAAAATCAAAGAAGGAGGGACAAAAAATAGGCAATAAAAATTAATCTATTGATCGTTCCAATCATCTGTTGTTTACACGGAAAAATTACAAATAAAAAAGGGGGGGTGGAATAGCAGGTAAGCGATTAGTTATCGATTGAGTAACAAAATTCAAGGTATATTGAAGTGCATTTAATTACCCGACGTATTAGTCATATTATTAAGAGCGTGAGAATAAAACAGGGCGGGATCTGTAATTGGTGAGAAACGGATTTCTCTCTGTTCGTTAAGGATATCTTGGTTAAGGAATATGGATTTTCGAATTTCGTAAGATTCTAAGGTATCTAATCGTCTGCTTTTAGGTTGTGTATGTAATATGTCTAAATTGTTTAAGCTAGCTGTTTGATTTTCTAAAGTTAAATGATTATGGAACGTTGATTGATTGCAATCAGATAAATGTTCTTTAGCTCTAACTCGAAAATTGCGCCCAGTCTGTCCAATATATGAGAAACTACAATCACTACAATTAATCCTATAAACACCAGACTTGGAAAGGCGATCAACTCTAGGTTTATTGTTAAAAACCATTTAGTTTTTCCTATATACTCTAAGCGACCGGTAATCGTAATTTGAATTTGTCAAAGCGATGTTTATTAGTCTATCTATAAGTGAGTGGAAAGCTGATACTAATACGTCGGGTAATTAAATGCACTTCAATATACCTTGAATTTTGTTACTCAACCGATAACTAATCGCTTACCTGCTATTCCACCCCCCCTTTTTTATTTGTAATTTTTCCGTGTAAACAACAGTAGGTTGGAACGATCAATAGATTAATTTTTATTGCCTATTTTTTGTCCCTCCTTCTTTGATTTTATTTTGCTTATTTCTACTATATATAACTACAGTTTTATTTTTACCAATCAGTAGATACTCCTGATGATGACCTAACAAGTTGAAATTAATCGAGTAATTTTTTAAACATTTTTGAGAAAAAAAAAGTTTTGTGCGAAATAATAAACAAGTGTTTTAATGTGTTTATTAAGAATTAAAAGTAGAAGTAAAAAGCCCCAGGATATGCCTTGATTACTTGCCAAATAATAAGTCTCTACCTGGTAAAGGATTTCGTAAGCTATTACACATAATCAATACAAGCTTTCGGTTAAAATATGTTCCGTGGCAATGGCAAGTAGCAGAAGTAATCATGATATCAAAACCTAATAAACCATCTAACGATAAAAAATCATTCAGGCCAATTTCATTGCTGCCAATTATGTCAAAACTCTTTGAAAAATTATTACTAAAAAGACTTAAACCAATAATTGAGGACCAACAACTAATTCCTCCACATCAATTTGGATTCAGGGAAAAGCACTCCACAATGGAACAGGTGCATAGAATCGCCAACATTATTGAAAGAACGTTAGAACGTAAAAAAGTATGCTCCAGCATATTTCTGGACGTCGCCCCAGCATTCGATAAAGTCTGGTACAGTGGACTGGAATTCAAGCTGCACAGAGATCTGCCGAGGCAATCCTATGCAATACTAAGATCTTATTTATCCACTAGATATTTTCGTGTGAAATATGAGGATGAATACTCCGAACTAAAGAAAATCTCTGCCGGTATCTCACAGGGATACTTAGGTCCCTAAGACACTAACCAATCCTGTATTTATTATATACAAGGGATATTCCAACAACAGTTGAAGGAACCATAGCCACCTTTGCAGATGACACAGCAATCATGGCCATTGGAAGTAATGTCGCTGATGCAACGAGCAAACTCCAGAAGATTACCAATGAGGTTTGTAACTGGACTAAGCGCTGGAGAATCAAGCTTAATGAGACGAAACCCATGCATATTAACTTTACATAACAAAAGGCTTCCCATCTACCGATAGTAATTAACTCACGACCGGTGCCATATGCAAACAAAGTTAAATATTTGGACATGGCTCTCGATGCCAAGCTGAAGTGGAGAGAGCAGGTCAAAAAGAAAATAGAGGAACTTAATATTAAGTTCAGAAAAATGTATGGGCTTATAGCTAGAGGGTCTGAGCTTATAATACAAAACAAGTTGTTGCTATATCGGCTAATACTGAAGCCGACATGGATCTACGGTATTCAACTCTGTGGATGTACTAAGCAAACAAACGCCATAAGGATACAGACGTTTCAAAATAAGGTTCTCCGTAGCATCGTAAATGCTCCGTGGTACACAAGTAATGAAGACCTTCACAGGGGCTTACAGATGGAATACATCAAAGATGAAATAAAAAAGCACACCGCCAAACACGAAATAAGGCTCCAGGAACATGGAAACCCCTATATTCGCCATGTGATAGATAACCCTGTCGTTGAAAGAAGACTTCAAAGAACGAGGCCACTTGACTTAGTAAACATACCAAATTAAAATTATATTTTACATTAAAGATTGAATTAATATATATAGAGAGAGAGAGAGATAGATAGATTAAAAACAAAACAGGTTCCGAAGCTGATCCCTGTGGAACACCTATATTTAAAATGAAACGCTTGCCTCTGCGATTGCATGGGTATGATGTAAACAATTATTCATGTCACTTCTGAACCCAATACTAAAAACCTTATGTAATACACAGAGTCCAGCCCAAGAATAAGAATTGTTCTTGATGTATGAATACACTATTAAGAAACAATAGTCTACTCAGTTAAAAATTTGCTTCTAAAACCATTTTGGCAATCACTAATAACATTATGATTCACTGGAACTCATCCATTCTACAGGGTGGCTGAGACCAAATGTTATTGACTTCAGTCTGCTGTTATTTGTGTAGTTGGCATTTTCGCGCGTCAATTTTTTGACAGATTGAAGTTTGGTTAGTTGTTTACATGTGGTCAACAAATAATTGTTATAAATTAATATCTTCATAAAAAAATCGTACTGAAATTCAAACGTAATAGTGTAATTGCACTGTATTTGGGTGGAAATTCACAAACAGCAATAGTTCGTCAGCTCCAGCATTTGAATGTGAATAAAATGTTTCTGTATCGAACCATAACTCGATACAACGAAACTGTTAGCATCGCTAAACGCAACAGAGGCGGTCCTAAAAAGACAGCAACATCAAAAGAAATGATACGAAATGTGAAGAAACGAATCCAACGAAATCCTCGTCAAAGCGCCAATCAATTAGCCGCACGTCTACATGTTTCACGATACAGCATTCAAACCATATTGAAAAATAAACTACACTTGAAGCCCTACAAGATACAAAAATTTCAAGATCTTACGGAGGCACAAAAAAAAGTTAGGCTTGAAAGCATACGAGCATTGAAGGCCTTGGCCGAACGTGATGAGATTCCAAAAATTGTATTTTCTGATGAGAAAAATTTCACCATTCAACAATATGTGAATAAACAAAATGATCGTGTTTGGTTAGAGCACAAGTCCAACGATAATTTGAACACAAGAGTTGCCATGCGCAAGCAATCACCAGCTTACGTTATGGTTTGGGCTGCAATGACTGCAGATGGACGCACTCCTATGGTTTTCATCGAACATGGAGTCAAGGTAAACCAAGAGGTGTACCGCCAAAAGATCCTAAACGATGCTTTACTACCTTGGGCACGTAAACACTTTGGTACGAACTGTTGGACATTCCAACAGGACTCGGCACCGTCACACAAAGCTCGAGCGACACAGCAATTTTTACAAAATTGCGTTCCGCGGCTGATTTCGTCGAAAGAATGACCACCATATTCACCAGAATTGAATCCCATGGATTTCTCCATATGGTCCATTTTGGAGAGTAAGGTGCGCAATAAAAAATACGAAAGTGTTGATGCATTGAAGTCAGCTCTTGTTCGAGAATGGAATAAAATTCCGCAAGCTCACGTTCGGTCAGCATGCAATGCTTTCTATGGAAGACTGAATCAAATAATCAAAGCCAAAGGAGGTCATATGGAGTAGTAACATGTTTTTCATAAAATGTAATATGTTTTCAACATATTCCACGAAATTTCAATAAAAAATAATCAAAATTAAAAAAATTACAGCGTTTTCATTTGGTAACACTTGGTCTCAACCACTCTGTAATTTGATTTATCTTTTCCATGAGTTTTTATAATATTGATTGCAAAGCAATGGGCCGATAATTATTTAAATCGCTCCTAGAACTATTTTTATACAAGGGAAGCACAATAGCAGATTTTAAGACATCATGTACACCACCAGTTTCGAAACTACGGTTAAAAATACGTATTAACGAAGGCTTATA
Source organism: Nephrotoma guestfalica (assembly GCA_963691935.1). Lineage (NCBI taxonomy): Eukaryota > Metazoa > Arthropoda > Insecta > Diptera > Tipulidae > Nephrotoma > Nephrotoma guestfalica. The sequence goes on from OY829914.1 coordinate 116,031,380, forward strand.
AAATGTACGCATTGTTTAATTAGGAAATTACTCATCCCAAAATTATCTAACGAATAACTAGGTTTTAAAGAGTGAATGGCATTAATTATTTCAAATTCGTCAATACAAATAAATGCAAATATATTAGCAATATCAGAATTTTCGTCCTTTTAGATTCACCGGAGCAGGTCCCAAACTTGGCCCTAGATACCCATGGCTTAATAGATCGATTACAACCACTCATTCTTATTCAAACTAATTAAAAACCAATTTTTCCAACTTCCATAAACGATTTAAGAAATTAACTGCACTTAATAACTTGACTAGAAACTTGAATAGGTCGATTTTAGACTTAACGTCCCTTTTATAATTTCAATTTAACTGATTAATCTCAATCGCAATATAAATCAATTTGTGATCACTAATCCTGTAATCTAATAAATCTATATTGACACGAGATAAATTATTGTCCCGTAATCTAAAGAAACAGTGGTCAATACAAGTGGAGGTAGTTACAGTCACTTTTGCAGGTTGATTAATTAGCTCTAGGCAAACCCTTCAGAATACATCATGGAAAAAAGTTGTCAGAGCCAGATTTTTTGTTAAAAATATCAATGTTAAAATCACCCAAAATAACACTGTGCTTGAATCGCAAACTTTTTTTTTGTGACAAGCTGGGCACCCAGGAGGTAAACTTAATTCAAGTATGCTGAATTCAATAGTGCTAGTTCCATTTCAAAGTTAGTCCCCATTTTTGAGATATCGCTTTCGAAATGTTTTGGCTCTGAGTCAAACATTTGTCAAAATATACACTCATTTTCACGTTGATAGCTTTTGAACCATTAAGATTTCCGTTTTATTTTCTTCAGCAAAGCTGTTACGCAAGCCAAGACAAAGAACTTTGCCGAACATATCAGGACCAAAAAACCACATCTAAATTGACATTTTTGTGCTATTTTCCTTTTTCGTTTCGTTTCGACGAAAAATACTTTTTTTATCGTTTGTGTAGTCTTCGGGATATTCTTCTTCTTGCAAATTCCAACAAATGTCACTCAAGAGTGCATGTAGCTTTTTGCCGCTGTGCCAATGTTCGAGCCTTGCCGTCACTTGGTGAAAACGCTCGCCGTGCTCATCGGATTTGGCTGGTGATTGTTCAGTGAATAGTGCAACAATGCAAAAAATGTAATTTTGATGACACTCTAACGTTTATATTATGAAAAGCGGTCAGCATATTTTCAATTGCGCCAATCATCGGGTCGATTAATTCCGAGAACATTCTTAATAACTTCTTTTACACATTTCCTTGCCACAAGCTCTCGTTCACTAAGAGGAGAGTATTTTCAAATGCATCATCTGGTTAAGCATTCCTGTAATAAAAAACAAGATGCGAAATGAAATTTCATTTGATCAATACTTAGATTCGAACAGATTCAAACACCAACCTTCTTTAAATTTCATTCCACTTAACCTTGGAAAAATGCGACGCAATTCAATGAACGCATTTCCATCTGAATTCAGTGGTTTTATAAAATTCTTAACTACCCCAGATATAAAGTGGTGGTAGCAATATTTTTTCAATTGTCGCAAGTGGAACCTCAGCAATGTTGTCGTATCACAATCTAATGTTCTCACGCAAAGCCCAGTTCCGTTCGTTGTATTGGTCGCCTTTAAAACGTGTATTCCATAAGCACAGAAAACACATGTTTTTAGTGTAACCCAATTGCATGCCTCTTAAAAAAGCTATCACTTTTAAATATGCTCAAACTTTTCATTGATGGTCATTGTATTTAATGAAATCAATGATTTTTTTCATTGATGCATGTTTAATTTGTGTTGGTCAAGAGTGCAATTAGAATGTAATTTTTTGAGTTGGTAACATGAAGGAGAACTGCCCTTTAAACTGCTTTTGGAGGAATCTATAAACAATCGCCCATCTTCGAGATTATATGCATTGTACATTGTGGATACCAAACCACGGATATCAGTGCAAAAAGCGAGTAAATTATTCTCAATTGATTTGTAAATTTTCCACACACATAACAAAAGCACTTGAGCTTAAAACACCTATCCATATTATTTATTTCAACAGATTTCACAAACCGATTTTCACATTATTTTTGGGGTTCTTTTGTTACTTTATATATTTAAATGAAAAACTTTTTAATTTTAATTTTATATTGGAGTTTTTAGTTCTTACTTATTGAGTAAATTTTTAAACTTTTTTAGAAATATCGATTTCGAAAATAATCTCTTCTTCGGGTTAGTTTTTACTACTATTACATAATTTATTTTGAAGTTGTTTATATACTGTTGCTAGGCGCTGCTGTTTGGCACATCCTTTGTTTTTAAGCTATGGGTAATAAGATGTAAATTTATTGGTTTTTGTGTTGATTTTGTCGTTAAGTAAATTGTTGGTGTTTTTGTGTTTGTATATTTTCAAGGTGTGAATTTTGGCCGCAATTTGACTCATGACTCATGAGAAATTTGTATACGTATAGTATACAAATGCCTCATGACTCATGAGTCAAATTTTATACCAGGATCTTCTAACCTGTCTAATTTCGGTTATTTTTTGTTGAATTTAGTGTACTTATGATTTTCAATTTTTAATGTGTTTTGCGAAGCTTGATTTTATGTACTTTTTAAAATTTGGTTATGTCATTGATGTGTTCTTTGTATCTTATTTGAAATGAGCGTCCGGTTTGGCCTAAATATACCGACCTCAAGTTGTATTACTTGTGTATGCGGATATCTGCACAGGTGGGCCCATCTTTCTCTAGACGGCAATGTAGGTGCCGGACTCTTCTGTGAGAAGCTTTTGCCAAAACTGACAAGACCTTGAATTTTTCGGGGAACATGCCAGAAGGCTGGGTCTACAGACGAATGACTTTGTAGATGTTGTATGGCCAGCCTTTCAGATCTACGTACATAGCTCCAAATGGTTTTGAACAGGGGTAAAGGGGAAATAGGATCCTGTGGTATCACAAGGGGGCTAATACTGCTCTAAGTGTGCGGAAGCAGCCACTCCAAACTAACCTAACCTAACCTTGGCCTAAGTAAATGGTGGATGTGGTTTTTCGGTCTTGATATGTTCGGCAAAGTTATTTGTCTTGACTTGCACAACAACTTTGCTGAAGAAAACAAAACGCAAACCTTAATGGTTCAAGAGCTATCAACGTGAAAATGAGTGCATATTTTTACAAATTGACCAAATTGACCAAATTGACCGAAACATTTCGAAAACGATATCTCAAAAATGGGGACTAACTTGGAAATGGGACTAGCACTATTGAATTCAGCGTACTCGAATTAGGTTTACCTCCTGGGTGCCCAGCTTGTCACTTTTTTCAACTAGCACAGTGTAATTAGACTATTATTATATAAGGAATATGCCTCAAGTATTCATAAAATTCATCAACGAAAACATTCTGAGATACCGTACGGAGCCAATAAACACAAACAAAAATATATGTTTCATTGCTAGTTAAAAGTTTAACATTCGCAACATCAGACGATATAAGATTAACTGATTCAACAAAAAAATTTAATTTTTACGGTTAGAACGGTCAGAACTGTTATTACAACAACAAAACATGTGGAAATGAGCGTAACTGATAAAATAAACGCATACACACTTGTTTTTTAATTTCGCAAAAAATTAAATTTTTGAATATATTTTAATTAAAAAATTTGTCCAAAAAGTTTAAAATATTTATCCATATTTCACTTAAGAAAATAAGATCCGCAAGTTTTTAAATCCAGATGAACTAAGAAATTAAGAAAATTCGTTCTTAAACTTTTTATGTTCTGAAGAATAATTTGGACACCCTGGAAATCAAGCTACCTGAAATTAGATTACTGAAGGAGGAGTCAACACTGTTGCTAACAATAAATATTAAAAAATTCCAAAATAGATATACATTCCAAGCAGCTTGACCCACTCTTCAATAATCTATTAAAAAAATAATGAGAAAGGACAAATTTGTAAAATTCAAAGAAAGGGATAGCATTTCATTTTCACCGAGCCCGCACGAATATCGTTTCTTCTCCATGAAAATATGAAAATAGGGAAAAGTCTCAAGCGCCGCTAGATCAAGTTAATATGGTGCATGGGGAAGCAATTCGAATACCAATTTTTCCAATTGTTGCAATGTTTTCCATGATGAATATGATGGTGCATTGTCATGATGGAAGAGTAGTTTTTCTTCTTCAAATGTGGCTAAAATGAATTAAAAAGATAAGGAAAACACCTTATCTTTTTCATTCAAAGTGCATAATAATCATGCATAATATTCATCGGTTTTACCCTTCTCTAGATAGTCGAAGAATATTATGCCTTGTGCTACTCAAAAGATAGTGGTCATAACCTTACCACCTGATACAACCACTTTTCTTTTCTTTAGAACACTTGAATCTGCTTCTACCCATTGTTTTCACTGTTGTTTGGATTTTGGCATATAGTAAGAAATCCATGTTTCATCGCCGTTATGAATCGATACAAAAACTCAGTTGGACTACACTGAAACATCTCTAAACAACAACGCGGCATCCATCTTGTAGCTTTTTCATATACAGGGTGTGCCATAAGCCACTGAACATTGTATTTTTTATATAATTTTTTTATTTGAAACTTTTATTTTTTACTTGAAATTAATAATTTTTATTACAAAAGATAGTTTTAATCATGAAGAGTTTTACAAAAATAATTATAATTTCATTTATTGTGTTGTCTTTTAGTTGTTGCAGACCTTGCGGTTTATTTACGTATACACGATCTTTCAAATATCCCCACAAAAAGAAATCTGGTGGTGTTAATTCGGGTGATCGTGATGGCCAATTAACATCTCTAAACCGTGAAACGATACGGTTATCATAAACCATTCGCTGCAAATTCATTGTTTCCCTTGCAGTATGGGACGTAGCTCCGTCTTGTTGTAACCACATTTGCAGAAAACAAAAAATCACCTAACATAGCCCTGTAACGCTCACCATTTACAGTCAATGCATTGCCATCTTCGTCTTGGAAGAAGTACGGGCCGTAGATCTTGTCTGGTGATATTTCGCACCAAACTGTGACTCTAAGTGGATGTAACGGACGCTGTTGAATCACTCGTTGGTTTTCAGTGCCCTAGATTCTAAAGTTTTGCTTATTAACATAACCACTTAAATGTCGGAAATCAGGATCACCCGTTAATAATTCGGTCATCTTTGAACACAATCTTATGTGGGTTGCATACTCTTGCGGCAAAATTTCATGTATCATTTGTATGTTGTACGGAAACAGCAATAAATTTGTTTATTCCATGCAATGAAGTTCTGGACATTTAGAGCTGAGTGGCACGTTTACGAGTCGATGTTTCAGGGTTCTCATTTACACTTTAAGTGGTTTTCCACTCCGAGATTAGTCACTAACAGATTCCGATGACTGAAAACGAGCGACTATATTGCGTATTTGATTTCGTGATGATGCATTTCTGGTGTTAAAAAGTTTCGAAATTTTCTTTGGGTTTGAAATATTGAATTTTGACTAGCAAAATAAAACTCAACAATTTTTGCTCGTTCCTCAATCGTATACATGACTACTGAATCTCCCAAACGTTGTTTCGAATACCGAAAAATAAAAAGAGAAAGAAATTCAAAATAAAAAAATTATATCAAAAATACAATGTGTAATGAGTGATTGCCCACCCTGTACAATTTTTCGAGTGCAATGTTGTGTACATGCTCGTATGAGATGTTTACTATGTCAACAATCTCACGCAACTTTATACAACGGTCATTCATAATGATTTCATAGACTTTTTTGATCATTTCTGGTGTTGTTATCTCTTTTAGTCTTCCTGAACGTTTAGCATCATTTGTGCTTGTGCGCCCACGTTTAAATTCATTTACCCAATTATACACTCAGTTGAATATGGAGGTGAATGTTCATCTAACACTGTTTTCATCTCATCGATGATTTCTTTTGGTTTTAAACCTTTTAAATGAAAGTATTTAATCATCGCACGACATTTAGTTTTCCACATTTTAAAACATCAAACGACTGTAACTAGGAAACTATTCAATCAAATGTCATAAAAATTTGACAAATTTTTTGTTTAAAAGAATATACTTCACGTCACTACAAACAAAAAAAAATTGTTACTAGACACTCGTAGATGGCGTTATTTTAAACATTTATAATACACCCTTGCACATACCAGATGGTTAGGCAACAATATCATTTGATTTAGAATTTCCCTTTTTTCGGACTCGATTCGCCATTTGAATATTTTTACCTCTTTTAAACTTGCTTTTTTTGTTTTGTGTTTGGCTTTTGCCACTTGAACTTAATGATTTAAAAAAATATAATAATTTCTTAAATTGAAATACAACGAGATGCCCTTATGAAGATTTTTTTTCCTTTATTAATTACAACTGAGACTGTGCTCATCTAGCAATTTATCTTTCACATTTTTACAAATTTTACATTTCTTAAACAGTTCTGATTTGTTGGGGTGAAACCCAATGGTTAGTCCCAAAATTAATTAAAGCTATTTAAAATATAATTTATCTATCATATGGCGAATATAGGAGTTTCCATGTTCCTGGAACCTTATTTCGTATTTGACGGCATAATTTTGTTATTTCATCTTTGATGTATTCCATCTGTAAGTCCCTGTGAAGGTCTTCATTTCTTGTGTACCACGGAGCATTTACGATGCTACGGAGAACCTTATTTTGAAACGTCTATATCATTTTGGCGTTTGTTTGCTTATTACATCCACAGAGTTGAATACCGTAGGTCCATATCGGTTTCAGTATTAGCCGATATAGCAGCAGCTTGTTGTGTATTGTAAGCTCAGAGCCTCTACCTATGCACCAATACATTTTTCTGAGCTTAATATTAAGTTCCTCTTTTTTCGTTTTGACATGTTCTCTCCACTTGAGCTGACCGTACCGGTCGTGAGTTAATTTCTATCGGTAGATGGGAAGCCTTTTGATATGTAAAGTTAATATGCGTGGATTTCGTCTCATTAAGCTTGATTATCCAGCTCTTAGTCTAGTTACAAACCGCATTGGTAATATTCTGGAGTTTGTTCGTTGCATCAGCGACATTACTTCCAATCGCCATGAATGTTGTGTCATCTGCAAAGGTGGCTATGATTCCTTCATCTGTTGTTGGAATATCCCTTGCATATAATAAATACAGGATTGGTCCTAAGTCATTCCCCTGCGGGACGCCGGCAGAGATTTTCTTTAGTTCGGAGTATTCATCCTCATATTTCACACGAAAATATATATTGGATAAATAACATCTTAGTATGGCATATAATATCCTCGGCAGATATCTGTGGAACTGGAATTCAACAGTCTACTGTGCTAAACTTTTTCGAATGCTTGGGCGACGTCCAGAAATATGCTGGAGCATACTTTTTTGTGTTCTAACGTTCTTTCAATAACGTTGGTGATTCTATGCTCCTGTTCAATTATGGAGTGCTTTTCTCTGAATCCAAATTGATGTGGAGGAATTAGTTGTCGGTCCTCAATTATTGGTTAATAATTTTTCAAAGAGTTTTGACATAATTGGCAGCAATGAAATTGGTTTGAATGATTTTTTATCGTTAGATGGTTTATTAGGTTTTGATATCATGATTACTTCTGTTACTTTCCATTGCCACGGAACATATTTTAACCGAAAGCTTGTATTGATTATGTGTAATAGCTTACGAAATCCTTTACCAGGTAGAGACTTGATTATTTGGCAAGTGATCAAGTCATATCCTGGGGCATTTTACTTCTACTTTTAATTTAGTAGTGGTTGGAAGGTATCCTCGACAAACATACAAACAGATCAGCCTTCTCTGTAGAACCTCTTGCCCAGGTTCCATTCTCATTTTTAAGTGGAGGTATTTGCATTTTGGGTCTTTTGGGTGCCTTCGTCGCCTTCTACAGTAAATAACCTGTTTCTTTTTCATCAGTTAGGCTAATTTAATATCTGTTGATTGATGCATTTTTAACTTCTTTAAGAAGAGATTTGGGACAGTTACCTAAATTGATAAGAATTGTTTTGTTCTCCAGTGTTCTAGTTATTTGCCAGGTTGTACGTGCCCGTCGTTTTTGTCTTACCAACTCTCTAACTTCCATTGGGTAGGATTTGTTAAACTTCTTCTTATTTTGTATAATGGAGGTACTTGCCAAAGCGACATAGTGAATTGTTTCATTAAGTTGTTCTAATACATCTTCCAACTGGTGAAAATTTCTTATCGGTACCTGAAAATTGATTTTTTCCTCTATTACTTCACAAAAGAGATCTTAGTTTGTTTTTGAGTTTGTTAATCTGTTATGATAACCGGGGAATGATCCGATACTAGAGAATTATTGTCTTCAATGTGACTGAAGTTCTGGGATACACCTCTTGCTACCTAAAAGTCTATTAGGTCAGGTATCGTTATCGTTTCCTTTCCGTCACTGGGCTAGTATGTTGGGGTCCCACCAGAGAAAAATTTATATTTTGATGTCTGGCCTGCTTGAAGCATTCTTTGCCTTTTAACGTCGTAAGTCTAGATCCTCAATAGGTGTTTTTCGAATCAAAGTCAAGCTGTCTGTGTTTAATTTGGATTCTTACAGTAGTGACTTGCATAGTTTCTTCTTCGATATTACATTCTAGATGGTGTTTTATATTTTCTTTTATTAGTAATGCCGAACCACCCAGTTATAACCCAGTATTTTAACAAACAAAGATTTAACTAGATGGCTTTCAGTTATTAAGAAGATGTCGATTTTTTCTGAATTTAAAAATATTTATATTTCTGGAATATGTTGCATAAAGCCATTCGCATTCCAGATTGCTATTTTGAAAGTTGTGTTCTTACTTAACATTTTTTGTTGGATTGCGTTGAGGGAGTTGCATTTTCTTCAGTTGATCAAGTATCATGTTGTTCAGATTACTTTGGTCATCTAGCCGCTTTGTAATAGCTGCAATTCTGTTCATAATGTTTTCCATAATTTGGTCACTTTCAGAGCCAATTTGTTTGGTTGAACCCAATCCTTTCACTACCTGGGCAAATTAACTTCTTTGCCTTGTATTGCTTGGTAGTGGGTTTTGATCCATCTGATTTGCTATTTGAACAGCCTCGATAATTAGCCGGATGTTGGGGCTTACAATTTGTACACTTGGCTGGCACATCTCTACCTGTTGTACACGACTGGGTAATATGATTACATGAGCATTTTACACATCTTGGATCTCGGCAATATCTTTGGGTGTGATTAAATCCCAGACAGTTCCTGCATTGGGGTATGCACAACAATATTCACAGCATCTAGTATTTTAAGACCTTTATTTTGTACGTCTTACATTATTTCTTTGCTTGAGCCATTCTAGATGATTAAACAAAATTTATAGTTGTGAAATAAACGTTGCACTTGGAAAACACAAATTTAACTTTTAACTAAGCCATTTCCTAATTGTCAAGAATTGATTTTTACATTTTTTGAGTTGTTTAATTTTAAAGTCTGAGTACTGAAATTTATTGCCATCGTAATAAGGAGATAAGTCTAAAGAATAGTAGAAATAAGAAAAATAATAAATTTAAAAGAACTTAAGCAATTGTAAGCAATCCACAATGCAGCAGCGTAGTTAAAACCCCGTTTACTTGTGGCTAACGATTTAATTTGACTTCTTGAAATTTAAATACTTACATTTACCCTTAAAAATTAGTAGCATTGGAAGCCAATACTAAGCATACTAAGGTTGTACACAAAACTGACTAGGTGCTGATCAGCCTAGGCGCATTATAACCTCTTTCAAATTTTTCAAAATTAATATGGTATTGTGAAAGTATGACGATTTGGAAATAATCGATTTTTACATATTTCAACCAAATCATAAATAAGCGGTTGAAAAATTAATTACTATGCTCTAATGCCGACAGTTTTGATAATTATTGCTGGGTGTACAGCAATAAACAGCATAGTTTTTAAAGCATGATATGATTTGATTACAAAAACAATAAAATGCATTTTAAACCTATTACCCATATCTTCTATCAACTATTGTTCTTATTCAACCATCTATTGAAAATATTAAGTCATCTTTCTCTTAATTTGTTCGAGTTGTATGAGTATTTAAGAACCTCTAGAAAATGTATTAATTAATAAATAAAATCAAAAACCAAAAAAAAAATTGTTTCACCTAATTTTCTCTTAATTCAATCTTAAAGAGTTCATTTCATACCTCTCTATTATACAAGTTTACAGTACAAAGTCGATCCAAATTTATGTATTTCGATTTGAATTGGTTTTGACTATTTTATGTCTGTTTTTTTATTTAACATCTTTTTAATTATAATAAGGAAATGACCACACACAAAAAGATGTATACGAACGAAATCAAATAGCTCTACTCTATATGTGATCGGACATTAGTGTTTATAAAACACCTTTCAGTGATATATCAAAAGAAAACGATGTTTGAAGGTATAACATTTTTTGTAAATTAAATTTAGAAGAAAAAAACATCAAAAGACCGATTTTTTGTTACCTGTGTGTGTGTGTGCCTGGGTCTATTAAAATTGGGGGGTATTATGCATTCTCTACCAAATTCAAAGAAAATACCTTTAATCTTAATCATTTATTTGACATAACACAATTAGGCGATAGTTTATTGAAATTTGTGTTTGCCTACACAAAATACCGGGATCAATGCCGCATCATAATACTTTGAACAAAATTTGGGAAGTGTTGAAATCGAAAATGAAAACTTTTTTACACCACATGCGCCATTAAACGGATGTTGGTTTTGATATGCCTTGGTGCCACTATAAAATTGTTTGAACGAGTTGATAAACGTTGCCCAAACCATTAGCACTCATAAATCTGATTTGTTTGTTGTAACGCAAACGTGGAACTATTGAGCACTATCGCACCTTTATAAATGTGTTTTAACAAATCGGCTAATTTCAAATGGATTGCTTTGTACAATTGAGTACAATTTCATTTGCCTGTATGTTTAATCTATGAATTTATCTCGTTGCTTTGTTTAAAACTGCTAATAGTATACAACTTACATTTATTAAGATATCAAACAAAAATGTGATTCAATATGCTGACAGGCCTCAATATCATCATCAAAGTAAGAGTTGTGCATTTTGGTTAACCGACTGATTGAAGCAATAATAAAATTCTGAATGGCCTAAGCCACCATAGACCAACACCAACAAGATTTGATCAAATCGGCTGAAGAGTTTTTGAGATTAGTCCGGATAAACAATCAAGCAAACGTAAAACGGAAACATCCACAATATCAGCATTCATTGAAGCAAATGAAACGGCATTGTTAATTAATCTGATTTGATCACGGAACTTTCTATAGTGTGTATTTTTTGGATTAGTCATAAGATATAGCATTCAAAAAGTATTTGCAAGTTCGTTGCCGTTAATTCCAATTGGCTTTGGAAGTTTAACTTTTACTTTGCGACTGCACTGTGTGAATAAGCTATCGGAGAGCCTCCCAACATTTTCTGACTTGCGGAACTTACACACGATGTTTATTGCGTTACAATTGTCCGGACGGCTTCATTCCGGACAGCTTGGCTGAATTGTTCTTGTGGTTCTTGACGTTGGCTTAAGTATTCTTGGTGTTATTTTTGTGACTGATTAGCCCTTTGTTCTCGAAACGCTTGAACATCTGAGACAAGTCTCAGTTGTCGCTGTTTTGAAATCTGGCGTTGTCAGTAACGCGGTTGTTTTTCACGATTTACACAATGGGGCATTTTAATGTACACAGCACTGAATAAATCAAAAATGGAGGTTACTATGTCATTAATAATTTAGCAACAAATCTAATTTCCTTGAATTTCCTGTTTTTTATTGAGATTTTTAGTTGGCGGTAATTTAAAGCCATTTTTTGCCTTGGCATTATTGTTAAAGCCTACTCCGAGCCAAACCACCGATTCTGATAGCGTTAATGACAACATTAGGCTATTACATTACATCGCCTGAAAAGTTCCCGGCCTGACACATACAGGGTGGCTGACACGAAGTGTTACCAAAACAAAACGCCACAGAATTTTTATTTTTTGATGAATTTTGTTGAATAAGTAAAAAATGTTCACAAATATTTAAATTTTCGAATTACAAGCTATTGCATGCAGCACGAAAGTGGCTTTGCGATATTTTGGCTCATTCCCGGCGAAGCGCTTGCTTGAAATGATCGACACTTTGGTATTTTTTTATCCCAACCTTGCTCTTCAAAATACCCCAAACTGAGAAATCTAGCGGAATTTGGTGGCAATTGAGCAGTGGAAATTAACCACGGAACGTTGTTTGTCAGCCAATCTTGATTGACGCGCGCTTTATGACTCGGCGCCGAGTCCTGTTGAAATGTCCAGCCTCTGCGGCCGAAATGTTTTTGTGCCCAAGGCTTCAACTCTCCCTCCAACACATGATCCCAATAAATTTGAGCATTTATCTTGATGCCACGGTCCAACAAATCGAGGGGTGAACAGCTTTCGGCCAATCCGTTGGTCCAAATTTTCAGTAGTACGGCCGGGCAAGTAATTCCGGTCATTTTGCTTGATCATATTTTGCTCAATAACGAACGGTGACTCTTCGAAGAAAACCAAATTCGGCAAATCGCCACTTTCGAGCAAGCGTTGCACTTGTTTGCAGACCTAAAAAAACGCTCAAGTGAAAGAGATTTGGCTCCAAAGAAGGAGTTATTGCCAAAACTGAAGCTTATTTTGAAGACAAAGATAAATCGTTCTACAAAAAAGGCACCGAAATGTTAGAGAGGCGTTGGACTGATTGTACCGCTCTAGAAGGATATTATGTTGAGGAATAAACTATACTTTTCTCAAACAAATTGTGTTTGCTTTGTTAGACCAGGATCTTTTCAGGCGATGTGTTACAAGGTCACTTTCAAGTAAGTACAATAAATTTGGGGGGTGATGAGGAAACTAATCTGAACAAACATTTTTATGGCAGCACATATCCCATCTGCAATTTTTATAGAGATACCCAAGCTTCTACTGTAAAATTAGTCAGTTTGAATTTCACTCATAACTTAAAAACTATTACTACACCAATTTCTTAAATAAACGTTTTCTTATCGAAAATTAATTATAGATTAAGCACAGGGCTAATAATAAGATAAATTGATAATAAGTACACGAATCAATTTTACTGGAATAATAAAGTTTTTATCGTTTTTAAAATAGCTCGGGAACTTAACTTAAAATTGTTGGAAAGAACAATTATACCCCTATCAGAAATCCGCAGTTTATAGGGGTTCAAATTGAGAGTGACGCGTTCATATAACGCTACTTGATTAATATCATGTAAGCTCAAGCCTCTCCTTTCTATTTCCAACCCCGCGTTCTTGTGGTGAACCCTGTTACCCTTTAGGAAACAGAAGGGGGCTGTAGGGAGTGGCTGAGGGGCTGAGGGGTTAGATTTTATTTTTGAAACAATTTGTTAATCATGAATTGTTAAGTAATCATGTGTATTAAGTAATCATGCATGCATTTGTATATGTTTGTTTATGTATGTGTATGTAGGTGTTTGTTTGTATGATGTATTTGTATGTATGTGTGTGTGGTTGTACGTACGTATGTATGAGAGTATGTATTTGTATGTGTGAGTATGAATATGTATATGTATATGTATGTTTGTAAATGTATGTGTTTATGTATGTTTGTTTGTGTACATATATATGTATGTGTATGTATGCATGTGTATATGTGTATGTGTGTGGGTATGTGTATATTCAGGGTGGCTGATGAAAGCTGCTATCGAAAAGAATTAATAACTTTTTTTCTATGTAATTAATCTGTTCCAATTGTTTTATTTTATAGATTGATTTTTAAATTGAACGAAATGGAGAATTGGGACACTGAGAAAATAATTTGGATTGTCCGCCGCTATCATTCATTGGAGTCGGTAGTTTCGGTACAAAGAGAATATAGGCGCACGTTTAGCGGGCAGATGGACTATAATGAGGCTCGTAAACAATTTTGCAGAGCATGGGTAAATCGCAATAAATCCTTATCATCGAAACCCTTCGGTTCGGACGCAGGAAACTATTGCTGTTGTAGCTGCTGCCATACAAGACAATCCCAGGGTTTCGACAAGGAGCTTATCTGCTCAAATAGGTATCGGCAGACAGTCACTGCAGACAATTATATACAAAGATTTGAACTTAATCCCTTATAAAATTCAAATAACAAACAAACTCAACGGAGCAAATTTTCCGATTCGCTTGGAATTTTGCTAGAAGATCCTTCCAATGGTGGAAGAGGACGAACACGTCTTAAACTGTCTTTTTATGTTTGACGAGGCCAATTTTGATCTAAACGGCAATGTTAATAAACAAAATTGTCGAATATGGAGTGATTCTCACCCACAGATACTCCATGAGGCGGAATTGCATCCACGCGTAACAGTGTGGTGTGCAGTTTCATCAAAGTGCATTGTCAAGTCTTACTTTTTCGAAGAGAACGGTGTTACTGTTACGGTCACTGCAGACTGTTACTTAAAAATGTTGAAAGAGTTTTTTTATCCAGAACTATACCGAAAGAGAATCACTTTCAACTCTGTGTGGTTTCAACAAGATGGTGCAACTCCTGCAATTCCTCACATAGCCCGGTCAGTTATGACAGAATTGCAGCAAAAATTCCCCAACAAGCTGATTTCAAGAAACTCCACATTCCGTTGGCCCCCCAGGTCTCCTGACCTTACTGCGCCTGATTTTTTCTTGTAGGGGGATTGCAAACAGGAAGTTTACAAAACAAAACCAACAAATTTGAATGATTTAAAGCAATCCATTCGAACAATGATTGAGGCAATTCCCGCTGCAACTCTTCAGGCAGTAGTGAATAATTTTTTGCTGAGATGTCGCACATGCGTCAACGTGCGTGGTGGCTATTTAAATACCATTATTTTTAAAACCAATTAAGAAAACTTAATAAAAATGAATTATCTTTCAAATGAATCAAGAAAAAATAAATTACGTTAATTAATCAAAAAGTTATTTGAGTTTCTAATGTAGCAATATTCATCAACCACCCTGTATGTAGGTGTGTAAATGTATGTGTGTATGTATGTAGGTGAATGTGCGCATTTGTATGAATGCAGGTGTGTATATATGTATGAGTGTGTATGTATGTATGTCTATATGTGTATATATACATGTGTGTGTGTGTGTGTGTGTGTATGTGTGTGTGTGTGTGAATATATGTAAATTAACGAGTTCATTTAGAAATCGAATTAAACAAAATCAAATTTATTAATCAAAATCCAAACTAAAACTCCTGTGGATCAAAAATTTCACTGGATGGGTTGAATTCACTGGATGGGTTGAACAATGGACAGTTGGTTTTGGGAGAAATAGCAGTCCCCTGCGATGCGCGAGTTTCGCTCTGTGTATCAGAAAAATTAATACCAAGCCGCAGATGATGACTAGGATCCCAATGTCAATTCGCGCCCGCTTCCTTGTATTCGTTGAGTATTTCTTGTAATTGTGCAATGTTACCCAGATATAGATTGTGTAAATATCCGGAATCAATTTTGAAGCACTTTTTCGTGATGTTTGTGCGAAACACGGAGGGTAGAACTTGGAATGTCTTAGCTACTTTACTCACGAATATGGAATTGTTGATTTGGACCGTCTCGTTAACATATTGCACCAAAAAATTTCCTTTCAAGTGTTGACTAGTATTGTTGCTTAGAAATATGGTATGATCATTGAGGGGTTCAATGATTTGTTGATTGTGGAATTGGTACTCGCATCTAGCGTTGAAACCTTTGATCAGTTGGTAGATACAATGCTCCATTGGTATTTTCTTTAGTCCGCTTAGGTCACAAATAGTCGTCTCGCCGAATGTATGATATTTTTTGACAATTTCAAATATCTCATCTTGGTTGAGAAGAAGTTCGTTGAATTCCATGTATATGCGCTTGTCGGGGCTAGAGGTTGAGCGTATGATGATGTGATTATAATAATCCTGTCTGCTAGTTTTCGGCATCGAAAGAACGTAAAGGAGGGTAGATTCTTTCACGATCATCATAGGTTCAGCATATTCGATTGCCTCTATCTCGTTGACATACGGCAGGGTTTCAATTTCCACGGTTAAACGACTAATTTCACCTTTATTCAATAAGTTTATGTTGACGATGTTTCTCATGGCTAATTTGTAGCGCCCACGTAAGTCGATCGCTACAAGTTGATGGCTAGACAATTAATATATATTTATGAGGTGGTAATAACGATTAACGTATTATGCAATATGGAGCAAATTCGCTTTAGTTTTTTTGTATTCGTTGACGAAAGAAAAAAAATCGGAAAAAACCTGAAAAAACATAAAATTTCGGTCGGATGAATTAATTAAGTTTGAGTCTTGTTGGTGAAGAGATCATCCAATGGATCTCCTTTGGTATTAAATAATTCTTGCAAAAATAACAAAATATACATTTATTGTAATTAAGTTATAATTAAATTATCAACAATAAATTATGTATAGACATGAGTGAACATTCAATGTAATATTATTTAATATACATCTTTATAAATTATAAAACAATAATAATTTACAGTGAGTTAAAATAAAAGTGACACAAATACAGAAACAAACAAAAACGAAGTTAATCTTGTTTTAATACCGTAGAAACGGAATTTTAAAAATAAAAGCTAAATGGTGTTACTTGATAGAGCTACTGTTCATCGTCAGAGTATGGAAAATGTGATAACTCTATTTTAAAGATATACAACTGCTCACCGAACTTATAGAGAATTGTGAAAACGTGTGTTCCATAATAAAATTCCATAATAATTGATAAAATTAACAATAATTTAACACGAATAATAAGTTATAATATGGTTGAACGTTTCTAGTAGTAATAATATACTAAGTTTTATAAATAATATTAATCGCCGTAATAATAACTAAGCGTATGATAATATACGCTCTAAAAATACTTCTACGTACATGTGCTCACAACAAAGACCGCTAAGCGGAATTAAATCGAGAATATCGTTGATCAACTGTACTACGTACTACGTCATCAGATATTGTAATATACGTCGGCTGCGTAAGAATTTTCATTATAAATTTAGTTTGTAGTTAATTAATTTTTTTTCTATTTGCTTTGGTGGTGGGTAATACCTAGATTAGTTTGTAGTTTAAATAATTTTTTTTTTAATTTAATTTCCTTTTTTTTCTTTTCTGAATAATGTAATTTTAAGAAAATTTCATTCGGATGTAAATATATGTATAAAATGATATTTTTTGCAAATTTTTCTTTATCGT
Organism: Nephrotoma guestfalica; assembly: GCA_963691935.1. Taxonomy (NCBI): domain Eukaryota; kingdom Metazoa; phylum Arthropoda; class Insecta; order Diptera; family Tipulidae; genus Nephrotoma; species Nephrotoma guestfalica. The sequence continues at coordinate 116,048,647 of OY829914.1, forward strand.
TTGTTACTTTTGTTTTTCAACTTGATATTTCAATTGGGTTTTTTTTTGCATATTCGTATTTCGTTTATTTCAGATTTTTTTTCTTGTGGTAAAATAATGTAGAGAAACGATGCGGAAGATGAGGTGAGTGGTTTAATGGATTGGTGTTGATGGTGAATACCAGGTGCTTGCAATATAATAATGATAATTCTTTTAAATCGGTCTTTCAAGACTTAGTTATGTTCCAATAAACCCCACGCCGACCCTGAGTTTTAGCTGGCTAAACATGACCGATTTGGAACCTCTGACTTAGTGATTCTGCAACGAAAAGATCAACAATATGGAGATTGTTTCGTTACAGTGGCGCCCAAAGGTTAATACATATGGCTTTTCCTTTCCTTTCATTAATTTTTTTTGTATATTTTTCGGAATCATTTATATATTATTTTCATAACTTATAATCAGCAACCATTACATGTGTCATTTGATAGTAAATGTATTATTTCCGATATTTTAACGTGAGTATAGTGCTATCTTGCTTAGCAACCTTCAACTGACGTCATGTGATGGTAATTAATAGACACATTCACGCATTGTACTCTCTAATTTTAGATTTTGACCGCAATGTTAGTTTCTGAATGTGGTTATTAATACAAATAGTAAAGCATCTTAAAGCGCAGTTGGGTCCAGTTTATGCTGTTTTGATAAACTTCTGTGTAATTTTTTTTAGGATGCTTCATTATTTTCATTTTATTTACTCCTTATTCCCTTTCTGTATTTTTGCAAGCTACTACGTGTTCGCCGCCATCACCAAATTTGTTCGACTACTCATTTCAACTTGTCTTCTGTTTTAAATTGAAATTAATAAGTTCGTTTATTATTTAACTTTACATTATTTATTACATACGGTATTGATCTAATTATTATTATATTCTTAAATTTAATATTTAAATGTTGAATTATATTGGACTTGGATCCAGCTTTCATTTATTAGATTTTTTTTTACAATCACCAATATTGCATAATTAAGTTAAGTTCTTATATCTTTTGTTTTGAGTTTTATATTGATATTACCTGGAATTTTAGTGCTTTTCTGGTTCTATTTGGTTGCACTCACAATAGGTTATTAGTTTTAATTGTTCTTAAATTTTACTATTAGAGTTGAGTAAAATTTTTGTTTGATTTAAAGGTTCGATTTAGTTTGAATTCAATTAAACTTCTTTTTTCACAATGGATGTCGAGTTCTTAGAGTTTGACGAATTTCAAATTGAATGTGAGGTTCGTGATTTGAAAGGTAATCCGTTAGATGTATTAGGTCAATTGAAAGAGCGAATTTCGAATGAAAAAGAACATCCCGTCTTAGTTCCGGTCCGACCACATTCTAGTGCAAGTAAAAATCCTAAGAGGGAGGTTGCTCGTATTAAAACCAAACTAAAAGACTTTCATATTCTTTTGCAAGACGCACTTAATCCTGAAAATGAGGATGGGGTTGTGCAGCGCAGTTATTTGCTCAGTCGGTTAAAACATATTCAGAGCTGTTTAAATCGGCTAAATTATTCCAAAACCGTGACGTCTGATGTCAAAGAACTGAAAGATAAAACAAATAAATTAATCGACATTCTTGAACGTATTATTAACGATCAGACTTCCTTAGATGATTCTAAGAACGTCCTAACAGAAATAAGCGTGCAAGATATAGGCTCCGATGAATCCTCTGAGGACGAAGCTCGAACTCGAGTAAGATTTTCTACAGAGACTGTTAAGCCAGAAACCGCTATCCTCTCCCAAGTGCGGCAGCTCCATGAACAAAACCTGGAAGATGTTCTCACACCAGATAACTCCCGAGCATCAGCTCAAATTGAAAACGATTTGGTTCATCAAAATCGTATTCCTTCAAGAACTGAATCCTCGCCTACGCGGGATGCTATGTCTAGAAACCTCTCAACGCAGCCTCGTAATCAAGATCGTGATTCTAGTCCAATACCATTTACTAGCTTTAGTAGACCATCGTCTTCACGTTATAGTCATTCTAAAGGTATTCCGCCAGTCAAGTGGAATTTACGATTTGATGGTAGTCCAACTGGAGAAAAGATCAAGCGATTTCTCTTTAAAGTTGATAATTTAGCAGAAAACAATAATATCCCCTCATTTCAAATGGTTACCGATTTGAACTATCTTTTAAAAGATGTTGCAGCTGATTATTATTGGACATTCATTGAACGAAATCCTAATACTACCTGGACTCAGCTAAAATCTGCGTTACTCAAACGTTTCCAAGATCGTCGAAGTGACGATGAAATCAGATGGATGTTGGAGGCTCGGAAACAAAAGCCGCGTGAATCTTTTAATGAATTTTACAGTGACGTTTTGAAAATAGCCCTACAATGCGAAGTCCCTTTAAGTGATCGACAACTAATAACTATTATGCGACGAAATATGAGACCTGGTCTCCAAGATAAGCTGGTCGATCAAGAATTCTCCTATATAGAAGACATGGTTCGAAAATGCGTTGCATATGAAGACACCTGGGCGAGAACTGGATTTGTTCCGGAAATGTTATGTTCCAACCGCAAGTTTGTGTGCGAAATGGACAATCAACGTCTAGAAAGTACGGAAGTGACGACACATATGGTTCCAAACTATGAGCGTGAATTATTCGAACTTCAACGAAATAGGCAGTCAAATCAAGAGTCTTCGAATCAAAGGGGCAGACCAAACCCCAACTATCTTACAAATTATCAAAATCGTGGGTTTAATCGTCTTTATTGCTACGGATGTGGAGAACCCGGTGTGTTAAAATCAAACTGCGTACGTTGTCGGGATCAATGGGGAAACGACTGGAGGGAGCAGAGCACTGGCAATACTCTGAATCCCAAAACCACCCAAATTGCTGTAAAATCAAATCCAAAGCAAGTGCGATTCGTAGAATCAGCTTCGAACACGGATCCAGAGTTGGATCAGTTGGCATCGAAAAGACTAATGTAACACCTTTTGCTAACGTTAATCTAAAACCATACAAACAAATTCCTACAAGAACTGCGAGACGGCGATCGCTTAGCTATTGGTCAATTCGCAGGCGCATGAAATATTCTATAACAGAGTCGTTAATCACTGATGACACTGACGGGAGACCTTATGCCGATGTATGTATTCTGAATAAAATGTATTGCGGATTATTAGACAGCGGAGCCAATATATCCGTCCTAGGGAAAGGTTGCGAAGAATTTCTTTCTTATCCAGACGTACACTTCAGACATATGCCTTCTCGGGTAAAGACTGCAAATGGGTCAAGTGAAATTATATTAGGTCACATATCGGTTCCTATTTCATTCGCCGGGCAAACGCATTCCGTCCAATTACACCTTGCGCCAAGTTTAAGCCAACCTCTATACTTAGGAATGGACTTTTGGAAATTATTTGGTTTCCAAATACATATACCGCGGATCAATAAAGCACCTGTCATGAGCGAATTAAGTACAACGCTTGTTAAATTTGATAAGGCATCTTTGCATCACGACTTGTCTTCTCAACAACATCAAGTCCTTCAAAATTCCATCAATCAATTCCCATCATTTGAAACTTTAGGACTAGGCAAAACCGATCTAATTTCGCATTTCATAGACGTAGGAGGGGCGAAACCAATCAAACAACGGCATTATGCGATATCACCGGCCAGAGAAAAAGAATTATATGACGAGCTGGATCGCATGCTTGCTCTGGGAGTCATCGAGGAGAGTTTTAGTTCTTGGAGTAGTCCGGTTACCTTGGTTCGAAAAGCGAGCGGCAAAGCCCGACTGTGCCTTGACGCCAGAAAATTGAACGCGGTAACAGTAAAGGATGCTTACCCTCTTCCACTTATCGATGGGTTGCTAGGGCGTCTTAACAAGACAAGGTTTATTTCAAGCCTTGACTTGAAAGACGCCTTTTGGCAAATACCATTAGATGAGGGGTCAAGGGATAAGACAGCCTTTGCTGTTCCCGGAAGACCGCTGTATCATTTTACCGTTATGCCTTTCGGGCTTTGTAACGCGCCGCAAACGATGTGCCGTTTAATGCACCGAGTCATCCCCAACGAACTTCAGCACCAAGTCTTCGTCTACCTAGACGACTTGCTGATTACAACCGAGACATTTGATGAGCACGTGGCATTATTATCTACAGTAGCAGGTTTACTAAAACGAGCTAATTTAACAATAAATATCGAAAAGAGCAAATTCATGCTTCGAGAAATCAAATATTTGGGATATGTTGTTGGTGACGGTATCGTAAAAGTAGATCCTGATAAAGTCTCGGCTATAACTTCATATCCAGCACCTAAAAACGTTAAGCAAGTCCGGCGGTTTTTAGGCATGGCTGGATGGTACCGCAGGTTCATCAGAAACTTCTCTGATGTAGCAGGGGGTCTAACTGGTTTATTAAAGAAAAATAAAAAATTTATTTGGAATCAAGTAGCGGCTCAATCATTTGAAAATCTAAAGCAGGCTCTTTCAACTTCACCTGTGTTGTGTAATGCTGATTTCAGTCGACATTTTTTTATTCAATGTGACGCGTCAACCACCGGAATCGGAGGCGTTTTATTTCAAAAAACAGACGAAGGAGAAGAGCGCCCAATTGCGTACGTCTCAGCAAAGCTAAATCCTGCACAGCGTCGTTATTCAGTTACTGAACTTGAGTGTTATGCGGCTGTAGTCGCAGTTAAGAAGTTTCGTCAATACGTGGATGGATTTCCATTCACTATCATAACGGACCATGCTAGCCTCAAGTGGTTGATGGACCAAAGTGATCTTGCAGGGAGATTAGCGCGATGGAGCTTGAAATTACAGGCATACGATTTTACCATCGAGTATCGCAAAGGAAGTGAAAATGTCGTACCGGACGCCTTATCTCGACAGTCTGCTGATGAACTAAAAATGGACAATAATACTTTACTAAACGAAAGTCCCTACATTAACCTGACCGATCCTGCATTTAAAACCAACGAGTATTTGTCTTTGATTGATGTTATTAGTGCCCAACCTAAGTTGAATGAAACATTTCGGGTGATAGGTGACAAAATTTATTTCAATGCTGATAGTAACTCGTATGGAATTGAAACAGATATTCCAGACTGGAAGTTGTATGTGCCATCCGAACTTACGTCTAGCCTAATTGCGCAAGCGCATTGTCCCCCTGCTTCCGCGCATATGGGATTCAATAAAACGTTGGATATTCTAAGGAGATATTATTACTGGCCTTCTATGACTCGTGATGTATCAGAATGTCTTAAAGGATGTGTGATCTGTAAAACGACTAAAGCTCCCAATTATTCAACTCGACCACGTATGGGATGTTATAATGAAATTGATCGGCCATGGCAGAAACTATTTATCGATTTCTTAGGGCCGTATCCCCGATCGCCTTCCGGAAATACTTATCTATTCATTGTTCTTGACCAATACTCACGCTTTGTACTATTAGAGCCTATGCGAGAAGCTAATTCAAAAAACGTGGTTACGTATTTAGAAAAGATTTTTCAACTATTCTCTGTTCCAGAGATATTATTTAGTGACAATGGAAAGCAATTCGTTTCCAAAATATTTGAGGCTTTTGCAAACAAATATGGTATTAAGCATACCCTTACGCCAAAATACTCGCCTCAGGCGAATGCTTCGGAAAGGGTTAACCGTTCAGTTATCGCAGCCATTCGTTCGTACATAAAAGGTGAGCATCGTAACTGGGACTATCACATACACGCAATCAGTTCTGCCCTTCGTAATGCAAAGCACCAAAGTACAAAATTTTCGCCCCATTACTTGGTCTTTGGACAGCACTACATCGGTCATGGAACTCATTACGAATTGCTTCGGAAGCTTAATGAATTGTCTGGAAAGGATACTGCTATTTCAAATAGTGATCGGTTATCGTTAGCGCAGAAAGAAGTTCTTAAAAATCTCAAGGATGCGTACAGTCGAAATTCACATAATTATAACCTCCGGAGTCGTCATCGTGAATTCAGAATTGGCCAAATTGTCTATGTTCGAAATTTCGCACAGAGTAACAAAGCACAAAAGTTTAATGCAAAATTAGCACCAAAATTTGTGGAAGCAAAAATTGTAGAACCTGTCGGTAATGTAGCTTTTCAATTATCTGATAAAAATGGAAAAAACTTGGGTATATACCACATTAAAGATATTAAGACTTAATTTTAGAATAATATGCCCGGCTTGTAAATGAGACCTCTTCTCTAGGGTATGGGACGTCCCCACGATTTGTAGCGCCCACGTAAGTCGATCGCTACAAGTTGATGGCTAGACAATTAATATATATTTATGAGGTGGTAATAACGATTAACGTATTATGCAATATGGAGCAAATTCGCTTTAGTTTTTTTGTATTCGTAAAACCTGAAAAAACATAAAATTTCGGTCGGATGAATTAATTAAGTTTGAGTCTTGTTGGTGAAGAGATCATCCAATGGATCTCCTTTGGTATTAAATAATTCTTGCAAAAATAACAAAATATACATTTATTGTAATTAAGTTATAATTAAATTATCAACAATAAATTATGTATAGACATGAGTGAACATTCAATGTAATATTATTTAATATACATCTTTATAAATTATAAAACAATAATAATTTACAGTGAGTTAAAATAAAAGTGACACAAATACAGAAACAAACAAAAACGAAGTTAATCTTGTTTTAATACCGTAGAAACGGAATTTTAAAAATAAAAGCTAAATGGTGTTACTTGATAGAGCTACTGTACATCGTCAGAGTATGGAAAATGTGATAACTCTATTTTAAAGATATACAACTGCTCACCGAACTTATAGAGAATTGTGAAAACGTGTGTTCCATAATAAAATTCCATAATAATTGATAAAATTAACAATAATTTAACACGAATAATAAGTTATAATATGGTTGAACGTTTCTAGTAGTAATAATATACTAAGTTTTATAAATAATATTAATCGCCGTAATAATAACTAAGCGTATGATAATATACGCTCTAAAAATATTTCTACGTACATGTGCTCACAACAAAGACCGCTAAGCGGAATTAAATCGAGAATATCGTTGATCAACTGTACTACGTACTACGTCATCAGATATTGTAATATACGTCGGCTGCGTAAGAATTTTCATTATAAATTTAGTTTGTAGTTAATTAATTTTTTTTCTATTTGCTTTGGTGGTGGGTAATACCTAGATTAGTTTGTAGTTTAAATAATTTTTTTTTTAATTTAATTTCCTTTTTTTCTTTTCTGAATAATGTAATTTTAAGAAAATTTCATTCGGATGTAAATATATGTATAAAATGATATTTTTTGCAAATTTTTCTTTATCGTTTGTTACTTTTGTTTTTCAACTTGATATTTCAATTGGGTTTTTTTTTGCCTATTCGTATTTCGTTTATTTCAGATTTTTTTTCTTGTGTTAAAATAATGTAGAGAAACGATGCGGAAGATGAGGTGAGTGGTTTAATGGATTGGTGTTGATGGTGAATACCAGGTGCTTGCAATATAATAATGATAATTCTTTTAAATCGGTCTTTCAAGACTTAGTTATGTTCCAATAAACCCCACGCCGACCCTGAGTTTTAGCTGGCTAAACATGACCGATTTGGAACCTCTGACTTAGTGATTCTGCAACGAAAAGATCAACAATATGGAGATTGTTTCGTTACAAATTGAGCAGCTCGGACTACCTCGTATATTTCGTCTTTGAGGATAGTGAATCGATTAAACAATACTTGGTGAAGTTTCTCTTCCGATTCGTCATTTAAGTGGTCAATAATTTTATTGTACTCCGTAAGCAATTGTTGAGTTGTATTTGTTAGGGCTTTGTTGATCCTGTGTTGTTGATTGTTGTTACGAATTATCTCGTTTTGGTTAGTCATTATCTGGTCCCAATCCGTAGCATCCGGTGATCCTGCTATCCATTTCCAGGCGTTACCGATCCAGTTTATTGATCTTTGGGTGCGCGAGTGACCTTTCAGTTCCGAAATTACCTGCGTTATGACTCTCGCTTGATGGATTAATTGCGGTTGAAGGGTGTTGTCTTGATGAATGCGGGTAATTGAGGGTGTGATTCAATCTATGACTTCTTCATAATCCTTCAGATTGATGATATGAATCAGCTTGAAGCTCCCTTGGATTATTCGTCCATTTCCTTGTTAAGCGTCACGAGTGGAGTATTGTACTCATAGATGCTCAGTGGCATAGTAAAACGCCAGAGCCAGGAGCTAGAAAAGAGGAGAGGGAATGGTTATTATAGGTATTGTGGTAATAATGAGGAATTAGTGCGGTAGGTTTTTTATTTGGGCTTTATGGATGCGTTTTCCCGAAGTGGTTGTTACAGTAACATTGTTGTCTTGTGCCACCGTTTCTTGTCGGAATTTCGGCTTATCTTTTCCTTGGATTTGTTTCATTGCCATACAAATGGTATCATCAGCTTCATATTTCTTCGGCCCGACTCTCTTACTATTTTCTCTTGTAATGGTGGAGTCTTGATTTTTGCAAAGTCAACAATTTTAGTTGATAATGGCGCAGATTTAACATGCTTAAAAAGATTTGGAGGATGGAAGTCATCGACTGTTGCTGAATAAAGATGAAGTTTCAATAAAGTTGAAGTTACTCATAAGATTTTCGATACAACAGATAATGAAACAGCCGATGCAAATACAGAGTGGCTGAGACCAAGTGTTACCAAATGAAAATGCTGTAATTTTTTTAATTTTGATTATTTTTTATTGAAATTTCGTGGAATATGTTTAAAACATATTACATTTTATGAAAAACATGTTACTGCTCGATATGACCTCCTTTGGCTCTGATTATTTGATGCAGTCTTCCATAGAAAGCATTGCATGCTGACCGAACGTGAGCTTGCGGAATTTTATTCCATTCTCGAACAAGAGCTGACTTCAATGCATCAACACTTTCGTATTTTTTAGTGGACACCTTACTCTCCAAAATGGACCATATGGAGAAATCCATGGGATTCAATTCTGGTGAATATGGTGGCCATTCTTTCGACGAAATCAGCCGCGGAACGCAATTTTGTAAAAATTGCTGTGTCGCTCGAGCTTTGTGTGACGGTGCCGAGTCCTGTTGGAATGTCCAACGGTTCGTACCAAAGTGTTTACGTGCCCAAGGTAGTAAAGCATCGTTTAGGATCTTTTGGCGGTACACCTCTTGGTTTACCTTGACTCCATGTTCGATGAAAACCATAGGAGTGCGTCCATCTGCAGTCACTGCAGCCCAAACCATAACATAAGCTGGTGATTGCTTGCGCATGGCAACTCTTGTGTCCAAATTATCGTTGGACTTGTGCTCTAACCAAACACGATCATTTTGTTTATTCACATATTGTTGAATGGTGAAAATTTTCTCATCAGAAAAGACAATTTTTGGAATCTCATCACGTTCGGCCAAGGCCTTCAATACTCGTGTTCTTTCAAGCCTAACTTTTTTTGTGCCTCCGTAAGATCTTGAACTTTTTGTATCTTGGAGGGCTTCAAATGCAGTTCGTTTTTCAATATGGTTTGAATGCTGTATCGTGAAATTGTAGACGTGCGGCTAATTGATTGGCACTTTGACGAGGATTTCGTTGGATTCGTTTCTTCACATTTCGTATCATTTCTTTTGATGTTGCTGTCTTTTTAGGACCGCCTCTGTTGCGTGTAGCGATGCTAACAGTTTCGTTGTATCGAGTTATGGTTCGATACACAAACATTTTATTCACATCCAAATGCTGGAGCTGACGAACTATTGCTGTTTGTGAATTTCCACCCAAATAGAGTGCAATTACACTATTACGTTTGAATTCCATTACGATTTTTTTATGAAGATATTAATTTAGAACAATTATTTGTTGACCACATGTAAACAACTAACCAAACTTCAATCTGTCAAAAAATTGACACGCGAAAATGACAAATACACAAATGACAGTCAGATGAGTCAGTAACATTTGGTCCCAGCCAAATATCTTGCTCGTCAATGGATATCTCGTTTTCGGTGTTGTCGTATGCCAATTGGTTATAATAGTCCTCCTCCGTTTGCCTTTACAAGTGGTTGATTCGTTGCTGTTTTCTTGGTTCGTGGAGATGAGAATGTTCCCGTTTTGCTACCAGGTTATCCTGAGGAGTAGGACGGTTGATATAATTTGTTTATCGCGTTTGCATTGATGGGTCCACATCCATTGGTGTTGGTGGTTTAGGATAGTTCGGCCTTGGTGGCGGAAAGTTGTTTGAGTTCTGATTACCATGAGGAGTGCTGTAGTTCTGATGTTGAATGTTGTATGCCATGTCTCTCCGTTGAAACGGTAGCGCGTTATTATTCTTTGGGGAAGGTAGTCGACGATCATGGAGAATTGAGATTTACATTGGCATAGAATTCATCCACCGTCATGTGTTTTTGATATAGTGCAGAAGATTCTTCATAATGGATGCCCATTCTTCGTTAAAAATACTATAAGAGATCAATGCTGCGTCGGCATTTCCTCGAATTTTTTGGCGGATATGCTGTGGTATAGCTCGGTATATTGGTTTATTTCTAAGAATATCTGTAGTTCCTTGACAGAATCAGGCAAGCGACTTATTTCTTTCAATTCTTCTTCATTTCTTGGAGTAACTAGCGATGTTGGAGCTGCTGCGGAAATCTCAGGATTTTCCAGTTTATCAATCGTCTTTCATTTTTTTGATATCTCGATCTGGGCATTTAAAGCTCCAGTGACCTGTTTAAGTGTTTCTTAAATTTGTTCTAAATTTTCCATTGTTTCGGGCGTTTGTAATTCTTGTGACTTCACTATTCACTAAATTATTATAGCTTGTTATTTTAAAATATTTGTGAATATTAAAGTTTTGATTATTTATTTTTTGTAGTGAACATGCGGTGATTTATTATATTTTAATATTAAAGTATACGTATTAAGTTTTGGTTTTATGTTTTAGATAATTTCACCAAATTTGTGTAATATGAATTAACTTACAGGAAAATTATTTGAATTTTCATTAAGTATGAGCGTGCACTCCGGGATTGTGTGCACGAGAGATCAATCGGGCGTGCGTCGGATGGAACGTAGATTTACTTTTTAGCTGTAGGTTTTCACGAACGGCTTACTGCGGTACGTTTACGATCACTGCACTGTTATAGAACACTTGTAGTATAGAATTTGCTACAAATATGTGATATATTTTATGAAGTTATAGTATAATATTTGCTATAACATTAGTAGTTCTATAATAATAGTTCGTTTAGAAATCGAATTAAAATTATCTTAGCTTGCATAAAAAATATATGAACAATTCTTATTCTAAGGAATTCTTCTAAAGAATTCATTTTACAATTTGAGGCAACCAATTTGATACATTTGTTGTTGAATCAACAAATTTGATCTTCTCGTGTCTGGCTAGGCACGTTGTGCTGATGCAGCATTGCTGAGGGTGTTAACTCTAGACACGTTGTGAAACGTGTTTAAAGAAATTTATCAATTAAACATTTTTTAGAATCGTAATTGATAAATATTTTTATCCAAAAAAAAAATTATTGTGACGTCTTGTGCTTTACTAACTGTTGACTACTTAGGTGTCTGTAACCGGGTGAAGTCTACCATATCTAATAACCTTTCTTTTCCCTCCATCTTGTTATATGTAAAAGGGGCGTACGGTAGGCCCGGCGTATCCGGCATCCCTGCTTAGTTTTGGTCGTACATACTAATCAATCAATCAACCATTCCAACAGTGACTGGAAAACCCAAATTAAATGAAGCAAAATAACTCCAAGCTCCTAATTGAGCCAAGGAACGACGACGAGTCAAAGTTTGGCATCCGTAAAAAGACCTAGAAAAAGTAGATTCTTCCAAAATACCACAAAAATTTCGGATTGTTGGAAGGCATATGATTGCCTTCAAAATGAAGGATTTATCCACTTGAAAGTGGATCATTCTATAAATTTCGTTGATCCTGAAACCTGAGCACATATTAATAAAACAAAGAGTGGCGCGAGCTAAACGATACTACGAGTCATCGTCTCGCCGCAAAAAATTGTATGGCGGTTACCTGGCGAAGTACATGTATCTAAAATTTTGTAAGAAGAAAAATTAAAACCCCTTTAAATTTTTCGTGAAACATGGCGGTATTATATATCCATGTAGGTTTCAGTGGTTGCTTACTGCACACTTAGGCCAATTTTTAGGCCCATTGTGATACCACTCATTCACTCCACATCATTAACCCACCTATTTCACCTACTCACACAACTACAGTATACCACCTTCACATTGCAAGCTCCATGTCAACCTGTACATTGACATGGAAGGTGGGTAGGCGCGTGAAACGGAATTCTGCACTCCATCAGAGGGTCTTAGTTGTATTTATTAGCATCACCGATCGTAATCGATGATGAAAATTCGATTTGCATCTAGCCTCTGATGGGATTCGAACCCAGCACCTCCCGGTCCAAGTGCCGAAGCTTTAACCACTGCACCACTTGTCCGGTTATATATCCATGTAACTTCCAAGTAAATCCTTAAGATCTCAATCTACTCCCTGCTTCTCTAGAAAAAATTTAAATTTAAATGCTTTCAAATTAAAGTTGCAAAATTTTTTCAAAAACAAATATGCTTTTATGTTGGTTTATGATATATTGTACTAAGATTGGGAACAGTCAAATCTGCCTAGCATTCATCTCCTCCGCAGAAGGCTAACACCTAAGCTCCAAATCTTGCGAAATTTGATTTGTAATTCACATACTGAAATTAGAAACTCCTTGAAGCCGCTTAGCATTCATCTCCTCCACCAAGGAAAACATTGGAATATCAGAATCAGATTTGACATAACTCTACAAGGAGAGGAGTATTTTAGAAAAGGAAAAATCTATACTTGTTGCTATAGAAAAATTAATTCACAAAATGAACCACGGTATAACAAAAAGACGCAAAAGTCAAATGTTGAGTTATATCAAATCGTAGCCGAATACCAAATATATAAATTCACAATTCCAACATCAAAATCTATTAAGAAATTTGTCATTATTATATATTTAGAAAAAAAAATAGAAAATTACAAAAATTTCCATAACCGCTACATACACCCAATACACAACCCTACAATGAAAAATTTTCAAAAAATATTCATCTCCGATTTCGGCGATGTATACCTCATATTCGCTTTAGCCCAGAGGAGCAATTGGCTGCAATAAATAAATTTATGAAAATCAAAAATTGTGTTTACACAACTTGTGGTTTCCAAGCTAAGCAATAAATTCATTGTAAGTGTGTGCCTTTTAGAGTATAAAAGATTAAGTGGAGAAATTCAACTCCAGAAACGAATGCAATTATAAACATTTTGAAACTCGATGCGGTTGTGGAAAATGAGACTAAGCCATTTCTCAACCAATGAGGATGATTTAAAAACAGAAATAACCATGAACATTACCGACCAAATGGCACAGTGGTTAAAGCTTTGGCGTTTGGATCGGGAGGTATCGGGTTCGAATCCCGATAGGGGCAGGTTGCAAAAGGAAATTTTCATCAACAGATTGTAATCTGTGATTAAAAGGAACACAACTACGACCCCCTATCGGCGTGCAAAACTCATGGGCCGACCCATCTTCCATGTCCAGTACTATAGGCTGGCATGGAGCTATGCAATGCGCAGATGGTAACTTAAATCGGTCCTATAGCCGTACGTCTTCGATTTGGCAGAGATGCGTAAAGTAAGACGGGAAAATCAACCGCGAAAGAGCAGGGAGTGCTTCGGCCCCAGAAAAGATTGCATGGATTAAAAAAAAAAAAAAAACCATGAACATTAAATGAATAATTTTAAGATAATATTAAGTTTTAAATTCCTTGTTGGATTAGAACAAGCATATCTTTATTTGTCAGTTTCATTTGCCACTAACTACCAATGAGATACTTGCCTATCGGAAAATTTTTACTCAATAAGTACTTTCATCTCCGTATGGTGTTCTTTAGCAGTCTCCACCAAGATTGTGTGGGAATTTTTAGTGTTAATAGAAATCGTGCTAACACGAGCTAATTAAATTTTAGGTATCTATGACATACCAATAACATTTAGCAAAAATTATCATACTTACCCGAAAATGAGTAATGATTGTAGCTGATCAACAAACCATTTAACAATTCAAACAAATCATTAATTAAGAAATGAAACAATATACCTCTTTATTACATTAGAGTTATGCGAGAAGCACAATAAATAATTATTTTGCCGTCGTTGTTGCCTTTTAGGTTTGAAATGCGACAATGGAGCCCATTCAATAGTCAAACGATACAAATATCAACAATGCATAAAATTTCTATTATCCCCGAACTACACAGGAAAGCTAGAAATATTTTACAACCAATTAGCAGTTAATTAAGATACAATAAGAATACACACAAAAAATTTATATAACCTTGCCGTGCAAAGTTAAGCACTTAGAACTGAATATACAAATAATTTAAATCGTCCGTCGTACACAGCATTTTATGACCATAAATTATAACCAAAGAGAAAAGCTTTTTTTAATATATGAATCTCAAAAGATAAAGAAATACCGAATCCAATCTATTAAACATCTTAGGTGGCATTTTAACATTGGTGGTGTTCATTTGGTGGAGATAAAAAAAAGTAAAAAAAAAAAATATTATCAATCTTCCAATTTTATATAATTCGAAGCGTTGATATAATTTTTGTTTCGGGGGAATTTCGATTCTGTTAGACTAACAACCGAATACAATAATCGAGATCAACAAATAAAACTAAGATATCATCCATCAAGTTTCTCAACAAGATAACAACCTTTTTTGTTTAGTTTGTTATTATATGCTCGATCGTATTTTGAGCAACACAAAAATAAAATAAAAAATAAAATTCCGAAATCATTAAATTGCTTTAACATGATACCGCCCTCTCATCATCACCCACCTTGACAAACACACTCGAAAAACTATTTTTTTTTATTTTTTAGAAACTGTTTATAGTGCGCTTATGTATATGTGTGTTTTATATAAATTTGATCGTCATAATGAGCATTACTTTATAGATCGTTTTCTTCTCGTAACCAGGTCCAGTGGTGTCGAAAAGGTATTCAACGACCAATCGTTGAAATCGGATGCAATAATGAAGCCTTGACTCATAGTCATAAAGTTTCATAGCGATTAATAAAAAAATGCTGTTTTATTTCTGCGTACATTTTGGAAAACTATACTCTTCGATTTGCCTTTTTAACATAAAATGGCTGTTACTAGTAAATGACGCCGGGAATGAACAGCGACCTACGAATTTATGTAGTTCATATGCGATCTGCTCGTATTGAATAAAGTCATCTTGCAGTTTAATCTATATGTAACAGGTATATTTACAGTCTTCGCACTGGTTGCTAATATTATATTTACCGAAGCCGTAAACCGAGTATTCATACAAAACATCGCATTCTTGATTTTGATGAATGGTTAGATTACATGAGCAGCTGTGAATATTGTAATGTAAATTTGTATGTAAATTTTTAGTTTAAGTAACATCGGTTGCGGAGACTGTCTTGAAAAGTGAAACCTTATATTTAGATATTTTGCTTTTCCGTTGTTCATTAGAAATTCATTACATCAGTCCATCAGATTAACTGATCCGATCTGTTCTTCCCGTTCGCCGGCACTACATCCTATGAAGGGATTTGGCCGCTCAACAATGCTCTTCCAAATAAATCAATCAGCAAAAAGAGGTTGCAGGTTCGATAACTGACAGTTTGACGAACCTGTTCAACGTCGTCCATCCACCGAATAAAGGGCCTTCTGAGAGGGGCTTTCATCATTTTGGCCGACTACATGGCTTTTTATATAGTACGGTTCTGGGAACATAAAACATGTTCCAACCAACTAAGCCTTGACAATTTAGTTTTTCCAATTATATATAGATGTAATCCAAATCATTTCTGATCTCGAAGTTCAGTCGGATCCGGTACAATTGTCCTTCCTTAATTAGATTTAGCATCATATGAACCAATTCACACACAAAAACGGCAAGCTTTTGGCTGCCTCTTGTTGTTAGCCTCTCACTATCAAAAGTAATTGTTGGTATCATTAACGCTATATAGATATTTTATTTTGTTTAGCGCGATTTATTGCGAGACTTAAAAATTTTAATGTAGCGTAGAATGCTCGATAACCTGATGAGATTTGAGATGTTATGCTCACAGAGACTAGAGTTTTGCATATTTACAATCGTTCACACACAAATATTTAATTGCATTTTCTCGAATTGTGTGTCGCCTGTTAAAAATTCTTGACATATTATATTTAGCTTTCGTTTTGTTATTACGGAGGCCAATTGGTGCTGCTGTTATTTCCAACGGCTGAAGGACTTCTTAAAGAGACACGATGTTTTGTTCCAAGTTCGGTTTATGAGATTTAATGTTTGAAAATAGTTTCTTTTAAATGTTGTCCGCGACTGACTCTTAGATGATCCATTCTATGGGTCCAATTTTCGAGCACTCTTTCGAGCATTTCGGCCGATATTTCGTTATTTACGCGTGTTATGTTCGCTTCTAATGCAGGCATCGATTGTGTTTTATCGATATAAACAAGTGATTTCAGATACCCCCATAAAAAGTAATCTAACGGTGTTAGATTACGAGATCTTGGAAGCCAATTAACGGGTCCGTTTCTTGATATGGTGTTCTCATTAAAAATTTCTTTCAATAAATCGATGGTTGACGCAAAGGAGTTGAAGGCTTCAATTCTTGAACAAGCTGTATTTTGCATGCCTTCAAACCAAGATCTCTCTTCAAAATACGCCACAATGTGCCATACGAAAGACCCAGAGCTTGAGAATGGCGACGAATTGATTGATTGCGGTCTTCACATATACTTTCAGCTACAGCAGCAATATTCACAAGTCGGTTGATGAATATCCATTTGAATAATGAAAAAGTGGTTCGAAATTTATTGATTGTTTCGCGAATAGTGCGGTCAGTTGGACGCTTTTGAACACCATAAAATGGTCGAAGAGCACGAAAACAATTTTTCACTGAACACTGATTTTTGAAATAAATTACCACAATTTGTAAACGTTGTTCTCACGTAAGTCTATTCATGGTGAAATGTCAATGAATACCGAACACATATATCAAATGAACATGACAGTTGTGACGCATGAATCCCAATGAGAATCCCAATAGGAACAAATACCTCCTATTGGATCCCCTTTATAATATAAGCAGCGTCGCTAACCTATCTTAAACTGAGGAATGGCATTATCTAACGTCAGTTTGAATATACTTTGGAATATTGAGTCTCTTTGTGACATTTCTGATGCTGTTTCGAAAACCTCTGAGAACTAGCCTTCGTATCACCTTGCTTTTTGCGCAATCCATTAATACTTTGCACATGTTATCAATTCCGAGTGAATGCCTAAATGCAATAAGACATTCCATATCATGCGTTCTTTTGGATGCCATCATACACTTGCTGAAAATCTCTGAATAGAAGATGAGCAGGGAGTCTTGTTCGTGTAATTTTACCAACATAATCTTCAGGAAAGTTTGGTCGGTTGTCCTATATGAACGAAACCCACACTCGCTGTAAATTTATAACTTGACAACAATACGTTGGCCAAGACCTTGTAGCATATTTTGACCAATTTCGGCGGCTGTTGTTACAATTCAACCGGTCTCTCTTTTTATATAGTGGATAGATAAATGGTATTTTCCACTCGTCTGGATTTTCTCTTCGAGGAAAAGCGATGCGACTCAAACATACGGTAGAAGAGGTAATCGGCGCTGTTCTTGAACTGTTTATTATAGATTCCATCCTCATCAGGTGCCTGGTAATTTTTTATATTTCGACGCTTAACACTTCATCGTAAAATGGAGCTGGTAGTTGTGTTATTTTTTACATTGATGTTGATTGATCACAAGATGGCCATTTGTAACTCCTGAAATTCGTTTCGAATAAAGCTACTGCGTAGTTAGAAGTTGGTAGCGATTTCTCTTATGGAACGATATCTGTCTCTTAAACTTGCAGTTTCGATTTAAGCACTTCTTGTTTGCGCCATTCATCTTTTTTCTTTAGAAACAGTCGGTTGTAGTGTTTTCTTTGATGCTAGAAAAATGCATTTTAGACACGAGGATGTAATCGATTTGATTGACCGTAACTCAATCAATTCACTTATACGTGCCTTTATGGATTCGCTTATGTGGGAAGCATGGCTCAGATTTCACACCTGAACGAATTTCCGTAAACGATTGCTAATCAGAAAACCAACTTCGAACTCGTGCCTATCGAAGTTATTACTTTGGCAGAATTGATTTGAGTTTTTTGTTTAATAAATCGATTGGTACAGTTACATACATGATTGATTTAAGATAACATCATAAACTTCAAATAACAAAAAAGGAACTAAATAAGTCGGATGGAGATATTAGAGCTGAATAAAATGGTGTTTCAAATTTAAGTTAAACTGTTCAAACAGTTCTTCGAGCTTGGAGAACAACTTCAACATCACATATATTAACTACATAATTCTCATCATAATTTGTACGATGTGTCTCTAGCTTTTAGATACTATGTTACCTAAGGTTACTGCTGGGCACATTAATTCTTATATTATCAAGAACAAAGAGAGCGTCAATGTTGCTTGGTCACATTACCAATAAAGCTAACAATCAGTTGTTGCCTCGGTTCGATTAATAATGGGGACATAATGCAAAGGGGATTTTTATCATCTGAATACGATCAGTGATGAAATTGAACACAACTATGACCCCCTGTTGGAGTGCAGAATTCATGGACCGACACATCTTTCATGTCAGTACTATTGGTTGGTATAGAGCTATACAATGATGATGATTCTATATAAATCGGACCTGAGGAGTTGTGACTGCTTCGGCCCCGGAACAGATTGCAACGAATACAAAAAATTGTTGCCTACTATTTATAGTAGTTTGTTTTGTTCATGACAAAAAGTATCCGTTTTTGAATACCTTCAATTTTGCTAATATGAACGACATGGTAGTTTGTTTTGTTCATGACAAAAAGTATCCGTTTTTGAATACCTTCAATTTTGCTAATATGAACGACATGGTACGAACACCAACTTGGTACGGCATATACTGCAGTTGAGATCTGATAAAAGCAAAATGAAGTACAAAAAGTGTATTCTGATCTATAATATCGATAGTCCAATGGCGGAGAAATCCAAACACATAGAGTTTGCTTTAGATAAGCATAAGTCAATATGTCTAGAGAATGACATTTTACTGCAAAAATGACACCAAGGTCTTTAATTTCCGAGATCCGCTCCAGTGATGTCCCAATATAACATAATGCCAGTTAAAAATGACTGGCGTTGTTTTTCTATGTAAAGACATTACCTTACATTTATTAATATGTAATGGGAGCTGGTTAGCATTACACCATTTGCAGATTTGATTTTTAGGTCATCTACAAAAAGAGGTACAGATGAATGTTGAATTAAAGTCGTTATATAATCGATAAAAATCAGTAAAAACCAGGGGCCAATATGAGATCTCTAAGGAACTCCAGATTTTGCCAGGATGGGTTTCAATTTTTCATCATCTATTTCAACAAACTTCTGCCCTCCAATAAGATAATAGTGAAACCACGTAATAAGCGGTGAAGGGAACCCAAAGCCACGAAGTTTCAATATTACCCTTTGTGACCAATGGAATCGAACGCCTTTCGACAGTTGGTGTAAATTGTGTCGATCTGCTAGTATTTTGCGATAAATTTCATAGTGATGTTAGTAAATCCCATAAGATTAGTTGTTGATTTTCTCACAGGCATGAATCCGGGTTGATTGAAAGATATCTGACGAGGCATAATTTCCTTAATTGAATCAATCACACACTAATCTTCGATAGCAGGAGACATGGGCCTCTCTGCCCGATTTAAAGATAAGCTTTAAATTAGGTACTTTCCATTTATCAGGGAAGACTCTGATACATAAGGATTTATTAAACAGAAATTCCAGGGGAATGCAAAATCATTGGCTAATGATTTAATGATCGATCTTGGAATGGTATCAGGCCATATTTGGGGTCATTTTTACTGTCGTTTTCAACTTCAGTTATGTAGTCGTTGCACCTCAAAACATTCAACTGATCTTCGTGCGCATTGGTGAATGTTTCGTGTAGTTTTAATCAGTGGAATGCATATATTCATTGAAATACTTTATCGTAAAACATTTCCAAATTTGAATTGATATTATCCGACTTGCCCCATACATCGTTCCAATTGATATTCATTAAGAAATTACTTAGTTTTCTGCTGTCGGCTTTATCGAAGTTGTATCTACACTGTTCGTCAAAAAATTTCAGATACTACATTTTTTTCAGTAAATATTTGTGTTTTGTGTTTACGGTAACTATTCGCATTATTCGAGTTATGGTTGTACGAAATAATATAATATGCGCCAAAGGCACTACCGGAACAACTTTTTGTTTAATAAAAGTAACCACAGGATCAAAACAAATGAAACATCAAAATTACCGAAAAGCGTTATTGATATATCTTCATCTTTATTAAATAAAAATCAACAATCAATCGGTACGGTGGGTACTCTAAAATCGAGTATTTCCTCCGCGAGCTCTGATCACATCTAGCATTCTTTTTGGCATACTGTGCATCAGGTTTGCAATGTACTCCTGAGGTATCATTTTCCAAAGAACGACTTTCCGGAATGATTTCCTTTTGACTTAAACGACGCCCTAACATCGAGATTAAAGTCAGGGCTACGAGCGGGCCAAACAATTCGATCAATTTCCACCTCACCCAAATAATTATTGACAACGGTTGCAACGTGGGGTCTGGCCTTGTCATGCATTAATAATGAGACATGAGTCCGGAATTTTTTGACGAGCAGTGTAGGTCAGGATGGCAACGGATAATTGCTTGATGCATTGATCTCAGAGATGTTGACGATGATTTCCTTAGCTCTATGATTAATATCATTTCATGAAAATGGCGTAAGAGATTCACTCGTTGTCATTTGAGAAGATGAGATCAAGAAATTTTCCGTTCCTACTAGGCATGGGATCAAGATGCATGTGTAAGCATTCAAGACCACTTAATCTCAGTAAGGTTGATATCTCGCAAAATAATCATAGAATCATCTGGGCTGGATGTATTATAGATTTCATCTAATGTTGCAACACAACTCGAGTATATTTCGATGGAAGAATTGGGTGGTATATAGCGTACACAAAAATTGATTAATTGTTGCTCATAACTTTAACGCAAACATGTTTAACTAAAGAGCACATCTGTATACAATATATTGAGAACGATGTTTTGAACAAAGTTTGGAAATTGAACCACTTTGGTTGGCATCTTGGTAACATCATGAAAGTAATTGTGTGTGCGTCGTCAAAAATTTCAAGTCTGGTATTGAGTGGCTAAATATACAGTATTGTTATGTCAGCAGATTCATTGATTATTATCCCCTCTGGCCAAAGCGTTGAATTTAACGCTCCATCTAAGTCGTTAGCCAGAATACTAATTCTAAACGAAGACTGATCACATGGAACTCTATTTCTAGGCTTAAGTGTTATCTTTATGCACCAAGCTGACGGTAAATTGAAGGTTTTCGTCACATAATTTTGAATAGTTTCAACGGTTATGGCTTTATGTAATCTACTGACAAATAGTGGACGTTTCGGTTTAATAATGATGAGCAAATCTTGAGGTACACTGGTCGAAACAGGATAGAAATTGATTCAATCAAATATTGCATTCATCGCGGATGGTGCAAAAACTAATTTTTTTGCATTTCAAGTTCTTGCATTTGATATAAACTTGAATTTAAAAAATTGAAAATCGTTCCATGAAATTCCGGGAGCTTTGGCAGTGCGTTAAAAATATTTATATTATTTATTGATGGACAGAATCATCGTTCGACACTTTTAGATTGAATTGATTCCTAGTAGTTGCTGGGACATGCAGTCATCCACGTAAATAACGCATACACGATTTAAACAAATAGTACACATAATACGGGCTTTATTCGAATAAAACGCCCAGTGGCACCATTCTGGCTTTACCTGGGGATTGGGAAAAACATTTCATAACTTTTTTGTCTAAATTATGTTTTTCTGGCCTACAGTTGGATTTTGTTTGGTGTATACATTTTGAAACAAAAGCTGCGTTTTACTGAAATAGAAAAATGAATATTATTTAAACATTACCCTGTGAAATTAGATGAATCTTATACTAAATAAATAATTCTAATTCAACATCTTGTAATAAAATTTATAAACATTTGTATTTTTGTAAGTTCTCAACAGTTCACAACAATTCTATGGATTTACGTAGAGTACAACAGAGTTCATGAAAAATAAAAATAATTGCTGAAGTTACGGAATAGAGAATTTCTTTTAGAACATATAAGTTTTTCATTGTGCCAAACTTCATCTACAATTTTCAATTGTCAAAAAAATTTAAAAATTTGTGTCGTTTAAACAAAAATATTTTATCGCAAAAATTGATTTTTAATTTAATTATAAAATATACGATAAATTTTTTTTTAACAAAATGAAAAATAATTTGTAAGTATTTCTTATAACTATAATAAATTTTGTTTTAACGTATTTTGAAAAATGTTGTAATCAGTTTTTCCGTACTATGTTAACTACATGGGACAAATATATTTATTACTTAATTTTGGCTCTAGGCCACGGTGAGTCTGGCTCGACTGTGAGACAAAAGCGTTCTTATATTGGTATAATGCAAGAAAAAAATAATTTGACAGCATCAGAAAAAAAAATCTTAATTTGTTTGAAGACCGTACTGCGATGAGCGTAATGGTAACTTTTTGTTTTACTTTGTGTTATTTTAAAGCTGTTTCTTATTAATAAAAGATTTTCTTTCAATTTGCTTTCTTTTCAGAAATCTCCATTCACCGCGTCGCAGTTAGAAAATAAAATTAATGCTCTTATAATGGCATATAAAGCAGGAACAGATAACGATAGAGGAATGGGAGCATCACCTGGCTTCAATCCTTTTGAAAAGGAACTTGATGAAATGTTTGGGTACACACCTCTAGTTGGATGTAATCACATTACAGAAACAGTTTGTTTCGAACCCACTATCTCTCCGTCTACCACGCCCATCAACCACCTATCCTTTCTTTCATCCCAAATAATTCCCCCACCAGCTTCACCATTCTTAATACGAGCAAATGCCAACAAAAGAAAACTAAATCATTCCAAGATACTCGAGGAGACATTGTTTTTGCTATTTTTGAATGATGAGCGCAATCGGTGGCACTCCGAATTGTTGGAGGTTTTAAAAAATAATGGGAACTAAAAAATATTTATTACTACTTATTACCTTACAGTTGGAAAAATGAAATAAAATGAATTTAATAATAAAATATATTCTTTTAGAATTTTAACAAATTTTTTTATTGTCAAAATATGTAAAATAAAACTAAAATGAAATCTTTCTTTGTTTATATTATATTTTTCTGAATAAACTCCTCAAGCAATCTCTGTCGACGGTCATTTTCTTCGGAAAAGATGGCTGTTCAATTTGTGCTAAAATATCTTCTGGCGCGACCTGGCCGGCTTCAAACTCGTCATTATGCATTAAACGTCAATAGTGTTAGGTTTATCTGTTCGGTAAAGTGCAGTAACCCACGGAAACGAGTTTTTAGTAATCCTATAGCATGCTCAACAACAATACGAGTTGACAACAATACGAGTTGAAGAATGGACTTTAATTAAAGGCAACCCTTTCAGTCGGGGCTCCATTATCTATGAAAGGTGGGACTAATCATTCTTTAGCTGGATATGCGCTGTCATCGAGTATTAATTGGTTGCTATTGAAATAATGACCACGGTTATTCTCAATTTTTCGAAAGATTCCGCTCCGTCTTAGAGCTCTTCCGTCGTGATATGACCCAGGCTCCCCACAACAAACCCCACTTGCATCGACAATGACTTGCATTGAAATGTTAAATTTTTTTTTCTGTTGTAATAACACACTGAATCTTCTTTTGGGGCCTTTATATTATTATGTGTCCCATCGATGACATCAATAATATTTGTGATTTTTTTAATCTTTTCAAATTTTATTGAAGTCATTTCTGTCTCTTGTGTTGGCCATCTCAAAAACTCTCAACCTGTAAAATATAAAGATTATTATTAACTGGCAAATTGAATGGCAAATATATTCATAACACACGTTTATCAACAAAAAAATCGGCCACTCGAACAACAACGTGCCATGCTGTTGATTTCGTAACCCCAAATAGATTCCCCAACTGACGAATTGATTCTGTATTGGCCATATATCACACACATATACAGTGTGGGTCAGCTAACTTTTTTTTTGAACTAGCGGTTATTTTGAGTATGGTAAGGGTTATGTCACTTCTGATTTGACAGAAAGTTAGTTTTATCCTTCCGCTGAACGAAAATGGTTGTGTATTCGCTTGAACAATGCTGGGAAATATTGAAACATTTCTTCGAAAATCATGGTAATGTTGCAGAATGTGTGCGAAAATTGCGTGCGGTTTTCGGAAGAAACGAAGCGCCGGGAGCTCCATATGAGCGTTATTTTGTGAATAAAGTTAAAGAAACAGGCTTTCTAATTAACAAACCAACACGAACCAAGTAGCCAACCAAGCGTACACCCGAAAATGTTGTGGCTGTAGCCGAGAATGTGCGTGAGTCGCCGGGAACGTCAACTCGTCAACGTGCTCAAGAATTGAACATTTCACGCACAATTGATTCAGGAATTGAAGCAAAGAGATCACCCATTGCGTTTTCGGTTCGCTGAGTGGGTTTGCGATCGACTTGAAGAAGATGACGATTTTGGCAAAAAAAAATCTTCTTTTCGGATAAGGCGCATTTCCATCTTGGCGGCTATGTAAACAAGCAGAATTGTCGCATTTGGGACACGGAGAACCCGCACGTGATCGTAGAGAAGCCGATGCATCTTCAACGAGTGACTGTTCGGTGCGGATTTTGGCCAGGTGGCATCATTGGGCCATTTTTCTTTGAAAATGAGCAAGGAGTCGCCGTTACTGCCAATGATGAGCGCTACCGCGCTATATTAAACGATTTTTTGTTCCCGACACTTGAAGAGGAGGACATAGGCAACATTTGGTTTCAACAATACGGCGCTCCGTGCCACACAGCACACTTTTCAATTGATATTTTGCGCACTGTCTTCGAAGATCGAATTATCAGCCGAAATGCTGATGTGATTTGGCCGCCTCGGAGCTGTGATTTGACGCTGTTGGGCTTTTATCTTTGAGGTGCGGTCAAAGATAAGTGTTACGCCGATAAACCAGCAACGATTGACGTTATTGAAGAATAATATTCGCATTGCCATTGAAGACATAATGCCGCATACCATCGAAAATGTGCTCAAAAATTGAACCGACCGTATGGGGTACGTCAAGGCCAGCCGAGGGAGTCATATGAATGAAATAGTCTTCCATAAATAATCAGAAGGGTTGTTCTTTACAATGAAAAAATAAATTTGAAAACATATTGAGAACTTTTTGTTTTATTGCATTCTTAAAAAAAAATTATTTGGCCCATATATATATATATATATGTTTATATATTTCCTTCGAACTATTTTTGTTTTTGCTTTAAATATGATAATGAAATCAAATGTTCCTATTATTTATTATTTTATGATTTATGAATACATTAAATACTGAATCAAATTATTTTTATTGGTTTTATATTATAAACTTGTATAATACATTCATTGATTTCTTGTTCTTATAGTAATTTCCATGAGTGTAGTACTTTTTAGTTTTTTGAAAACTATCCAATTAGTTTTAAAGAAACCGTAGTTTCCAAATCGAGTTTAAAACGTATTAAATACGTTTCAGAATCGGTATAAAAAAAGCAGTCTGAAACTACGCCGAAGAGAGGTGGTAAAAGCTAATCGTGTAAAAGACATAAAAAAATAGTTTTTTCAAAAATTTGAGCGTGCTAGTCGGGATAAAATATATATATATATTTTGCAAATCAAACTCAATTGTTTACAAAGCAAATTCGTGTAGAGTAAATTCAAATATTTTTAAAACAAATTCAAGCAAAATAAAATTAAAATACACCGGCCAAATGGCACAGAGCATTTGGATCGCGAGGTGCCGGGCTCGAATCTCGATGGGAGCAGGATGCAAATGGAAACTTTCATCAACAGATTACTCATGGGCCGACCCATCTTCCATGCCCAGAAATATAGGCTGACATGATGTTTACAAAGCAAATTCGTGTAGAGTAAATTCAAATATTTTTAAAACAAATTCAAGCTTTAATACACCGGCCAAATGGTACAGAGCATTTGGATCGGGAGGTGCCGGGTTCGAATCCCGATGGGAGCAGGATGCAAATGGAAACTTTCATCAACAGATTACTCATGGGCCGACCCATCTTCCATGTCCAGAAATATAGGCTGACATGGAGCTATGCAATGCGCAGATGGTAACTTAAATCGGTCCTATAGCCGTACGTTTTCGATTTGGTAGGAATTGCGTAAAGTAAGACGGGAAAATCAACCGCGAAAGAGCAGGAAGTGCTTCGGCCCCAGAAAAGATGGCATGGATTAAAAAAAAAAAGTTTCGTAAATTTTTGCATTTCAAAATCAAATTTTTGCAAAACAAATTCAGTGCTTCCAATTCTTAACCGATTGTGATGGGATTGAATGTGCTGGATGAAAATGGGATTCTTAAATGATTTTTGAAAAACGTGAATTTGAAGTGCAAAAATTATATATAAATATATATCCAACTTTGCATTTAATTTCTCGTTACCGGAACCGACATGCATTACTCTTGTTGTGCTAATTTTTTTTTAATAAATTTCCCAGTATTTTTGCCTATATTTATCGCGATGTCGAACACATTTTTTCAGAAAAACGAAGGTAAAGATTTATTTTGAATTTTTTTTCCTGCAAAAATTTTGTGGAACAAAAGTTTCCTAATCAACTTTGTTTCGAAAATACGTATAGCAAACGAATTCCCTGTTCCGAGTTAAAACCAGAATAATGGACACATTATTCTAGATTAGAGTGGTAATTTATTAATTTTGTGGCGAAATAAATTTTTATTTTTTTAATTACTCGTTATTTTGGTTGTAGTTTACGTCCTATGGTTTAAATGTTCGAGGTATGTGAAGGTAATTATTATTAAAAATTCATAAATCGGAAACTGGAAAATTACCAGTGTTTTAAATAAATTGGAATTATTATTTTGTTAAAAGAGTGTAACTGCGTGTTTTGGTAACAAGAAAGTGTTCCATTTTTCTGTAAGAGGAATTTAAAATACTGTGTCCAGGCGTTGTTTTCAAATGTGCGGTAAAATCGAAAAAAATATTTCAAACTTGTTATTTTGTGTTCCTCTCGAATAAAATAGGCGTTATTTACGCGGACGTAAAACTGAACTAGAAAATTTCTGGATTTAAAAGTTTTATTGTTGCTGAATCAACTTCAAACTTTCCAGTAATGTTTGATATAATTAAAAAAAATTGTAGTTTTTAATAAACTTTATTCTTTTACGTGGTAAAAGTAAGTACGCATAGCAATCATGAAAATGTTTAACCCCGAGATTTTGCAGATTTAGCTTTTGCTATATTGCCGAAGTTAAAAAAGTATTTTTTTAATTGGAAGAAACTTCATACTTTTAAGCTTTCACATAAATAGGGAGACCCCAATTATTTTTGGCTGAAATCGGTTCACCGGAAGTGGCAGCGTGCATAGGAGCTTTCTCGTTTTTTTTTGCAAATACTTTGAAAAGTATACCATTTATAAGACAACGACTATGAACTATGATATTTCAAATTAACTTTGCAATAATATCGGCCCAGAGCAGACTTCCGAAATTTAAGGGGAAATAACAATTTTTCCATAAAGTGCGAGATCCAGTGATTTTTGAATGACATCGGCGCACCGAAATTGGCTTTCATTGAAACTTTTTCGGTTTCTGCAGATATTTTCAAAAGTGTATTGAATTTACGAAAAAACGATAATATTTAAAATTTTACCGGAAATAATAAGTTTTGAAAAAAAAAAGTTTATTTCAGCAAAATTCGGCAACTCTGCAGAGTAGGCGGCTTGACTATTCCGAATAAAACTTCACACTAAAGCTTTTCCTATAAATTGGGAGATCCTTGCTAAATTTTCGTGAAGACCATTGCACCGGTAGAGGCAACTTCAATGGGAGCTTTATAAATTTTTTCAATGATGTTGAACATTTAGCATTTACAAAAAACGAGAAAGATTTAAATGATTTAAATAAATTTAAAGATGGTGAAGATTTAACCCAACAAGGGTTGCCCTAGTTGATTTCTGAAATTTAAGCATGTATAATGTTTTTTACTTATACAAGACAGACTTTAAATGTTTGTTACAACAAAAAATTGGAATCCCTCTTTTTACGTTTAACTTCTATAATTTTGGATCACCTTCGACGCATTTAATGCTTCACCAACAGATTCGCAAGTCGAAAAAAACAATAGATTGGTAACAGTGTTGAGTTTTGTTTTTCATGAAAGCCGAGATCATTATCTACTGTACATTAAAGTTTTTGATAATTTTTTAAAGTTATAAATGAGTGAAGAGTCATCTCTGCAGGTCCATTATACTCCTACGTTGTATTTGGTTAATGATAACGGTAATGGGTCCAACACTACACTGAGATTCCAGTATCGTGTGTAAATATATTTTATAGACAAACTTATAAATGCCAGGAAACTTAAAATTGATTATATCTCTTAAAACTAAATAATACATCGTGATCACGCTATCTTTTCTGAAATATTTATGACACACTTGAAATATTTAGACTTGCTAATTCTGACATATTACAAATTACTTGGCCATCTTTAGCCTAAAATGGATATCATTACCGTTTCGTTTTCTTGTATCAAGCGATGCTTTGAATCTCTAGTTACTAAGAACCTTTAATACATATTGGTAATATGATTTTCTAAGAATGACGTTTGGTTGCATGGGTGAAAATAAAACGAAAGTTTCTGGAATTTGAGAAAAAATTGGTCAAATATGTTTGTCAGGCAAACAAGCTAGCACTGGATTTTGGATCTTACGTTTAGTACTATATCCCAGAGAGCATACCTGATGATTAAGACCTGCAGAATGAGCGGAATAGGTGGTTAATCCGGGTGGTTCAAATACAACTTCAAGTGAGAAGAAGAAATCCATCATTAAACAATTCAATCGTTACAGGGAAGTATTGCTAAAAAAATTGATTGTACGGGAGTTACATGACTTCAAGAAAACACCTGGCTTATACTGAGTAATTTCAGCGAAAATTCAAACTAACTAATGGACAATTCTTTTCTGGTTGGAGGTAATCAAGGAGATTAAACCGGCTTCCAATTGAATACAAATGAATGCACGTCACGGTAGTCTTCCTCTCTAAAACTGGAGAAGCTGACCAGGCTACACATATGAACTTAGGGGTTTAAATCTATCATTTGTTCTTCTGACAAAACTATGTAAAAGTCCTTCGACGCAACATTAGACGAAGAGTACGTAGTGCCTGGGGTGCTAAGTTAACTTGTCCAAGGCAGAGTAGTTCGCTTTACTATAAGAATTATAAATTCGTGTTATTGTCTCTCCTAGAATGAACGACACAAGTGTAAATTCCCCTGAATGAGTAATATTTGTGGGTACTGTATTGGATATAAGCTTAGTTGGAATCCAAATATTTTAGAAATTATAAAGAAGACGCAGAAGGCATTGGAAAAGTTAAAGTTTGAAATCAGCTTGTAGACTGGTTCTTTAGTGTCATAGTGACCAGCACTTATGTATACGGGGTGAGTGTGAAGAGGCCAGCTCAGCGTAAATCAGTCTTGAGATCAGTGCTTGAGGCATAGTATAATATCCTCGATCAATGTGATGTTAAAAGGAATGTGAGCATTCAACATTCAGATAGTCTGGGTACCTAACCACTCGTAATTTCCAGCTATACTCGGTTTACTTTTTGTAGTGGTTCTTAACAAATATGATGAATTAGTTTAAAACTAAAATTGCAATTTACTATCATTTTATCGCCGCTACTGACTATATTATAGATTTTATATTTTTGTGTTTTTTAATCACTTTCAATCAACCACAGGAGAGAAGTTTTATTTTTTGTATTTTAAAGATCTTGATTTTTTATATCTGTATTTAAAGAAATCGTAAAGAAGTATAATAACCTAAGGTACACATAACAACATACGAAAATTAAAATTAATAACTAACAACTTCAATAAAAAAAATGCTTTTTGTTCAAGAGATACCGACCGACCGACGTATAACCTAATTACCTAGAAAATCTGGGATCCCACTTTTTTGTTGGTTTTTTTTACTTATTATTTTCTTTTAAATAAAACAAATAATCACCTTTATGGGTTTCTTCAAGTCAAATAGATTAATTTTAAAGATAGATTGATTGAAGAGATACTTAAGAGAATCAAATCAAATTTTGGAATGTTCGATTTTGAATTTTTATTAGATGATTTGACCACACAATAAATATGTCGATCATGATTAGGTTGAGATTTTCAGTTAACACCACGAGTTTTCTTGTGTACTGCGTATTCGTGTTTTGTTTTGTGCGCAGATTACGCAGGTTCAAATGGTTGATCTTACTTAAGCTTGTCATTAAGAAATAATAACAACGTTTTATTTGAGTATTATAGAATTTATTTCTTTTCTACAAGTATTCGAATTGTTTCTTAAACCTTAGCTCCGAGTTTTCTGTAAGAACTAGAAAGGTTACATAATGCTATTTGCCTTAAACCCACTAAAATGCAAATATTATTGTAAATCGTGGTCATACTAGGCCAATTGAGAAAAAAGTGTCCACATTGTTCACTTTCAGCTATAAATTAATAGCCCTGTTGTGAAATTACAAACAGAGAAAAGGAAACAGAGTTAAAAATGTATGCATAAACTATAAATATTTTGCCGTTGTAAATCTATCAAGTTCGATGACGGCACTCGTATATTGACATAAACTCACGATATAAATAAAATTTGTATGTTCATAAATATATTGAATTTTATTTAAATTAATTAAGAAATAAATAAAAATAAGAATGTATTGTACTGTTGTCAAACAACATATTAGAACAGTTGGCGACAATCGTTTGTATACCATTAACAATATTTTTTCTGTGTATATCGGCGGCAAACTATTTGTTTCGACTGTACGTGTATGATTTTCATTATCAACCTTTAGGCGTATATAAGAAAAGTAAAAAGTCTTAAAGAAATCAATTTTATCTAAAAGCTCAAAAACTACAACTGGCATTAGCTTCAATTTTTTTGGTGCTGAAAAGTTACAGAACGAATCTTTCGTTTATCGAGCCGAGTTACATTTTATGAATACCATTTTAGTACATTTCGGAAATTTTACAGTTACAGAGCTTACATACAGTTTTTGAATTAGGCCTCGTATCAATTTTAACACATTAATAATTAAATCAAATTGATCAATTTAAATCACCGACCCAACGGTACTGTTAAAACGGTGGTGTTTGGAACAGGATGAAAAAAAATTTTTCATCTTCTAATTACGATCGGTGAAAATGACCGCTTGTCTGATTGAACATCTCATGGACAGACGTCAGTACTATAGGCTGGCATTGAGCTGTGTAATGTGCACATGGTTGTACGTAAATCAGAGCTATAGCCGTACGTCCTCGGCTACTGCGTACGCTAACGTAAATGGGTTTACCCTTTCCAGCCTTTTTATTATTTCTTATTGGTCAAGCAATTGGCTGGCTTCAATGTTTGGGTGATTGTGGAGCCTTTTTACATGCTTCTGAGTACTTTGCTTACTTCATTGATGACTGTTTCCACTGCAAGGTCAATATGGAGATTCGTATTATGTACCAATCAGCATTAAAAATATCCATCAGTACATTGTTTTGGAATCTTTAGATGATGTTCAGGTTATTTGATGTTAACGCTTCGAAATTGCTTCCAAATTGATTCACAAGATTAGTTTTGGTTGGGGCCCGAACTAAAGCGCAAGTGAAGACACAGAAAGAAGTAAGTAAGCCGTTGTATGTACGTATACTACCTTTTTATTTTATTAATCGTTCGATTTTATAC
Organism: Nephrotoma guestfalica; assembly: GCA_963691935.1. Taxonomy (NCBI): domain Eukaryota; kingdom Metazoa; phylum Arthropoda; class Insecta; order Diptera; family Tipulidae; genus Nephrotoma; species Nephrotoma guestfalica. Next base: position 116,080,731 of record OY829914.1, read on the forward strand.
AATTTTTCAAGTTTAAATTTAGTCTAATTACATATACGTAATAACCAATCAGCACAATTTACAGGTCAATATATTTTGAAAGTGGCAATGATTTTATTATTACAAAAAATGCATTAAAATGCAATTTAACACGATCCAAATTATTGTAGTTATGTTGAACATTATGATGATACGTCAAGGTTCACGAAATCGGTTCTTTCATATTTTACATATATATTTCGTTCACACGCCGAACTTCGTGTGTAAGAATTTATCAGGGTGGGTCATCTGTTTCAATAGATGAAACTTAATGTTATCTGTTCTAAAAAATTCTTTAACATATGAAAAGTCAATAATATCGCTTTTTATCGTTCAAAAACAACAACATTTCGTAAATTACGTGAGAGTTTTGGTCGACATGAACGTCCTTCATTCAAAGGTCGTAGACACGGTCGGATCAACATGTTCGTCCAGTTCGTACTCCAGCAGTGGCAGCTGTTAGTGAAAGTGTTCGTAATGAGCCTAGCACTGCACATCAACTTGGCATCGTTCACAAGAACTAAATATTTCACGCACCACATTACGACACATTTTGCATGTTAATTATCGTTTGCACTCATACAACTAACTCAAAAATTGAAGCCGTTTGTTAATTAGATGCTTGAACGAAATGCAGGTTTTTATCAAAAATCAACTTTGGCGATGAAGCTTATTTTCATCTTAATGGGTACGTATAAGCAAACTTTTCAAATTTGAGGAGCGGAGAATCCTTATGTTATTCATGAAGCAAAAGTTCATCCTCCAAGAGTCCCTGTTTGGAGTGTTTTATGGGCTGGTGGCATCATTGGGCCGCTTTTCTTTGAAAACGAACAGGAAAATGCCCTTACAGTAAATGGGAAACGTTATCGCAACATGTTAACTGGTTTTTGTGGCCCACTGGCAAGAATTCTGGGGGAGAGAAACACAGAATGAGACACAGAAAGTCCAGCGGTTGTCTCTCTTGAAACTAAATGACGATTTTCCGTTACCATTTCCTTCACTTTATAGATGTTAACGTTGATGGCAAACCAGAGCGAGGCAAATCTTCCATCACATCTCAACCGCTTTTGAATGCACTGTATCTCTTATATGCACGTATTTTTGGTAAAGTCGATTCACCGTAAGCCTTTTGCAACATTTTCCGAATATCGGACACGAAATTTCATTTGCAATACAAAACTTGAGACAAATCATTTGTTCGATATTTTTATCTATATATAAAAAAATGAATCCCTATTTCCCTTGGTCACGCCATAACTAGAGAACGACTTTACCGATTTCATTCATCTTTTTTTATAAGTTGAACAAAACCTGTTTAATACTTCCTATTTTTAATTAGTTTTCTAATCAATTCTCATCTTAAAAGTTTAATTTAATATGGTTGGTTATACAGAAGAACTAAGGGATTCAATTTTTTATTTTCAGTTGAATTTTGGTTCTTCAAAATGCCACCAATTAGACGTACCAACTTAGGTCGCAGAACTCGCAATGCTGCAAGTTAAAGATGTAGCAAGAGCGAGCAAGTCAAACTGACGAGCAACGCGAAGCACGAAATGACGTTGAATGGAATCGATGGAATCAAAATCAACAACGTGGAAACGCTGTGTTTAATCCCTTAGCTGCATTCAAATATAACATTTGAACACACAACGTTCATTGATCCAATAGCGATTACCAAATATAACATGGTAATCGCTATTGGATCAATGAACGTTGTGTGTTCACATTGCAAGGCATTAAGGTTTAAAAATGAAGCGCCTGGATTGTGTTGCGCCAGTGGCCAAGTCAAATTGACGGCATTGGTACCGCCACCAGAGTCAATACATTCATTGGTTTCCGGAAATAGTCCAGATTCTAAACATTTTTTGACTCATATCCAGCAATACAATAATTGCTTTCAAATGACGTCATTTTACCATTACCTATATTACATCTGTTTACCCTTGCAGATCCAGGGCCAAATATATCATCCAACAGGTCGAAATAACCAATCTACCTTTACTACTTTAATCACAACTTTACTCTACCTAAGAAAATCACATCTTAAAATGTCGGCGTCTATTTCACCAATATGCTGTGGATATGTATTGTACGTTAAAGTTGAATCTGAGCGTAACTCCGTTGCGTTGAGGAACACATTTATCTTCGGGACGCCAGCAATGACTATTCTTCCAGCAGCAAACGGCGGAAGTTCACGACATTTGCGTGAATACGCTCAAGACGCCATGTCGTATGTACGTCATTATGGCATAATTCGACAAGAATTCTATCCTGGCCAATCACCCATTGATCGCCACGACATCACCGCAAGGATGTTGTATGTATTCAGTCCAGTGACGAAAACGCGGATTACCACATGCACATATGCTCACTTGGTTGGTTGAAAGGATAAGACCGAATGAAATCGATGATGTAATATCCGAAGTGTGTGAAGTTATCCCAGTTTTTCATCCCAGGAAAAATAAAAACGTTCATCAGGTAACACTTATTTCATCCCATCCCAGGATTTTTAAAATCATACCATCCCAGGATTTTTAATTTATACAATTAATTAGGACTGTTATACTTGTTAAAGGTAGCGAACATCTTAGCTTCCGACTATGCAGAACCCTAAAATTAATTTAAATCAAAATTATATATATGAGTACAAACTGTAATTCATATATTACGAAAAAAATACTCAATAAAATAATTAATATTGCTCTCAAACCTATAGAGTGCCTAAAGATTTGACTTCTGGTTATGACTCGTGATGGTGTCCACTAACTCTGATAACAATTTGGATATCAGCCGTATGTTAGGATTTTCGCTATATGCTCATTTGCATATGGCTCGCCACCAAATGATATTTGGAAATAATACTCAATAAAATAATTAATAATTCTCTCAAACCTATAGAGTGCCTAAAGATTTGACTTCTGGTTATGACTCGTCATGGTGTCCACTAGCTCTGATAACAATTTGGATATCAGCCGTATGTTAGGATTTTCGCTATATGCTCATTTGCATATGGCTCGCCACCAAATGAAATTTGGAAATAATTCTCAATAAAATAATTAATAATTCTCTCAAACCTATAGAGTGCCTAAAGATTTGACTTCTGGTTATGACTCGTCATGGTGTCCACTAGCTCTGATAACAATTTGGATATCAGGAGTATGTTAGGATTTTCGCTATATGCTCATTTGCATATGGCTCGCCACCAAATGAAATTTGGAAATAATTCTCAATAAAATAATTAATAATTCTCTCAAACCTATAGAGTGCCTAAAGATTTGACTTCTGGTTATGACTCGTCATGGTGTCCACTAGCTCTTGTAACAATCTGGATATCAGCCGTATGTTAGGATTTTCGCTATATGCTCATTTGCATATGGCTCGCCACCATATGAAATTTGGAAATAATTCTCTAAATAATAGAGTGCCTAAAGATTTGACTTCTGGTTATGACTCGTCATGGTGTCCACTAGCTCTTATAACAATCTGGGTATCAGCCGTATGTTAGGATTTTCGCTATATGCTCATTTGCATATGGCTCGCCACCATATGAAATTTGGAAATAATTCTCAATAAAATAATTAATAATTCTTTTGATTATTTTTTTAAATTCTTCAAATTTCATATGATAGCGAGCCATATGCAAATGAGCATATAGCGAAAATCCTAACATACGGCTGATATCCAAATTGTTATCAGAGCTAGTGGACACCATGACGAGTCATAACCGGAAGTCAAATCTTTAGGCACTCTATAGATTTGAGAGCAATATTTATTATTTTATTGAGTATTTTTTTCAAATTTCAAATGTTGGGCTATATACAAATGTTCATATAGCGAAAATCCTAACATACGGCTGATATCCAAATTGTTATCAGAGCTAGTGGACACCATGACGAGTCATAACGAGAAGTCAAATCTTTAGGCACTCTATAGATTTGAGAGCAATATTAATTATTTTATTGAGTATTATTTTCAAATTTCATATGTTGGGCTATATGCAAATGAGCATATAGCGAAAATCCTAACATACGGCTGATATCCAAATTGTTATCAGAGTTAGTGGACACCATGACGAGTCATAACCAGAAGTCAAATCTTTAGGCACTCTATAGGTTTGAGAGCATTATTAATTATTTTATTGAGAATTATTTCCAAATTTCATATGGTGGCGAGCCATATGCAAATGAGCATATAGCGAAAATCCTAACATACGGCTGATATCCAAATTGTTATCAGAGCTAGTGGACACCATGACGAGTCATAACCAGAAGTCAAATCTTTAGGCACTCTATAGGTTTGAGAGAATTATTAATTATTTTATTGAGTATTTTTTTCAAATTTCAAATGTTGGGCTATATACAAATGTTCATATAGCGAAAATCCTAACATACGGCTGATATCCAAATTGTTATCAGAGCTAGTGGACACCATGACGAGTCATAACGAGAAGTCAAATCTTTAGGCACTCTATAGATTTGAGAGCAATATTAATTATTTTATTGAGTATTATTTTCAAATTTCATATGTTGGGCTATATGCAAATGAGCATATAGCGAAAATCCTAACATACGGCTGATATCCAAATTGTTATCAGAGTTAGTGGACACCATGACGAGTCATAACCAGAAGTCAAATCTTTAAGCACTCTATAGGTTTGAGAGCATTATTAATTATTTTATTGAGAATTATTTCCAAATTTCATATGGTGGCGAGCCATATGCAAATGAGCATATAGCGAAAATCCTAACATACGGCTGATATCCAAATTGTTATCAGAGTTAGTGGACACCATGACGAGTCATAACCAGAAGTCAAATCTTTAGGCACTCTATAGGTTTGAGAGCATTATTAATTATTTTATTGAGAATTATTTCCAAATTTCATATGGTGGCGAGCCATATGCAAATGAGCATATAGCGAAAATCCTAACATACGGCTGATATCCAAATTGTTATCAGAGCTAGTGGACACCATGACGAGTCATAACCAGAAGTCAAATCTTTAGGCACTCTATAGGTTTGAGAGAATTATTAATTATTTTATTGAGTATTATTTCCAAATATCATTTGGTGGCGAGCCATATGCAAATGAGCATATAGCGAAAATCCTAACATATGGCTGATATCCAAATTGTTATCAGAGTTAGTGGACACCATGACGAGTCATAACCAGAAGTCAAATCTTTAGACACTCTATAGGTTTGAGAACAATATTAATTATTTTATTGAGTATTTTTTTCGTAATATATGAATTACAGTTTGTACTCATATATATAATTTTGATTTAAATTAATTTTAGGGTTCTGCATAGTCGGAAGCTAAGATGTTCGCTACCTTTAACAAGTATAACAGTCCTAATTAATTGTATAAATTAAAAATCTTGGGATGGTATGATTTTAAAAATCCTGGGATGGGATGAAATAAGTGTTACCTGATGAACATTTTTATTTTTCCTGGGATGCAAAACTGGGATAACTTCACACACTTGGTATCCGCGGAAATTTCCGATAATGAAGTAGATCCACTGTTACGTGATGTTGTTACAAAAAATATGATTCATGGTTCCTGTGGAATAATAAATCCCAATTCTCCGTGTATGGTTGACGGAAAATGTTCAAAACGATATCCAAGACAATTAGCACCAGAAACTATTTCTGGAAATGACTGTTATCCACTTTATTGCCGCAGATCCACTGATGACAATGGAAGGTCAACAATAGTCAAAGTGAATCAACAGGACATTGACGTTGATAATCGTTGGGTTGTTTCGTCTTCGCCGTTACTCTCCAAAACATAAACGTCGCATAAACGTCGAATTTTGCCATTCGAATTTTGCCAACAAAGGTGAAGTGGCTGTGTTCGGAGTTGCTGCCGAAAATTCCAACTATGAAATCACTCAATTTCAAATGGGCCGCTATGTTAGCAGTGACGACGCGATGTGGCGTATTTTTTCATTCGCTATGCATGAAAGATACCCAGCTGTTGTTCACTTGACCATACATTTGGAAAATGGGCAAAAAGTGTATTTTGCATCGCTGAACATATTAAAACGAGCTCACAGGCCGCCATAGATAACATTGACCGGCTTCTTTGAAATGTGCCAGTACGATGACTTTGCCCGAACGCTGTTTTACTCAGAAATGCCAAGATATTATACCTGAAATCAATCGTCAAAGAAATGTTAACGAAGGAAACAAGGACAGCCAGTTCTAGGTTACCAATAAGTATTTTGCATCGATACACTAGGACGTCTTTGCAGTCCATCCCAGCCAAGACAAGTGTTTTTATTTGCGTTTACGCAAATTGTTGTGCGGCACATACAGGGAAGCCTGTCAACGTTTGGGATTGCTAGAGAATGGCACTCATTAGGGCCACACTCTTGAAGATGATGTAATTTCGTCCAATGCTAAACAAATACGAACATTGTTTTCTATAATTTTGTGTTTTGATGCTTCTAATCAACACAGATTGATTTATGGAGGTTTCAGGTTTCAGTGGTTGCTTACTGCACACTTAGGCCAATTTTTAGGCCCATTGTGATACCACTCATTCATTCCACATCATTAACCCACCTACTTCACCTACTCACACAACTACAGTATACTACCTGCACATTGCAAGCTCCATGTCAACCTGTACATTGACATGGAAGGTGGGTAGGCGCGTGACCCGGAATTCTGCACTCCATCAGAAGGTCTTAGTTGTATTTATTAGCATCACCGATCGTAATCGATGATGAAAATTCGATTTGCATCTAGCCTCTGATGGGATTCGAACCCAGCACCTCCCGGTCCAAGTGCCGAAGCTTTACCCACTGCACTACTTGACCGGTGATTTATGGAACAAATAGAAGATATATTGGATCAGATGCATCTCAGAACATCGAATGCAGATTTACAAATGAACGAAGAACTTCACAATGAAGCATTAAGTTTAATTGATGACGTGTGCTTGATGCTTACCAGCAAAGAAGGACAATACAATTAGGAATGACAACGTCCAATCGCCCAATGCACGACGCATTTAATCAAGAGTTGAGGCTTGAAACCCAATACGATTCCGAGGCATTGAGAGAAACCGTTCAAACAAACGTTCCTCTTTTAAACCCGCTACAAAAATATACCTACGATACGCTCGTGAAAGTAGTAAACGATGGAACTGGCGGATTTTTTTTTCTTAGATGCTCCCAGTGGAACTGGTAAAACGTTTTTAATATCATTGATTTTGGCAACAATTCGATCGCAAAATGGAATTGCACTTGCACTTGTTTCATCAGGAATTGCAGCTACGTTGTCGAAAGGCGGTCGCACAGCTCATTCAGCACTTAAGTTGCCGTTGAACATGCAAACTAATGAAACTCCAACTTGCAACCTTTCGAGGAGTTCTGCTAGATAATTTGGGATGAATGCACGATGGAACATAAAAAGACTTTGGAGGCATTAGACCGCACGATGCAAGATTTACGAAACAACCGAAACCGGTTCAGTGGTGCGATGATTCTATTGACAGGTGATTTCGACGAACATTGCCAGTGATTCCTCGATCAATGCCAGCCGATGAACTTAATGCATATTTGAAGTCGACCATTTTATGGAAATATGTCAAAACACTCAAAATAAATATGAACATGCTAGTCGAAATGCAGAACAGCTAATCTGGAGAAGTTTTTTACAAACAATTGCTCGACATTGGCAATGGCAAAATTAATGTTGACGCATCGTCTGGATATACATTATATTCCCTGCCAATTTTTGTCACTTTATTGAATCAAAGACCGAACTTATCGCGATGGTGTTCCCAAACATTGCTCAAAATTACAAAAATCTGGTTTGGTTGAGCGAACGTGTTATATTCACTGCACCAAACGTTGATGTCAACGAAATGAATTTTCAGATTCAAAATAAGATTGCCGGCGAATTGATGACATACAAGATGATGTTAAAACTATCCAACGGAATTTTTAAATTCGCTGGAGTTGCCCGGATTACCATCTCATAATCTACAATTAAAAGTCGGATCGGTAGCCATTATGTTGCGATGGCTAGTTTATGAGCCACGTCTTTGTAATGGCACCCGACTTGTGGTGAATAAATTACTGAACACCGTCATCGAAGCCACAGTTTTGAAAGGGAAGTACAAAGTCGAAGACGTTTTGATACCACGCATCCCTATGATTCCGAACGACATGCCATTCGAGTTTAAACGGTTACAATTTCCAGTGCGGCTTGCAAAGCATTACAATAAACACTATGTTTTTGAATTTTTTTTTTCATTATTCCAGTTCGAATTGAATATTCATAGCTAAGACAGGACAACGTCTGTCGGCTCAGCTAGTTCAATATAAATTCGGGTAACACACTTGAGATAAAGGACAGTTGTGACAAAAAGCAAGCGACAACAAGATTTTCATTCCCTTTAAGTGGGCTTATTAAATGACCAATTCCCGTTACTTTCTTGACATCTAGAGTATGTCAGCAAATGTTTATGCTTTTCGTTCATTGCTTTTTGTCCAACTTTCATTGTTTGTTATTATAGGTGGCATCTGGGTTATTGGGCTTTTTATTAGTTTTGGTGTCTTCCACAATGAATACTCCGTATCTTTTTCATACTTGTATGTTCATGATCGTAGGTACGAGTTTGTTGCCTCATTTTTTATATTATTTAATTCTCTCCTTATACGCTGGGTCAAACTATTCAGTATATTTTCAACCGCGGGCATCATCATGTGCTACCATTTCTTCCTGATTTTTCGTTTTAGTACAACTATGTCTTTAATTTCTTAAGGGTAATTGGTACATTTTTAGTATCCTGTTGGTTTCGCTTGTATTATTATATGCTGACTGTTGTATTCTATGGCTACCTTTCAGGCAGTTTCATCTTTATTCTATTATTTAGTTCCTCTTTGAATCAATACCAATCTGTACATGTATTTGTCAGGGAAGGATTGCTTGGTTTGGATATTATTCTGTCACTGAGAGTTAGCAGTAAAGACGAGTGGTCTGACCTCGACTCGAAACTTTATTCGATAGTGACGTTAGTTATCGTTAATTTCCTAGTTATAGAGACATCCAATAGAACGGTTATTTTATTGACATCTGTGGGCCAGAAACCAGGATTTGAGCAGTAGAGTGCCAATTGGCACCTCATTTTGTCACTGCTCCAAGAAGCTCTTTCCTCCTCTAGTGGAAACTAGTCTTGATCCCCAATGAGAAGGTTTTGTATTGAAGTCTCTTTCTGTCATCAATTGAAAAAAAACACCAATTTTGTTACTGGTCCTTTTATAAGTGCTCTTTAGGACCGCCCCGATCATTTCCGTGTTGCCTCTTATGATCCTCTGTAATACGTCCAGTTATCCATCTTGATAATAGAATGTTAGTCTTGAACAATAACTAATTGTTCGACCTTTAATTTAGGTGTACCACAAGGTCCATTTTGCACGTTGCTGTAATTGATAGAACTAGTCTTGTGATCATCGCTTCCAGAAGTTTTTTCATTTATTGTATTCTGGTTAATGAACTCATATTTCCATCTTAAACGTTGAATTTTGATTGTGTCATTGGTAATAGGGGTCTTGAATTAAAACAGGCCTCTGTTTGACATGTTAAAGTACTTAGTTTTTCAAAACTCAACGTCGTTTCCTCCATAACCCGTTTTAAGTGATATTTTACAGGTTTTACAGCCGCTACTCATAATCCGCCGAAATGTGGTGCACTTGGTGGGATGAAATGCTGTTTCGTGCCGTGGTCCAAGCGTTACCAAATGAAAACGCTGTAATTTTTTTAATTTTGATTATTTTTTATTGAAATTTCGTGGAATATGTTGAAAACATATTACATTTTATGAAAAACATGTTACTGCTCGATATGACCTCCTTTGGCTCTGATTATTTGATTCAGTCTTCCATAGAAAGCATTGTATGCTGACCGAACGTGAGCTTGCGGAATTTTGTTCTATTCTCGAACAAGAGCTGATTTCAATGCATCAACACTTTCGTATTTTTTAGTGGACACCTTACTCTCCAAAATGGACTATATGGAGAAATCCATGGGATTCAAGTCTGGTGAATATTGTGGCCATTCTTTCGACGAAATCAGCCGCGGAACGCAATTTTGTAAAAATTGCTGTGTCGCTCGAGCTTTGTGTGACGGTGCCGAGTCCTGTTGAAATGTCCAACGGTTCGTACCAAAGTGTTTACGTGCCCAAGGTAGCAGAGCATCGTTTAGGATCTTTTGGCGTGTAACGGAATCGACCGTTGGTCGTGGGGGATTCCAGGAACGTACAGCAAATCGAGAATACACCGCTTTTGGAAGGAGTACAACGAATCATTTCTTATAATCGACGGACTTACCTTATACACTCATCATCATACAGTCGTGAATCTCGATTAAGCCATAATTAAAGGTGTATTACGTTCAATCAAATTCATATAATATATTTGATAATTTAAATTAAATTTAAAATTTGAAGAAAAAACATAAAAGAAGAAAAAATAGAAAATAATTGTTTATGATGTTAATTGACAACATTTAGCAATAAAAAGAAATTTCTATAGATTGGTATTAAATGTTATCATACGCGTATATAAAAAAAAATCAAAATGAAATTTACAGTAAACTTAAATCTAATTACCATCACCGAAATTAACAAGAGTATATTACGTTAATTAGCAATAGAGAAAGGAAAAAAAATTGTAACTAATTATGAAATTTTAAAATAAATTGAAACTTATATGTATATATATACAAAAAAATATATTATTATACCTAGTTTACTATGTACATAGTCGATGACCGAATCGATGAGGCTTATAAAGGGTGTTTTTTTAAGAGGTTGCCGATTTTTTTTTTGAATAAAACACATATAAAATTATGAAATGACCAAAATTTATTTGGTAGATAATTTTTTGGCATTTAACATTTAAACACAATTTCTGGCATATGGCTACCACGACTATTTTTCACAAATGTCATTCTGGAGGTCCAATTTTCCAGCACTTTTTCAAGCATTTGAGGGCGTATGTCAGCAATGACACGTTGAATATTGGTTTCCAAAGCGTCAATCGATTGAGGTTTATCCACATAAACCAATGACTTCACGTATCCCCACAAAAAGTAATCGAGTGGCGTCAAATCGCACGAACGCGGAGGCCAATTCACCGGACCATTTCTCGAAATAATGTTGTCGTTGAAAGTTTCTTTCAATAAGTCGATTGTTTCACGTGCTGTATGGCAAGTGGCACCATCTTGTTGAAACCACATTTCATTCATATCCATATCTTCAAGATTTGACAACAAAAACTCATTTAACATGGTTCTGTATCGATTTCCATTCACGGTAACGCGTCGTCCTTCCTCATTTTTAAAGAAATATGGACCGATGATCCCACCAGCCCATAGACCGCACCAAACAGTACATTTATCAGGATGCATTGGTAATTGTAGAACGGCGTGTGGATTATCTTTGCTCCAAATGCGACAATTTTGTTTGTTGACGTATCCATTTAACCAAAAATGCGCCTCATCACTGAAGAGAATTTTACGGTAAAAAAATGGATCTTCGTTCAATTGATTTAACGACCAATCACTGAATTCACGGCGCAAACGATGGTCGTGTGGCTTTAATTCTTGCACCAATTGAATTTTGTATGGCACCAAACCCAAATCTTTACGTAAAATTTTCCATAAAGTCGATGGACAAAGTCCAATTTGCTGAGCACGACGACGAATCGATAAATTGTCGTTTTCTTCGACACTGGCCTCAACGACAGCAATATTTTCTTCTGTACGAACTCTTCTCATTCTTGTCGGTGGCTTGGCATCCAAAAGAGTGAATGTAGACCGAAATTTGGTAATTACGTTCTTTATGGTGGTCTCTGACGGACGATTATGTGCACCATAAAATTCACGAAGTGCTCTATAAACATTTTTAATTGAACACTGATTTTGAAAATAAATTTCCACGATTTGAAAACGTTGTTCTGGAGTTAACCTATTCATAATGATTTGCCAAACAATACTGAGTAGAAATGCCACTTTGAGCTGTCAAAACAACTGTCATAAAATAAAACGACATCTATCGGAAAAACAAACCTCCTAAAAAAACACCCGTTAGTATTGTCCTAAGTTGTTGTTGTTGTTTTATTGTAGAGATCAATAATCCGAATCGATGTTTAACCTTTCATAAGCTAATCAGAGAGATGTTTATTTTGATGTGGTTTTGTAGTTGATACTGTTACTGATGTACACAGTAGGTTTTATGTTTTTAATTTTGGAGTTTTATTTTTATTTGGAATTATAATAATTTTATTATGACGATATTAGAGTAATGTTATGCATTTTATTAGAATAGTTTTATTATAATTTACTAACTTAGATTAGTATTATTTTTGATGGTTTAAGGCAAAAAAAATATTTTATCAGGTGTACGAGGTTGCTATGAAACCCGACACAGTTGTGATAGCGTATAGTTGGTTATGTGGCCTTTAACTTAGAGCCAGGTGATCCGTGATAACATAATGTAGGTGATATTAATATAGCGGTTATTATTATTATTAAGATGTCCTATTAACGGCCGTACTTTTTTTTTTTTCAGTTTGTACCACAATAATTTATTTGCCGTCTACTTAAACAATATGCTTAATTACACAAACAGTCAAACATTATTCTTAACTAAAGAACTAAATTCGATCTTGATTTTTTTTCTTTTTCTAGTGAAATCACGTTTCTACTCACTAATTGTTTCACAGAATAATTTATTCACAACTTAATTAAACGGCACTATCAACCACGCCCGAACACAATTACTTTTAAAAAAAAAGATTTTATGTTTTTTTTTTTTATTAAATTAATTTTTGGATGTTTATTGTTTTAAACTTATTATTCACTTCGCTTTTGTATTTTACATCCAAAATTCTACACCGGACTGACCATGATGCAATTCTTTTTCCAAAATTTCTTAACTATCCGAAAATACAGTGCAACGACGAGAAAACTATGAGGTCTGTCATTGCAGGCGGTACACCTCTTGGTTTACCTTGACTCCATAGTCGATGAAAACCAGAGGAGTGCGTCCATCTGCAGTCACTGCAGCCCAAACCATAACATAAGCTGGTGATTGCTTGCGCATGGCAACTCTTGTGTCCAAATTATCGTTGGACTTGTGCTCTAACCAAACACGATCATTTTGTTTATTCACATACTGTTGAATGGTGAAATTTTTCTCATCAGAAAATACAATTTTTGGAATCTCATCACGTTCGGCCAAGGCCTTCAATGCTCGTGTTCTTTCAAGCCTAACTTTTTTTTGTGCCTTCGTAAGATCTTGAACTTTTTGTATCTTGTAGGGCTTCAAGTGTAGTTTATTTTTCAATATGGTTTGAATGTTGTATCGTGAAACATGTAGACGTGCGGCTAATTGATTGGCACTTTGACCAGGATTTCGTTGGATTCGTTTCTTCACATTTCGTATCATTTCTTTTGATGTTGCTGTCTTTTAAGGACCGCCTCTGTTGCGTTTAGCGATGCTACCGGTTTTGTTGTATCGAGTTATGGTTCGATACACCAACATTTTATTCACATTCAAATGCTGGAGCTGACGAACTATTGCTGTTTGTGAATTTCCACCCAAATACAGTGCAATTACACTATTACGTTTGAATTCCATTACGATTTTTTTATGAAGATATTAATTTATAACAATTATTTGTTGACCACATGTAAACAACTAACCAAACTTCAATCTGTCAAAAAATTGACACGCGAAAATGACAACTACACAAATGACAGCAGAGTGAAGTCAGTTACATTTGGTCTCAGCCACCCTGGCTATATATAGCCTGGCTAGTACCCACAAAATTGGTGCCGTTGTCGCAAGAAATATTCGTGCATATTCCTCTACGTGAAATAATCCGTTAATATTCCGCTTTGAAGGCATCAGTTGTTAGATCACTGACATCCTCAATGTGGACAGCTTTCGTTGCCATACACAAAAATTTGCAAAGTAGCCCTTATACGATTTATTACCCCTTCTCTTTGATACTCTTATGCATGAACCAGGGTATTCCACTTCGGTTTTTATAAGAATGCTCTGGTAGTAGTTAATCTTGCTTCTAGTAAATTACCCATTATTTGGTTTTACGTGGTTTTACTGAAACGATGACATCTTAAATATTTGGCTATGTGTTTTCTGGCAGTGTTCCTAACGTTTATAATCCAATAGTTTCTTCGGATATGCCCTAATGTTAATTGGTTGCCACCATGTATTGTTGTTATATGGCCCTTATGGATTATAAGGTTCACGATGGGATAATGGGATGTTTTTCATCGAATGACCAGATTGTAGCATTAAGTAGCCTGTCATCAACTTTTAGTATTGCATTCTTTAAGTATGGGAACAAGGTAACGATTTATTTTTATTGTAAAGTTGCATATGTTTTAGTTGAACATTTCTATTAAATAATGAATAGCTTTTGCATCTCTTCTGGTGAATAATGTATTTCACTAATTTCAACTTGTTAAAAAATCGTTTACAATACGAAACTATACGCTGATTTTTTTAGATTTAAATATCTTATGATTAGATCATTGAAAGGATTGCTGTCTTTTATAAGCATTGTTGTTGCAGTTAATTGGTTGCCGCGGGTATGTTCTAATCTGGAATGTTTTCAGGTTTTACCTCCGAATTATTAGTTGACCATATATTTCGTTTGTTCGTCGAGCTTTCCAGGCTGCCGGATTTGTCAAACGATGAATTTCGATTACTCGGTTTGTCACAAATATTTTAAACCGATGAGGTTCTGATTTGATCCATGCGAGTACAATTTTTGAATCAGTAAATGCATATGTAACGGGTGATTTTTTAAGAGCTTGAGAACTTTTTTTTAAAAAAAAACGCATAAAATTTGCAAAATCTCATCGGTTCTTTATTTGAAACGTTAGATTGGTCCATGACATTTACTTTTTGAAGATAATTTCATTTAAATGTTGACCGCGGCTGCGTCTTAGGTGGTCCATTCGGAAAGTCCAATTTTGGGCAACTTTTTCGAGCATTTCGGCCGGAATAGCCCGAATTTCTTCGGAAATGTTGTCTTCCAAAACTGGAATAGTTGCTGGCTTATTTCTGTAGACTTTAGACTTGACGTAGCCCCACAAAAAATAGTCTAAAGGCGTCAAATCGCATGATCTTGGTGCCCAACTTACCGGGCCATTTCTTGAGATGAATTGTTCTCCGAAGTTTTCCCTCAAAATGGCCATAGAATCGCGAGCTGTGTGGCATGTAGCGCCATCTTGTTGAAACCACATGTCAACTAAGTTCAGTTCTTCCATTTTTGGCAACAAAAAGTTTGTTAGCATCGAACGATAGCGATCGCCATTCACCGTAACGTTGCGTCCAACAGCATCTTTGAAAAAATACGGTCCAATGATTCCACCAGCGTACAAACCACACCAAACAGTGCATTTTTCGGGATGCATGGGCAGTTCTTGAACGGCTTCTGGTTGCTCTTCACTCCAAATGCGGCAATTTTGCTTATTTACGTAGCCATTCAACCAGAAATGAGCCTCATCGCTGAACAAAATTTGTCGATAAAAAAGCGGATTTTCTGCCAACTTTTCTAGGGCCCATTCACTGAAAATTCGACGTTGTGGCAGATCGTTCGGCTTCAGTTCTTGCAGGAGCTGTATTTTATACGGTTTTACACCAAGATCTTTGCGTAAAATCTTCCATGTCGTCGAATAACACAAACCCAATTGCTGCGAACGGCGACGAATCGACATTTCACGGTCTTCAGCAACACTCTCAGAAACAGACGCAATATTCTCTTCTGTACGCACTGTACGCATTCGTGTGGTTGGTTTAATGTCCAATAAAGTAAACTGAGTGCGAAACTTGGTCACAATCGCATTAATTGTTTGCTCTCTTGGTCGATTATGTAGACCATAAATCGGACGTAAATCGCGAAACACTTTTCGAACCGAACACTGATTTTTGTAATATAATTCAATTATTTGCAAGCGTTGCTCGTTAGTAAGTCTATTCATTATGAAATGTCAAAGCATACTGAGCATCTTTCTCTTTGACACCTTGTCTGAAATCCCGCGTGATCTGTCAAATACTAATGCATGAAAATCCTAACCACAAAAAAATCACCCTTTAGTTATCTTGGCAATCCGAAGTCTTTTAGTTACCATTAACCACATAATTCAAATGTAGGGTATGTTAATTTGAACTTTATTGGTACGACTTTAGTTTTAGAAACAAGTAAATAAATCAAGTGAGGTGTATTCGAGATCTTTAGAGCTATCACGGTTCATCAGAAGCTCGAACCTCAGGATTTTTTTTTACTAAAGTTGCAGGAGAATAACTGCATTGTGCAACTCTGCACAATGTATATACTTAAGTAGAGACAATCACTTTAACTATATAACTTTAAACATACCAACTATCCTGCGACATGCCTGCCATTTGTCTATTTACATCATACCGTTTGGGACATATGTTTTTGAAACATTTTTCGAAAAAAAAAATTGTTGATTAAAGATAACGAAGCTCACGTCAAGCATCGTCCTTATGACATACATATTGTATTTTAAGTTATTTTACGACTGAGATGTCTTCCCAATGGTAACAATCACCAAATAGTTAGAGTGGATTGGATGTTGAGAGTGACGTCTTAAGGCTAGCACAGATTATTATCAGAACTGATCTTTACTATTGGACGATCAGAAGAGATTAATGGTAGTTTGAGAACTTTACCACTCGCAGCCACTTTCGACAGTTATCGTTTAAAATAGCAGATGCCTCAAATAATAATTTTGGTAAATCAAATAATATAATTTCTTAGGTCATAACTAACCGAATTTAAACTAGTATTCTAATTACATAATACACCAAATTGTAATTTACAGCATATTTATTGTAAACAGATTTTGCAGACTCATAAATAAATCTAAACTTTAGGCGAGACATCAAATTCATTGCTTGATTCTTAAATTTATGTATGTATTCACGAATGATGTTAACACTCGTTAATTAGATGTCTGAAATATTAACAAGCCATATAAAATATTAATTAATGTTTGAGTAGGTATAACAAAAAATTAATGGGTCAAAAAATAAAACTACAAATTGAAGCTACTTACGTTTAGTTCGTTGGTTCTTTATTGTATAATCCCGTACAAATGATTATATTTCATATACGCAACAATTATGAATATGTATGTGTCCATAAATTTCAATGCTACACACACAATTAAAAAACAAAACTTTTGCGGTAATATAAATTAATAAAAATAAATTAAATTTTAATTTGTGAGGCTAGTGCCAACAATTAAAGCATTATGCGATGTTCAGAGTCATAAGATTCTTACTTAAGTAAGTGGCGTCGCCAAATACATATTTTTATAAAAATTTCACATAAATGTTATGTCGATATGATTTGGCCCCTGAATTAGATCATCTCATTTAAATATCGCAGCACACAATCACCATATGATTTTAGATTTTCAGTATATGCGACCGCGGTTTTATACGCGATAAACAAATAAATTATTTGACAAAATACAAGAACTCCAACAATAATGGATTCTTTTTATGGACTTAATAATATTTAAAGGCCATTCGATATCCGATACGTGTGGGCAAATCTTCACACACAACTACACAGTACACCAAAAATAAACATAAATTTCAATGTTATATTCAAATTATTATACGTAACAAGCACAAATAGCTAGTATCTATTAAATGCTAATCCTTTATCAGCCAAATTGTTTTCAGTGCTGTCTTTTTATGTATATTTGTTGCTGTTAACATTGTTGTATTCATAAGACAATAGAAATTAAAATTTTTGTCTAATGAATGAAAATTGGTGAATTATGTTTTGTAGGCAAATTAAAATTAATGACTTAAGTTATGACTAACACCCGTTTTCGTTTTTGATGAGAATGCCCTCCGTTACCATTTCAGAAAAAATTTAAATTTGCATCGGTATTTTTATATTGTTTGCTCTATTTAATTTAAATAAATTCAGAAATTATCGGTATGACAACGGTGTGAAACACACTGCTCCCTGTATTGTTTCCAAATGTGGTGTAACCGCGAAAAACGAACAACTGTTTTTTATGCTTACGGTCCATATGATGAAGGGAGGGCCAATGAAAAAGGGAGAAATATATCGTTCCAACAGCAATCTCAACCGGCTTGAACGAATACTGAAATGAGCCGACAATAATGTGGATGTGTATTTTCTCTTACTGGATGGCAAGCTATAACAAAGATCTACTGGATAAAAAATATTACTACAAATATGAATTGTAATGGTCGCATTACACGCATATACTCCAGACGATGGATTCATTTTTGTTCGGTTGCAATTTTTGGGTTAAATCAAAATGTTTTATGATATGATATGATATGATATGATAGAGGCGTACAGGCCAGCCATAACAGCGATCCTATGTACGTTACCATAATCCTGAAATATCAACAATCAAATAACAAATTATATCTGAATGCGAATAATATTTCAGCATCATGCGGGCCCAGGCCCTGCCTGAATCCTTAACAGATAAGGTTAATTAGGAAAGGATGTTAGTCACAGAAACGACTAGGGTGAACCGCAGCAAAGTCATTTTCTAACTACTTAAATATATTAGAATGTTAATCTCAATTAAATTCACACTCTATATTAGAGTTTGTTAGTTAATTAATGTAAGTTAGTTGTGTTTGAGGTAAAGGACACTAATATTCATCATATGTATTCGGCATCAGTCCTACTAGACTGGTTAGGTTATTTAATTCACATCTATGGGTCATCTCATCATATACTGCTTGTAACCTTATTTTGCCCTATCTTCCCATCCAACACCATCTAACCGAGGGATTGTGTTAAATCAAAATGTTTTAATAAGTTTATTCTAATTAATTTTTATTATATCACTAATTAATTTGTTGATTGTCACATGTTTTGTATATTTTATTTGTTTATTTTTTCTATAAATCAACATTACGATTGTGTAACCGCACATTCTCGTTCTAATGGCAGTATATTTTCTTATCGATATCGAAGAGTTGCGTCTATTAGACATATATGATTATCGATTTCTTCTCGGATTTTGAACTGAATTATACTAGTGTTCGTCGATGAGTTTGCCAAGCTAATTAATGACGTATCTCATACTAATTTAATTTATTTACTATGGGTAATTTCAACAACAATTTTTTACAAAATAATCTATCCCTAGATAGTTTTCTAATGTTATAGTTTCCAATAATGGTCTTGATGTTTTGGTTTCTGAACATACGAGAATTACAAATATTTCGTCAACTTGTACAGGGTTTTCCATTAAGAGGTTTCATTTTGAATAGCCTGCTACTTGAACGGTTGTCAATTTTGAAGCTGTCATCTTTTGACATTTGACAAGTAAAAACTACGCCATTACTAAAAATGGTACGATACACGCTTCAACAATGCATTGAAATTGTTAAAATTCACTATAAAAATGGTGAAAATTTTACCGTTCGCAAAACTAAAGCACTTTTGGGTCATCGTGAAGCACCTTCTCGGCCGATAGTGAAACTGGTGGACAAATTTGAGCTAAGTTAGTAATGTGAAGAATCGAAACCGTGTGCGTCGCTCAAGAACAACTGAGAATATTGCTGCTGTAGCCCGTAGTGTTGACGAAAACCCATGTTTGTCGATTCCTCGTCGATCTTTGGAACTCGACATTCTACAAACGATATTACACCGTATTTTGCATAAAGACTTAGGTCTTAAGACTTCACCTAAAGGATCACCATAAACGTCGTATCTTCGCTGATTGGGTCCTTCAAAATGCATCAAATGCTACAAAATGATTCGAATTTTCATTGAAAAACCTTCTTCAGTGATGGGGCCCATTTTCACCTCGGAGGCTACGTTAATACGCAGAATTGTCGCATTTGGGACTCAGAAAATCCAAGAATGATTGTTGAAAAGCTTCTCCATCCTCAACGTGTCACTGTTTGGTGCGGTTTTTGGGCTGGCGGTGTGATTGGACCTTACTTATTTGAAAATGAGGCTGGTGCAACTGTTACGGTGAATGGATTTCGCTACCGAGCTACGATTAATGTTTTTTATGGACGGAATTGGAAGATGTGGACGACGTTTATTTTCAGCAAGACGGCGCTACGTGCCATACAAGCAACGAAACAATCGCAATTTTGCAAGAAAAGTTTCCTGACCGTGTTATTTCTCGAAGAGGTGATCACAATTGACCACCGAGAGTAATTTAACACCTTTAGACTTTTTTCTTTTAGACCACGTGAAAGATAAGATGTACGCCAATGCTCCACAATCGATTCAAGAAATTAAAGATGGAATCCGTGAAGTTATCGAGGACATACAGCCGCAAATGTACGAATTATTCATGGAAAAATTCATGAAAAGGATATGGTGCTGCAAGTATAGCCGTGGCGGTCATTTGGCTGATATCGTTTTCAAATGTTAATGACATACCTTCCCCTTTACAATGAAATAAACTTTCATTGATTTCTCTTAAAAAATACTCATTATTTTTAATATCAAAATGAAACCTCTTATTGGAAACCCCTTTATAAACAATGTTCTGTATCAATTCGATCAAAGATACTTTAATGAGGTGTCGTGCTCTGTTTTAGATCTTAATAACTATATCAGATCATTGTTTAATTAACATCAAACTATTAGGGCAATTAATTAATCTTCCGACATATTTAGAATGGGCAGATGTATATTTCTGCATTGATCCGGTTTTGATATTCGAACATTTTTTAAACAAATTTAGCGGTCACGTTGATAAATGTACTGCTTCTTATTCAGTGAACAAGCAATTAGTTAAGTTAAAGCCATGGATGTCCGATTATCTCTTGAAACAAATACGTAATATGAACAAGATGTGTCAACTGGTCAAGAAGCATCCTAAAAATATTAGATAGATATACAGTTTGAAATTGTGTGAGCTTGTAAACGATAAAATATGCGCTACTAAAAACAATTTTATGTTCAACAGTTCCTTAGTAATTGCAAAAATGCTCGCAAAAACTGGCAAATATTGAACGAAATAATAGTTGGCCAGCCTGTTCTAATAACAGAAATTATTGATGAGAAGAATTATTCCATTCAAGGTTCAGTTGATATTGCCAATGCATTCAATTATTTTACTACTGTTGGTGACTCGACGCAGTCTACTTACAAAATGCACAAAACCGAAAAAATTAACTAAATCTGCACCGACCAAATTAACCCGCCTCAATGAAACCTGTACTATAATTTGTTACACATTTATTACAACAAATTATTGATTTATTACATAATTTGTTAAGACTTTATTACAGTTACCGTTTTCGAGGAACGAGTGGTCGGTTTAGTTTACAATTAAACCAGCACCGCCAAAATTGTAACTATTGATGTAGCTTGATGATATCGAGATGATTCTTGGACCAGAATTTATTATAAATTAAATAAAAAAAATAAATTGAATAAGTTAGTTCAAGACCACCCCTTAAACTTGCCTAAGGGTAAATTTCACCCCAAAACGATTATATATTTCAAAAACATTAATTTCACCAAATTTAAAAATTTTGTTTACACTAGACTGCAACCAGATTTTCGAAAAAATGTTGCAAGAAGTCTTGTCGAGAGTAGCTCAGTCTTATCCGGGTGTGTAATAAATAATATTTTTGTGTCAATATACGAGGAATTGACTACAAACAGTATAGGCTTCAAATAGGAAATTTAAGGGTAGATTTTACCACCTTTAATAATTTATTACACCAGACCGCCACCAGATATAGAGTCAAATGTTACTCCGTGGTCGGTGTAAAGGGCAGGTCAACTTTATTCACTTGTGTAATAAATTATTTTTGTGTCAGGTTAGACGGAATTGATTCAGAACGGTATAGGCTATAAATTTTTAATTTAAAGTTCGTTTTTACAAAATTTATCAATCTATTATATCAGACCGCCACCAGATATGGGGTCTAATGTTACACCGTGGTCGCTGTAAAGGGCAGGTCAACCTTATACAGTTGTGTAGTAAATTATTTTTGTGTCAGGATACGCGGAATTGACTCCCAGTGATGAAGGCTTCAAATAGGTTAATTAAAGGTCGATTTTACTACCTTTAATAATTTATTACACCAGACTGCCACCAGATATTGAGTCAAATGTTACTCCTCGGACATTGTGGTGGGCAGGCCAACTTTAGCCAGTTGTGTAATAAATTGTTTTTGTGTCAGGTGAGACGGAATTGATTCCGAACTGTGGAGGCTTCAAATTTTTAATTTAAAGGTCGACTTTACCATCTTTAATAATTTATTATTCCAGACCGCCACCAGATATTGAGTCAAATGTTACTCTTTGAATATTGTGGTGGGCAGGTCAAAGGAGTGACGTTTAACTCAATATCTGGTGGCGGTCTGGTGCAATAAATTATTAAAGGTGGTAAAATCGACCTTCAAATTACCTATTTGAAGCCTATACAGTTGGGAGTCAATTCGGCGCATCCTGTCACAAAAATAATTTATTTCACACCTGGATAAGGTTGACCTGCCCACCATAATGTCCGAGGAGTAACATTTGATTCAATATCTGGTGGCGGTCTGGTCTAATAAATTATTAAAGGTGGTAAAATCGACCTTTAAATTACTTATTTGAAACCTTTACCGTTCAGAGCCAATTTAGGCTAACCTAACACAGAAATAATTTATTTCGCAACTGTATAAGGTTGACTTGGTCACCACAATGTCCAAGAAGTAACATTTGACTCAATATTGACGGTCAATAAATTATTAAATTTTGTAAAAACGCTCATTAAATTAAAAATTTCAAACCTTTACCGTTCGGAGCAAATTTCGAGTAACCTGATTCAAAATAATTTATTACACAACTATATAAGGTTGACCTGCCCTTCACAACGACCCTGTGTAACATTTGACTCAATATCTGCTGGCGGTCTGGTGTAATAAATTATTAATGATGGTAAAATCGACCTTTAAATAACCTATTTGAAACATTGACAGTTCGGAGCCAATTCTGCGTATCCTGACACAAAAATAATTTATTTCACACCTGGATATGGTTGACTTGGCCACCACAATATCCAAGGAGTAATATTTGATAAAGGTAATAATTTATTAAAGGTGGTAAAATCGACCCATAAATTACCTATTAGAAGCCTATACCGTTTGGAGTCAATTCCGCGCATCCTGACACAAAAATAATTTATTACTCACCCGGATAAGGCTGACCTACTCTCGACAAGACTTCTTGCAACATGTTTCCCAAAATCTAGTGGCAGTCTGGTGTAAAAATTTTTATTAAATTTGGTGAAATTAACGTTTTTGAAATTTATAATCGTTTTGGGGTGAAATTTACTCTTAGACAAGTTATAGGTGGTGTCTTGAACTAACTTATTCAATATAATTAATTTGTAATAAATTCCGGTCCAAGAATCATCTCGATATCAAAACTACATCAAAAGTTATAATTTTGGCGGTGCAGGTTTAATTGTAAGCTACATCGACCGCTTGTTCCTCGAAAATGGTAACTGTAATAAAATCGGGATTTGTTGTAATAAATTGTAATAAATATCTAACAAATTGTAGGTAGTACAGGATTCATTGAGGCGGGTTAATTTGGTCGGTGCAGGTTTAGAGCACCAAAAATTAGATTAATTACAGAACACTATGATACAATGAGCAGTTTTCTATATGAAATTTGGGTTGTTCTGGTTGATAGCCAGATATTGCTTTTACATCTAGGTGAGGTTACCAAGACGTGGAAGGAAGCATAGAGTGGAAGCATGTATGCGTTAAATACAATAAAATTAGAGGTTACGAAGGGGTTGACAATTGCGTAGCGAAACATAATAATTCGCTAAGGCATTGTGACTATACTTTATACGTAAGTGCAAAGTATTTTCAATACGTTTGTAGTTTGGTCATTGCAGTCTGATGAGACGACCGAATTTTTTAAATTAAAGAATTCAAGTTTCATTAGTTCGAAACCAAGCTTCCACTCCAACATCTTGGTAACCTCACCTAGATGAGCAGTTTTCATTTCTGACCTATATCATTTGGGGAATTGTATTTAATAATTAATTCTCTTAGAAATCTATCGGCTCCTGGTATAGATTGGGTATCTAATTGTACTGTAAAAAACAACTTGCTTGCCGGTTGATGTATTATCGTTTATATTTAATCTAAGTGTGGATACAGGAGTTTTTCCGACTTACTTAAAGAAAATCGTCGTAGTCCCAATATATTTTAAAAAAATGACAAAACATCTTTAAATAATTATCGCCCAATCTATCTCCTTTCAGTTTTTTTCAAAAAAATTTGAAAAGGTTATGAAAGCTAGATTTGTAAGTTTTTTAGATAAATTCCATTTTTTATCTCACTTACAATTTGGTTTTAGAAAGAACAGAAATACGGAGCAAGCTCTATTGTCATTCTTAGAACAAATAAGTATAAACATTGACCACAGTCTAAAGGCGTCTGTTTTATTTATAGATCTGACTAAAACCTTTGATAGAGTAGAACATCCTACTCTTTGAATGAAGCTTGGCCGCAATGGCTTTCGCGGTATGATCCACAAGTGGTTATATTCATATTTAAATTGTCGTTCTTAGCGGTAGTTAAAATAAATTGACATTTTAGGCCCATCAGCCTAGGATACTCAGAGGGCTTTGGCTATCTTTGTGTACACCTACGTAGCACCAAGGTAGCCGCGTCCTCGTCGCGAGGGGTGGGTACTGCTTCGACAGTAGAAAAGTGTTACCGGGGACCAAATGCCAGTGGTATAAATTGGCAACAAATACGGAATGTAATACCCCAGGTGGTACAGCAGCAGATATGCTGCCAAATCCACACTCTTCGGAGGCAGGCCCATCAGATTCAGGGGTGGGCCAATCATGGTTTAATCCATTTGGACGAAGTTCCAAATTATCAAGACAACCAAGATTTTCAACTGGAAATATATTTCAGTACGAGAAGGAAAATGCCGAACTCCGTGAACAACTAAGAGAAATAAAGGAATTTACAACGAAATTGAAAGAAGAATTTACAATTTTAAAGAAAGATGAAGAACTGAAAAAAGCACCTAGCCCTGCAGTCGATGATGACATTAAGCCATTCCATACGGATGAAGAAAACTTAGAAAGAGAAACAAATTGGATGTTGAACCGGAATAAAAGACCAAGTAAGAAAAGGAAAGCGCAACACTCACGAGAAATGGCAGTAACTTTACCATCAACTTCAAAAGAGGTTTCTAGAAACCAGTTAATCATCAAGAAACAACTAGCTCTAAAACAACAACCAGCTAAACTAAAAGAAAAATCACCTCCACCAATAAATGTCGTATACAATCGATTATGAAATCGATTACGACAGCCAAGTACAAACTCGTATCTCTAGGCAATGGCGTCTGAAAAATTAATGTTGTAGACTCTGAAACTTGTAGAGTTTTGGCTAGAAAGCATAATTCCTCGGGTCATCAGTGGTTTACCTATGAGGATAAGAATAATCGCCCAATCAAAGCTATGGCTAGAGGTCTTCACCCAACCTGCGCGAATGAGGAAATTATTGAGGATCTCAAGCAAAAGGGTTACTATCATCAAAAGGGTAACATCATTTAAAAAGAAAAAATCAAAACTGAACAAGGAGTTCAAATTAACAATAGAGGGGTTCCACTGTTTATGCTCACTTTTAATAACAAACAAAAAGTGGAAGATGTGTATAATATCAAGGCAATACTTAGCATGAGAGTTAAAATAGAGCCATTGAAAAAAAATCGGGGTTAATACCGCAGTGCAAAAAATGTAAAGGTTTTAATCATAGGGAGAAATATTGCTAAAGAGAGACCAGATGCGTGAAATGTGCCGGAAAGCATCATGCCCAAGTATGCCCGATTAGTAACCAAGCCATTCATCCAGCAGAAAGGGCAAGGAGAGGATCGTCGGTGGTTATAAAAGAAAACATCAAACACTTTATATATCTTAAAATTAAAGAGCAATTTATGCAAGTAGTAACTTTAAGAGTATTTATAAATAATAACAATAGTATATCGTCAATATATTGCCCCGATATAATTTAATTAAAGAAGACTATTGTACATTATTTAAATCACTTGGATCAAGTTGCATAATCGGAAGTGATTTTAATGAAAAAAACACATACTCGGGATCAAGAGTAACCTCTAAAAAAGGAAGAGCGCTGTTTGCAGAAGGAAGACTATGCAATTGCGATTTTCATTCTGGAGATCAACCAACTTATTGGCCTACGGATAGAAACAAAATACTCGATATCATTGACTTCTTTATCACCAAAGGTATAGACGAAAACTGCATATACCTAGAAAGCAGTGAGGGGATTATGTCGGATCACACGGTTGTTATTATGACAATCAGTGCAACAATTGTTAAAAAAACTAATCCACCTTTGCTAACTAACAAAAAATCCTGCTAGAAATTTCAGAAACTTGTTGAGGATAATATTGATCTTCAGGTGCCAATTAAAAACCCGATACAGCTAGCAGAAGAACTAGAACAACTCAACAATAGTATACAAGAAGCAGCTTGGAGTAGTACCCCTCAAGTTCAAAGGAAATGCGCTGCAATGCAATTTATCCTCTGGAAGTTAGGAAACTGGTTGCAGCAGAACGAAAAGCAAGAAAGGCCTGGCAAAGAAGTCGAGCGCCAGAATATAAAACAACACTAAATTTTTTATCCAATAAACTAAAGTTGCTAATTAAAGAAATCAAAAACATTAATAAATACTTGAGTGGCCTTACTGGGGAAAAAATACCGAGTACTCCCTTTGGCACATGGGCTAAAAGGGCAAAGCAAAAAGTTTCGTTGTTTGCAACCCACCTCCAGAACACGTTCCAGCCTCTACCTAGACAAACTGCAGAGGAAAACATACCACCGGTACTTAAAATGGATAACTGAACTATATCTCCTGTTACATTACAAGAATTAAAAGAATAAATCAATCTTAACCTAAATACAAAGAAATCTCCAGAATATGACTTAATTACACGTCAAATAGTAAAAGCTCTTCCTGAAACGGGACTACATAAACTACTCCAAATAATTAACGCTAGACCAAACCACTTAATGACAAAAATTCGTATGGGCCGATTTACGTACTCCCAATAATATCAAAATTATTCGAGAAACTACTTCTAAAGAGACTCAAACCAATAGTAGTAGAAATAACTCTTATTCCTCCACATCAATTTGGCTTCAGAGTAAACCATTCAACAATAGAACAAGTACACTGAATTACAAACATAATTGAAGACGTACTTGAAAAAAAAGTATATTCAAGCGTCTTCTTGGATGTAGCACCGGCCTTTGACAGAGTATGTCATAAAGACTTGGAATATAAATTACAAACAGACTTACCATAGCAATTTTATGAAATTCTAAAATCTTACATATCTAACCGACACTTTCGAGTTAAATTAGATGGCGAATACTCAGAATTAAAGAAAATATCAGCAGATGTACCACAAGGTAGCGTTCTGGGACCAACTTTATATGTTCCATACACCTCGGACCTGCCAACGATAGATGAGACTTACATAGCGACTTTTGTGGATCATAATATTGTGAGTACCTGGACCAAGAGATGGCGAATAAAACTTAATGAAACAACTGGATACCAGTAGAATTGAACTCTCAGCAAATTCCCTATCCAAACACGGAAAAATATCTAGGAATGACCCTACACACGAAACTAAAATGGAAAGTGCATGTGAAAAAGAAAAAAAGAAGAGTTAAACATCAAATACAGAAAGATGGATTGGCTCTTAGGAAGAAATTCTGAGCTAACTTTGCATAATAAATTGCTACTATACTGGCAAATCCTAAAACCTTAGTGAACTTACGGTATTCAGCTCTGGGACTGTAAAAAGGAAACCAATGCCAATATTATCCAGTCATTTCAAAGCAAAGTCCTACGTGGAATAGTTAGTGCACCGTCATATATAAGAAATGACAACCTCTATAGAGATCTGAAGATGGATTTCGTCAGTGAAGAAATAAGCAAACATGCGAGAAAACACATGCAACGAATTAGTCTACAGCAAAATGCTGACATAAGTCGTATGTTGGATGATTCAAACCCTGGAAGACGATGCGAAGGAAGAAATCACATGATCTACTAGATCCAATCTGGATCGACTAAAAATATAATAAAATTGTAAAGAGGACTAGCCAAAGAGCTACAACCCTCCAAACACGAATAAAAATTATGAAAGATAAGTTACTAGATGATTTGTATCAGTTGTAATAAATAAATATATAAAAAAAAATTCAATCAAGGTAGGGGTTCCTCAAGGTTCAGTTCTTGAACCTCTACTATTCCTAATTCATGTAAACGGCATTTTTCCCATTGCATTTGCTGATAATTTTTCGTTTGCCTATAGTAGGCTTAGTATTCAAGATAATACTAAGTGTATTTAGAGAGATTTAAATATACTCTCGGTTTGGCTTAAGGCTCATAATATTCTTCTAAGTGATAAAACTAAAATATTACATTTTCGACAAGGTCATCATCATCACTATCAGCCATTAATTACTATGAGTATGGTTGCAATAGAATCTGTAGTTCCAGTGGATGTTTCTTGATTGACTAGGTTCATGTATATCGTTACCTTGGCATTTTGATAGACGAACATTTAAATTGGAAGGCGCATATTGAAGGTTTGAAAACTAAGCTTTTATTTGTAGCAAGCAAAATGTACGTTTTGCGTTCATATTGTCCATTATATGAAACAGGAATGCATCGCTCGAATCATGAGTTTTAAAGAAATGTGATCACCCTTCTGGCCCATATTGGATCGATTATCTCGATATTTTTTCACTACGTCACATGTTTGTCTTCAAGGCTTTAAGAATTTTTACAATATTAAAAATATTCCAAAATATGTATATTATACCACGCTGGAAATTCCAGATGTCACACGAACAACGGTTCTGTTGTAGAATATACTGCTGTAAAATTTATTTGTTATACAATTAAACTGTTATAACGGGTGATTTTTTAAGAGCTTGAGAACTTTTTTTTAAAAAAAAATGCATAAAATTTGCAAAATCTCATCGGTTCTTTATTTGAAACGTTAGATTGGTCCATGACATTTACTTTTTGAAGATAATTTCATTTAAATGTTGACCGCGGCTGCGTCTTAGGTGGTCCATTCGGAAAGTCCAATTTTGGGCAACTTTTTCGAGCATTTCGGCCGGAATAGCCCGAATTTCTTCGGAAATGTTGTCTTCCAAAACTGGAATAGTTGCTGGCTTATTTCTGTAGACTTTAGACTTGACGTAGCCCCACAAAAAATAGTCTAAAGGCGTCAAATCGCATGATCTTGGTGCCCAACTTACCGGGCCATTTCTTGAGATGAATTGTTCTCCGAAGTTTTCCCTCAAAATGGCCATAGAATCGCGAGCTGTGTGGCATGTAGCGCCATCTTGTTGAAACCACATGTCAACTAAGTTCAGTTCTTCCATTTTTGGCAACAAAAAGTTTGTTAGCATCGAACGATAGCGATCGCCATTCACCGTAACGTTGCGTCCAACAGCATCTTTGAAAAAATACGGTCCAATGATTCCACCAGCGTACAAACCACACCAAACAGTGCATTTTTCGGGATGCATGGGCAGTTCTTGAACGGCTTCTGGTTGCTCTTCACTCCAAATGCGGCAATTTTGCTTATTTACGTAGCCATTCAACCAGAAATGAGCCTCATCGCTGAACAAAATTTGTCGATAAAAAAGCGGATTTTCTGCCAACTTTTCTAGGGCCCATTCACTGAAAATTCGACGTTGTGGCAGATCGTTCGGCTTCAGTTCTTGCAGGAGCTGTATTTTATACGGTTTTACACCAAGATCTTTGCGTAAAATCTTCCATGTCGTCGAATAACACAAACCCAATTGCTGCGAACGGCGACGAATCGACATTTCACGGTCTTCAGCAACACTCTCAGAAACAGACGCAATATTCTCTTCTGTACGCACTGTACGCATTCGTGTGGTTGGTTTAATGTCCAATAAAGTAAACTGAGTGCGAAACTTGGTCACAATCGCATTAATTGTTTGCTCACTTGGTCGATTATGTAGACCATAAATCGGACGTAAATCGCGAAACACTTTTCGAACCGAACACTGATTTTTGTAATATAATTCAATTATTTGCAAGCTTTGCTCGTTAGTAAGTCTATTCATTATGAAATGTCAAAGCATACTGAGCATCTTTCTCTTTGACACCTTGTCTGAAATCCCGCGTGATCTGTCAAATACTAATGCATGAAAATCCTAACCACAAAAAAATCACCCTTTACAAGTAGTTCTAATGCTTCAATTTAGAAGTCACTATTTCATAAGTGTTATTAAATTTCTAGCCCTTAACTGACCAATTTATGCTGAATAAATGTACTGCGAGATCGTAACAAGTTGATAGATATTCTTCATTACCTCAGGGCATGTTAAATAATAAGGACTTTAATCGTGTTAGAACTTAAACAAGTAAGAAGCAGTTATGCTCTCTCAAAAATTAAAACCGATATTAGTTGGCATTCTAATGTCTTCGCTCCGTCAAAGGTTTCATTCGAGAAATCATGTGGCCTTTGTTTGACTAGCTTCTCCTGATTAATCATTTAGTGATTGTTTCATCTTGCGCAAGTGTCTTTCAAGCTTACGCGTATACGAAATCTTCGTTTCGTCTGCTTAAATTAGAGCTTAATATAGCGTTATGGATGAAACAACATTAGCTAACAGCACACTTCGATTTTATCTCGCTCTACTTGTATCCGGCAATATTCGAGTCAGTGCATTGCATCTCCTCTATCTTCTCGCTTGTAATTAATACTGGTTCCGTCTTCTGCTCAGCCCGTTCCTAACCCGTTACTCTGCAACCAGTACATCTTCTTGTGAAACACCACCCACAATACTATAGAATACTGTATTGTGCCGTATCCGTTTTTACACATATTTTCTATACTATACAACCAGCGAGCACTGGTAGGCTTTGGAGAAGGATGTGGTCCATATGGTATTCCTGCTTTTGAAAAATTCTGTAAGTTTGACATCTAGATATGATCTTTCGTGCTACAGGGGCATTACATCTATATCTGCTATACCTAAGTTATTTGAACTGGTAATAACCAACTAGTATTGAGCAATCTTGAGAATTTATTCTATCCAGCTATTCCAGCTTTTCTACTAAAGAAATTGGGAAGCACAAACGGAGAGGAGATCAATTGTCGATTACATTACAAGCATTCTCCGATGTACCACAAAGCTGTCACGTTGGCCCATGGATTTCGACAATCTTCATTAGTATTACTGAAGTGCTAAAGCATTTCAAAATTCTGATGTTCGCAGATGACCTCAAATTCTACAGAGCCATCCAGTTGACGATGGTAATTCAATTAATTCAAATATAAGATAAACGGCGTGCTTCTTCACTAGAGGCATAAGGGTTTCTTTTTTTGGAAATATGAGCTTTACTAAGCACGTTGAGTTGGGCATTGCTAGAGAAAACTCCATGCTCGGTTTTATCAAACGTTGGACGGGTACCATTTTTTATTAGGAGACAATTAAGATCCTGTATTGTCCTTCCTTTCGATTCCAGATAGGATGGTAATATGCTGTAAATGCGTGGTGTCCGTTCTACGAAGAACCTATCTAAATTATTGAGAAAATTCAAAAGAAGTTAAACATACAGCGACAACCACCATATTTAACTTGGCAACGCTAGAAAATAGACTCGAATTGTAAAAAATACTACTAGGCGTAATCGACGCACCGGAAGTGCTAAATTCAATTAAAATAAAAGTTCCTAGATAGAGAACTAAGGTATCATGACTTTCACCACTTAGGTGACGTGTAAGAGTTTCAATCAAATTAACTATTTCTTTGATTTCAGTGTTTTTATTATTGTTACTTACTTGTTACTTTATTTTAATATTTTTAATTTTCACTTCCAAAGCGGATTTTTTTTATTTTACATTGTTTACATAAAAAATTTTCAAGTCAAATTTGTACACTTATTTCTACCTATATAAATATCTGGCTGATTGTTTTTTTTTATCATTATCAATTTTTATTTACATCATACAATAATTACCGGATAAGTGGTGCACTGGTTAAAGCTTCGGTCTTGAACCGGGAAGTACTGGGTTCGAATCCCACCAGAGGCTGGATACAAGGCGAATTTTCGTCATCGATTACGATCAGTGATGCTAATAAACACAACTAAGATCCTTTGTTGGAGTGCAGAATTCAGCGCCAATTCACTGTCTATGTCAGTGTACAGGTTGACAAGGATCTTGCAATGCGCAAGTGGTATACTGTAAATGTGTGAATGGGTGGTGTGTGCGTATGAAAAGGGGGTATTAATTGACCTTCAAAGGATATTAAGTTAGGACAATTAATACTTTATTTTATTATTTTAAAAAAAAAAAATTTAAAATATAAAAATTGGCGAGTCGACAAAACACGCGCCTGGTACCCAGAATCCTTTTTAACGGCAATATCTATGTAATGTATAAAATATTAAGAATAAAATGTAACATAACACTATAATTTACAGAATAAAATAAACGTTTAATAATAGTAAAATATATAGATAAAATAGATAATACGAGTATAAGGATAATAATAATAATACAAACTCTGCACAAAAACTCATGACAGTTGAATCTAGTTATCATACACATTACGAAAGTATAACTCTACTCGTACTAGTTTCAAATATAAAAAAGCTGAAGGGCTCATCAATATTCTTGGTAGCTGTAAGCCAATGTTTTAGTTCTTTTGAAAATCATGATAAAGTGCAGCACCTACGAATCGTTACCTATATTTGTTAAAGATAATAGGTGGAATTGAATTGAAAAAATTTCTTCTGAGATGTGAATTATATGTAATAATAACGGGTGTGATTAACACAAGCGAAGAGTCTTAGTTAAGACGCAGTACACGATAATTTGAAAGCGAAAGTGATTAATAAATTGTTGTGGAAATTTCCGTTGTTGTGTGTGTAGTGGTTAGTGTCTTGGTCTATTAGGACAATCAGTGTAAGAATATTTCTGGTATTTTAGGAAATATTCCGGTAGTGGTGTACGCTTAAGTTGCATATTAGGAAATTATTATAAGAGATTATTTCTTGTATTTTCGGAGTATTTCTTGCAAAGGCCCTCGTTAGAATAACTGGTGGAAAGAAATGACGAGCAAGGACCTTATGGATGTGCTCGATATGAAGGACGGCCTATGGAAAAAATGCAAACGGCCAGGAATTTGGAGGAGCGACAGCAATATTAAAAGGATAAAATTCGATAGCCAGCAACGGAAAAAACTGCTCAAAGAGAGCGTTGACAATGGGCGTTGTTGTGGCTGATATGTAAGCAGTGGCGATGACAATTAAAAACTTGAATTGGTTGGCCTTACAATGTTTCCCAATTTCCCATGAATTTTCCAGGTGTGTCAATTTTCGGGCCGAACTTCTGATTCCATCGTGCGGTTTCAGTCCCCAGTTTTCTCTCATACTTTTAGTATCAGTGGCCTCAAAACCTTGAGACTGTTTTACGGACTGTTGTTAGTTCATAGTGTATGTTGACTTCACGCAACATTCTAGTAATGAATTCGTTTATTCAGTAAATAATTCGATGAGGTCCATTTTTAAATGCAGAAACCCTTTACGATACGCAAGGGTTTAAATTTAAGTTTATTTGTTCGAGCAGGGCTCGGGACTTTATGCTCCCCGACAGAAATTGATGAATCAAAATAATAAATGCCACATTGCGACGTTTATTGAGAGCATGAATATTGATAAGCTTCAAACTTTAAAGGAACGGATGCAAACTAAAATTGTGAATCAAAGATAGTTCTCGAAGCATCAACGAATGAATCAACGATGCATAGCCTAAATGCGATTTATGAACTAAGGCAGTGTAGAGCACCATCGTAACAAATGAAGCAAAGAGTTCCATACACCACCGCTTAACGCCGGCACGGACTTTTCTTTGTTATTCATATTCAAAACATACTTCCTAAATCTAAGTTTGCTATGACCGATAACGCTCACTTCTCGAATAGACAATGCTTTTGCAATAACATCAATGTTTGTGGCAAAATCTCTAGATTAGGGCTAAATGCTTACGAGAGTAAATTTTGGATTGGCATTTGATAATGTTCAGTTCGAAATGACTCTCCAAATTGCAAGGCCGTTTAGGTCGGCGTGTAAAAGATCGGTCAGCGTTTGTAGAAATAATTTTATAAGCTTTAATATTGTCGGCATACACAGAGACAACTGAGCTTTTAATGACGTGCTCAACGTTATTTATGGATACACCGGAGGTCACAATAAACAGAGGGAATTTTTTATGTAAAACTCCACCCAAAGCTGAAACTGCAGTGGAAACCAATATAATTAAGTTTTGGCATAATGATTCGTCGGAAAACCATTGTCGAAAGCTTTTATCAAATCTGTACTGACGACATCTACCTCCTTCGCTGCTTTTATGGGGTTCGTCTCATCATTCGCTATGTAACCTCTTAACAAATCATGCTGAATATAAGAGATCAAAAGTATGCAGTTAAAGCACAGAGAACAACATACGATACTGTTACCAAATTTGCAGCCTTTTTTATGAATGGGGATTATGAATGAATCTTTCCACTTGTCCGGAAAAATTCTATATTAGAGTGTTTTTTTAAAAAGTGTTATAAGTGATTATGCCAGATGTTCGATATCTTAGAACAACTGCCGATAAACTGTCGGAACCAGACTAAAAAAAAATTGTCAATAACATTATAATTTTTCTAAAAGCTGTGTAATAATCGAAAATAATTTCAAATTGACTTATTTAAATGTTGGCCATCTTTTGTTTCAAAGATTACGATGTGTGCGGAGTTCGTTATACTATACCTTGGTGGCGATGGCAATCTGTTTTTTATTGTCAAGCACGATTTTCGCATAATACTTAAAAGTTGCAGCGTAAAAGCTATAAGGTGCCCATCTTTCTGTTATTTAAGAGGGGGAGGGGTAATAGAAGATGGTCTAGTAGGTCTATATACCCGCCCTAATGTGAATCTCAAATGCAAGCGGTGCTACCTGTTAATCAACCAACGAGGCTTTGGTGACGTAGAAGTGTCGGGATAACCGAACACCGAGAACCTAGCAAATGATGTTCTCTCTAGTGACTCACCACTACCAATTTCAGTGGGTAAGTTTGTATATGTATAGCTGCTTCACTAACCAGTGCTTAAAGTAATGTTCAGAACATAAATGAATTGTTATTTACTAACCGCAGGTGATTAATTTAAAATCGCAGGTGGTACCCCAACTGCCAACCATTGCGATGTCCATTCATTCGAAGTTTAACAATGTCTAGAAAAACCAAAATACTGAATTACGCAGAAGACTTAATGGTATAAAAAATGATATCACAACTTATTTAACTTAGCATTCGCTAGGTTTCAGTGGTTGCTTACTGCACACTTATGCCAATTTTTAGGCCAATTGTGATACCACTCATTCACTCCACATCATTAACCCACCTACTTCACCTACTCACACAACTACAGTATACCACCTGCACATTGCAAGCACCATGTCAACCTGTACATTGACATGGAAGGTGGGTCGGCGCGTGACACGGAATTCTGCACTTCATCAGAGGGTCTTAGTTGTATTTATTATTAGCATCACCGATCGTAATCGATGATGAAAATTCGATTTGCCTCTGATGGGATTCGAACCCAGCACCTCCCGTTCCAAGTGCCGAAGCTTTAACCACTGCTCCACTTGTCCGGTGCACCTAACCTAAACCTAACCTAGCATTCGCTAAGTTAAAGAAAAAATAGAGGAGCTGAGGAATACCAGATTAATAAAAATTTTGGAAACTGCTCTTACTAGTTATAATGAAAACAACACAATTGTCTGTATTAACGCTGAGTTTCATACAGATGATCAGGAACTTGCAATAGAAACGGGTTGGATAGAAAACGATGAGGAGAATTCTCACCAGAAGTTGGGTGTATCTACAAGAAAAAGTAATGAAACTACCGAACCTCACTTCGCATTCACCTCAACAACACCAGTAATAAGTACAATGCAATGTTGCAATGAAGACAAAGGCGTCACAGTCAATTAATTTGATTGGTTTTACAGAGTTTGAGAATATTTAAGCTTTAATGAAATGGGTGTCCACTAATGACTGAGAAGTACTGGTTCTAAACAGCCTGGTTCTAAAAAGTTTTAGCCACAAAACTCACTGAAGAAGGTAAAGAGTGGTATACCTATGAAGACAAAAATAACAAAGAAATTAAGATTATGGCCAGAGCTCTTCATCCCACCTGAAGAAGGAGGATATAATAGAAGATCTCAAAATGAAAGAAGTGCTAAGGAATCAAGATCAATACAAGAGGCTCCCGCGAATCATGCTCACATTCAACAAAAGCGAAAAAATTGAAACTATTTTTAATACGAAAACAACACTCTATATGAGGGTTAAAATACAATCACTGAAAAGCCAAGGCTTTAACCATACCAAAAATATTGAGATGAGGTATTAGGAGCATAAAAAGTGTCGGTGTAGATACAACGCGAGAGACCGCTTGGTTAGGTGAAACGAACCTGCAAGAAGTTTAAACTGAAAAGAGTAAGCGAAGAAGAGATACATCTGAAAAGATTAAAAAACCAAAGACACATACGTTTTTTTCTGGTGTTAATAAAAATAAACGAACCTCAAATTTGGCGTTAATTTAATAAACAGATGGCCAAACTCCTACTTGTGATGCAGTGCTAGCGAAATACAAAAAATGAAATGAAACTGACAGCAACCTTTTGGTTAGAAATATTTTGGTGGATTTGTTTGACAATTTAGAAACTGCAAAATTTATTCAGCAACAAAAGGAGGGTGTGTCTCGTTAGCTTGAAGAAGCTAGTATCGCTGGCTTGCAACTTTTATGTACTCTTCACACAACGAATTAAGATGTAACATTTATTAACATTTTTCATTAATACATCAATCCGTATTTACCGGACCATACAAAGGGTGCAGTGGTTAAAGCTTCGGTTCTTGAATCGGGGGAGGTTCTGGGTTCAAATCCCACCCCATACAAAGCGAATTTTCATCATCGATTAAGATCGGTGATGTTAATAAACACAACTAAGACCCTCTGTTGTAGTGCAGAATTCAGCGCCGACCCACCGTGCATGTCCGTGTACAGGTTGACATGGAGCTTGCAATGTGCAGCTTGAATACTGGTGTGAGAAGCGGGGTATTAATTGACCTTCAAAGGACATTAAACCCACTGGATAATTAATATTTCCTTTAAAAAATAATAATAAAATACGTACTATGCAAACTAAGATTTCAAATGTATAAACGAGGTAGTCTACTTTAATATTAAACAAGCAAATAATTTGTTAAATTGTCCTTTACCAAATTGTCATCTTAGTCAAAAATTAAGGGACCCTAAATAAAATATTTTCGACATGATTTTAAGTATAACATAACGTAATCATTGTCAGCGCTCGAGTCGCCTAGACCGAGAGAAGCATCCAGACCTTATAAACAGCGAATTTCTGTCTTGCTTACGAGTAAGTACACAGTCCTTACCGTAGTTAGAAGCAATATTAAAGTCATACTTTCAAAATAATCCGCAATATATGCAAATTTCGTTTTGTTCCCATAACACTTTAACACAATACAAACTACACATCTAATGTTCATTGCCATATTGGTCCATTCGTACAAAAAATTTAACTCAAATCAATCATTTTTTTGTTATTGCTAAACAAGACACATACACACTACACGTCTAATAATACACAAACAAGTTGCCTAATTCGCAGTACCGCATTGCCTAATTTGGTATGTTTTGGAAAGTACGTGACACGAAAATTATGGAAATTTCGAGAACTCGCTCGTATTAATTCCGCAATAATTTTTGTTTTTGGTGACATTTTTGTGCCAATTGTGTTTAGGAAACAACAGTGAAATGTACATATCCGACCATAATTTTGTTTGCTCGTATGCATGGGGGTGGATTTATAATTAAGAATATCTTTTGTGTTAACATGTTGAATACAAAATCCGTGAGAATATTATTATTTCGTTTCAAAATTGTCAAACGACGTATGTAAGCCAAACGGATATATGTATCGCGTATAGTGATTGAGGTGTAGATTGACTTACCTTGAGATACCATAACAAAATCTTAGTCTGAATATGAAATAACCTTTATTGATGTTTTTTATCAATGTCTATAAAATCTAATAAATTTACCGTTACCAAGATAACAAAATTAATTGTCATTTGTTAATAAACAAATTTTTTCTTAATTTTTTTTTTGTTAAGTAATGTTCGGAGGCGATAATTTTGGATCTTCGAAAATAAGCGACACACAAAATACCAACAATCGAATTAATATTTAAACAAAAATATTGTTATATTTGATGTGTAGGACTGGGCTTATACTCGAACACACATTTAAAATACGTAGAGACATAGAGAGGTAATGGCTTTAATATGTGTAACTGGTATATGTAGATTTAAGAGATTTTGGATCATCGAATTTTGTTAAGAAATGATGAAATTAGATTTGGTTGCTGTTTTGGGCAAATTGAGTTTTTAACTCAAGGCTGTATTCAAGGGCTCACGCGTTGTTCTTAATTCGAAATTGATATCGTACCGATAGTGGGATGTTAATTTATTACTTTATGATTTGATTTTTATACAATGGTTCAAAATTGTCTGCTAATTTGTAGTAATTGTGTTGATTTAACAAAACAACTGTAGTTTCTAATTTATTCAAATGAGTGTTTGGGCGCCAAACTTCCGGATAAAGCAAATTTGTATTATATGACTCCTATTCAATGTCTAAAAAATAAAACGGCACTGGCTGAATAATGGGCAACTTAACGAGTTCAGCAACTTTATGATGACCATCTTTCTTCTACAACTCATTCCGTATGTTCGAATTTGTACCATTATTATTACAATTTGTAACAACAAACTCTTCTAATTCAACTACCAATTATAACTTTGATTTATCTATGATAATGTCACGGTTCTTGGACTAAAATGTATTTAAAAAATTATTACACTTCACTAGTTGAAAACTACCCGGACGATTTCTCTTAGAGTAAAAGTGATCCCAAACCAATTATTATTCTCAAAATCCATAAAAAATTATATGATTTTGGCTACAAATTAGGCACTAACAAACATAACTTGTTCGAGTGTTCTTCCAGAGGATTACTTTGAAGAGACCTAGATTTAAAACTAAAGAATTTAAACTAAAATTTCATTATGTTTGACGCTCATCATAAATATTTGTTTTATTTATTTCAAATTTATTAATTAAAAATTATTTAGTTTTAATGTTTACAAAAAATTTAGTTTTAATGCGAGATATTTATTAAAGATGATGATGACTAGATAAAGACCTAAAATTGATTTGATTGTAACTCTTCATAAGCGATTGTGAATCCCAATCAACATTTCAACTCCAAATCATTAAATCTTCAAGGTCATGGCGAAATTTCCTGGATATTTGAGATTATGTGGATTTGGGTGTTTGATGTGGTAACGGAATAAAATTCCGTTACACATTGAGATTGGCAATATTGGATTAAATGAAACTCGTTCGTAATTCAAATGAATTCAAAGACTTTTATTTACTTGAAAAAAAAAATGAGGTTAACAGTCAATGCAAAGCGTTGTGGTAAACTACGATTTTCGTTTGGCTTTCTGGTGCGTACTAAACAAACAAAGATTATGGCTTGTATTCACGCAAGCACGTGACATACAGTTGTCTATGCGCGAAACACGTTGCTCAAAGTTAATTCCGCAAACTCCCAACGACTGGCCTTGCGATTTGCTGATGGGCATCGCGAATGCCCGACGCACGGGGAGTTGAAGCCATTTGAATTCGAATTGGCCAGTCTGTTAGAATCATTGGAATGCGCGGAATCAAAACATCCTCTCCTTTGTACTCTTGATAATCGTCGCCTCGATGATGTTGTTCATAAGATTTTTCACACCCAGTCTCATTCCATTGAACAGTCGAGGTTGACTGGGGGGGTGGAGTGGGTTGTGATACCCACTCATTCACTCCACATCATTAATCCACCTACTTCACCTACTCACACAATTACAGTATATCACCTGCACATTGCAAGCTCCATGTCAACCTGTACATTGACATGGAAGGTGGGTCGGTGCGTGACACGGAATTCTGCACTCCATCAGAAGGTCTTAGTTGTATTTATTAGCATCACCGATCGTAATCGATGATGAAAGTTCGATTTGCATCTAGCCTCTGATGGGATTCGAACCCAGCACCTTCCGGTCCAAGTGTCGAAGCTTTAACCACTGCACTACTTGTCCGGTGATGGTCAGTGATAATTCAGTATATAATATGTAGTTCGTCCGCGCTTCTAACAAAGTTGCTGCTATTCCAGATGAAGACAATGCCATCAACGCCAAAAGCAATGAAATTAAGC
The DNA here is from genome assembly GCA_963691935.1 of Nephrotoma guestfalica. Taxonomy (NCBI): domain Eukaryota; kingdom Metazoa; phylum Arthropoda; class Insecta; order Diptera; family Tipulidae; genus Nephrotoma; species Nephrotoma guestfalica. The sequence goes on from OY829914.1 coordinate 116,121,284, forward strand.
ACGTTTTTTCAGTCTCTCCGGGAGTATCCAGCTAGTAAATGAAATTGGCATTTACATGGTGCAGTATTTTTGTTCTCCTTGTAATTCGTGGCTAAATGCATAGTGCATTGGTATTTCTGCTGTCATTTGCAATGTCGGATTTGAAGTTTGGCGACGCACACGATGCAAAACATCCTCAGACATGTCGCCCTTATATTTCACCCACAAATCGTTCGGATTCGAAGGGGGATATGATAATCGCAAACAATATGTGAATTTGATGCGGTGATGAAGATGTGACAGAATCTTTGAGAGTATTGTCAAAATGCGAATCGTTCTCGAACAACTGTAAGAGTTGGTACGTCTCACGGTAAGTCGCACACAGATGCCCATTAACGGTTTTCAGTTGTTGAAACAACGTCAGACCACGAACATTCACCAACAATAATCGAAGATAGTAACATACGCCATTATTTGGATGCATAGTGTAGATGCGACCCAGAGGGTCTGAAGCAAATATATTTGGACGTCGATCGCGGAGGGGAGTGAAATCAGCTGATTTACAAACCCTGAAGAAGCTTGCCAATGTTGCCGACGGTGGTCGTGCTGCTCTGTTCGCTGCGTTCTCTGGATTAAAACACTCTCTCTGCCCATTTTCCAGATGCACTACCAAATGTACAACTGTACAATTGTACATAGCGACCCATCTGACACTAAGATGCTTCATCGTAGGCATTTGTTACACCGAAAACAGCCATACCGCTGCCTTTGTTCAATTATTTGCGCAAGTACTTGGCTGACTTGACAGAGTTATTTTATTCTCTACGTTGATGTGAGCCTCAAAAGCCTTGGACAATATCGGCGAATATGGCACAATCCACATGCCCTTTGACCTTCACAACTATAGATTGCCCATTGTCCGCAACTGATCGTCTACGATAGAATGGGTATCCGCCAATACCTGCAACGATGTCGGCAATAAGGTCTCTCGGGAATCGCTTGGAGCACTTGCCATCGATCATACATGGTGTGTCGTTGTTGAAAACTCCACAAGACCCATGGATCATATTCTTAGTAACCACTGCATGAAATTTCGGACCAACAAATTCTTCACACAACTTCAATTCGATCTGATTTTTGAACGAACCAAACCAAAATGTGTGCATGAAGCCGACAACGTTTTTACCAGTCAACTGAGTACATCCAACAATAACCTTGGCCCTACACGCAGTGCTTTATGATGAAATTCTTCAGAGATTTTATTTTTTGTTTAAAACTCTGGCAGTGAGGTCATGCCTGTAAATTGAGGGTTACAAGTGAATGTTACAAATAGGCCGCGCTGAGGCCAAATTGCATAATTTGGCATTAATCACATCGCGGAGATGATTGTGTTCTTCAGATCGAAGATGCTTTTTGTTCAAACGAATATATATCAGCCATTCGGTCTCCTCTCCTGCCAAAAGATCAATGGGTATTGTAGCGCATCGTAAGTCCTGTGCGTTTCGAATACGCGTTTCAATTCATTGTTCTAAAAAAAAATATATTGATGAAGAAAAGCCTATAACTATGGCTTGAGATATATAAGCAATGCACAATGTAACACATAACACATTAAAAACGACCAGTCGCAACCTTTTGTCACCACCAAGAATCGAACACGGGACTCCCGAATCACAAAGCAAGCGCTCTACTTACTTTGCTATCGAGAGTGACGTTGCGACGTGTTCTGACGATGAAGCACGATATCTCTACGTTGCAAATTTTCTCCGACAATAACAACAGCGACTTCGTTGATTGTCGGCGAATTGAATCTTCTTGCATGCTCACCCGCCGGCATTTTGTCAGTTCTGATGGTCTTATTATGGCTGTCGGATGGCATCCGATCCACCGCAATTTTGAACAATTTGATCAATTCGTTGTTCTGATGAAGAAGCGTTTGCAAGTATCCGACAATTGTTCGCTTCGTTGTCGGATTGTGAGCACAACGCTGTTGCCCGGCTGTCTTTTCTGATGCAGCGGCGAATGAAGCGGTAGAGAATTGTTTTCTAATTACCTTCAAAGTGGACATACAATTGTTCCGTACAATATGCATTGTGCCAAACGACATCATTTGGAAGCAACGGTTGTATTTTTGGATGTTAGCGAGGAAATGGGTAGAATCACTTCCTGTTCGAGAAACCAATTAATGGCAATTTCACTTTACCCAACTGCGCAACATAATCCAGGAAGTTTTTTATAATCGTCCGTGATATTAATTTATTTAAGATTTTTTCGGCTTTCCGGACAAAATATTATTTTTAATGGCATACATACAATGTTTACGACTTTTCTATTCATAGAAAAACAAAGAAGCCTTTTACTCCCAATATATCTACCACAAAAAATAGAAAAATTTACTCCCCCCCCCCCCATTTTTAGCCCCAGGGATCTGGTGTAACGATACACAAACCCTTAGAAAAATGAGAATTTTCTTCGGTCTCTTCTTGGCAGCTTGGCTTCGTACTGATAAAAAGTTGGTCTACTCTATTCCATATGTAGATACAAAGCAAGAGTTGAATTTTTGCAGTTTGGTCATTGCAACCTGATGAGTAGACCAACTTTTTATCAGTACGAAATCAAGCTGGCAAGAAGAGACCTACGGAAGTTCTCATTTTTGTAAGCTTTTGTGTATCTTCACACCAGAACCCTGGGGTTAAAAATGGGAGGAGTAAATTTTTCTACTTTTTGTGGTATATATATTATGACTAAATGGCCTTTTTGTTTTTCTGTGACTAGAAAAGTCGTGAACTTTATATATGTATATGCCATTAAAAATAATATTTTGTCAAGAAAGCCGAATTTTTTTTAAGTAATCCAGGAATTTCGCCGCTGAATTTCAACGCCTTACCATGTAGGCAAACGACTGACATTTCTCAAATAGTTACTGATCTGCACTGTAATCGATTTCCGAATCGTAATGTCGCTTGCTCCAGGTTTATAGGAGCACAGCGTCGGCGCAATTGGCCAAGTTTATTGATTGCGTTCTGAATTTATTATCTTGTCGTTCATCTTCAGTCGCTCTCGAACGTAATTTTGGCATGCCAATACGACTATTTCCATTATCCGTGGCGCTGTGGTCATCAGTGCGGTTCGCACGTGAAGTAGATCGCCGCACATTTGACTGAGTACGACTACCTATGTTAGCTTTAGGCATTGTATTGTAATAGACACTGTAAAACGACACGGAATTGTTTTCACAATCACTTGTACACGAGCCAAATCTGTCGAAATTACCTTGTTGTTCTTCATTGAGAACTTTATAATACTGAAATCCACGTGTATCAAAACTAATCGAGCCTCGCTAAAAAAAATATTGAATTTCTGGTTATGTCTAAGCCTGCAAAGTCAATTTACCTTAATTTACCTTAATAGAATAGCTATGATTGTTCCCAAATCTGTTCTCAAAATCCACTACTTTTTTATGAAAACACAATTTTTCTATTAGATTTCACAAATTCTCGCTGAAATGTTTGAGCATAATCGCACGGTGTGAATAATGAAATCAAAAATATGTAATGCGCGGCGCAGTTGTCAAACGATAGAATCCGAAGTGGCGTTAAGTGCATTCAAATACAAAATTTTCATACAAAATTCCCATACCATAACGCAAATTTCGATTTTCCGATTTTTTTCGATTTTCCGATTTTTCCTTTGGGTTTTTACGAATTTTCTTCGGTTTTCCGATTTTATCGATTTTCCGGTTTTTCCTTTGCGTTTATCCGAATTCTTTTTTCTGAACCACGCCAGTATTGAGACGAACAAAACAAAAAAAGAATTATCCAAATCGGTCGAGCCGTTCTCGAGTTTGTACGAGACTAACGCACGGCAAATGATTTTTGTATAACAGATATCTCTAGACAGAGAGTCGTGTTGCTTGATAGTGCAACACTGAGTTGGTGGTAAAGTCCATCTAAGACTTAATATAACCACGAGACCGATAGCGAACAAGTACCGTGAAGGTATGTTGAAAAGAACTTTAAATCGAGAGTTAAACAGCACGTGAAACTAAGAACAACGAACTAACAAAGAAAATACAATTTTTTGGGGAAAAATACATTTTCTTTATCAACATAATTTTCTTCTAGAGCGATACAATCAGTCCAACGTCTCCCTCACATTTGGATGCCTTTTCTGTAGAACGATTTTTCGGCACACAAGGAATAGTCACTGGGGGCCAAATCAGGCGAATACACTGGATGCGGAAGCAATTCAATCTGCGATTCGTGCAATTTTGCCATTCTTGCGATCGACTTGTTACATGGTGCATTGCCTTGGTGAAAGAGCAATTTGTTTCATGAACAAATGGTCGTGCAAAATATGGTCAGGTATCTCATGCAACTTCACTTTATGGTCTTTCAAAACAATTTCGTGGATTTTTTTTCTTTTCTGGAGTCGCAGCCTTATTTGGGCGTACAGAGCGTGGTGCATCATCGATGGTTGTACGACCACGTTTAAATTCAGCATACCAGTCAATGATGGTTGATTTTCCTGGTGCAGATTCCAGATAACACTTATCAAGCCACTGCTTTGCTTGAACGGTATTTTTTCCGATCAACAACCAATGTTTCAACACACGAAATTTCAACGTTTGAAGTTTGGTAGAATTTAAAACTGGGTTATGGGTTTTAAATTTGTGGCACCATCTATGTGTCAGACCGGGAACTTTTTAAACAAAAAAAATTAACACGTAACTTTTTTTTATTTTGACTCCCCCGTTTTTTATCGGGAAAAACGATTTCTGTTTTTATTTAAAACAAAATGATTGTTAATTATATCTCAAATAAAATTAGTTTAGATCATATTTTTAATTTTTCCGAAAATTATGAGTTTTGATAAAAAAAAAACCTTATTTCACCAAAAATCAGCATCTCTACAGACTGGGAATACAACTTTAAACTAAAACTTGTTCCATAAATTTGGAATAATATTTCTATTAAAAAGAAATAGAAAATATTATCCTAGGTAATTACATTTTCATACTTGTACCTAAAGTTAAAACATTCAGTTTGAGACTCGCACAAAAATCTACAATTATGTAAATTTTATAGATTTGTGATGTCACCGCCCAATAATCCACAGAATATTATTTGAATGAAGATTATTGCACCTTTATGGCGCCGCACATTAAATTGTTGTTGTTGGATCTAAATGTGAGTGGCTCTTACATAAACATTAACTAAATTCTCAAATGGTCCATAATCCATATACATACGAATATTAGGAACCCCTAATTAATTAAAATTCTTTGTAACACAACACGAAATACGTTTAAAACGAATACCTACATTAAATAAAATTTATGAGAGTGATTTAGAAATATTTGTTGGTACATTCCAACGGTGTTCGTATTAGATTCTTTAAATATTTTATTCGACATTTAGAATGTAGTAACGCATATTTAATTTTTTTTTTAAATTCGACAACAATTTTTACACCTACAATCTTTTGGATCATCTTATATTTTTGACAAAAATAACTGCTCGTTGTAACTATGTATATCGTATGTGTTGCGGATTGTAAAGGTACACGTCATAATATAATATTAGTGCTACGTCATCACCGTAAGTTTGTTTAGAAAATACTCGTATGTGTATTAAATGTTTGACCATTTTAAGCGACATTTAAATAACATCGCGATATATTTTTCTATTTTGCTTATTGTTTTTGTCTATTCTTATATACCACAATAATAATAGTTTCATTGTTGTATGGAAGTGACTGGTACAAGAAGTATTTATTTCTTACAAAATTGTTTTGCGCGACTTTAACAATAGAGGTAGCTATAAGAAATTTTAATTGATTCACGAAAAAGAGACATCGCAAACTTTTTTTAATTTGTTATTTTAGTCTTGGTTTGATGAATAGAAAATTAAATTAAACAAAACGTAAAAACTAATTAATCTGCATAATTTTATATGCGGAGGTGTTAATTAACTAACTTTTTTTTTGTCGTGGAACCAAAGGCGCCGATAGTGCGTGCAGAAATAATTACAAATTGTAATGGATTGTAATTTGTCCGAAACTAGATCTGACTTTGTAAGTAACGCGAGAAATGCAAAGACAAAAAGGTACAAGAGATGTGTACGTCTCACAAAGACCTTGCAATTCGTGCGCTTTGCTTGCGTTTCAATATTGTGTATACGATTAGAAGGCAATTTGGAAGTAAAACCGCGCGCACAGATTAAACCAATTAAATTTATTACTTAATGTGCAATTTATTTATTTTATTTCTAACAATTATTATTAGTTGAATGAATGAATGTATTTTATTTTGTGTTCCAGTGACTGCACTAAAAAGTAAATGAATTTATCAAATTAGAAGAATATACTTGTCAGAACACAATATATTATTATATTCCCGCTTTTGTTGTTATTTTATTTATGATTATAGCTCATGAACATAAGTATGTATTACAAATATTTAATTTTTAAATATTATGTGCTTACAGATATAAGTTATTCATTTTCTTCAACTATTCTTGTTAACAGAAAGATTTAGGATCATGATACAGTCATAAACCTTCAAAGTAAAGGTGATTTACGATTAAAACGAGTTCCATTATCTGATTTCATAATATAATAGCAATTATAAGTACATAAGGTGGTAGTCAGGTTGAAGTGCAGACAGTCTCTTGTGGCGTCTCTGTATGCAACTTCAGCAAGTACTCACACCGCCTCCTCATGACAGCCACCGGTAACTGCTCCAACAAGAAACAAGACTTATCAGAAACAATATCGTCCATCACGCAGTCGCTACGGGTTCATTCTCTGCCAAAGTAATAACATCGAAAGCCACGAGCTCGGACTAGGCTGCCTGATCAGCATTCGTTTTTGCGGATTTGCGTACTCAGTATTGCTCAGATCCTCCCACATACGTCACTTAAAAATTTAATTTGTAAACGAACATCCCGTATATGCACTGTTTAAACTAAAATCTCCAACACAATGTATGGTACAGTCCAGACTCGCTACACCTGGCATCGAATAATAACGGAGTACGCATCACTGAGCTAGTTTTGCAATATAATGTGGTAGTAGCCATCACATAATCCCCACACAGGCGAATCCTTATAGGCGCGTGGAAATCAAATAATTCCTTTTCATCGTAGTATCTAAAAGGTATTTTTATAGCATCAAACGCGGCGGCCACATCTTTTCGGACCACTTTCTGGTAGTTGCAATATAGGTGGCCCGTCCGTCACGTATAATAACCGATTTCAGCGGATCTCACGATTCTATGCATTGAATAATCCAGTTCAGATAACCACTACTTCAGTATGTGGAAAAACAGTGGTGCTATCTGCATAATAAAATCGACGATAACAAATGCATCGAATTAAAATCTAAAAATAGAAACACATGGTTAGATGAGAATTTTATAGTTTCAATGCAAGTAAAGGATCGCGTATAAAAGGATACCTCTCTCAACCAACATGTCAGTCGCATAACAACTAAAGGGAGGAATGACATAAATTAGAAGTATCCAAAATCGAAATGGCAAATTTAAGAGACAGATATCGTTCAGTAAAAAAAATTTCTACCGACTTTCTTCCATTCAGTAGCGTTATTCGTTACTGTTAAACAAGCAACAGTTAGTCATTGCAACTGAGTGATATCAATGTGAAAATGATACCAAAAATCCATCTTACGATGAAGTGCGAAGCGTCATATCATATATGAAAAATTATATGCCACCAGTAGCACTACTATTCTGGTAATTCCCCGGGAATATGGAACTAGGGAAAGATTTTATTTGTAATTTTTATTTAACAAAAATTTTCTGGCATGCTGAGGTAAAAAGTTAGTGTTAAATTTTTTGAAAACAAAATTAAATGGGGAATAATTTTCCCTGTCAATTTAGATATGGCAAAATTATTCCCAATTTATAGATATTTACATCAAACTTTTCTACTCAGAAGGCCGGAAAAAAATATTTGAACAGAGTTACATATAAATTCTTTCCCCAGTTCTCTATTCCCGGGGAATTACCAGAATAGTGCCACAGGTGAGTATGGTGTCAGTAACGAAATGGTCAAGAACGGTATCACCACTTTTACCGTATGTTTGAGTTAGTTTTATCGATTTTAATCGAAAATACAATCCCAGACGAGTCGAAAATAGCACTAATCTGTTCACTACACAAATCGGTTGAATTCTAACTAACTATCTAGCAAAATATCTTGGCTTAATACCGGCTACAAGGTGTTGGCCAACCTAGTTGCTGACAATCGATCAAACTTTTACTTTAAAGATCACGTTGCTACGAAAGGATATCCCAGTACATTTTCTATTCATAGAGTTTTAACAGATTCATAGAGTTTTCGATGTAAACTTTTCATTTCGGCTTATACGAGGGAATCGTTTATCATATTTTGGTACGAAGCTGGCATCGAATCTAGTTTCGATGCAGTTACGTCTAAAACTAGTGCAATAATTACATTAAAAGGAAATGTAATCATTTAATATATCAATATAATCCAATGTTAACTATTGTTTAGCAAATTTAAAATATATTGTGAGATATATTGTCAGATATTGTGTTGATACTTTGTATGTAAGGTCAAAGTATTTTCCTTAGATTTGTAGTATGGTCAACAGTACAGTTTGGCGAAACATCTCAATGTTTTATTAGAGCTTTTAAAATACGTTAAAGTATAAAATAGAATTCAACAGGTTGTAAATGTATTGATATTAAAATACGTAGATTTTAATTGGGGGAAAAATCTACAAATTTGCTTGAAAGAAAAATTGTTCGATTTTATTTCAAAGCAAATTTGAACCTTACACTCAACTCACTTTACGATGTAATTTGTATCGTAACCGTTTCAATGTACACCAGCTTCACAATTAGTCTTACGATACATCAATTTGATTTAAATGTAATTGGTTACATATTTTGATGCAGACTATAATGCTTTTGTTATGATACAAAACTTACTTCTAAAAACGATGAACTTTTGTGCTGAAATCATATACGTAATTATTTGCATCGCATATCAAATTTTTTTTCGAGTGTGTATGATAACATTCAGAAGAACACATTATGGAGTGACTTATCACATTTAGGCTTTCTCTATAAATTGATAACCATGTGCAAAGTATTAATGGATGACTCGAAAGGCAAGGCGATAACCGAAGGCAAACTCTCAGAGGCTTTCAAAGTAACATCAGATGTACGGCAATGTCATTCACCAGCTTAACATATAACGCAGCGCACCTGCTTATACCATAAAACAATTCAAATATTAGCTTCCGCGGACGACATTTGCATCCCAACAGCCCAACTATTTGACCTCTATACTAACAAAGCAAAAATCATGTATATGAAAGCCCAGAAAGCCATCCCAGAAAATATAAATAATTTCATCAGGCAACACTACAGTTATCTTTTCATCCCATCCCAGGATTTTATTAAATTGATTTAAATTGACATTAAATCAGCCCAAAATATATTAAAAACTCGTAAAATATATTCGGAACCCAGACAATTATATTTCGACGAGAAATTTACAAATAATTATATTAGACCAAATGGATGTAGCGCTAATCACAATGGTATGATTGGCTTAACATTGTTATGTTCGGTAACGGGCATGATGACAAGTGGTTATTACTAGGTTTGGTTACTGGAACTTGCGGTTTCTGGGGATCAAAGTTAAACATTTGTTTATATTGGGCCAAACACATGTAAGTCTGTAACGCCAATTAGAAAAGTGACTGGAAATTTTTATAGTGCGTAGGGAGCTTAATGGCTAGTCGTTACTGTAAGATTTGGTTTCCAGAACTCTTTGTTTCTAAGAGTTAATAAAAAAAATTTCGTCAAATGATTGACCCATTCAAGCCTGCAACGCTAATTACTACAGAAATCGTGCCGTTCTGATTGGTGATACAGGTTCACACGTGTCTGGCCTAATATATAAATGGTTTTACTTCATGGTTGCCAGAGACCGCATGTTCCGGAAACCAACCCTGGTAGTAATCACTTGTCATTATATCCGTTATCGACCATACAAATTTCAAGGAATCCTACCGTTATGACTGACGCAACAGGCTCATATTTTAATGAGCCAATACATTTGACAGGGATTTACTTTAATAACTCCTGGAAACAAAGAGTTCCGGAAACCAAAACTGATAGAAATTACACTTCATTATGCTTAAAAATTTGGAGTCTAATGTACCGTACTGATTGATGCTGCAGACTCACATGTGTTTGACCCCAGGTTCCCAGAAATTGGTAATTTTCGAAACCAAACCTGGTAGTAACCACTTGTTACTGACAATAAAAATTTCAAGATAATCCTACTGTTGCGATTGACGTTACAGGCCCATATTTGAATCGACAATCATTGGGCAGAAATCTGCTTTAATAACTCCTAGAAACAAAGAGTACCTTAAACTAAACCTGGCAGTAACGACTCGTCATTATGCTCCCTACACACCATAAAAATTTCAAGTTACCTTTCTAATTGGCGCTACATACTCACATGTGTTTGGCTCATTACAAACAACTGTTTTACTTTATGGTTCCCAGAGACAGCGTGTTCCGGAAACTAAATCTGGTAATAACCACTTGTCATCATAACCGTTACTGACCATAACAATTTGAATAAAATCCTACCATTGTGATTAGCGCTAGAAATTCAAACGCGTTTGGTCTAATATAATTATTTGTAAATTTCTCGTCGAAATATAATTGTCTGGGTTTCGAATATATTTTATTTCCTTTCCTATTACGAGGTTTTAATATTTTTTGGGCTGAGTTAATATCAATTTAAGTAAATTTAAACATATGAAAACCAAATACTGGAACAAACCAAAAATTATCCACGTATTTGCCTCCTCATGATAGGCATAGGCTAGAAGGCAAACACGCGAAGCATTTTGAACAGGCAACACACAATTCGAAAAAGTGGGTTTAGATGCTTGGGATCGATTGTAAATGTGCAAAGCTCAGCCTCGGTGTACATATCATTGTGAATCGCAGCAGGTTTTCGAGCATTCTACTCTAACATTAAAATTTTTAAGTTTCGCCTTTAATTGAAGCAATTAAATCGTCAAGTATTTGATAACTGTGACAAGCTCTACGTTCCCAGAACCGTATTATACAACAGACCCTAGAATCGGCACTAATGAAGACCCTATTCGCTTTCCTTATAGGCCTTCTATTCGGTGCATGGGCGACGTTAAACATAACATTCAAACTATTGGATATCTTGCCTGGCGCCTTTTCAACAGAAGATTTCGATTCGATTTCGCCCAACATTTTGCATTTGTTGCTTTGCAATGAAGTTGTAGTTGCCTGCTAATGGAATACCAGTACAAATACAAATTTGAGAAAATCAGCCTTTTGAAAAAGGTAAAATAATATTGAACCTTATCCCTTTGCTTGCCGATAGATTATTTTAATAGGAGTGTTGGAGTCGTAATTTTAAAACTACTTATATATTTATATATAACTAACCCACTTCTTTGATCTTGCGCAACTAGAGAAGGAAGTATTATTAATGGCACAATAGGGCCGTAGGGCAGTAGGGTCTTTAACACTTAAAAAGCTCGACAAGGCAGGTTATCGTTTCAAACTTTTCATTTTCTCCCAATAAATTTTTTTATTGTTGTTTCTCCTTTCCAGCCGTAAAGTTCAAGGAATGTGGGGATGTTTTGGTATAAGTCTAATATCTATTATGGATATTTTTGTATTTTAGCCAGACATGAAAACAAAATTTTAATTTCCGAAGGTACCTTTCGTGTTTGGTTGCCTATTAACGTCCCGGCCCTTTTGATAATTGCAAGCTACAGAACAAGTAGTATCAAATGGCTCATGTTTGTTTGTTGTTAATCTATCCAATTTGTAATGGGACTGAAGCACTTCGAACTACGACTAGCCGAGGTTATATTCCGCTTTACGTAGCATCATCTGTACATTGCAAAGCTTCTTATCCGTCTATAATTCGGACATAGAATTGACATTTAAAACACCGATGCCTTAACCACTGTCACAATTTGTCTGTCTATTGGTCGTATATTTACACAATCTAAGATTGACTCAGCATAAAGAAACAGAGTTAATGCTTAGTAAATTCAGTTGATATAAGGAGTTTCGGTAGTGAGAAATTGATTTAAGGACATTACAAACTTTGAAATCCTTATTTGCAAACCCGTTCAACTCGTGATATTAGTGTTAATGAATATTTTAGAAATTGTCAAGCAAATGCAGCATACAAATTTTAGAATTATCACAATAGTATGCATTAAAATTAAATTCTTTTAATTGATGTACTTTAGTTTTACAACTTTGAATCAATATGGTGTACGCAGTTGGTAGATCAAGGTCATTACTTTTCAAATTAGGTATTTTTCGGAAAAACTTAATGTGTCTAATATAATCAACCGAAATCATAACAAGTTCAGCCGGAATCACTACAATGTCAGCCGGATCCAAATGAAGCTAACCCGAATCAATCCAACTATAGCACAAGAAGCGCAATGCATTGAGCATCGAAACCATAGAAGCTTACACAATGGCAACACAACAATAAACGGTAATACAATATAGCAATATAAATGGTAATTTATACCGACGAGTCACCGTTCGTTATGGAGCAATATGTGAACAAGCAAAACGACCGGATTTACTTGTCCGGCCGTTCTACTGAAAATTTGGACCAACGGATTGCCACTCGAAACCAAGCGCCGCCGATGGTGCTGGTTTGGGCCACCGTAACGGCCGAAAACAGTTCACCGCTCGTTTTTTTTGGACCGTGGCATCAAGATAAATACTCAAATTTATCGAGATTATGTGTCGGGGGGAGCGTTGAAGTCTTGGGCACAAAAACATTTCGTCCGCAGAGCCTGGACATTTCAACTGGACTCGGCGCCGAGTCATAAAACGCACGTTAATCAAGATTGGCTGAGAAACAACGTTCCGCGGTTCATTTCCACTGCGATATTCATCAAAATTCAATAAAATTCATTAAAAAAAAAAAAATCCGTGGCGTTTTGTTTTGGTAACATTTCGTGTCAGCCACCCTGTAGTTACCCTTTTAAATGGCATTCAGAGTTGAAGAACGGATGGCACATATATTTACCGAAAACGACAATGCATCGAAAAAGATAATTCAAATGGGCAATTCATCGAAGCCGACAATTCACCATAATATTTGATTTGAACGATGCTGATAAATATTTGAGAGAGAGCCAAGGGTTCCAATTTCAGGAAAAATCATTTTGGTTTTATGCAGAGAATCGGTTTTTTCTAGTTCCATTTCATACCCGATCATAAGAAATTGTTTACCTATAGGATTGAAATGGGGCCAAAACAAAAATTATTTTTCAAAGATGTTCTGGATTATGATCAACTGATCAAAATTGTAAAATGAGTTTCAATCAAAAAAATTAGTCTTGTTAGTCCTCGCCCAATCACTGAAATTGTATTTGCTTAAGCAAGCTTCTGATTGGACTGTAAGTATAAAATGTTCATTTTAAGTCATTTTAAGGACATGGAAAAAAGCTTCTGGTTGCAAAATTCTCGAACTTTGCTTTAGTATTGTGGCTGAAATAGGTTATTTTGCATAGTCGTATTAATTCCTATGGATTTTTGTTGTGCTAGAGCAAACTTCAAACTCTCTCGATTGATCCAGTAATCCATAAGTGTCCTATGAGTAAAATGTTGTGAGAACTTCTTCAAAAAATCATTTTAGAATTCTATTTCTATTAAATATACTCAATCTCATCATGGTCGCTTAAGAAACGCCTAGGCCAATTTCAATATCTGGGTAGAAGTAGTTTTTTAAATAACCAATTTAAGTGGCAAACAGCCATTTATTTTCTACCGATTAATATGGAACTTGGTTTTATAATAAAAATGAAATTTCAATGGAAGATTTAGTTGAGGGACTAGGAAAATGAAAATTTTAATGGAACTCGTCATCTAATTTAAGATGCAAAAGGTTTTGGTTTTTAAGGTGGAAGACTACCTCATGAGAAAACCTTGCAGGAATAATTGGTTAGAAATAATTTCTAATTTAAGCGGAATTAACCATTTTCCAATCGATTAGGATAAAACTGGTTTGTAAAATAAAGAGCGTGAATTCGAAATATGATTCTAGAGAATTGTCAATTTGAATTTAACTACCTAATTTATCAACCGTTTGAACTGAAACTCAGTTTGAAAGATTATTAAATTGGAGTCCAAAATGAGTTTTGGATGTGCTTCTCACAAATAGAAAATTCATTTTGACGGAACTCGGTTTGTGTGATGAAAATGGAATCCCATTTCGTACATACGATATATTTTCTTAAACAATTAATAACGTTTTTTTTTCGTACGCGGTTCGCTTATTTACGTCCTTACCTTTACGCCTGTATTGGCCAATTCGAGGACGTACAGATATAGGACCGATTTTATTAACAACTGCACATTGCATAGCTCCATGCCAGCCTATACTGGCATGGAAGATGGGTCGGCCCTGTTCCTTCTCATCCCAAATCGTAATTTGTTGGTGTAAATTCCCTTTGCATCCTGCCCCTATCGGGATTCGAACCCGGTACCTCCCGATCCAAACGCCAAAGCTTTAACCACTATGCCATTTGGTCGGTTTTTTATATTATTAGCTATTAATTGATCTAGTTTTTTGGATTTCTTTATAAAAACCGAGTCAAAATGATTTGTACGGGTTTCTTGTTATGGTGTTTTTAAAACCCAGAATAAGTAGCTTTGACACCAAATTGATAAAACTGAAAAAGGCGTTTGACACAAATTTTACAACTCTTTAAAAATTTTGATTTTTTCTAAACAAACTAAACTTCTAAAAGTGATGAAGATGTTTACACTGTATTTAGCCGTAACCACTGAATATAGTTACAAAGCAGCCATTCCATGAAAGATGGTATGAGAGAGAGAGAGAGAGAGAGAGAGAGAGAGACAGTTTAAACACAAGAGTTTCTGGCTTTGGAACAGGTGCTCATCTAGCCAATTTGCAATAGTTAACTTTTTGGGTCAAGTTTTTAGTGCCGTATTTAAATTTTTGACCACCTCCAGAAATTTCACGACAAGAAACAAATGCTGCACGCTTTCCAATTCAGCATTCCAAAACGGCAACAGTACACCAGAAAAGCATGGTATATTTTTTACAACAATTAAAAAACCCGATATTCATGATTGTCTACTTAATTATATCTGGGATTCATCCACAACTGCTATTGAAATTCATTAAATCGTGTTTCATTTTTATCGGTTGGGATATATATGTCTCGCTCCACTAAAATCAACTATTAAAAAAACACTCCTGAAACAGGGACGGAACTAGACGATTACTTAATCGATCACGATGAAATTTCTGTAGTGAAATGTGATTCTGGTAAGCTTATAACTCGATCGATCGATAGAGTTTGTAGTTTCACAAGTATTCTTTGAATTCTAAATAATTTATATGGCAATCAGGAATGATATGCTTTAGTCATAACACTGCGGCAAAGTTGAGAATGAGCCTTTGAGAATTTTGCAACGAGCAGCTTTGTCTCGTACTATTCTAAGCCGTGAGGGTTTCAATGACTTAAAATGAAAATTTTATAAATGCTGCACGAGAGATGCTCGTTAAGCAGGTACTGGGCTAAATAACACTAGACGGAGTAACTAATAGAAAAATATTGGTAGGTCTGTTGAACTCAATCTTATATTAGCAAAATTTATATTAGCTTAGCAATTCAAAGAATGAACTCTTTCTGTTTCAGATTTTTACAAAATACTCCAGAATTTTTCCAGCTGAATACTTTTCTAAATAATTCTAATTCCATTTCTATACTCTAACTATCGATTTTCATCATAGCCAATCCAAAAACGGCAGAACCACATGACCACATTCCAGAACGATTTCCTAAAATCATTTGAGAATCACTAAATGTCCATCATACATAACCAAGTTGATTACGATCGGTTAATAAATTATCTTAAAAAACATTGTAGAATCCAATTTCCATTCCAGAACCATTTGCAAAAAGCATTTTAGAATATTGTTTTGTTACGAATTCTACTCTACACAAACATATCAATCATAATAATATCACGCATAAGTGGATGGGGATATGCAGATAACGAAAGCAATTGTAAACGGCGAACACAACTACAATGTTCGCGAACACAAACAACTACATGAAAGTGATTTACAATTGCAATTCGCATACATAATCTCGAGGAATTCGCAAGAAATAATCTCGAACAGCAATAGACAAGTATATAAGCCCGAGCAATTTGGGACGCAGAGGCAGTTGTAATTTAACTAGTGAACAGTGTGAAAGTCGAAAAGTAAAAGTGAAAAGTATAGTGAAACAGTAAAAGTGAACAGCTAAAGTTGAACACAGTAACAGCGAATTAGTGAGCAAGAAAGACACAAGTGAAATAAGTGAATTGCTGTAGAAATTAAAGGTGTGTTGGAAAATAAAGTTTGTAATTTGAAAATCGCTGAGTTTTTTATTTGCAAAATCGAGTACGATTCTATATCGAAAGCCCGAAATTCGTAACAGGTTCATCATTCATCACGATGACCACATTTCATCATGATCAAATCGTTTTTTTTTCAGTTCTCCTTATTAAAGTATATGAAGACTGGCGATATGAAAACCAAGGAAATTTTTAAACCAAGAAAATTTTTTGTTTTTATTTTATTAATAAATTAATAGTCGAAAACATATTCAACCTTTGATAAAAAATGTACAAAGAAACGCGAAATAAGATTTTGAGAATTTCCATTGCAATCGAAGGGACTACCAAGCGCATCTATACTTGGCGAGGGCATGATACTTTTGTTTGTCTTTAGAATAGTGGTTGCATTTACTCGCTGAGATCCGAGTTCCTCGAAGGCTGAACTGCAACCAATGTGCCAATACAGTCATCCACCTATTCAATAAAATCGACAGGCGGCAAGTTTAGATCGGCTGAGATCGGTAAGAATTACCACGAGGAATCAGATCTATGCCAACATGTTGTATCTATCACTTTTTTGCTACGACGGATTTTTGATAAGTTTGCGGTATTTTACAAGCAAAAATATTATTCCAAGTCTGTCAGTTTTTAAATCATCATCAAAGCAGCACGGATTGTTCGTCCATGCGAAGATAGTGACAGTTACAACATTTCACCACCACTGGGTTTTTCCTAGACAAATTTAGTTAACTTCAGATTAGGATAAGTAAAATATTTTTAGTTTGGGTAGGTAGAGGAAGCTATTCAACTTCGTATGGCTTGGTTATAAGCGTTCTTAACAGCTTCTTGCCAATATTAAAGTTTAAAGGAGCTGCAGGTTCTAGTTCAATAAATTTCAGGCGGTAACTCACTTTTGCTATAGAATCCACTATAAGGTTTTCCTCGTTACAACAATGGCCCATTACGCCCATGAGCTTGATTCTATTGTTAGAATATAAACTGCTAATAAACTGTAGTCGTTATCAGTTTGAAGGTGATCTCTGATGGTGGTCTGATAATATCTTCATTTGGAACAGTGAGTTTGAAAGCATCAACCGTACAAAGTGTGAGTGCCATCAATCCGAGTCGTTTTGAAGAAAAGTATCAACTCATATACTCTCGATGAATAAACCACTAAGATTGAACTATATTGATAGTTCGTATATCAATAACCATATTGATTAAGAATTATTACCAGAGTGTGACTTCGAACACTCTGGTAATAATTCTTAATCAATATGGTTATTGATTTTAAGCACAGTTTATTGTTCTTGTTAGTTAAAATTAACTATCGTGGTGAAATTTTCAAGTCAAAAGTTTCAAATTTTCGTTTGTGTGCGCTTCTTTTACAAAATACACAAACACACCACACTGTGTAGATTTTCTTTTGAAGAATATTAGAAGTTGGTGATGCATAAAAAATGAGACATTCTTGAAATTGTTTTGAATCCGATTTTTGTTTGTTTTATTTAAATCTAACTCTCCAAGTGACACGGAAAACATATTTATTGCATTTTGAAAATCTTTTTTACGGATCTTTAATGTTAAATCATGCGCGAGCACTGCTTAATGGAAATGTAACTGTTCGCGGCGTTTGTGGAATGTATTAAGTGTGAAATTTTTTTTGGTTAGAAGCTATTCTTTGCCGATTCATATTTTTGGGGGAATTTTTCGGGGTTATTGAAACTTAATGGAATTTTTGGCGATACTACATTGTTGAGAAATTTTTTTTGAAGGTCGGAGTTAGTGTTACGTACGTTGTTAAACTGTAATAAATAAAATTTGCTTTTATTTATGTCTTTTAGTGACTATATTTAGGTATCTCGTCCATCAGCAAGTTTTATTGAACTATTTTTAGGTTCGGGGATAATTTGTCTATTTATTTTATATCTGGTCGTTTTAAATATGGTCATGTGAAATTAATTTAGTGATTGAGTATTGTGTTTGGGTAAGATACAGGTTCATTTTGAGATGTATGTGATTGAAGCAGTCCCACTAATATTTATATTGGCCTTTATCCAAGAATATTGAGTGGCATATGAGAAAAGGTTTCGATCTTATTGCCATAAAAGATTTAGGCCTTTGAACTTTCTTAAAGTTTGGTTTAGTGTCTACGATTTTTACAATCACTAGTACCCTTCAAGGATTATACGGCGTAAACACGTTTATTTGTGCATGAAGTTCTTCGAAGATTAAAGGATGTAAGAATTTTCAATGACCAGTCTTATGCACGAGGAGTATAACATATCTATATAAGAACAAATCAGTAGTATCACGTAACAGTTAATAGGGGAAAGGCGAGCCTAGCAAAGACATAATGCACCTAAATTTAACGATTGAAGTTAAAGTTACTCTCCGAAGATTTTGGGAGATTGCACGAATTCCCATAACTATTGAGATGATTGGTGGAGAAAATTGTTGCTAGAATCGGTTTGTGGCGACTAGAGAAATGCAACGAGCTTGAGTACTATTCAATATCGAATGTGTAAGGTTTAAGATCTGTTTGATATTGGCCCTTATGAGAACAACAATTATTGGGCGACTTACATTCAGTTCGAGTTACATACTCTCACTAGTTTAACAACGTTGGAATTTAATATTGGATCCATTTAAGATTTAGCACAGCAGAAGACGAGTAAAATGTATACCTTCTTGCTTGTATGTTCATGCCCAAAGGCGGTACAAAAAGAGATCGCCAGAGAGTCATACCGTTCAAGAGTTCAATATTTTGTTGTATCAGATTGAACCTGATGTATTGACTCCAGTTACTTTTAACTGGCCAAAGGTTAACTGATCTTTCGAAACCAATTGCCTTATACGCACAGATATCGCCGCTAGCCCGCCATTTTTATAAATTAACCATTTCGAAATCGGCAGGGAAAATTATTCCCAATTTAATTTTGTTTCAAATAACAAATTACTTATTTCTTACATAAGCACATCTGAAGGAAATAATTTAAATAAATATTTAATTATATATGTATACGTTTTCCCAACTCCTTTTCAGAGGGAACTGCAAGAATAGTGACTAGAAATCTAACAACAATTCACCGAAAATATGTTAAACGAATAGTTGGCGAATGTGATACAAATTTAAGAGATAGCCGCTCGATTGCGCAGAGTTCTAATTTTATAGAAAATTATTTTCATCTGATTGTATATATCACCTTTTATTTCTCGTAACGGTTTTTTGTTTATTTTACGAGCGTTGTGTGAAAAGTTTCCGACCTAGCACAAATACAAAACATTTATTCTTCAAATTTATATTTATTTCTCTACATAATCTCCTTATAAGTATATTCCTAATTCGTAGATTTTCGCCATGGAAACCGCTGAGGTATGAGACGGCGTATTGGCTTGGTGGAGCAAGATTGTTTTTTTCTGCAAATGTGACTTTCGCAATTTCTGCTTTATGTAATGATGTAAAACAAATGTTTTCATTCGCTATAGCACAGCTGTGATTAAATAAACACCCACGATCAAATGGTATAAACCTCAACCGAATGCACCAGGAGTGTTATGGCTTAAAAAATTTGTCACAGCGATTTTTTTATGTCAACAGCGGTCATTTTATTTCTTGGCATTCCATTAATTTAACCCATTTTTAGGCTAATGTTACAATATGCTCCTGAAATCATTTTACCTTTTTGAAGATAATCGATTACGATAACTCAGTAACTGTTGCCATCACTTTCCCAGCTGAAGCAAGAGCCTTTGCTTGTTTTGGACCCGATCCTCCTTGGCAGTCCACTGTTTTGACTGTATTTTTGATTCTGATGGGTAACGATGTATCCAAGTTTCATCAACAGTAATTAGCCGGCACCAAAACTCTGAATTATTGCGCCAAATGTTCATTCGAACAAGTTTCTGGTCCAAAGTAAGCAAACGCTGCACCCAACACAGCGCTGCCAAACACATTCTTTGGACATATTCATAGCCTCTTCTATCTCTATAACTTTAATTCGACGGTTGTCTAGCACCATTTTGTGAACTTAATAAGTACTTAAGTGGTTTCACCGAACATAAAGACACTGATTACTCTCTTTGGAAAGCAACAAAGGGATTAAAAAGGACCAAAATGCATGTGCCGTCTATAAAAAATTAGGAAGGAACTTGGGCCAAAAGTGACA
Organism: Nephrotoma guestfalica; assembly: GCA_963691935.1. Classification (NCBI taxonomy): domain Eukaryota; kingdom Metazoa; phylum Arthropoda; class Insecta; order Diptera; family Tipulidae; genus Nephrotoma; species Nephrotoma guestfalica. The sequence goes on from OY829914.1 coordinate 116,141,891, forward strand.
AGCAAAAAACTAATTTATTTGCGGCTCACTTGGAAGAAACCTTTCAACCGTTACCTAGGCAAACTGCAGATGAAAACATAACAACAATTAGCAAAATTGATGACCATAATATACGATCTGTAACAATACAGGAATTGAAAGATGAGATAAAGTACAATTTAAATGCGAAAAAAGCTCCAGGCTATGATTTAATTACTGGCCAAGTCGTGAAAGCCATTCCCGAGAAGGGATTACGAAAATTGGTTCAAATACTCAATGCTGCCTTCAGACTAAAATATGTCCCACGACAGTGGAAGGTTGCTGAAGTAATTATGATTCCTAAACCAGGCAAACCAGCAAACGACAATAAGTCGTACAGGCCGATTTCACTACTTCCAAAAATATTTTTAAAATTACTGCTCAAGAGGCTCAAGCCAATAATAGAAGAACGAAATTTAATTCCACCACACCAATTTGGATTTAGGGAAAATCACTCTACGGTAGAACAAGTTCACAGAATAACGGACATAATAAAAGACGCACTTGAGAAAAACAAAATATTCTCCAGTATGTCTTCTTATATGTAGCACAAGCTTTCGACAAAGTTTGGCACCAAGGACTTGAATCTAAGCAATGTAAACTGAACTAAAGATAATAGCAGCAGGTATACCACAAAGTAGCGTACTGTGTCCTTTATTGTATATCCTGTACACCAGAGATATGCCAAATACAGAAAATGCTACCATAGCAACATTTGCAGACGATACAGCTGGAAAGAGTATATCAGAAGCCACGACAAAACTTTAACAAGCAAGCAACTCAGTGTTCTCAGCTCAGTAGCTGAACAAATAAATGGTGCGTTAGCCTAAACGAAGCAAAATCGGTTCACTTAAACTTCACAAACCAGAAAGTTAACCGGATTCCGGAACTTAATTCAAGGCAGGTTCCATATGTAAATATAGCCAAATACCTTGGCATGACTCTCGATTGCAACCTTAGATGGGAATAGCATGTTAAAAAGAAAAAAGAAGACTAGAACATCGAATATACAAAAATCCAATATAACAAATATATGCCCATTATATCGGCAAATAATAAAACCAGTATGGACCTATGGTATTCAACTTTGGGGTTGTACCAAGAAGACAAATACACAAATGTTTTCAAAATAAAATGCTGCGTGGCATTGTCAACGCACCATGATACATCAGAAATACATAGGGACTTAAACATGGAATATGTCAGTGAAGAAATAAAAAATCATGCAAAGAGACACATTCAGCGGATATCTCGGCACCAAAATGCAGACTTATGAAGTTTGTTGGACACCACCAATGCAGTAAGAAGACTTCAAAGGCAGAAACTTCGCGCAAAGACACCAACAAAATTGTTAATGCTGAAATACTTGACCACGAGTTAATGCCTCATCTTTTTGAAATAATTGTTAGAAATATGATCCATCCACCATGTGGCAGAAATAATTCAAACAGTCCATGCATGGTGCAAGGGAAATGTTCCAAAGCTTTTTCAAAAGTATTTCAAGATGTTAGAGGAAAAAAACGCTATCCCAAGTACAAAAGAAGAGAGAGACGAAATATAATTTATCTCGAGTTACGATCCTCTACACGCGACACAACAACAACGTAACATGGAAAACATCAATAACAAAGAACTACTTTTCTATGACGCGCGGAGTAACACCATACAAACCACGCGCAGCTAAATCGCTGAATATACATAAATGCGACCGTGCGAATTGCAAACTGACATAAATGCATTTATGTATCTTCATAGATTGCGATCTATGAAACAATTTAGAATCAACATTTTAGAATTAAGTATGATTGTAAATTAGTATTAAGTTATCATTCGGGCTAGAAACATTAAAATAGTAAATAAATAAAATTAAATATTAAAGTAAAAATAAATTAAATAAAGTTTTTCTGAAAATATAAATTAACAATTTGTTTTTTTTTTATAATAAATTCGGTTCGTGAAACATAAGTGGCGCAGTTGATAGCGGATGTTTTTTAGCATTCAAAAAAAAAAACCTACGAAATAAATAAATAATTAATGTGCAAAGTGTTTCTAACTATATTCGGAGTAACAAATGCTCGTGTCAAAGGTTTATTGGCACTAAGTGAATATAGATATATATAAAAAAAAATAAATAAATAAAAATAAAAATCAAGTGAAATAATAAATAAATTAATAATATTTTTTTCCCTGATATCTATTGCTGACCCACAGTAAGCAATAGAACATAATAAACATATAACATAAAAATACGACCAGGCGTACCTGAACAGTGAAAAAAAAAAATAATAAAAATAATAAGATAAAATAATTCCAAGAAACAAAGAAAAAGAAGAGCTGAAAACAATTTCGAGAGTACATTGAAATTGAAAGACGCATAAGATGAATGCAGTTACAACAATAACAATCATCACATGGTAAGCGATTTTTTATAATAATTATTGTTCGAAAATTTCCCTCTACCCGAAAGAAATAACTTAATATCTCACAGAAGTTCTACGGTTTATAGAATATCAAATTAAAATAGAAACTAACACTATTTAAACTTATTAAAAAAAAAAAAAAGAAGAAACCGAAAAGAAGAAATTTAAATTTTTACGGAATTTCTACGGTTTATAGAATTCTAAAATAAAAATAAATATTTTTTTTTTATCATAATATTGATTTTAAATAAACTAATTTTTAAAAAATATATATAAAACTATTTGACTTAGAGTCTATGAGTCAAAATCTAGATCGGAACATTGTTAACGAAAATCCCGGTTATAGGATCTTTAGAAAGCAAAATTTATCTTTAGAAATTAAAAGACTAACAGAAAACTTTAATACAACCTTTAAAATAACTACTGAAACGATCGATCATAAAAACACTCAAAAACTTTTTAAAATGAGTCAATCAGAAAATTTTGATACTGAAAATTGTGCTACTGACTTATTTAAAAGTCTTAGAATCCCCGACGCTGTGAAAGACCTTCTGCGGTACGAAGGTAGTAGACATACGCTCTATGAGTTCATAGAGAATGTTGAAGAAATTCTGTCCCTATGTAACGCGATAGACGGGCATCCATGCTCTAAAATCTACCTCAGAGCAATGCGCAATAAAATTACGGGTGAGGCTAATGAAGTCCTCACGATGTACGGAACACCTCTAGAATGGGAGGCAATAAAAGATAATATTATCACTCATTACGCGGACAAGCGTAATGAAACAAACCTGGTGAGGAACTTATACAGTACCCCACAAGGTGAAGTGATAGCCTAGAGAAGTACTTTGCTAAAATTATAGACATACAGAGTACTATAATCAACCATGTCAAATTAAACGAAAACAATCCTATCGTAATTAGATTTCCGGGAACTATTTCCTAAACTATCCTAAAAATTAAAATTAGGAAAGTTTAGGATAAACTTCACACGTGTGTACACAATTGTGAATATTTTGTTAAATCCTAAATATCTTTATATGTATAGGTGAGTGTAATATACTTTATTCGTATAAAACGATAAAGATAAAATTTAACTTGGTTATGTGAATTTTCTGATACCTATACTTCATTTTTATATAATATTTTTGGAATTATAATTTTAAAAAAGACTTTTAATGCTAGTACAGTATTAATAATAATTAAGCAAATTAATTAATCAGTACATGAATTTGGTTTAATATAGAACCAAACTAAGATTAAAGCTGTTAAGTACCCACAATTTGCAACATGATAAATTTTCGTTGTACGCGGCTTTCGATTAAAAAATGACCGTGCATTAGAAAACCACAGCCAAATACTAAGTGTACATTCGAGATAATAAGGATCTAATCTAACCGAAAATCATCATCCCTTGAAAAGTTATAGGGGCTAAGGGTGTTAGTACGTTCATTTCGCAATACGATAAACTACGTACGTTGTAAGCGATTTTCCATAAAAATTTTCCATGTCCTAGGAAAACCCCCACCAAATACTAAGTGTACATTCGAGATAATAAGGACCTAATCTAACCGAAAATCATCATCTCTTGAAAAGTTATAGAGGCTAAGGGAGTTTAGTACGTTCATTTCTCAATACGAGTAACTACGTACGTTGTAAGCGATTTTCCATAAAAATTTTCCATGTCCTAGGAAAACCCCCACCAAATACTAAGTGTACATTCGAGATAATAAGGACCTAATCTAACCTAAAATCATCATCCCTTGAAAAGTTATAGGGGCTAAGGGTGTTAAGTACGTTCATTTCGCAATACGAGTAACTACGTACGTTGTAAGCGATTTTCCATAAAAATTTTCCATGTCCTAGGAAAACCCCCACCAAATTCTAAGTGTACATTCGAGATAATAAGGATCTAATCTAACCGAAAATCATCATCCCTTGAAAAGTTATAGGGGCTAAGGGTGTTAGTACGTTCATTTCGCAATAAAGGGGGGGTTTTCCTAGGACATGGGAAAAGTTTTATGGAAAATCGCTTACAACGTACGTAGTTACTCGTATTGCGAAATGAACGTACTAACACCCTTAGCCCCTTTAACTTTTCAAGGGATGATGATTTTCGGTTAGATTAGATCCTTATTATCTCGAATGTACACTTAGTATTTGGTGGGGGTTTTCCTAGGACATGGAAAATTTTTATGGAAAACCGCTTACAACGTACGTAGTTACTCGTATTGCGAAATGAACGTACTAACACCCTTAGCCCCTATAACTTTTCAAGGGATGATGATTTTCGGTTAGATTAGATCCTTATTATCTCGAATGTACACTTTGTATTTAGTGGGGGTGTTCTAGGACATGGAAAAATTTTATGGAAAATCGCTTACAACGTACGTAGTTTGCGAAATGAACGTACTAAACACCCTTAGCCCCTATAACTTTTCAAGGGATGATGATTTTCGGTTAGATTAGGTCCTTATAATCTCGAATGTACACTTAGTATTTGGTGGGGGTTTTCCTGGGACATGGAAAATTTTATGAAAAATCGCTTACAACGTAAATTTATCGTATTGCATATTGAACATACTAAACACTCTTAGCTTCGTTTATTAACCCGAACGTACACTTAGTTGTCGTTTAAAGTGTTTTCTATATTTTTAAAATCGTGTATAGGATTTGTAAGCTTATTTGCATTATTTCATTTAAATTATAATTTACTCGTTTATCCGAAGTTTCACGCATACATTGAAATTAATATGGCGGATTTAAATTTTTAGGAAAGTTTAGGAAATACTTCACTATCATGTAATTAGAGCTAAACGAGACCTATATCAAGAAATGTGCCTCAACACATTCTTGGCCGGTCTAAGGGAGCCAATAGGCTCTATGATTCGGGCTATGCAGCCTACCTCGTTCACTGAGGCATTTACAAATTGCCTCAAGGAACAGAATATGTCCTACATGAAGAAAGGGACAAACATAAATATTGTGCCTGTTCCGCATAGAACGGCTCCAAGAATCCTAAACGGAAATCCTTTACGGAATAATTACCCAAGCAGCCCACCCATCTTTCAAAACAGAAATTGCTATCCGCGACCTAGCCATCAACCTACCCCTCAATATTATAATCATAGGCCGTTTACCCAACAAAACCCAATTATGAACAGAGGTGGTCAAAACAGCAACAGTCATATCCGTTCACCTCGATTCCCGATACAACAACAACATCTAAAGCATTCACGTTATTGACAGATAAGCAGCATGATACAAATACAACAACATTGCATTCTTGCTGAATGACAAATATCAACGCGACCAACAAAATATCTCATATGTCACAACCAACGTGACCAAGTGATGTCAATGACCAGCAATGTGATGTCGATCACATTACATGAGAACAATTTTCCTATTTTGCAAATTAATCAAAAATAAAATAAAACATAATCTAATAAGTACATGTCGATCACATTACGTGAGAAACAATTTATTTCTTTATTTCTTTATTTTTTGTAAACTACTCAAAAATAGAAATGTTAATTTTTAATAGAGATTTTTTATAATCAACGCTTTCAACGTTGATTCTCAGTTTAGCTGTCTAGATGTAAACATCTTGTTTAAAAGACCAAATTAAAGTTTGTAATTGTAATAAAGTGAAAAATAAAGAGAACACTCGAGTATTACTCGAGTGTATAAAAAATTTAAATTTAAAATTAATAAAAAATATAACTGGCGCAGTTGCAGCGGATTATTTTTATAATCTGAACCTACTCGTTAATAATAATAATATCAATTAATAATAATACTTAAGACATAATATTTTAACGTGTAAAGAAGTGAGTTTCGAGAGTACATCGAAACATAATAAAACAAGTGAAAGTTAAATTAATTAAGAAGTATCAAATAAGTGTTAAAGTGAACTTTAAGTTTTGAGAACGGTTATCACAGTAAAAAGTGAGTTTCGAGAGTATATCGAAATATAGTGCCATATCACTTAAAGATAAATATTGTACAACCAAAAGTTGAAGGAATATCAACTTATAGACTATAAGTGAATTTAAAATAAATTAGTGTTATAGACGTAAATATACACCATCAAGGAAGTTTTGTGGAAGAAAAAAATCACAATTAGCTAGACATTAAGCTATACATATGTGTCAACAAACTCGATGAGGGTATATCAAAGAGTATTGATAGCGGTATTTTGGTAAGTGTGAACTGAGAATTCCTAATTGTGTTTTAAAAATTCCCTAAAATTTTTCTTGTGTTTGTTTAATAACGTAAAGTAAATATTACTAACTTTTATATATAAATATAAAATATAACAATAATTCCAAAGTGAAATTACAACCGACAAATAGCCCTAAATAAAATAAAAATGAGTCAAGAGGACCTCAACAGTTTAAATTTAAATCAAATGGATCCTTCACGGAACCATACTGATGATCAAGCAGACCGTATTGCGGCTCAGCGACTTCAAGAGCGAATTGACGAGCATCGGAGGTTACAAGCCCAACAACTTCCCTTGGCAGAAAAAGAAGAAGAAGAACGCCGAGTTAATACCGTCAATCGCATTATCAATCAATTAAAAATCCCTGATGCCATCAAGGATTTACCCACCTACAAAGGGGATAAAAACGGTCTATATGACTTTATCCAGAATGTAGAAGAAATTTTATCAATTTGCAGACCAGCCTGCAACAATAATCCTACCTATACATCAATTATCATCAGAGCAATTCGTAACAAAATAATTGGCGATGCCAATGATGTTCTATTGATGTATGGAACCGAGATAATTTGGGAACAAATCCGTACCAATTTAATCATACACTATGCGGATAAACGTGATGAGACCAGTCTCATACGAGATCTTCATAGGCTGTCTCAAGGCTCAGATACTGTCGAGAAGTTCTTCTCACGAATCATCGACATTTCCAACACAACGACAAATAGTGCAAATATTAACACACCTCTAGATGTGAATAGAGCAACAATTTAAAAAGCGAAACAATCCTTATATAGTTCTATGTGTCTATCAGTGTTCTTAGCCGGACTAAGAGAACCAATGGGTTCAATGATCCGAGCAATGCGACCCATTACCTTACCGGAAGCACTGAGCTTCTGCTTAAAGGAACAAAATATTGGGTATATGAAACAAAAATCCCTAGAACCATATAGAAACGCACATAATATTCCACCGAGGTTACCGCCTAAATCAGTGCCAAATTACAGTCCACAATTTAGAAATAATTTTATACAAAACTTGCGAAATCCTCCCTCTCCACAACAACAGTACTTTAATCACAGACCACTTACTCGACAAAATCCTCAACCAGTCTATCCTAATAGAGCGATACTCCCTCCTAAACCTCACAATTTTAGTCCAAAGGCCGAACCTATGGACACAGCCTCAATTTCTAATCAACTTAAACAACCTACGTACGGACAACAACCTCAATATCAAAGAAATCCACAATTTCCTCCTCGAAATCAATTCCACTCATATGGACCACCGAGATTCCACTCTCAAGAGTTGTTTAATATAGAGGAACAATATAACGCAGATTCATACTATCCAGAAGAACAGAACTGTTATAATTATAACTATTACCCCGAACTCAACGAAATTGATAATAATTTCGACTTAAACGCAAACGAACCAGTACAAGAATTAATTCAAGAAAATTACGTCCAAACTCTGGATAACGAAATTTCGGATGAGGATTTTCACCGTAAAGCCTCAGCAAACCCATTGGGTACTTAAATATCAATAATCATTCAGGTTATACGTTACCTTACGTAGAAATTAAAACACGAGATCATCTTCTAAAATTATTGATCGACACCGGATCAAATAACTAAACATATTAGAACAATAGAACCTGTTACCATTAAAACGCTGTTTAACACTCATACAGTGGATCAATCAATAGTAATTAATGGGTTCAATGAGTTTAAGACAAAAGAACCAATGGAATTTATCCTCTTCAAATTCCATGAATACTTTGACGGACTCATAGGGTTAGAACTAATGCAAAAATTGCAAATCACTTTAGACCTTGGAAAATCCAAATTGATCACACCTAATACCCAAATTCCATTGCTCTTCAAGCCAAATTACATGTCTCAACAATATAAAATATTGCCTCGCGGTAAATTAATTGCAAAAATCCCAGTAGACAAAGAAAATGGAGAAATCTACATCAAGCCTATTGTCCTACACGGAAACCTCTTAATACCCGAAGGAATATATCAAAGTCATAATTTTTATGCAACTGTAGAAGTAGTTAACTACAGTAATCAGGAACAAACATTCGTGATAGAACATCCAATAAAAACAGAGAAATTCGAAAATTACCACTTAGAAATTCATAATCAAACCGTTTACGATCAGGAGTCCACTGATGGCGAATCTATCACTCAACTCATCCGAACTCAACACCTCAATACAGAAGAAAAGAAAGCCATTGAAAAAGTATGTCTAAATTTCGAAGAAATCTTTCAAAAGGAAAACAAAAAGCTTACATTCACCAACACGGTCAAACATGAGATCGACATCATCTCACATTCATAAAGAGGAAGTCGAAAAGCAAATCATGCAAATGTCAGACCAGGGGGTATTATTCGCCCAAGCTTTTCTCAAAAATATGTAAAGGACAGTAACAAGAAAATCGCATTTGAATTAAATAGGCTCAGTAACACAACACAATCGGGAATACAAATGATAAAAATAGATCAATACACCTTTAAATTAATTAACACAATAGATACCTTAACCCAACATATAGACGACATTTTAGACGCACTCAGCTCAGCTAGACACAGACGCATCTCTCGACATTTATTATCTAACAACGAAATTCACTTTATCAACGACTTACTGTACCATGACCGTCTAGAATAGTAGTCTAGAATTATTCTCAGTATACAAGTTCCGACCTTCTATGAAACGATATTCAGTTATTTCAAAATTAATCCAATTCCATCCAAAAACCTCATAATTAACATAATAATAACATAATTCCCTCATATAATATCATCCTAAACGAACAAAATTACTATCAATACATCGTACAACCATGCAACGAATTAGAAAACACGTATTATTGCACCAAACAATCATTACAACCAATAAGCAACACCTGCATACCAAGCATCATTTCACAACAACCAGCTCAATGTAATCACACTGTCTACGAATTGGAAGATGAAGTCTCAGAAATCATTACTGGGAAATTGTACGCAGCCGCACCAACAGAAGTAGAACTCACATCTACCTGTCATCAATCTACGAAGTCCATCAAAGGCCAAGCGTTAATTGAATTTGACAACTGCGATGTTAACATCTCGGGCATTACCTATAGCAGTACCAAATATGTCTACCGCGAAGACCAGATCGTCATTATACCATATCACGACGTAGCAAGTCAAAACGTTATGCAATCATTGTCGTTATCACAACTAATTGGACCCTACAACATAGAGATCACATCACGCTATTACAAGAGCGGGCGTTATCTCACAGCATACAAGCATACAGCATTACAAGCATAATTGCAATCTCTTTTGTTGGAATCATAATGTATTGTATCTGGAAAAGATGCTACAAAGTCACACAGCCTGTAGCAATAGAAGTCAATACATCGTCAACAACGGAACCAAAGACCATAAGGAAATCCCTATGACCTTCTCTTCGGCGGGAGGAGTTACGATCCTCTACACGCGACACAACAACAACGTAACATGGAAAACATCAATAACAAAGAACTACTTTTCTATCACGCGCGGAGTAACACCATACAAACCACGCGCAGCAAAATCGCTGAATATACATAAATGCAACCGTGCGAATTGCAACCTGGCATAAATGCATTTATGTATCTTCATAGATCGCATGTCAACATTTTAGAATGATTATAAATTAGTATTAAGTATGATTATAAATTAGTATTAAGCTATCATTCGGGCTAGAAACATTAAAATATTAAATAAATAAAATTAATTAAATATTAAAGTCGTAAAAATAAATTAAATATAGTTTTCTGAAAATATAAATTAACAATTTGTTTTTTTGATAATAAATGCGGTTCGTGAAACATAAGTCTCGGCCATTTTATACCAACAGATGGAACGTCCCATACAAATCCATTCTTTTGTTTAAAATATAACTGCTTATTGAAATATGCGCCACATTAACTAGTGTGAAATATTTGTTCATTGTTTTGGAATCCGAAAAAAAAAATCACGATGAACCGTTAATATATGTGGATTCGCACTACAATCAGGATTATTTGCTTTGCAATACATGATCAAAGTCATATCATATACCGATTGCCAGTTCATTTGCAGAGGGAGCAGAACGCTTGCTTTCGCGTATATGAAAGATTTTTTCTTAGACTCTTGCTTTAACATGAGACGGGAGCTAAATCATTTAAAGGCGACTTAACCATTCCAGTTAACGGAGGAATCAAAGTTGTAAAACTTCCAAGTAAAACGAACGAGCAAATTAAAAATATATCTTTTGGACGATTCAATTCGATATACTTTGGAAGAAGAGAACAAGATTATCGAATATTTGATCTCCTCTTTTAACCCCAAACAATCAAGTGTATTTTACAAAGTTGATGGTGCAACTGAAGATAAAAGAATAAAGCCAAAATGTTATATTCTTGATGGTCCTGGAGGTAAAGAAAACACTTCTTTATATGAAACCCTGATTCGTCATTTTCGCGCAAGAAAGCACTTAGTTTTGACTACGGTAACAACTGGAGTAGCTACTAATTTATTAATTAAGAGGGCAACATGTTATTCACTGTTAAGCTGCCTGTACCAATCCGTAAAATATTCTACTCATGATTAGACAAGTGCACTATGACAAGTTACTGCAGGAAGTAAACAAACGCTAATTTTGCATGTTAATTGGAGGGATTTTCCCACTCAAGCTTAAATTATTCGCAAAACTGGTATAATTTTGAAAAACTGAGTTTAGTAGAGAACGTGAGGTGCGTTGATCAAAACGAATATAATAATTGTTTGTTTCAACTTGAACCTGGAACACTTGATTGTGGAATAACTTACCACCTGCCACTATTGAAATTCCAGAATACTTAATTTCTGACGATGAGTTGGTGACAGAAAATTTTGGAAAAACAATTTCTTCAAATAACAACTATTCTTTGTCGAGAAATGTAATTTTATGCCGAAAGAACGTTGATCTGGACAGTGAGTTTCTGTTTGGACCATAATAGTTAAGTTTTTAGAATTCTCCGTTATCAATGACCTCAATACCTAGCTGCATTCAAAATTTTATGTTGATATCATGGCTGGAATGCCTAGTTTATTCATTCGAAATATCATTTTTTGAGTATCGAATTTTTATTCGAGACAATCCGTTCGGTAGCTTGAGTTAGCGCTATACACATCTTCGATTAATCTACCTCATGTAATTTTTTCATTATCAAGAAGTTAAGTTTTTGGAATTCTCCGTTATTAATGACCTCAATACCTAGCTGCATTCAAAATTTTATGTTGATATCATGGCTGGAATGCCTAGTTTATTCATTCGAAATATCGTTTTTTGAGTATCGAATTTTTATTCGAGGCAATCCATTCGGTAGCTTGAGTTAGCGCTATACACATTTTCGATTAATCTACCTCATGTAACTTTTTCGTTATCAATCGTAGCGAAATGTGACATACTAGAAAAGTTCTTAGAATTTAATTTTTTACAGATCTAGATTGGTCCGAGAATGGTCCAGCCATCAGAAGATGAGTTTATGTTTGGACCATAATAGTTAAGTTTTTAGAATTCTCCGTTATTAATGACCTCAATACCTAGATGCATCCAAAATTTTATGTTGATATCATGGCTGGAATGCCTAGTTTATTCATTCGAAATAACGTTTTTTGAGTATCAAATTTTTATTCGAGACAATCCGTTCGGTAGCTTGAGTTAGCGCTATACACATTTTGAATTAATCTACCTCATGTAACTTTTTCATTATCAATCGTAGAGAAATGTGAAATACTAGAAAAGTTCTTAGAATTTAATTTTCTACAGATCTAGATTGGTCCGAGAATGGTCCAGCCATCAGGAGATGAGTTTCTGTTTGGACCATTATAGTTAAGTTTTTAGAGATCTCCGTTATTAATAACCTCAATACCTAGCTGCATCCAAAATTTTATGTTGATATCATGGCTGGAATGCCTAGTTTATTCATTCGAAATATCGTTTTTTGAGTATCGAAATTTTATTCGAGACAATCCATTCGGTTGCTTGAGTTAGCGCTATACACATTTTCGATTAATCTACCTCATGTAACTTTTTCATTATCAATCGTAGCGAAATGTGACATACTAGAAAAGTTCTTAGAATTTAATTTTTTACAGATCTAGATTGGTCCGAGAATGGTCCAGCCATCAGAAGATGAGTTTATGTTTGGACCATAATAGTTAAGTTTTTAGAATTCTCCGTTATTAATGACCTCAATACCTAGATGCATCCAAAATTTTATGTTGATATCATGGCTGGAATGCCTAGTTTATTCATTCGAAATAACGTTTTTTGAGTATCAAATTTTTATTCGAGACAATCCGTTCGGTAGCTTGAGTTAGCGCTATACACATTTTGAATTAATCTACCTCATGTAACTTTTTCATTATCAATCGTAGAGAAATGTGACATACTAGAAAAGTTCTTAGAATTTAATTTTCTACAGATCTAGGTTGGTCCGAGAATGGTCCAGCCATCAGGAGATGAGTTTCTGTTTGGACCATAATAGTTAAGTTTTTAGAATTCTCCGTTATCAATGACCTCAATACCTAGCTGCATTCAAAATTTTATGTTGATATCATGGCTGGAATGCCTAGTTTATTCATTCGAAATATCGTTTTTTGAGTATCGAATTTTTATTCGAGACAATCCGTTCGGTAGCTTGAGTTAGCGCTATACACATTTTCGATTAATCTACCTCATGTAACTTTTTCATTATCAATCGTAGAGAAATGTGAAATACTAGAAAAGTTCTTAGAATTTAATTTTCTACAGATCTAGATTGGTCCGAGAATGGTCCAGCCATCAAGAGATGAGTTTCTGTTTGGACCATAATAGTTAAGTTCTTAGAATTCTCCGTTATTAATGACCTCAACACCTAGCTGCATCCAAAATTTTATGTTGATATCATGGCTGGAATGCCTAGTTTATTCATTCGAAATATCGTTTTTTGAGTATCGAATTTTTATTCGAGACAATCCATTCGGTAGCTTGAGTTAGCGCTATACACATTTTCGATTAATCTACCTCATGTAACTTTTTCGTTATCATTTGTAGAGAAATGTGACATACTAAAAAAGTTCTTAGAATTTAATTTTCTACAGATCTAGATTGGTCCGAGAATGGTCCAGCCATCAGGAGATGAGTTTCTGTTTGGACCATAATAGTTAAGTTTTTAGAATTCTCCGTTATTAATGACTTCAATACCTAGCTGCATCCAAAATTTTATGTTGATATCATGGCTGGAATGCCTAGTTTATTCATTCGAAATATCATTTTTTGAGTATCGAATTTTTATTCGAGACAATCCGTTCGGTAGCTTGAGTTAGCGCTATACACATTTTCGATTAATCTACCTCATGTAATTTTTTCATTATCAAGAAGTTAAGTTTTTGGAATTCTCCGTTATTAATGACCTCAATACCTAACTGCATTCAAATTTTTATGTTGATATCATGGCTGGAAGGCCTAGTTTATTCATCCGAAATATCGTTTTTTGAGTATCGAATTTTTATTCGAGACAATCCATTCGGTAGCTTGAGTTAGCGCTATACACATTTTCGATTAATCTACCTCATGTAACTTTTTCATTATCAATCGTAGAGAAATGTGAAATACTAGAAAAGTTCTTAGAATTTAATTTTCTACAGATCTAGATTGGTCCGAGAATGGTCCAGCCATCAGGAGATGAGTTTCTGTTTGGACCATAGTAGTTAAGTTTTTAGAATTCTCCGTTATCAATGACCTCAATACCTAGCTGCATTCAAAATTTTATGTTGATATCATGGCTGGAATGCCTAGTTTATTCATCCGAAATATCGTTTTTTGAGTATCGAATTTTTATTCGAGACAATCCATTCGGTTGCTTGAGTTAGCGCTATACACATTTTCGATTAATCTACCTCATGTAACTTTCTCATTATCAATCGTAGAGAAATGTGAAATACTAGAAAAGTTCTTAGAATTTAATTTTCTACAGATCTAGATTGGTCCGAGAATGGTCCAGCCATCAGGAGATTAGTTTCTGTTTGGACCATAATAGTTAAGTTTTTAGAATTCTCCATTCAAAATTTTATGTTGATATCATGGCTGGAATGCCTAGTTTATCCATTCGAAATGTCGTTTTTTGAGTATCGAATTTTTATTCGACACAATCCGTTCGGTAGCTTGACCAGTTATAAGTCCAGCAATGTAATTCCTTGAATTAGTGGTGCAGTATTATTTAATAATTAATCTATTAACTCTTTTAGAAGTGTGGTTGTTAGGTACTTCAACATTGAATTTGCTTATCGGTTTGATGGAACATGCTGCTTATTATTGAATCCTGAAGTTTTATTATATTATTAATTAATAAATATTTATTTTATGTTTATGATTTAAAATTATCTGAGTGTACTATTGAATGCTATATGTTAATAATTACAACCTACATACATGCATTGAATGTAGTAATAGAGAATTATTATTAATGTTGTATAAGTCTGCTTATAAAGGGTGATTTTTTTGTGGTTAGGATTTTCATGCATTAGTATTTGACAGATCACGCGGGATTTCAGACAAGGTGTCAAAGAGAAAGATGCTCAGTATGCTTTGACATTTCATAATGAATAGACTTACTAACGAGCAACGCTTGCAAATAATTGAATTATATTACAAAAATCAGTGTTCGGTTCGAAAAGTGTTTCGCGATTTACGTCCGATTTATGGTCTACATAATCGACCAAGTGAGCAAACAATTAATGCGATTGTGACCAAGTTTCGCACTCAGTTTACTTTATTGGACATTAAACCAACCACACGAATGCGTACAGTGCGTACAGAAGAGAATATTGCGTCTGTTTCTGAGAGTGTTGCTGAAGACCGTGAAATGTCGATTCGTCGCCGTTCGCAGCAATTGGGTTTGTCTTATTCGACGACATGGAAGATTTTACGCAAAGATCTTGGTGTAAAACCGTATAAAATACAGCTCCTGCAAGAACTGAAGCCGAACGATCTGCCACAACGTCGAATTTTCAGTGAATGGGCCCTAGAAAAGTTGGCAGAAAATCCGCTTTTTTATCGACAAATTTTGTTCAGCGATGAGGCTCATTTCTGGTTGAATGGCTACGTAAATAAGCAAAATTGCCGCATTTGGAGTGAAGAGCAACCAGAAGCCGTTCAAGAACTGCCCATGCATCCCGAAAAATGCACTGTTTGGTGTGGTTTGTACGCTGGTGGAATCATTGGACCGTATTTTTTCAAAGATGCTGTTGGACGCAACGTTACGGTGAATGGCGATCGCTATCGTTCGATGCTAACAAACTTTTTGTTGCCAAAAATGGAAGAACTGAACTTAGTTGACATGTGGTTTCAACAAGATGGCGCTACATGCCACACAGCTCGCGATTCTATGGCCATTTTGAGGGAAAACTTCGGAGAACAATTCATCTCAAGAAATGGCCCGGTAAGTTGGGCACCAAGATCATGCGATTTGACGCCTTTAGACTATTTTTTGTGGGGCTACGTCAAGTCTAAAGTCTACAGAAATAAGCCAGAAACTATTCCAGTTTTGGAAGACAACATTTCCGAAGAAATTCGGGCTATTCCGGCCGAAATGCTCGAAAAAGTTGCCCAAAATTGGACTTTCCGAATGGACCACCTAAGACGCAGCCGCGGTCAACATTTAAATGAAATTATCTTCAAAAAGTAAATGTCATGGACCAATCTAACGTTTCAAATAAAGAACCGATGAGATTTTGCAAATTTTATGCGTTTTTTTTTAAAAAAAAGTTCTCAAGCCCTTAAAAAATCACCCGTTATAAATATATTTGGAGGTAGATGTTTGAATGTTTTATGCAGGGTATAGGAGTTGGTGTTTATATGTATATGTATGCATATAGGTAATATAGTATATGTGTAATTATATGTATACTCGTGTTTATGAGTGTATATATGTATGTGGATGTGTGCATATGTGTATGAATGTATGAATATACATATCTACACATATATGTAGGGTGTGTATATGTGGGTGTATATGTTGTATTATATGATGATATGTGTATTTAATACATATTTTTATTTATAGGTTGAATCCTAATTTTAATTTAATTTAATTATATATTGGGATTTAATTTGTCTTGCCGACAATTGATTAAAATAACATTTAATAGATCAAACGACTGTGGTTAAATGGAGCATTGAAGAGTTGGGGGCGGAAGGTTTTCTTTCTTTTTTTTTTTTTTTTTATGGAAAATTGAACTATTTAATTTTTGAAATTTTTCTACTTTTTTCTTTCACCAGGTTTAATTTATAGTTTATCGAAAATTGAACTATTTAGTTTATGAAATTTAATTAAGAATAATACAGTCTTATTTCAGAAAATTTACCATTATATATGGGTACTTAATTATTTATTAAATTTTTTTTGTTTTTTTTTCAGGATGCTGATCTTTTATATTATAAAACCAAAAATAATTGTGCTGTCTTGTGCTTAATAATTTACTAACTATTGACTACTTAGGTGTCTGTAACCGGGTCAAGTCTATCATATTTAACAACCTTTCCTATCCCTCCATCTTGTTATGTGTAAAAGGGTGTACGGTAGGCCCGGCGTATCCGGGACCCTTGCTTAGGCTTGGCCGTACATTCTAATCAATCAATCAATCAATCAAATCGAAAGAACGTTGATCTGGACAGAATCAGCAATCAAATTATTAGCTTCCATAATGAAAATAGAATTATTTGAATTTCATCAATACAGCTGAATTACGTTAAAAAAATCTGAATCTTAAAGTTGCCAGAGTTAAACTAAATGGTGCCGGCCTAATGAATTCTGGAGTGGGCCAATCATTGTTTAACTCATTTGGACGAATCTCCAAAATATCAAGATCTTCAACTGGAAATATCTTTCAATATACGAGAAAGTAAACGCCGAACTCCGTGAAGGATTTAGAAAAATAAAAGAATTTACAAATAAATTGAAAGAACTCAGGAAAGCAGTTCAAACACGTGCAACATTTAGGACGACACCTAGCCCTGCAATCGATGATGACGTTAATCCATTCCATACGGACGAAGAAGGATTAAAAAGAAAAACAATCTGGGTGGTGAACCTAAACAAAAGACCAAGTTAAAACTCACCGAAAATGGCAGAAACTTTATCATCATCTTCAAAAGAGGTTTCTAGAAACCAATTAATCATCAAGAAACAACTAGCTTAGAATAACAACCAGCTAAACCAAAGGAGAAACCACCTCCACCGATAAATGTCGTTGGAATATCAAATTACCAGACTATACAATCGAATATGAAATCGGTTAAGGTAGCCGAGAAAGCTCATATCTCTAAACAATGGTGTCTTTAAAATTAAAATTCCAGATTCTGAAAACTATAGAGCTTTGGATAATAATGATCGTCCAAGCAAAGTTATGGTTAGAGGTCCAATCGCGCAAACTATGAAATTATTGAGTATCTCGAGCAAAAGGGTTATCAAATAGAAAATGAACTAGGAGTTCAAAACATCAAAAGAGGGCTTCTAGTATTTATGCTCACTTTTAATAACTAGCAAAAAGTGGAAGATGTGTATAATATCAAGGCAATACTTAACATGAGAATTAAAATAGAGCCATTTTAAAAAATAGCGGTCTTATACCGCAGTGTATAAAATGTCAAGGTTTCAATAATACCCAGAAATATTGACAAAGCTAGGTGCATGAAATGTAGTAAAGATATTGCTGCAAAATGTGTTAATGGCAAGAAGCCAGATCCCACAAACTTTTGTGGATGTGAAATGGCTAAGGAACTACAAAAATTAAGAAATAAAACTCGAAAAGAAAATTCAGGGATATCGGAAAAAATTAACCAAACTGTCACCAAAAAGGAACCAAAAATCTCATGCCAGTAAAGTGGGAGAACCAAAGCTATACCCGCAAGTGGTAACGACAAAACCTGTTTTCCAGAAGATACAAGAAGCATGGAAGCTTTTAATATTCGGCTAGCTAACCAGGATAAATGCCTTGAAGCTCTCAGCAGAAAATTTGATAAGCTCTCTAAATAAAATAGTAACCTGGAATGCAAATGGGTAATGCAACATATTCCAGAACGAGAAATTTTCCTAAATACTGGAAAAATAGATAATATGTGTATGCCTAGCATCGGAAACCCAATTTACTTCAAATTGATATCTTAAAATATATGGATACAGCTGTTACCACGCCATTCATCCAGCAGAAATGGCAAGGGGAGGATCATCGGTGTATATAAAAGAAAACAGCAAAGGCTTTTTAGTTTTTAAAATTGAAGAGGAATTTATGCAAGTGGTATATAAATAACAATAGAGAATATAGTGTATCGTTAATATATTGCCCACAAAGATATAATTTAATTAAGGAAAACTATTGCACATTATTTAAATCATTTGGATCAAGTTTCATAGTTCAAGAGTAACTTCTAAAAAGGAAGGGAGCAGACGAGTTTGTGGTGTAAGTTTCATTCTGAAAATATGTAAACCAATTTATTGGCCTACGAATAGAAACAAAATAGCCTATATAATGGACTTCTTTATCACCAAAGGTATCGACGAAAACTACATATATATAGAAATCAGTTAGGCGGGATTATGTCGGATCACACGCCTGTTGTTATGGCAATTAGTGCAACTATTGTTAAGAAAACCAGTGCACCTTGGCTAAACTAGCAACAAAACCTGCTGAGAGAAATTCAAGAAACTAGTTAAGGATAATATTGATCTTCAGGTGCCGATTAAAAATCCGATACAGCTACTCCCTCAAGTTCAAAGAAAATGCGACGAAATGCTCGAGCTCCAGAATATAAAACAACTAACTTTTTTATCCAATAAACTAAAGTGCTGATTAATGAAATCAAAATCGAATCCATTAATAAATACCTAAGTGGTCTTACGGGGGAAAAAGAAACCGATACTCCCTTTGGAAAGTGACAAAAAGTTTAAAACGACCTAAATTTCAAATTCCACCACTTAAAAGTGAAGATGAAAATGGGCTAAAGTGTAAAGCAAAAAGCATCGAAGTTATTAAAGCCATCCAGCCATCAGGAGATGAGTTTCTGTTTTGACCATAATAGTTAAGTTTTTAGAATTATTCGTTATAATTAACCTCAATACCTAGCTGCATTCAAAATTTTATGTTGATATCATGGCTGGAAAGCCTAGTTCATTTTCCCGAACTATCGTTTTTTGAGTTTCGAATTTTTATACAAGACAATCCATTCGGTAGCTTGAGTTAGCTCTATAGACATTTTCGATTAATCTACCTCATACTGGACATACTGGAAAAGTTCTTAGAATTTAATTGTCTACAGATCTAGATTGGTCGGAGAAGTGTCCAGCCATCAGGAGATGAGTTTCTGTTTTTCCTATAATAGTTAAGTTTTTCGAATTCTCCGTTATAATTAACATCAATACCTAGCTGCATTCAAAATTTTATGTTGATATCATGGCTGGAAAGCCTAGTTCATTCTTCCGAACTATCGTTTTTTGAGTTTCGAATTTTTATACGAGACAATCCATTCGGTAGCTTGAGTTAGCTCTATACACATTTTCGATTAATCTACCTCATGTAACTTTCTCATTATCAATCGTAGAGAAATGTGACATACTGGAAAAGTTCTTAGAATTTAATTTTCTACAGATCTAGATTGGCCCGAGAATGGTCCAGTCATCAGGAGATACGTTTCTGTCTTGCCTATAATAGTTAAATTTTTAGAATTCTCCGTTATAATTAACCTCAATACCTAGATGCATTCAAAATTTTATGTTGATATCATGGTTGGAAAGCCTAGTTCATTCTTCCGAACTATCGTTTTTTGAGTTTCGAATTTTTATACGAGACAATCCATTCGGTAGCTTGAGTTAGCTCTATACACATTTTCGATTAATCTACGTCATGTAACTTTCTCATTATCAATCGTAGAGAAATGTGATATACTGGAAAAGTTCTTAGAATTTAATTGTCTACAGATCTAGATTGGTCCGAGAAGGGTCCAGCCATCAGGAGATGAGTTTCTGTTAAGACTATAATGGTTAAGTTTTTCGAATTCTCCGTTATAATTAACCTCGATACCTAGCTGCATTCAAAATTTTATGTTGATATCATGGCTGGAAAGCCTAGTTCATTCTTCCGAACTATCGTTTTTTGAGTTTTGAATTTTTATACGAGACATGGAGATCGATTTAGTGGGTCTAGATGTATAACACAATTTGGCCAAAAATGGTGCATCGACAAAAATAATTCTGAGGCAACGATATCTTACTAACACTTTCGAGTTAAATTAGATTGTGAATGCTCAGAAAAATAGAAAATATCGGCAGGATTACCACAAGGTAACGTTCTGGAACCAACTGTATACGTTCTATATACCTCGGACCTTCTCCCAATGATAGAGGAGACTAACATAGCGGCGTTTGCGAATAAGGCCATTTTAGTAGTCACTGGTAGCAGTGAAAAATTTACAGCAACTTGCAAACAGCTATACTAATATTGTTAGTACCTGGACGAAAAGATGGCGAATAAAACTTAATGAAACAATATCTCTTTACACAAACTTCACCAACACAAAGATACCAATAGAACGGAACTCTCAACAAATTCCTTATGCAAACAGAACAAAATATCTAGGTATGACTCTAGACGAGAACCTAAAATGGTAAGAGCTTGTCAAAAATACCAAATAAAAATCAAATATTCAAAAAATTCAATTCAAAAAGATGTATTGGTTCTTAGAAAGAAATTCTAAGCTAAATTTAAATAATAAACTGCTACTATACTGGCAAGTTCTAAGACCATAAGAAATGACAACCTCCATAGAAACCTCCATAGAGGATGTTGTCAGTGAAGAAATAAACAAACACGCGAGAAAACACATGTAACGTATGTTGAATGAGTCAACCCAGTAAGACGTCTGCGAAGGAAGAAACCACATGATCTATTAGATCCAATCTGGATCGACTAAAAATATAATAAACCTGTAAAAGGGGCCCGCAAACGGGCTAAAACCCTCCAAAGAATAGTATAAGTTATGTAAGATAAATTACTAGGTGATTTGTAAATCAGTTGTAATAAATAAAAAAATAACACTTAATGGTATCATAGTCAGAGAATGCGTTTAAAATTTTCCATTTTGGAGCTTACTTGTGTTTATTAAAATACACTAATCGATTAATTTTTTTTTTCTTAATGCAACTAAAAAAATTTTACACGTTCAGTTTAGTGGATACCCATTTGTGCCAATATTTTAAAAATTAGGAGCAAGTATTTTTATTTTCATTTCTCTTTGACACATTGGCATCCTCACCATCACACAAAAAATATTTTCTCATCTTATTTGAGATATTGGGCATACTTAGGCGCCGTGCAGTAACACATACTTATCACTTTTTATGTTTTGTCCCATACTCTTTTAACACGATGTAGCCGTTGTAGCTTGTAAATTGCCGTCATATTTTTGATTCGTCCGCATACACATAGGTTTTACATCCCCGTTCTAAACTAAAGACAAATATACAATAACCATTTCGTTTCTTAACAATTTTGGTGGATTATTCATGGTCAATATGCAAAAACCACACAATCGGCTTGTTCACCATGATGATGTTCACGTTAATAATTATAAAAAGAAAATTCATTCAAATTTAGAAAACAACAACGATATGTTAAGAAGATCAAGAAGAAGATTTAAATTATAATAATTACAATTGTCTTGTTATACATAACAAATAGTTTTTTATTTAAGTTTTTCTACAGTACTTTCATCTTATGCTTAAGTTATGAGATAATAAGATAAATAAAATACGTAAAATAAAAAAAATACACAAACACTTAGTACTTTACTCCAAATCTACATTATGTGATACTCGCTCGGTCTAAGAATATATCGTACACCCAGTAAAAAACGGGAATAATTATAATTTTAATTGGGATGTTGGTTAAATAATTTTAATTAGGTATTTAAAACAATTTTTTTCTGTATCGTGTTTCGTGTGTACACAACAATAATATTAAAGGTGATTAGGATCAACTTTTAATGTAAAAGTGAAATTTATGTATCTAAACATACGGACAATTAAAGTAGCTAGAGAGGAACAGAAGTTTACATACGTGTACAACATAAAACGATTATTTCGACGTAAATTAGTGATTATACGTAACTTTGTGTGTGATGTCAGATAAAAGTATCATCTTTTTATTTATTTATCCAGTTCTAAAGTACCGTAATTACGCTCATTTAAGTCATGATCATGCGAAGCAAGTGTTTATTGTTCAATTACATTTAGTATTAGGATTTTTTTACGTGTTTGACTTTTATAGTTTTTATCGGTGTGTTCTTGTATCATAAAGTGTGGTAACATGTTTATTTTGACAAAATACTGAACATTACGTTTATCTCTGATGTTTAAAGTCGGCCGGTCAGCTTTTATCTATTTCATGATCAATTCATTAAAAAATTGGAGTTTTTGACATTGCGTTTCCTAGCATGAATTCATTGAAGCCCAACAAGAAACGATAATCGTTTCAACAGGCACTAGACGAACAGTCCAAAAGATATCAAATTCTGAAATTGTCGTTGGATAAGTTATCATGCAGTGTAGCACTGTATATTTAAATTCTATGTAACTCGCTCTTAGTACATAAACATATATAATTGTTAATATTAATTATAAATACTTAATTACTTTTAAAGAAGTATAATATTTTTTTATAATGTATTAGTCAACCTCATATTTACATAATGTTATGTACTACTCCTCAATAGTTATATAAGGGTTTGAAATTTGGCAGCGGTGGGATTTTTGCTCAGCAGGCCGAGCAAAATCTTAAATCTTATTCATCTTGTAAATTTCTCTCTCATTTAAATAAAATATAAATAATAAATATAAAAATAGAAATAAAATGTCAATTGTGAGTTATAATCAGCAACCTCTTGTTTGGTAACAAGTAACTTCGAAAAACAGTTCTGTGAATGTGAAAAGTGGTGTAACGTGAAACCCCTTAAAAAAATTATAAACTATTTCTTGCTATGGTAAAATAAGTAATATTACATGCTGTAGAAGATAGCGGAAATTTCTCAGTGGAAAATACGAGATCTCGCTACTCGCCGCAAGTGGCACCACCATCACAAAAGAGAATTTATTTTGTTATATAATTACCAGCGGAAATTTTTTATTCATTTTGGATCTCTTTTTTCACTAAAGAAAATATCCCAGCGGAATAAAATATTAAAACTGATCCTTAAAATGACAAATCAAGGAGATCAATCACTCCGAAGTAAAAGAACTCGGTAAATGAAATCTTGAAATTTAACAATCTTTCGTCTTTCCGCCATTCTAAAAGAATGACGATGAAATTTGGATTTTGAAGTAAGTTTTGGATTAAATTCTAGGATCTGTTCATGCTGGTCTAAACTTGGCGATTTCTTAACCAATCCTTTTGAAAATATAAAACTGGTTATTAATTTATTATCAGTTCTTGGCCAATATATCAAAAAATTCCACTTGTAATCAATACTTTCGGTTGTTTTTCTAATAGCTTAGGTTATACTCAGACTACGAGGAAAATTTGTGGAAAATTTATGGATTAGAATTTACACTAAAAATTTTTGATTTTCTGCGGCCATATAAGCTGTTTTCAGTTTTCGCCAATATCTTAAAAACTTCCAATAGTAACCAATACTTTCGGATGATTTTCTAATATCTTAGGTTATCCTGAGACTACGAGGAAAATTTGGGGAAAATTTATTGATTAGAATTTTCACTGTAATTTTTTGATTTTCTGCGGCCATATAAGTTATTTTCAGTTTTTGGTCAATATCTCAAAAACTCCACTAGTAACCAATACCTTCGGTTGTTTTTCAAATTGCTTAGGTTATACTGAGACTACGAGGAAAATTTGGGGAAAATTTATTGATCAGAATTCTCACTATACTTTTTTGATTTTCTGCTGCAATATCAGTTATTTTCAGTTTTTGGTCAATATCTCAAAAACTCCACTAGTAACCAATACCCTCGGTTGTTTTTCAAATTGCTTAGGTTATACTGAGACTACGAGGAAAATTTGGGAAAAATTTATTGATTAGAATTTTCACTGTAATTTTTGATTTTCTGCGGCCATATAAATTAAATTCAGTTTTTGGCCAATATCTCAAAAACTTCCACTAGTAACCAGTACTTCCAGTTGTGTTTCTAATAGATTAGGTCATACTGAGACTACGAGGAAAATTTGAGGAAAATTTATTGATTAGAATTTTCACTGTAATTTTTTGATTTTCTGCGGCCATATAAGTTATTTTCAGTTTTTGGCCGTAATATCTCAATCTAGTAACCAATGCTTTCGGTTATTTTTCTAATAGATAGATTAGCTCATACTGAGAATACTAGGAAAATTTGAGGAAAATTTATTCAGATTATGGTCAATATCTCAAAATCTTCCACTAGTAATCGAATTTGAAAACAGCTTGTATGACTTTAGTAGTATTGATCAGGGATTTTAAAGTAGTTTTCTGCGGCCATATAAGTTATTTTAAGTTTTTGGCCAATATCTCAAAAACTTTCTCTAGTAATTTTTTGATTTTCTGCGGCCACATAAACTATTTCCAGTTTTTGGCCAATATCTCAAATACTTTTACTAGTAACCAATACTTTCGGTTGTTTTTCTAATAACCCAGGTTGTACTGAAACTACAAGGAAAATTTGGAGAAAATTTATTGATTCGAATTTTCACTATAATTTTTCGATTATCTGCGGCCATTTAAGTTATTTTCAGTTTATGCTCAATATCTCAAAAACTCTCACTAGTACCAATACTTTCGGATGTTTTTCTAATAAATTAGACCATATTGAGACTACTAGGAAAATTTGAGGAAAATTAATGGATTACAACTTTTTAAGCCACAATCTACTAAGTTTTCTGCTAAAAATGATTGATTTGCTTAAAAATTTTCTGCTGGTTTCTAAAATAATGAGCAGAAAAATGTATTTGTTTGTGATAGTGCTGTCTCTAACAGCAAAACCAATTTTTTTTACTGGAAATTGTCTGCTATCTTATACAGCGGAGAATTTTCCAATGATAAAAAATTATTGTTACGGAGACTGTCCGTTGAGGAATTGTGCGGTGTTTTCTTGTACGTGGAACACTTTTGAAAATATTTGCATATAAAGGACAAACTATATGGAAGCTGTCACGCTCGGTACACAGATTTCCACCACATCTCGCAAGGATTTCCGTAACTTATGGAAAAAGTATGAAGTTTCATCCCGCACGAACAATCCGTCTGGGTTGTACCGGTTTCTCGTTTAAAATGGTAATTTTCGCTTAAATTTTAGAGAACTGATCTAAACCGATAGCGTTGCAAATTTTAATTAAAATCTTTTAGTTCATAGTCGTTTTTCTCTTAAATGATAAACTATTCACAATATTTGCAAAAAATGAAGTTCTGTTATCTGTGTTACGGAACTTCATCTTTTTTGGAACGTCATCTTTCACTTGTGTGAATAGTCACAATATTTGCAAAAAATGAAGTTCCGTTACCTGTGTTGGTTTCGACCCCTATCAACTATACGGTGATGTTGATTTCGTTTCGCTAAGTAGGTTCATTTAAAATAATGAAAAGCATCGAAAACCATCAGCACATACCGTATGCTCAATTGTTCCTCTCCGTCAATGGAGTATTAAATTTTTGATGTCCAAAAAAAATTTTAAATCAAATAAATAAGAAAAAAACTTTTCTTGTTTTGTTTTCTTTATTATACATTTTGTTTTAGTTTTTTTTAATGTTGTGTTTTGTAGTAATTTTTATTTTATTTTTTTAATTTTTAGTTTTTATTTTCACTCCTTTGAAATTTTCTTCCATCTGCCGCCACTAGACATTAAACAAAAACACGTCCAACTACATGCACATATTATATTATAAAATATACAATAATTGATGAAAAGAAACTTCAGAATCTTTCGTTATTTTTTTTGAGATCCTCTACTTTTGGTTTAATAATACACAGTGTTATTGAATTTATGAATTTCTTTCTTAGTTTTTCTCGTGTGTTGTTACTTCGCTTTAAATATTTATTATAAAACACACAAATAATAAACTCCATTCTTATTATTTTTTTATGTGGTTCAATGGAATGAAGATTGTCGATGTTTAAGAAGAAGAAATTACATTTTTTCCTATATTTGATTTAGATTTATAAATATTTGTGTAAGAGATGCGGACTGACTAGTAGATTAGTATCGTAGTAGTAAGAAGTAGACGTAGAGTAGTAGAATCATCATCATATCTACAACATTTTTAAATGACCAATGACAAAAATAATTTCCTCAATTGGTAATGAAAAGATTGTAAATATTTGTAAAACCATCTGTTGCCTCACAAAATCAAAATTCTAATATTTACTGGAAAATGCATAAATTTGAGTCTGCTGATGCTGCAATGTCAAAGCATGGTCAATCAATTAGAGCAGAACGTTAATATGTAACTAATTAGCGAAGTCAATAAGAATATTAAAGTCATTATGTCATTATTCCCCAACTCGATTGTAGATGGTTATTATAGTTTATGTCTAATTGAGTGCACAAACTGTTTTTGGTATACGAATTGCCGTAAACAGGATCTCCAAGTAAATGAGAATCAAAGGCAATAAAAAGTTGGAAAATCCCATAATTAAATCGAGATACAGTACAGTTTATTTGAAAACATTATTAGTCCAAAATCATCAATGTAGGACAGTTTTGTGCATCAACTTGTGAAAAAGGACATCAATAGATGCATAAATAATAGTTTAACCCAGACATGCAGCCTTCAGAATCAAAATAGAAGACTTCACCGAATAACCTGGAGAGCTAGGTCTCGAAGCCGAGAATAAGAAGATAGTTGTGTTACTATGGGAACGCGTATAATGTATAGAAACTTGTAAGGAATTCTAGATATGGCTTTCGTCTACTACACTCTTTATGATTTGTATGGTTAAGGATTGAAGAATTGCGGTAATATATTCCACATAGCTAACCAAAAGACCATAGACCTATAACTCTATCATCCTTTCTTCGGAAAATTAAGTAAAGATTGATAGACGTTTACATTCGAAAGTAGAATTTTTTACAAATATTAAGGGCAAAATCAGGAAAAGATCGTCTCTCAGTGAGTAGATTTGTAATTAAACTACAAAATCATAGTAAGCAGTATTTACTGCAAATTCGCTGGATGCACTTGTGGAAGATGCTTAGTCAGGGAAATGCCTCAAAGGAGAATACTATACCATGGTTACCTTTCTTTCTAAAACTTAATAAGTGAATTAATTAAAATGCAAATTAATATTATCACAAGCGAAATTAAAAGTGTAATAACGATATTTACAAATATCGAAAAGTCATTATCAACTAAAAGTAGATAGGACTACCCAACTATCCTCAGCTGTGTAACTCTACGAGGTGGAGGGAAGGCACCGAAGTAGTGGTTTCATCTACAAGGTGCAACTCAAATCCACTGAACAGCCAACCATAGTGCAAGAACATACTCGTACGTACGAGTATTATATATTTACATTGAAATAAGTCTACAAATTTGACTTGAAAAAATACAAAATATTATAAATCCGCCTTGGATTTGAAAATTTTAAATAACAAAAAAAAGTCACTGAGGAGCACAGAATTGCCTTAACCTACATTTAAAATTATCTTTAGTTACACAAAAATCAAATAAATAGTTAATTCTATTGAAACTCTTACACATCAACTTCACTGGTTCACTGGTCCATAGTTGGTTCTATGTCGGTCTAAGTGGAGGAAGTCATGATCTCTTAGCTGTCTACCACGAACCATTATTTTAATTGACTTTAGCACATCCGGTGTGTCGATTAGACCTAGTAGAAGATTTCCAATAAATGTACTTTTTAGCAATTCGCGTCTATTTTCGAGAGTTTTCAAGTTGTATGTCTTGCACCCGGTTAAATATGATGGTTGTCGCTGTATGTTTACGTGGTATGGTAGATCATGATCATAAACCCATCCGTCTTTCCAGGTCAAGTAGCGTACAAATTTCTTTTGAATTTTCTCAATACTTTGGATATTATGTTCGTAGAACGGACACCATACATTTACAGCATATTCCAGCTGGGATCGAACGTAAGCACAATACAGGATCTTAATTGTTTCCACATCAAAAATGTCACTCATCCAACGTTTGACATAACCGAGCATGGAGTTCGCTCCATCGATGCACCGCGCAATTTCTAAGCAAATTGCGCGGTGCATCGATGGATTCTAAGCTCATGTTTTCAACGAAAGTAACCCCTAGGTCTTTACTTTCAACTACTACCTGAAGGAGTACACCATTTATCTTGTAGGTTTGGCCTTACGGTGAAATGATAAAGATTTGCAATATTGAGACTCAGAGAGTTAGACTCGCACCATAACGCTAGGTTATCAATATATTCCTGGAGTTTTTTGGCATCGTCGACTGACTGATGGCTTTGTAGATTTTGAGGTCATCTGCGAACATTAGGGTATTGGAATGCTTTATTACTTCAGTAATACCAATAATGAAGATTGTAAAAATCCATGGGACAACGTGAGAGCCTTGTGATACACCAGAGGTATAGTGATTGACGGAGAATCTAACCAAAAGGCATTCAAATATTGAAAGAATAACAAGCAATAGGTAATTTTAATTAAGAAGTTACTGAGATATATGGGTAAGAGATCAAGACGCAATCCAAATCAGTCTTCGGAAGAAGCTGATGATCAACGTGCACAAAAAAATGTAAAGTATGACAAGAATCTAAGGACACGAACTCAGATGCTGAGTTTGTCGGCAATGATGAGGACACGATTGAAATTTTTATTACTTCGCCAAGCAAGGTTGGCCAAGTAAAACAAACGTACGAAAGGCCCCATGAAAACCTGATGATATAAACCGTTTCCCTTAAAAGTATGCTACAGCAAACCAAAATACGAAACTTACTGAATCTAAGTTTTGCGAATTATTAAAACATATTAAAAATATAAAGATAAAAATTCTCGATGTGATTGCGGAAACTAATCTAGTTGTTGGTAAGCTGGATGAGGCACGCAACCATAACTCCACTTCCAACCACAAACCAGTAACTTTGGTAACTGTGGAAAAGACACCAGAGAAGGCTGCATGGGATTAAGTTCTAAGTAAAGGGTGTTTCATTTCGAGGTAGATAACATTGAACTTAAATAAAACACAGACAAATCTTTTTAATGGCCAGGAATACGACTTTATTTGAATGATAATGTTATGCCATTAATGTTTAAATACGATATCGGATATGTGGCCACCGTTGCTGGCGCATACATGGCGTAAGCTGCAGGCTCAATTTTTGATCACTCTTCGCAGCATTTCTGGTCGTATTTCGGCAATAACGCGTCAACTGTTGACTTTTAAATGTTCAATAGTTTCTGACTTATCAGTGTAGAAAACTGATTTCACATAACCCCAAAGAAAATAGTCAAGCGGTTTTAAATCACACGAACGCAGTGCCCTGTTGACAGGTCGGTCCATTTCTCGTTATTAATCGTTCAACAAATGTTTCTTTCAGTAAATTAACTGTGAAAATGTGAAGTTAGGAGGCGTGAGCCTCGTAGCCACCGAACCTGCAAACTGAAAAGTAATATGTACCTGAAAACAAATTACCTAAAGTAATTATCTTTGATGTTAGCTCGGACCTTGATGGCGGCATGGTCACAACCTACTAAGCAAATCAAAACAGCATGTGGTCACTTCTTGTTGTGGCTCAACAATAAATTAGTAATCATGACTCTATTCCGGTGTCTGATGACTCCTTCGACCCATAAAACACACCAAACGGTAACTTCTTGTAGATATAATGGTTTTTGGACAATTGCTCGTGGACTATCTTCACTTCAAATGAGACAATTCTTCTAGCTGACATAGCCATTTGACGAAAAATGAGCTACATAACTGAAGAACATTTTGTATGGAAATTTTGCATCAATGTCAATATTGGCCTCGGCTCATTCACCGAATTAACACCGCGAACGATAGACGTATGGTTTTAATTGCACAACTAGATTTTTTTTTTTTTAATCTTTGCAATCTTTTCTGGGGCCGAAGCACTCCCAACTCTTCATCGTACTTCGC
The DNA here is from genome assembly GCA_963691935.1 of Nephrotoma guestfalica. Taxonomy (NCBI): domain Eukaryota; kingdom Metazoa; phylum Arthropoda; class Insecta; order Diptera; family Tipulidae; genus Nephrotoma; species Nephrotoma guestfalica. The sequence goes on from OY829914.1 coordinate 116,172,731, forward strand.
TTATTTACGTCCTTACCTTACGCAGTTGCCTGCCAAATCGAGGGGATATAGGTCCGATTTTGTCACCATTTTGCCACCAGCACATTACACAGCTCCATGGCAGCCTATACTGGCATGGAAGATGGGTCGGCCCATGAGTTCTGCACTGCGACAGGGGAGTCATAGTTGTGTTCCATTTCATCCCAGATCGAAATCTGCTGATGAAAATTCCCTTTTGCATCCTGCCACTTTCGGGATTCGAACCCGGTACCTCCCGATCCAAACGCCAAAGCTTTAACCACTGTGCCATTTGGTCGGTTAAGTGGAATCTTGTAAGCATGTAAGTCAATATCTTTACACAAATTCCTCCATAAAGATATTCGATCAAGATTCAATTCTTGTACACGATGACGAATCGATTTATTTCGATTCTCTTCAATACTATGAACTACAGCTGCCACCGCCTGCTCGGTGCGTGCCATATGGGGTCTTTCAGTATGCTTATTATCATTTAGAGTAAAAGTGGTGTGTAAAGCGATCCATAGTTAATCGAATTAGCTGCTCTGATGGACGATTTTATCGAATACAAAATGGACGCGCGATGACATTCACGAACTGAACCATTATTTTCAAAGTAAATTTGAACAATTTGCAAACGTGTGGGTCTATTCATTATGAAATGGCAAACCAAACTAACCAAAAATCAACTGCCAGCTGTCAAATCAGATGTCCCTGAAAAAAGTGTTGCCAACTTAAAGTTCTATACCACGAGATGCAACACCCTTTACAAATTCAGACAACGCTGGTAGAGTAGCAACCACTCCAACAGAAAACAATGATGGGAACTGGCGTACGGTCGAAGAAATTATCTAAAGTAATTATCTTTGATGTTAGCTCGGAGCTTGATGGCGGCATGATCACAACCTGCTAAGCAAATCAAAACAGCCTAGATCGAAAACATTTTAACGTTCTACATAGAACTGATGCGAAGAATAATGAAACCGCTCATTCTATGGTGGAAGTTGAATCGGCAACTAAAATCATAATGCTAAAGTGTAAGAGACTGCACGTGGACTGGTTACGATGTCGTGTAAGAGATTTTGTGATTCCAACTAGGTACTTTAGGGCCAGCAATACGGTCGTTTTGCAAAGAATTGCAGGGCACGTACATAGACCTGTTCTTACTGTGCATAACATGGTTACGGCTACAAGGGTTGTCCAAATAAAGGCAAACCTGCCAGTTGCGCAAGCTGCAAGGAAATTCAAAAACCACATAATCACCAAGTAGGTCGAGCTACCTGTAGCCAAAATTTAAGAAATTGTAACGACAACCTACGTGTCACCCACCTCATCATGCACGGTGCTAAAATAGTCCGATCAAAATTATGTGAACTCATCTTCAACCACGATATAGATATTCTATGAGTAGCAGAGAGTAAGCACAAGGTGCTTGACATGAACAAGGTGAAGCTTAGTCAGTTTTGTGATAACCACTGCACATGTGTTGAAATTCAATTGAAAGTTGTTCCTCCTACCTATTTTCAATACACGCTCAATACAGTGAACCGAGTGCCGTACAAAATCAAAACGATCGTAAGCTCTTTATCTGGTCAACACCAAAAAGTAGGATTACTGGAGACTTCAATGTTAGAAGACCGTCTAACTGATGATAACTGAGAAAAAGTAGAGAAGTTCTTGTCTAGAAGAGACCTCTTCTTAATGAGCAAATAGGGGAACCCAATGACGTTCTCGTTTAATGGAAACTCCAATATTGATCTAACAATAGTCAATGCAGCTTTGTTGGGCTCAATAGTTGGATGGTTGGTGAGATAAAGTTTGACATCTAGTGACCACAGAATCCTCACGTTCGAGTTATCAAACTCGCAACAGAATAGTTAGCTCACAAGTAGAAAACTACGAGATTTACCATTAAGATAGCTCACTGGAGTCTATTTGCTAGACACTTGGTTGGCTCCTGGGATGGTGTAGAATCACTTCCAGAAATTGATTCGATTGATGAAATTGAGATTCATGTGGAGCTAAAGGGGAGCTGAAATAATAAATCGTTGGTAGAAATCTAATCTAAGGAAACTTAGATTTTATATGCCTAAGCATACCAGACGGAAACAAACCAAGAAGCAAAATAATTAAAATGTTCAATCTTTAGAAGGCAAGAAACAATCCATGAAGTATTTAAAGCAACGCAAAATTACCAAGACAAAGGGAGTCGTCACAGTGATTCAGGTTTGGAGTTGCTCAACTTACTTCTATCGGACGAAACACCAGTTGAAACGGAGTCACATGCAGCTATGCGTGACCACGCGTATAAACAGTAACTGGAAATTCACAGTTACTGAAGACCCCCATCCACGTGGGAAGAAGTATCCAGTACTCTAAAATGCTTTAGATGAAACAAGTCACCAGGACTTGACAACTGGAACGCTGAAATAATTCAACTCGAATAGTAAAATTATTAAACAGCTACCGATTTATTGGCCTATGGATAGAAACAAAATACCCGAAATCATTGACTTCTTTATCACCAAAGGTATAGACGAAAACTACATATACCTAGAAAGCAGCGAGAGAATTATGTCGGATCACAGGCCTGTTATTATGACAATCAGTGCAACGATTGTTAAAAAAAATTAGTCCACCTTCGCTAACTAACAAAAAAACCTGCTGGGAGAAATTCGAGAACCTTGTTGATGAGGATAATATTGATCTTCAGGTGCCAATTAAAAACCCGATACAGCTAGCAGAAGAACTAAAACAACTCAACAACAGTACACAAGAATGCGGCGTGGAGTAGTACCCTTCAAGTTCAAAGGAAATGCGTCGAAATACTATTTATCCTCTGGGAAGTTAGGGAACTGGTTACAGCAAAACGCAAAGCAAGAAAGGCCTGGCAAAGAAGTCGAGCGCCAGATTATAAAACAACTCTAAATTTTTTATCCAATAAACTAAAGTTGCTAACTAAAGAAATCAAAAACGAATCTAGTAATAAATACTTGAGGGCCTTACTGAGGAAAAAGATACCGAGTACTACCTTTGGAAAGCGACCAAAAGTTTAAAACAACCTTACAAATTCTACCTGTTAAAAACGAAGATGGCATTTGGGCTATAAGTGAAAAGCAAAAAGCTTCGTTGTTCGCAACCCACCTCCAGAACACGTTCTACCCTTTACCTAGACAAACTGCAGAGGAAAACATACCACCAGTATATAAAATGGATAAGCAATATATCTCCTGTCACATTACAAGAATTAAAAGAGGAAATCAATCTCAACCTAAATACAAAGAAATCTCCAGGATATGACTTAATTACAGGACAAATAGTAAAAGCTCTTCCTGAAACAGGACTACATAAACTACTCCAAATAATTAACGCAGTGCTCATACTTAAACTTGTTCCAAACCAATGGAAAGTAGCAGAAGTAATTATGATACCTATACCCAACAAACCACTTAATGACAAAAATTCGTATAGGCCGATTTCCATACTCCCAATAATTTCAAAATTATTCGAGAAAATACTCCTAAAGAGACTGAAACCAGTAATTTTAGAAAGAAATCTTATTCCTCCACATCAATTTGGCTTCAGAGAAAACCATTCTAATCTAAAATATGCCCAAGCGTCTTATTGGATGTAGCACAGGCCTTTGACAGAGTATGGCATAAAGGCTTGGAATATAAGTTGCAAAGAGACTTACCAAAGCAGTTTTATGAAATTCTAAAATCTTACATATCCAACCGACACTTTCGAGTTAAATTAGATGGCGAATACTCAGAAATTAAGAAAATATCAGCAGGTGTACCACAAGGTAGCTTTCAGGGACTAAGTTTATATGTTCTATACACCTCGGACCTGCCAACGATAGAGGAGACTAACATAGCGATGTTTGCGGATGATACGGCCATCTTAGCAGTTGCTTATAGCACAGAAGAATCAACAAGCAAATTGCAAATAGCTACTAATATTGTGAGTACCTGGACCAAGAGATGGCGAATAAAACTTAATGAAACAAAATCTGTTCACGTAAACTTTCCCAACAAGAAGATCAACTAGATACCAGTAGAATTGAACTATCAGCAAATTTCCTATGCAAACACGGCAAAATATCTAGGCATGACATTAGACATGAAACTAAAATGGAAAGAGCGTGTGAAAAAGAAAAACGAAGAGTTAAACATCAAATGCAAAAAGATGGATTGGCTCTTAGGAAGATATTCTGAGCTAACTCAACATAATAAATTGCTACTATACCGGCAAATTATAAAACCTGTGTGGACTTACGGTATTCAGCTCTGGGGCTGTACAAAGAAAACCAATGTCAATATCATACAGTCATTCCAAATCAAAAATAAATAAACAGCTAGCTGAAATTTGGCTATTTTTCTAAAATGTTGAAATCTTGTTATCAGGAAACCTGGTGAACCTATATTACAGACCTATAATGTTGCTACCTGTTACGGGGAACTCCTAGCAAGGATCTTAGCCGGTCGCATTACACCGCGGATGGAAAGAGCGGACTAGCATGTCCTCTAATAATGCGATCCTAACTAATACTCTAAACCCTAGAGTTCTAAATACATATATTATGAGTATATTCCTCGAAATCGCCGGAATTTTAAAATAAAATCGCAATAAAATGTCAAATCGCAATAAAATGTCGCTATCTGCAGAAAAAACAGTAATGCTGCAACTGTTCTAAGAGTCTGTGAAACGCTAAGAAACAATTCCACTCCCTGGCGAGAGTCTCAAGAGAGGGGTGGGGACCCTGAATCACAAAACACTTGTAATAATTCATAAGGGTCTGGCGGGGTCGCTTTTTACGTATGCCGCAGCAGGATGATATGATAGACTAAACAGTCACCACATCAGATCATTAGAAAGTGCTCAGTGAAATATCGGCAGAGGCTGCAGATAGTGCACATAAGCAATATACATGTTGTAGGTAATTTTCAGCTAAACTAAACTAGAGGCAATGATGATTGACCTATGGTAAAGAATGATAGGCATACATTTGGCTTCATTCTTGACGTTAAAGCTAGACTCAAAATGAAATTACCACTAACGAGCTGGATGAGCCAAGTAATCTTTGGATATATTAAGCACAAAGCTTACCTACAAAGATTCAATATAACAGATCAATGTCAATACATATCTGAAGAATGGTACAAGACGTCAAGCTTCTTTTCGATTGTTACGTGGTGACCGATGTATCACTAAAACGAAAGTAGCTGGGTAATACGAATTTTATTGAATTAGCATTGCCAACCGTACTACTCGTCGGAGTTCTTCCAAAGTTCCGGAAGTTAACTATGCTAATTGATATAAATTTAAAATAATTCGTAGTTAAAGGTGTTACCTAGGTAGAGGAATTAAAGTAAGTTTTTTCTAGTAATGTTCACTACGTCTAATAATGGAAACAAGCTTTGTTGAAAGTTGAAAATCTTAGGAATGCCATCAGGAAAAGATAGGTTTAGAAATGTGAGTTAGCGCATTGGCTATACAGCGCGCCAATGTAAGACCTATACTTATGTGAGTAAGCGTACCTTGAACTGCTCATCAGAAGGGCACTGACGACAATACTTTCACAAGCCCTAAATATCAAATCCCAAATTGTTTTGGATGATAATTTTTCCAAACGAGCTTCCGCTAGTACACTACTCTCGATGATAATTATTTCGCTATAGAAGAAGTTAGCAAACTTTGACTCTAAAGTACTGAAGTTATATTCGATAATATGTTTTGAATACCATATTTCTTCCTAGAATTGTGGAACCGAGCGGGTGTAAAAGAGTCAATTATAAACAAGTAATTGCAAATATTTCCGTCCATCTGATTACTGAGGACCCACTGTTTGCTGCAACCGGAAATGGTACGAGAGGGTCTACTTTACCTGCTGACTTAGTAGTGTTCATCGAGCCGAATCATACATTTTCCTGGTTTAGAAAACAGAGAGTGTCCTCTAATAATCTTAATAAATCCCAGAAACTACAAACTGCTCTTTCCCGCGGATTTTCTATATGTAACGCAATAAATAAATGGTGTACAAAACCCTCCTGACATATTCATTAACCTAAACTATTGTAAATACATAATAAAATTGTATTAATAAAACCACAAAGATATTCTAATTAACCAAAATACTAAAACTAAACTACGTGTTTAATAACAACGAAACACTTAAATTTGATCATAAAAATATTCAAAACCAAGTTCATACCATGATGTCACACAAATAGTAGTTAAATAAACAGGTGCCATCAAAATTACGCAGAACAATATTGAAAAGAAAATTTATTGGTTATAGTTTAATTCGACATTGAATTAAAATTGTATAGCATCATAACACCCTCAGGATTGGTTCCTAAAACCTTTGTAAATTATTAACGCCAGAATTGATACTTCATTTTTAACAGTGATTTAGTAGAAAATACCGAAAGTAGTGACAAAGTAAAAAGTAGTAAAGCATAAAGTGAGATATTTTGCAGCTGATGTGCATTTGCTTATGTAGTTACAGCAACGGATTTTGCCATTATAGAAATCAAACTCGATGTGTGTTTCGTAAGTCAAATTTGGTTTCTTTTGTAGTTACTTGTTCAAAGATGTATGTAAGTACGGTAATTTGTAATTCAATTTTTACTAGTATCGTAAATATAAATTCCACTTTTAAGTAAACAAATTAACAAATACATACACAGCATCTTCAGTTATTGTAAAGGGTGATTTTTTTGTGGTTAGGATTTTCATGCATTAGTATTTGACAGATCACGCGGGATTTCAGACAAGGTGTCAAAGAGAAAGATGCTCAGTATGCTTTGACATTTCATAATGAATAGACTTACTAACGAGCAACGCTTGCAAATAATTGAATTATATTACAAAAATCAGTGTTCGGTTCGAAAAGTGTTTCGCGATTTACGTCCGATTTATGGTCTACATAATCGACCAAGTGAGCAAACAATTAATGCGATTGTGACCAAGTTTCGCACTCAGTTTACTTTATTGGACATTAAACCAACCACACGAATGCGTACAGTGCGTACAGAAGAGAATATTGCGTCTGTTTCTGAGAGTGTTGCTGAAGACCGTGAAATGTCGATTCGTCGCCGTTCGCAGCAATTGGGTTTGTCTTATTCGACGACATGGAAGATTTTACGCAAAGATCTTGGTGTAAAACCGTATAAAATACAGCTCCTGCAAGAACTGAAGCCGAACGATCTGCCACAACGTCGAATTTTCAGTGAATGGGCCCTAGAAAAGTTGGCAGAAAATCCGCTTTTTTATCGACAAATTTTGTTCAGCGATGAGGCTCATTTCTGGTTGAATGGCTACGTAAATAAGCAAAATTGCCGCATTTGGAGTGAAGAGCAACCAGAAGCCGTTCAAGAACTGCCCATGCATCCCGAAAAATGCACTGTTTGGTGTGGTTTGTACGCTGGTGGAATCATTGGACCGTATTTTTTCAAAGATGCTGTTGGACGCAACGTTACGGTGAATGGCGATCGCTATCGTTCGATGCTAACAAACTTTTTGTTGCCAAAAATGGAAGAACTGAACTTAGTTGACATGTGGTTTCAACAAGATGGCGCTACATGCCACACAGCTCGCGATTCTATGGCCATTTTGAGGGAAAACTTCGAAGAACAATTCATCTCAAGAAATGGCCCGGTAAGTTGGGCACCAAGATCATGCGATTTGACGCCTTTAGACTATTTTTTGTGGGGCTACGTCAAGTCTAAAGTCTACAGAAATAAGCCAGCAACTATTCCAGTTTTGGAAGACAACATTTCCGAAGAAATTCGGGCTATTCCGGCCGAAATGCTCGAAAAAGTTGCCCAAAATTGGACTTTCCGAATGGACCACCTAAGACGCAGCCGCGGTCAACATTTAAATGAAATTATCTTCAAAAAGTAAATGTCATGGACCAATCTAACGTTTCAAATAAAGAACCGATGAGATTTTGCAAATTTTATGCGTTTTTTTTTAAAAAAAAAGTTCTCAAGCTCTTAAAAAATCACCCGTTATAATCGTACGTAATCTTATTGCATCTTTGCTTTACGTCTGCTGAATGCGTGTACAACACCAAAACAAAAACCTTAATTGAAGATGGTATCACACCTTTTTATGTCTTATGTTTTTACTTAAAGAAAACTACAACATAACATAAGAAGAATTATTTTCACCCACATAGCAAAGCATACTCGTAATTTGTATTAGAAAACGAGACAAATACAGACAAAGAAGTGCATACATTACAGTACAGATCGAGAAACTTCAAATTATAACAAGCATACGTCATAAAAATTAAAAATAAACATAGTAATGAACACCAGTTGTAGGTATTATTATGTTCGTATGACTGGATCCCGATTATTATTCGTACAGAAGAAAACATACAACTTGACCTTTACAACAGCATAACAGTATATCGGTAGCAGTACACACGAGAAACCCATAAAAATTGAAAAACAATAAACGAAAACTATAAAATGTCTGTTTTATAATTAAAAATGATTAAGAACCACTCAACATGAATGATTATTGGATGAAACTCTACACATTTAATACTTTTTAATTCATAAAACTCCATGGGCACGACGAATGTGATCAACGAGTATTCTGAGATAATACAAAACTAAAAACACGCAAAACTATGAATGGAGAGGCAGCACACACACACAGTAAGAGATATGAGGATCATCTATCAATTATGAACGAACTCATCAGTCGTCTTACGTTTCATAGTACCAAATCGTCATACATCGATATACTCGTACATACTACAATTGGGGAAGATGGAAGTAGAAAAAAATTCTTTCAATACTTCTTCATTGTTTGTAAAGTGTCCACCGTTTTTTTTTTGCCTCTCTATATAAACGATATGTTATCTTACTTTTTCTTCGAACACCACAACGTTATGTACAATACTTATTCAAGATCTAACAACACAACAACAAAAATATTCATTCATGACCGAACATGTTTCAGAAAACGATACGAATGAAGAATTTTTTAAGATGTGTTATTTTTTTCATAAATCTATAAATAATTTGGGTCAACATTTTGTCACGATGTATGTCACACATATGTAAGGTTTTAAGATATTTGTGTTAGAAGAACATAAAATACTATTATGCATAACTCGAAACTGAAAGTGTTCTTGATTTTATAAGAAAATTTATGTTGGAATAGCGAAACGAAAACAATTCGTGAATGGAAATTTAAGAATAATATTAGAGTTGCAAGCAGGCGGTTTGTTAATGGGAAATTAAAGTTAATTAGACAGGAAGTATAAATTTTCATACTCAAAAAACAGTTGTGATGAGCTCGGTAATATGTTATTTTACAAGGTAAAATATTGACCATTTTTAAAAAAACTTAACTGACCAGGATTATTTTGTATCTCTTTCTGCCACGAATCTAAATTAGATGAAATTTTATAAGGTTATGTTCATGTAAATAAACAAAAAATATTCACAAATATGTGTATAAAACATGTGGTGTTCCGATCGTGTTTGACGTTTGATTGGTTTTTTCGTTGAATGATAAAAGGTTTATTTGCGATTGTGCATTTCTGAAAAGGTGACCTTTTAATTTTTTTTATAATTTTATAAAAGCGTGTATTAAAATTAAAACGAACACTCGAACTGAAAATGTATTTATATTATTTTATTGGCCACAACGATTTATGGATCGAATAATTAATAAAAGCGTAAAGGTGTGCACAAATCAACTCTTTTAATAAAAGATGTAGTGTAAAAATTACAACTCCTTATATTGGTGACCCCAACGTAATCGTGTGGGCGTAGCAAACACGTTACACCACTCATCCAACGAGTATAAAAGGAAATAACCAGATAAAATTATCAACATTGGAAAATTTAACACATTATAATAGAAAATGTTTTCCGAAAGAAGACAGGTTGTTAGTTTTATGGATCGCTACCGATTTGAACTTAGGGTGTTTTCCAAATACCGACTTATTACATAATAGCAAAAAACAAAACGCAATTTCTATTATATGGAAGGGAAAAAATTTTTTGACATGCTGGTCGTTGTCACTAGATTTGAAAATAAAAACTGCATATATTGCATTTAGCCAAGACACAATTTTGGAGACATACTGTGAAGACATACTATTTGAATAAGTCTGTGTTAACAAATGCGACTCATTACAATGTACCAGTTGTAACGATCCGCAAGATGGGCGAGATGGCCAAGGCTGGAAAATTTACAGCCCAGCACTGGGTAAGCCCCAGATCGTTAGCAGAAAATTGGTATTATTGCATTGCAGAGGTTTCCACGGCGGATAAAGAAGTTAGCCTGGCTGTGGCTCAGTGGATGGGGTGGGTGAAAATGGAAACTTGCAGAAACAACCTGGAGTTACCGCCGAATGATGATGACATGTTACGGGATAAAAATTTAGCACGGACAATTATGTACTCCAGACTGACCGATACTCACCACGATCACATCCTATAATTAATTAACTTACTCCATCCTGAAAATCAAAAAGATCAAAAGAGAAAAAAACGGCAAAGTTGTGAATGGAGGAAAAAAAATAAAATTCAGCAGATTATATGAATTGATTACAAGCATAAAAAAAAATTTATTGACAAAAATTTAAGAAATAGAAAAAAAAATTCAATAATCCTAAATCATTTTTCTTTTAACAACTATTAGGTAAATAAATTTAATTAGAGTTAGTTAAATGTTAGTATGATAAGATTGTAATAAAGCTTAACTAGGTTATATGTATGTATATTATGATTTAAGAATTAATCATGCAATTGTTGTAAAACTTTATATAGAAAATTTAATTCAAATATACTTATAAATAAAAGTTTTCATTATTTTGGTTTCTTTATGAATGTGTTTGTAGCGAAATAATTATAAAAAAAAAAAATTACATTATTTTCATCGATGCAATGGTCGACTTTGATGATGATGGCGAGTGATCACTCATACCGGATGAAGGTCGATGCAATAAAACCATTATATAATTTAGATGATGACGAGGACAATTTGTCGTGATTGCACAATAAAAATCGTTATTTGACTTTCGATTTTTGTACAATTCAATTGTTTATAGATTTTATTATTTTCATGTATTATTACACAGAACGAATAGGCTTCACTAGTATATTAGAAAACGTAATGTGGATATTCGACGGTTTACACCACTTCGTGCACTATAAGTTTATTCTATATGATGAGACCGTGTCACTTTTTAGTATATAAACCGGGACCGTTTTTATTTCAATGTTCGGTTACATTGTTGAATCCGGCTTCCACTTTAATTTTATTATTTTTTTTAAAACTAAACTAGATTATTAATCAATTCACTTATTATTTATCAACTATTTATGTAGTTATAATTTATTAGGATTTTATTTAGATACAATTTTTGGTTTTAGCTTGAACATTTAACACTACCATTTATATCGGTTTTGGTATTCCACTTGCAAAACAGTTTTTTTTTTGTAACAAACACTTGTGGGATATCGTTCGGGAATTTATAACACTATCAATGTATTTTTATAGTTATTTATTTTACACACATAGTTAGTAAGAATTTGTATTATTTTGATTATTAGAAACTTTTATTGTTTTTATTTATTTAACTTATTTTAAAATAGCCATACAATTCTATCAAATTTACGACTTTATGTTTTATTTTATTTTTTGGGTAGCTATGTACGCTAAAACACCCAAGTCCAAAACCAACTGTCCCGCGTGTCTCTCAAATTTTGCTTTTATAGTCAAGCAAAGAAACCGTACCCGAAATGATCATCCGTTATTTTTTTGTTTCTCTTTTTGTTTTGCTTTTCAGGATGGAACAAAACATACCGTTTCCCAATATTTACAAAATATGCACTTGCATATCGGTGTTCAATTTCCATTCCAAGGTGGTATAGTCGGTTTCAATCATGAACGTACATATAAATTAATAAATTAAGGGGTGGACACCTGAACGCCACTTGGGACGAAAAAAGATTCGTTACACAGTTTTAATGAAATAATAGATCATGTCGCGATTTTTACCGTCAGGCGTCTTTTCGGCACTATTAGTATTAAAAGAGTGATCCTAGTAAATTAAAAAGTTTTGAATGAAAATCGTTTTATATTTTAGTAAAAATTTAATAACACACAGAGTGTTTTTTATTCATTCCAAGGAAGGAATAGATAGAATGAGTACTGATCTCGTGACTTTAAAATATTCCAAACGGAATGTAATAAAACGATTTGAAAGGAATGGAATTGATTTTTGACAGCCATTTTTTAGTTGTTTAATAATAATTAATTAAATAAATGATTAATTTTTACATTAATAAATTATAAATTTATTTTATTTTATTTTTACCACAACTATTTTTGTATGTACATGAACTACATTCAACAATATGGCGACTAATATTAAAAATAGTCCTTTCGTTCTACCTTTCCATCTAGTGCGAAAAGAATACGTTCAGAACGTCTAGAATAAATAAAAAAATTGCAAATAAAAGGAATAGAAGGAATGGAATGAATAAAAAGCATAATATGTTATGCTCGGAACGTCCGAAATATTTGGAATGAAAAAAAAAACACTCATTTAAATTTACAACAACAGTACCTAAGTCTCTTGCGTGCGTCAACCCGCTACCGTTAATTAATTTTGAAGGTTTTTGTTACGTCTACCCTGTCGCTTTGTCGTAGTCTCAAACCTGGTTGCGGCGCTAGATAACGCTAAATGCGGCAGACGGTGTGGTTCACAAAATCAGTCAAAACCCTAGCTACGCTTCGTAATTATACAGGGTGGCGCACAAGGTCTAGAACGGTCGTGAATGTTTAATTACTTTTTTAATTATGTTTTTTTAAATTTTAATTTCCAGAATTTTGTAAAGATGGCTCGGGAAATTTATAATACAACAATATATGTGTACAAGAGAACAACAAATTAAAATGATTGAATTTTATTATAAAAACGAACGGTAATTTATTATAACGCAACGTGTTAATCGACGGTATTTTAATGTGTGTTCTGTACCATCCTATTGATGGTCTAAATAACCCGTCTGGTTGTAAATTTTCAGCAAGAAGGCGCCATAAGGAACCTCCCAGGTTCCGGGAAACGACGTACAAATAACTGATGATAATATTCAGCGAGTACTGGAGAGTGTGCAGAATAGTCCAGCAACGCCAATCAGGAGACGTTCAACACAACCGGGACTATCGCGAACGTCCACCCAAATAATTTTGGCCACGTTAAGAATGTTCCAAATTTCCAATATAAAATTCGGCTTGTGCAAGAACTAATTAAGACCGACAGACTATTAAGAACGGCTTGATTTTGCATTTTTGCTACGAGAAAATCACCATTTAATAATGAGCGATAAAGCCCATTTTGAACTAAATGGCTTCGTAAACAAGTAAAACTGTAGGTTTTGGGCTTCAGAAAATCCAAGACCAATTCATCAGCGACAATTACATCCACTTAAATGTACTATTTGGTCCGGAGTATCGTATAAAAAAACCTTTCACTAATATTTCTTCAAAAATGAAGACAGCGCAACATTACACGGGGTCACCCCATATTGAAAATAACACAATGGCTCTGTTACGAGACATTGTTGGCGGGCAAATAATTTCGAAAGAAAGTTCGTCAATAAACCGGCGACAGAAAGAGCACGAAGGTGTGAAGCAGAAAACGGCCATCACTTACGAGATATCATTTTTCACGTTTAAGTGAATTTGTACATATCGGGCGAGTTATTGACGCCTTACATTCAATTAAACCTCATTGTTCATCAGCATGACTAGAGGCCCGAATGTACAATTCCAAATTGCATAAGGTTTGAAGCCGAATCGTTAATATTTCTTCTCAACGAACAGAAGCTAAGAGACGTCTGCTGCGGAATGAGTAAGATCATTCTACAAATACCTGTCCTCAGAGAAATAAAATGAATAATAACGTGGATTCAACATTTTAGTATTATCGGAAGAGAAAATCATTAATAAAGTTCAGCACGGTTCTCGACTCGTTTTAGGGATATCACAATCATACAATGTTACGCCTCAACAAAACCCAAGGATTATAAAAATAAGGACCAATTTTATAACCAGCGTGAAGTCACTGGTCGGCGCACATTGATCTGATATCAATTTCATTATATGAGAGCTCAACGTCAAAGTAGGTACTGACTGACAGCACGAAGCTCCTGTCGATTATGGTATGTTATGGTCTAAGCTCAAGTATAATACATAATATAACAGTTCGTTACTGGACGTCAGAACCACAAGTGGAACACAAATTAGGATGCGGCCGGCAGCTATTCATGTAAAATGCTATGAAATAAAAATATTCGGGCTCGAGCAAAATCGTAAAAAGTCATGAATACGCGATGAAACATGCCGGTTAAAAGAGAAAAGAGAAGGGAGGAAGGAGAAAAGATTTACTATTACTTATTCACTCCCGCTGCCAAGCACTATTAAAAACCAGAACAAGAAGTACAACCTCGCAAAACACAGAATAAAGGAAATGAAATGTCACTATCGAGAATCTTTTCAAACAATATCGCCAATAAAGATGGTACTAGATACAACTTTGTGATGAAGCAGCAACATTTATTCTGCTTGAGACGGTTTTTTAAGGACGGAAGCCAGAGATAAAGAGTTATTCATAATATCAATATTAGTACCGCACCACCTCGTAAACACGAAATTGAAATGCAATTGGAAAAATTAAAAAACAACGTCCCAATAATACCTGAAATACAAATATCATTTCCGACCTCTAGAAGAATGGTGCCATCTCGACGATTCCATAGAAATGCGGCTTATTAATTACACAAATGGCCTGCTTAGTACAATATAAAAAGTGCTGGCGTTTATCATATTAGATCGTATTTGGCCAACATTGTATTTTAAGATTTAGGTTCAATCGGTCATGCATTGATTATATAAATACCCTCAGAATCGTCAATGAGATTAGAAATCACAGCCCTTTTGTGCTATTTCTCAATTTCTATAGCTTTTAGACATTATTAAAACTGAAGAGATAGCATGGGCTGAAATAATATCAAGTTTACAAATTTTATTCCATGAAAAAAATTATCTAGTAAATTTACTGGCAAATTGACTACGGAGTCAAAAATAAAACAACCTCTGGTGACCATGAAAGATGCTCCAACGCCCCAACGATTAACGAAGTTGCTATATGGCATTTGGAATGGGTATCCATCGACGTGATATTATTATCCATAGGCGAAATGAAAGTCTACAATGTGAAACAAGCACACATATCGTATGACGCTCCTAAACACCCAATAATATTTTAGCAATAGGAGAAGACAGATATCACTTTAACGTGATGCAAACTAATTCAGCATCAGATGATGCGATGACGAAAAGGGGTTCCTGTACGAATTTGTATGCGTATCGTCTTACAATTAGAGTCCAACAATCAAATCCCATCCTGAAGTGCCGTACACTTTTCCACCAATTTTTTGTTGATATGTACGCTAAAATTGAAAGTGAACTTGCGTGATGTAATTGCACATTATGGAAACGTTGTTTACATTAGGAAATTGGTCATATTACCAGATACGTATACGTGAAGCCCAAGGCACAAGCACGAAGCTCGGGATGCCATGACGTTTCTTCAAAGATCTTATTATATCGTTTATATGTAATGCAACAAGGACTGAGATTATAGCTAGTGTTTTTAAACAGAAACTCTTACAACTAATGGACCTCATAACTAACAATAACATTTACGACGAAACTCTCTTGAACCTAATCCACATTGCATGAAAGATGGAAATGTTTGAATAGATATTCTCGAAAGAGGAATTAAGAAACACAAAGTGGTGACGACGCATGCCCACACTACCGGCAACGAAAACCTAATGACGAAGGACACACAGCCATTGTCAAAGTTTAAAATGTGGACCTTGATGTTGATAATAGCTGGATTGTTTCTTACACTCCGTTACTGCCGAAAACATTTAAAATCCGTATTAATGTTGAGTATTGTAACTAAGTTAAGTTTATTAAATACATATGTAAATATGTTAACAAAGGCAGTGCCATGGCGGTTTTTGGACTTTCAAATAAACATTCACCGTTCGATGAAGTCACGCTATTTTAAATGTATGAAGCTGTTTGGCGAATTCTGAGTATTAAAATTCACGTGCGATATCCAGCAATGGTATATCTTAACGTACAGTTAGAAAATGAACAATGACTCTACTTTACGATAGAACGTTGCTACATTATAGAGTTCCAAAAGCAGTTTCCCAGAAGAAAATAAGATACAATTATTCCTGAGTGTTTTGAAATACCTAATTCTGATGCGTTGGCTCGAGTTTATGATGTCCATCTTAATAATACTGAGTGTTATTATTTGAGAATGCTACTTTTTTACAAACAATGAGAATATCGATGGTGAAGTATGTCAGACCTACAGAGAGGCATGTCTTATACTAGGCTTACTTGAAAATGATCCACACTGGGACAAAACACTAACAGAAGCATATATTATATGTCGTCCGCAACAATTAGTCAAGCTCCTTGCAATAGTAATAACAACTTACATGAACATGTGTTGATTAAATAAATACCCTCAGAATCATCAATGAGGAATCTGCCGAATAGAATTCACAGTTGTTTGCATACTATTTCTTAATTTTTAAAGCTTTTACCAGATTATTCATATGTTCTAATCTCAATTTTAAATATGAAACCACCAAGATATTTTCCAAAAGCTTTTCGAGGTCGTTGAAAATAGTCTTATTTAATAGGAAAATATCATGAGACCGATAGTTATTAACTAACCATTGTTAACCAAAACACAAAATTTCACTATCAACGATGGCCAACCATTCCATCTCAATTTTACATATGAAGACTGCAATATTCTTTCCTGATGCTAGACAAGGATATAAGTAATGGCTTCATCTAATAGAAAAACCTCATGAGACCGATAATCATTAGGATTCGATTTAAATCGTCTCGAGGTACGGACATGAAATCAATGAGTTCGAGAAGACTAAAAGTAGTAATACAAGGAATCGAGTCATCTGTATCGCCACAAGAGACACGTGATTAACTCACTGCCCAATATAAGAAGCGTTATGAACATTATTAATTGTGAGAAAATCCCTCAACCAATGTTCAAAGTTTAGCTGGAACCTGAAGCAGCAAAAACCAAAGGGACACACGATATCTACAACTAGAGGTATCTGTTGTATAGAAGGGTGGTAGTGGAAGAGCCACACAAACGTAAATCAGTCTTACAATGCACCAATTGGCAAGAATTTGGCCATTCTCGAAACTATTGCAAACTGCCAGCTGTTTGCGTGATATGTGGCGACAAGCACAAAACTAGCGAGTGTGATTTAGACAAAACCAAAAACGAATTAAACAAGTGCAGCAATTGTGGAGAAAACCATACCGCTAATTACAGAGGATGCATTGTGTATAAGAAGTTAAGGAAAAAAATAACACCAAGGCATCGAATTGAGCAACGAGCTATCAATCAAACACATAAACGCTCAAACAGTGAGAAAATTATTTCTGAAACCATTAACACAGAAACATCATACTCAGAGGTGGCTGTGGGTAACCTCATAAACCTCAGATCTACATCCGGTGTGTAGGTATTCCCTGATAATCAGGGAATCTACAAAATTATAAGTATCCTCAACGAAACAATGAACAAATGTATGCAAAAGATGGAAACACATATGATGATGATTGAACTTAAATTAGCCCTATGGAATGCCAATGAGCTAGCGCAACATAAATTAGAAGTACAGCATTTTTTTAATGAACACAACATTGACATCATGATGGTCTCTGAGACACATTTTACACAAATGAGCTCTGTTAATTTAATGGTTATAAGATTTACAATAAGAATACGACACCATGAACTGGAAAAATATCGCGAGGAACATATCTTCCTTCCAGGAGGAGATTTCAACTCCAAATACATCCAATGGGGCTCTCGATTAACATCACCAAAAGGCAAGCAGCTGTGGGAATGTATGCAGGAAGGAAAACTACTCGTAGATCATGTTTCTGACGGCAGACCAACATATTGGCCAACCGATAGACGAAAAATTCTCGATTTAATCGACTTCTGTGTAACAAAGAGTATTGCTAGAACTTATGTTACGGAAAAAACATGCTACGAACTATCATCTGACCACTCCTCGGTTTTAATAACATTAAGCACACGAGTTTTAAATTCAGAATCAAATATTTTTTAACGGACCGACATATTAATTGGTCTCAATTCAAATCTGCAGTGACAAGAGAGTGCTCATTGAGCACCTCGAAGAAATTAAAGCAAGCATAGCGAAGGATGCTACATGCAACAGCTCTACCAAAGTGAAAATGCAACAAGCCTCACAGAATATTCAACAGCTCTTAAAGAGCAAACGCATACTGCGCAGGCAATGGCAGTTGCATAGATCACTTGGACTTAAATCAAAATTAAATAAAGCTTTCAAAAACCGGAAAGCAGCACTACCAAAAGAAAATGAGGAGGGGATTCAATATTACCTAAGTAAACTTACAGTAAGTAAACTTACTTACTTACCTAAGTTACTTACTCATCAGAAGCAACAGATTACTCACTGTGGAAAGCCACAAAAAACCTGAAACGGCCTACGCAATCATGTCCTCCGATTTGTCTTCCCGATGAAAACTGGGTAAGAAGCGATGCAGAAAAAGCAAATGTGTTCGCCCAACATTTAGTTAAAGTATTTACTCCAAACGAAAATAATGGACACTCAGAATTGCTGCCTGAAGAAGTTGAATCTTCAGAATTTCGACCAACTAAATATAAATGGCGTGCAACAAAAACGATGATCAATGAACATATAAACCCCAAAAAGGCACCTGGTCGTGATCTTATTAGTGGTAAAATACTTATAGAAATTTTCAATGCTGTAATGAAAACTGGGTATTTTCCTGAAACTTGGAAAATTTCACAGATTATAATGATACATAAACCAAGTAAAGATGAAACAAAAGTAGACTCGTATCGTGCAATCAGTTTACTGCCAACTCTGTCGAAGCTCTTTGAAAAAATGTTTCTTAAAAAGCTTAAACCAATTCTGCAAGAGCAAAGTATTATACCGGATCACCAGTTTGGATTTAGAGAAAATCATGTAACCATAGAACAAGTGTATAGGATCGTATTAGAAATTTCATTTGAACAAAAAAAGTACTGCTCTGCAGCATTTAAAGACATCGCCCAAGCTTTCGATAAAGTATGAAGGTCTTTAACATAAAATTAAGGCCCAGCTACCATCAAATTATTATGCGATCATTAAAAATTACCTGCTAAACCGGAAATTCTTGGTGAAATGTAATATTGCATCTTCCAATTTAAATGAAATTCGCACAGGGGTTCCACAAGGCAGTGTACTGGGTCCAGTGTTATATCTAATTTACACAGCGGACCTTCCTACTTCAAATTATATAACAGTTTCAACATTTGCAGTTGATACAGCATTATTACAAGACTTTACATTGTTGTATAAAATGGTACTAAAACCAATCTACAAGTGTACAATCAAAAATACTACGAAGGATAGATGACGCACCTTGATACATACGTAACACAAACATGCACCGTGATCTCAACATCGAAACAGTGGCAGATACAATACAGCAGTACAGTAGAAAATATAAAACTAAGTTTGAACAGGATCCCAACAAATTAGCTCGGGAAATATTATGGAGGCCTAAATATCAGCGCCTTAAAAGAAAAGATCCCTTAGCTAACTAATTAATTAATATAGGTTAAGACTTAAACATTTTTCTCGTTTAATTAGTTTGTAAAACTTGAAAACAACTTGTAAGTTTCCCAAGATAGGAGAGATTCAAGAATAAAGCCAAAGGCAGCTATAAAAAAAAGGATTAACGTCGATTTGAAAAAACCATAATTCTTAATTTCATTTTCAACAATGACCAATCGTTCAAACTCAATTTCAAATATGAAATGCATAATATTTTTCCTGAAACTACGCTAGGATATCAGCAATAGCCGTATTTAATAGAAAAACATCAAAGACCAATGATTTGAAGTCATAACATTCTTTAAAATGCTCCAAACAGTGAAATTAACAGCAGTGAAATTAACATTCTTTATCATCCATCATATTGCACACTTTTCGATTCTAAATGTCTTTGGGAGAGCATACTTCGACAAGAACGTAGAACAAATATGATACCGATATAACAGTGCAGTTTTCTGCTATATATACAGAGTGACCCTTAACTAGGTAGAATCAATTCGGGAGGTGAGGAGGACACTAATCTGAAAAAAATTTACATGACAGCACATGTCCTATCTGTAACCTTTATAGAGATAATCAAAGTTCTACTGTAAAATTGGTCACTTTGAATTTCCCATTAACTCATAAATTTCTCAAATAAAGGTTTTCTTATGGCAAATTAATTAGTTTATCTAGCACAAGGCCAATGGTAAGGTAAACTGATAATAAGTATACTAAAAAGGTGTAAAGATCTTTAATTTTTTCAATATTTCTTAAAAAAAATGCATTATTAACGTAATATTTCTTGCATATTTTCAAAATATTTTGAAAATTTACGAATAGATGCAATTATAACACCAACAAATAAAACACAATTACTCCAATAAACTAAAATTAAGTTAGAAAAATAATGAAATCATTTGTGTTAAAGTGAGCCCCTAGTTGTGCTGAGCATTTTGTTTTAATGTTAACATAAACCAGTTCATAATTTAACAACGACTCGGTGTCGTATTGTTTAATTATTTTTAGTAATGTTAAATTACACAAATTCCGTAATCTCAGATTTACAATTTGCTAACGAACTTGATGATGGCGCACATTTATAGCGAGAGATACCCCAACCGCCGAGTAGAGTACCCAATATTCGGACGGATGCGAAGGTTTTAACAACACAACAAAATTAACAAAAAACAAATTTGTAAAATTAACAGAAACAAACAGTCGGTAAAAGCAATGTTAACAATGGAAACCTGACAACAGACGGATTTCTTTTAATTTTAACTATTTTCTTTAAATAATCAAACTATTGTTTGAGTACTGCACTCTTAGTCATTGTAAGTCATTACTATAACCAACTCAAAACTATATCAATCATTTCCGGCAAATCATATTGCTAGGAGAATGGCAATTATTAATATTTGTATTGGGCCACATGGAATCTGGCCAATTGCGCCAATCCTACCATACGGCTGGTGTTGCCCGACTGGCCACAGTTAGACCTTCCTATAAGTTATTCAAAACATAAATAATCATTTCCGGCAAATCATATTTCTAGAAAAATTGCACGATTTTCACATACTCTTATATGGGCCCAGATGGAACTTGGCCATTTGCGCCAATACTACCATACGGATGGTACTGCCCTCTTAGACATTGTAAGCCCTTACTATAACCAACTCAAAACTATATCAATCATTTCCGGCAAATCATATTGCTAGGAGAATGGCAATTATTAATATTTGTATTGGGCCACATGGAATCTGGCCAATTGTGCCAATCCTACCATACGGATGGTATTGCCCGACTGGCCACAGTTAGACCGTCCTATAAGTTATTCAAAACATAAAGAATCATTTCCGACAAATCATATTTCTAGGAAAATTGCACGATTTTCTCATATTCTTATATGGGCCCATATGGAACTTGGCCATTTGCGCCAATACTACCATACGGATGGTACTGCCCTCTTAGTCATTGTAAGCCCTTACTATAGCCAACTCAAAACTATATCAATCATTTCCGGCAAATCATATTGCTAGGAGAATGGCAATTATTAATATTTGTATTGGGCGACATGGAATCTGGCCAATTGTGCCAATCCTACCATACGGCTAGTGTTGCCCGACTGGCCACAGTTAGACCGTCCTATAAGTTATTCAAAACATAAATAATTATTTCCGGCAAATCATATTTCTAGGAAAATTGCACGATTTTCACATATTCTTATATGGGCCCATATGGAACTTGGCCATTTGCGCCAATACTACCATACGGATGGTACTGCCCTCTTAGTCATTGTAAGCCATTACTATAACCAACTCAAAACTATATCAATCATTTCCGGCAAATCATATTGCTAGGAGAATGGCAATTATTAATATTTGTATTGGGCCACATGGAATCTGGCCAATTGTGCCAATCCTACCATACGGCTGGTGTTGCCCGACTGACCGTCCTATAAGTTATTCAAAACATAAAGAATCATTTCCGGCAAATCATATTTCTAGGAAAATTGCACGATTTTCTCATATTCTTATATGGGCCCAGATGGAACTTGGCCATTTGCGCCAATACTACCATACGGATGGTACTGCCCTCTTAGTCATTGTAAGCCCTTACTATAACCAACTCAAAACTATATCAATCATTTCCGGCAAATCATATTGCTAGGAGAATGGCAATTATTAATATTTGTATTGGGCGACATGGAATCTGGCAAATTGTGCCAATCCTACCATACGGCTGGTGTTGCCCGACTGGCCACATTTAGACCGACCTATAAGTGATTCAAAACGTAAATAATCATTTCCGGCAAATCATATTTCTATTTGTGATTGATATCATTTATAGCAAAAGGTAACACGAATTTTGAAAATTTGAAAGTGTCAATATCGTTGCTGAAGACAAGATCCAGTAATCTATCACGATTATTAGCCATGGTATTTATTTAGTTCAAATTATAACCAAGTATGGAGTCCACAAATAAAGATTCCGTATCTGGTGTTATATTACATGGTAAAAAACAATTTAGTTCCAGATCCAAATTCCAGATTATATTTGGAAGATTAAAATAACCAAGCACAAGAACTAAATCTGACGAGTTTGTTGTATTAATAACTTCATCAATCGCATCGATGCAAGTCGTGTAATAATCACTATTTGATTGCGGTGGTATATCTGCTGCGTAGATGAATAGATTGGTTTGGTTAATTGTGATTTTTACACCAATTTGCTCGACTCTCGATGGGGCTAAAGTTACTGGAGCATTTCAGCGTTTAGAATGTACTGATGTACGTCACCACCCGACTTCTTGAGCTAGTTTTGAGAGACCGATCGCATCTGTAAACAATTTAATCATGGCCAAAAAATTCACTGCTTCTTATACCGGGTTTTAATGAAGTTTCACAAATTACATAAATAAGGAAGCTTAATTTTAAAACGAAGTTATAAAACTTAGATGCTTTTGATACCATTTTGTTGACGTTTTGATAGTAAATTGCACATTCCTCATAAACCTTTCTTGGATGTTATGGAATGATTTACCTTTTGAGTAGTAGTAGTTCGAGCTCTAATTAAAAGTGAGTGCACTCTATCATTAAACACTGGTGAAAAATATCTAAATGATTGTGTGTGTCTTGAAATTGCAACTATGGTATGCGGTGCAAAAAACAGCTCAAGTGGTTGAGAATTAATTCTAATTCTAATGCTTTTCTAGATTCTGCTACCTTAAGGTGGGAGATTAATTGTTTATCAGCTTTGGTAAAAGTTAAATAGAATGTGTTATCCAACAGAGGTATCGACGACAATGTTGAAGGCAGTTTTATAAATTTGGTTGAAATTTACACGGTATTCATAATACTGATGTTAGCGTAATATTCTGTTAGAGCAGAAGAAACATCAGCTGGGCATCTATACGTCATATTCAAGTACCAAATTAATTGGTTAATTGGTTTTTATCACCCAGAAGATATATTTTAGAACATTTACTAAGGATAACCACGAGACCTATATATCCTGTATGCACCATCATATACTCATCCGATTTCCATTGATTATATACTCGTACAAGGCAATCGTTTTGTAGGTGAATTTGGTTTTATTAAAAACAATGTTTTCGTGCTCGCAACGAGATGATACCTTTAATATCAGCAAGTCCTTCTTTTGTAGCACATACAACAAGATCACTGCCAAGCTTATGCTTTTTTATAATTGAAGTTGTTTACCGCATCCAGGTAAACCTTGAATATTTGTAATGTCCGGAATCTTTATGTTTTCCTTAAGATCAATCTTAAGATAGATATTGTTTAACGAGTTGTATGTCTGGTGATCTGTATGTCTGGTGATTTGAAACCATTGCCCATCTAGAACTCCGGAGGTATATCGCGGATCGCTTCCAGCTGATCGATATGTTAGAGATATTCTGCTAGAACTTGTGATTCTATTTGCCCCATTTATCGGACAAAATTTTATTTTAATACATGATAATGCCGGGCCGCAAACTGCACGCTGTGTAACAACCTTTTTCCTGAGGTTGGAATAAACAAGCTGAACTAGCCTGCAAGGTCTCCATATTTGAACCCGATAGAGCAAGTCTGGCACATTTTAGAGGGACTGGTCCGAGCGCGAAATCCAGCAGTTCGAAACACATTAGAACTTCGAAATGTTCTCTTGGACGAATGGAAAAATTTATCACACAAAACGATCGACAGTGTTGTCGGAAGCATGGCAAGACGAATGGAATCAGTTGTGAAAGCTCATAGAGGTAACACCCGTTACTAAGGAAACTGGTTGGTCACAAAAAATTGTTCATTCTATCACCTATCTTAGATATTCATAAATCAACGTCTATTTGATTGTAATGACGTTTTTAACTTTTTCTTTGATCCCCTAATTGTGCCGCTGTGTGCGTACTTTCCAGTTGGTCTATATGCCTGATTTAATCTAGCATCCATTACCAGCATCCAATTCAGTATCATTCCAAATGTACTTGGTTCACATTTAATTAGCTAACCATATTTATGGAATAATTGTGTTTTATTGAGGTTATGGGTGTTGTTTTGACCGCGATCATGACCTATTAAGTAGTACTCGCTTAAATAATTATAACTAAATCTCATTGAAAGTTTGGTACCTTCTAGAATTTCGTGCCCTCTTTGCGTATCCTCGACCGTGGTAGCGTCGTTTAGTTTTTCTCCAAACCGTAAAATTTGGAGTATTTGTATATATTTATTGAACGATTGCCGGGTTTTGGTAACAAAAATACTATTGACCAGGTATTTTTGATCAATCACAAAAATTAATACCAAAACTATCATCAACCACTGCGTACAAAATATTTAACAAATATAACTTTTCCCAACCCTGTTAAGTTTACCTACAAATCAAATAAAATAAAACAAAACCTAAGAAGGCGGTTATTTTGTTTGTAGTAAAAAACAAAAACAAAACACAATCGACTCAGGAAACTTATCATGCAATAAAAAGAAAACAAGTTCATTCCGTTTTTCTTGCTTCCATCTTTCCATTGATACGTATATTACCGACACATGTACACCAAGAAATGCATTCATATATCTTAATCTTATTCTAACGCATGAATTCGAGTATTTCTTACTAATTTCTCATTCTTCCCTTTACACCAACTACCTTCTGCATTGCAGCAGTTCTTATTACTGTGTGCGACAAGACAGATACACTTATAATATTTCATTCAAAATATCATTAAATAATTATTTTCCAATTTGTTTTTTGAAGAATCTTAGAGAAAAGTTACTAGTAGTGGTAGTAGTAATAATAATAGCAAGAAATTATTGAATGGATGCATATTTTACAATCAAATTTAATTGTGATAGAGATAGAACGAGTAATTGTTAATTTGTTGTTTAATTAAAGTATCGGAATTCTCTTCAACTTATTTATTGTTTTGTTATTTTTAAGATACAATAATGTGCGCGACTATCAAAATTATGAACACACCATTTCTTGTTTTAATAGGGACCATATGGCGGTTTGTAATTACGATTGGTTCATTGTTCGAGCGAGAAGGATAGGTATTTCGGGAGACGTGTGCAGCAGTACTCAAAATAACACGTTTGGCCTTGAAATCACATGCCATCTATGAATAAATAGTAGAGTTCCACATGGCGACCCTCGTGAGCCTCGTTACAAATAGCTAAAATACTGTTTTCAATCATGGGAAATTCTACATGTCGCCCACTTATACCGCTTTAGAGTTTATTACAGTTTTTGGCGTAGGGCCAATATTTCGTGATTTGCAATTATAAAGTTCATTACCCTTCTGGTTACTATAGATGAAATTGCCTAGCTAATCGTAGAAAAGTGTTGAAATTACTTCAATCACATGTTTTTAAAAGACAAATATTGCCCTTGAACTTGAATTGAAATGGAGATTATATTTGCACCGAATTCCGGAATTCCCCTATACACCGCGGGAGTCGGTCAATCACACAAAAATAAACAAAACCAACATGTGTCTATCTATATTTATAATTTTGTCAAATATAAATTAATAATTAATTATAAATAAAATTTAAAAATTTCCGATGAAAAACTAATCTATGAAAAATAACCTTGAACACGTTTTCACATGTCATTTAGAAAATAAAATCGTAATTTTTGTTTTGTTAAAATGTTTATTTATAGATTTTCTACATACACACAATTATTATTTTTATTTTGTACATATTTATTTTTTTTAAATTTGCGTAACAATCACAAATTAACATATGCTTCAATCAAGGGTAAATCGCGTAAAGAAAGGCCTAATTTACTAAAATTCTAATATAATTATTATTTTAATACAATTTAAATTAATGTGCTAAGTAAATATGATATGTGTGACATCATCTGGCGCGGTCGATCTGGAACGATTTATGTTCTATGAACGAACATTAATTATATTTTAAGATTGTGAAATAGAGAAAGATTTAATTACAGTACAGTAGTGTTAATCTATTTACTGTTTTCATAAAACAAATATTACGAGATTAATGTGTTTTTTATTTTATTTGTATGCTAGTAATATTAGACTGTATAAAAATTTAAAAAAATGTGATGAAAGGATTGTATTGATTTATTACAGAATAGTTTCTGTACTGCGTTTTGCGAATTACGTTTACATAATTAGAACACGATGTTAATCTTGTAAATATCCCACGCTTCAACTGCCTTGGCTCGAACTATTTTCCCATTATATCATCATCAGATAATTAAAAATTAGGAGCACCAATATTTCCACCTTCCTAGAAACCTGATTATGTTAATATCATAAAAAATTGAAAAAAGCAAGTCGAGATCGTACTGTCATAATTTTTATTTATTTTTATTTATTTACTTTCTACTTTTTTCACAATTTTGTGCAGGTCGAGTTATTTTGTCATTTTCCGCTTTTAAGTTTTGATCGCTATTGAACACATGGCAATTCTTTCGGAATTATCCCTTTTGCCGGTATTTGCAAGGGTGGATTCTTCGTAATATATGTCAAGGACCTCTAATTTATATAGAACTTTTAGTACAACAATAAAAATATATATTCTTTGATGATCTTGACTGCGGTGGTAGACAGTAGCAGACAGTACGATGAAAATCCAATATAAATCTAATTTTGCTAATTTAGTTGGTAGCAAATCGGATTCCCTTGATAAAAATTTATCGGATTGTATTAAAAATTCCTTTACGATTCCGAAAACTACGTTATATTCTACCTTTGGTGAGCGAGATATCAGATAGAATAACAACCTACATTTTGATGGTTTCTCCACTCCCACAAGTTAAGAAGTAAAAAGTGAACAGTGTGAAAGTAGAAGTGAACAGCAAAAGTGAAATAGTAAATACCCATACAAAGTGATAGTGATATAGTGAATTTGTTGGATTTGGTTTTGTTACGTCTTCCGGAGGATCGACTGATCGTCGTAGAGGAAAGACGTGTTTTTGTCTCTCCTTTAAATAAATTATTATTAATATTTTAATTCAAATCAGTTTAGGAATGTGTAGTGTGAGAGTGATTTGCTATTTTTGAGTGAGTTTTGTTCTTTAGAAGTTCACCTGTTAATACAGGTGAATTGAGACAGTTATTATGAAAATTACGTTCAACACATATACAATCAGAGAAGTATCTTTTTATTCTAATTTTCATTCTAATTATATAAAAGTTAATTATTTATTATTGTTATTATAACTATTTACATATATGTGAACGGTAATTTATAATCGTATACATAGAAACTGACATTTCAAGGGAAAATTCCGAGAAACCAAAAGTTGAAATTACAACAGATCGAATTGTAACTTACCCAATAAGCGAAAATTTATAAACTCAAAATGGGTTGCCACCGTATTGTGACAAAAATGACTTTTTGTGGAATAATATAAATTGATAAATATATAAAATGTTAATGAAAGCAGGAAACAGTTTTCTGCCACGGGAAATTTATCATTTGAGCTGAAATATGTTGGATTGTGTTATCCATTTGGGTTTTTATTTAAATTTAATCACATTTTCATTACTTATTTTAATAATTTTCACTTACTTTAAACAATTCTATAAATTGAAATTTTGTCGAAAGTCCTGATTTAAAACAATAAAGTTGTCGGCAAATATAATTCAATTTATTTTTATTATTATTTAAAATTTATTATTTTTTTTTTTTTACATACCGGAAGGTCAGGGAAGATTGTAATTGCAACATTCTTGATCAGGGGGTCTATTTAAATACTTACGCTTTGAGCATAAACTCAATCCAATCAAATATGTTAACGATCCAAAGACTTTTTGCTATGGAATGTTGTTTTTCGACGATCTTTCTGGTTGAATTCAGGTTATGTTTTAGTGAAGTTGTGTGAATGTTAGATATATAAATTAACCCTGCTTTTAGTTGGATGAATTTAAATATAGGTAGCTGAATGACAATACCGAATCTAATTTTTTTTTTATTTATTTATTTTTATTTTTTTTTATTTTGACATTATTGACGGAATATTTAGGTCATCATATGTATGATAATACTGCCGTATCATTACGAACGTGAAGTCCCTCGGTTAGATGGTATTGGATCCGAAGATAGGGCAAAATCAAGTTACAAGCAGTATGTGATGAGATGAGCCATAAATGTGAATTAAATAACCTAACCAGTCTAGTAGGACTGATGCCGAATACATATGATGAATATTAGTATCCTTTATCTCAAACACAACTAACTTACATTAATTAACTAACAAACTCTAATCTAGAGTGTGAATTTAATTGAGACTAACATTCTAATATATTTAAGTAGTTAGAAAATGACTTTACTGCGGTTCGCCCTAGTCGTTTCTGTGACTAACATCCTTTCCTAACTAACCTTATCTGTTAAGGATGCAGGCAGGGCCTGGGCCCGCATGATGCTGAAATATTATCCGCATTCAGATAAAATTTGTTATTTGATTGTTAATATTTCAGGATCGCCGTTATGGCTGGCCTGTACGCCTCTATCATACCATATCATATATTTGGTTTTGTTACGTCTTCCGTTACGTTACTGTTACGTTATCATACAGTTATCATTTCGTTATCCCTGTCATGGATCATTACTGGAAAATAAATTATAACTAATAATCAATATTAATGTTTATTTAATAAAATTTCCATTTCAAATGCATTTAAAACATAACAGAACAAGTGTCAAAATTGTAGTAGTATGTGTTTTTTTTGTAACGAGATTGAATTTACTTACTTTCTTTTGAATATAGAAAAGAAAGTGACAATATAATAAGAGTATAAATAATAAATATGTAACGTAATAACTTTAAAAAAAAATCTGTTTTTGTTACGTAAACTTGGAAGTGAATTTT
The DNA here is from genome assembly GCA_963691935.1 of Nephrotoma guestfalica. Classification (NCBI taxonomy): domain Eukaryota; kingdom Metazoa; phylum Arthropoda; class Insecta; order Diptera; family Tipulidae; genus Nephrotoma; species Nephrotoma guestfalica. The sequence goes on from OY829914.1 coordinate 116,202,346, forward strand.
TCGTTTGGGTTTTTCGTTACGATACATAATTTAAATTACGATTTTCCAGTTTTGCATTACGTTACAATAACGTTTCACAGCACTAGTTTTTTTGCAAAATCCATTAAAAATCCATATCGGATGTACAAAATTCGTCATATTTAGTGTTAAAACCATAAACACTTGTACATCTCAGCAACTAAGGAATAATCTCTCATCTCGGGCTTTCAATCGAAGGCATTAAAAACGAGCTCCTATCGAGGCTGCAGAGAACAGGTAAGAGCCTAGCGATCTATTGGATATGGCTAAATAAAACATTATCAACAGAACCAGTTGCCATAAGTTCAAGAGAAAACTTTCGCATTCGACAGCGAGATATAATTTGAGAATTTTAAAGCGCAGCCCCAAGCGGAAATGCAGCGCAATTGTTCAGACCCAGGGAAACAGACCAAAGCACTAATTTTGACTCTTCAAAGGAAAGATGCAGATGTCTTGTATACTGTATCCGCAACAAAAAAGAGCTATGAGTGGGTTATGACTGAGTTGGAACTAAGAAAATGGTTCTCCACAACAACGTGGGGGGATCCTGCCAGACTAAGAAGGGAAGGTAATGAAATTGATGCGTCAAGCTTACGGTAATGCACCTGCCGATCTGTTGAATCTTGAACGGACTAACAGTGGATACATTTTCCAGTGACGCCAAGGACAAGCGTTTCAAACTTTGAGAGCCACAATCCCTAAAGGGAAAACGATAAATGAAGTATTGACTTTGGTTTTAGAATATGAGGTATCCAGATAAAGTTTAACTACCGATACTATAAATTTGTGTAAGCTTAATTCTGAGGATATTGCGGTTATAAAGGCGATAATAAGAGACAGGTTAAAACATCTAACACAAAGCTATTTGACTCACAAAAAATTGCAATAGTCAAGTGCAGACAAACTTCAACAGTCAGGTTTTGCGCCCGTTATCAGGGAAGCATTTAAAGGTCGTGTCTAATCAGATGCAATAAGCCATTCATTTTGTGGGGTGTTTAAAGTAAATCTATTTAAAACTGATGTGGCGTATTCATCTTACGCAGAAGACTAAGATAGCTTATTATTCCCATTTTGTTGGAGCGTGATCACAAAATCAAAACTCGTTTAATATCTTTATTATCAAAATATTGAAGGGCCTCCAAGAAGTTGTGATTTAACACCATTAGACTATTTCTTATTATTTGAAGGGTTATTTGAAGTCATTGGTCTTTAGCAATAAACCAAACTCTCTTCAAGCTTTACAAGTTAATATTGAACGTGCTATTCATGACATACGACTTGATTTAGTTGAAAAAGTGCTCGAAAATTGTGTTTATCGAATTCGTTCCTGCAGAAGTCGTGGAGGTCATTTGAATGATGTTTTATTCAGAACTTAATTGTAACGATTGTACTTCACATAAAATAAAAAACATTTCAATTTCCTTAACAATTAGAGTGTTTTTTTTAAAGAAATCATATCACTCTTATTGGAAAACCTTATATATATATATTTATATATATATATATAAATATATATATATATATATATATATATATATATATATATATATATATATATATATATATATATATATATATATATATAGTATATATTGAAAATTTGAAAATGTCTGGTTATACCTATGCTAACTTTTGCATCTAATGTAGGATGGCTGGTAGTCAACTTAACGTATCCGATTTTAAAACTCTTCTCCTACAAATAAATTCTTTTCTTTCCTCACCTGTACATCGCAGGGCACCGGTAATTCTCAAAAAGTAAAGCCTCAGTTCAATTCCTCTAAATCGAAAAAATTTCCTACTTAGAGGGTTCGGCGCTAGTCTTGGTGCAGCCTTCGGTGTCTACTGCCCAAAACTTGTTTAGAAGGTGTTAGGCAGCTTAGGTACTCACTGTTTAGCTTTTCAACCTGATACCACAGCTCTAACTCATTGTTTCGAAGCGCTAAGACGTAAAGTTAAAATCTCGAATATTCTTATGCATAGACTGCAAGGCAGTGTTAAATTCTTTAGCGCCTTGCTGGATTCCAAGCTAAACAGAGAAAGACGTTACACGTTTCGTAAATCTTCTTGGTTATAAATAATAAAGTTACAGTCACGGGGCTGACAGTCTACTCTGACATTGAAATTGACAAAATTGCAGATTTTCTGGAAAAGTGGGTTCGCGCTTTGTGCTTATAGGATCGGAACCAGTTTTGCCTCTATCATTTAATAGTTATAAAGTTGCAATCAAACATTTCATCCTATGTTTGTTAAGGCTGAATCATTTTGTGGAAATTATAATTTTGTATTGGTAATGATTCTAACTAGAGATGAGTTTTTAAAGAACGTCTACCTAGAACAAAGAACAATTATCTTGAACATTTCTGGCTGTACATGACTGGACCTTCAATTCCAACTAGATTGATATATCTATCACTAAAGTACTTTGGCTAAGTTTCAGCGAACTCGTGGTATAATAGCTTTAATTTGGTTGGTGTCAATCGACTGGCGAAGTGTAATTGCGAAGTTTTGTATAGTTATATTAAAATTTTGCTTAGCGTTTTTTGCCATTGTTTTCCAGATCCCGTAAGAAATTGTTGGTCTTGAAGGATGCATATGATAATAACACGGTTGTTATGTGAATTATTTTCTTACCGTTTGCTAATCATTAGTGGGCAGGTGAATTATTATTTATTTGTTTTATTTTTGATAAACGTAACAGTGTCGGTTCGGTGGGATCTACACCAACTTTTGATGAAAAGCCAATCCTAGACATTTTACTTATGTTACTAATATTTAACATACAGGTTTTTGAAAGGACTACAAAATAAAGGAAAGTATTTCGACCTATTCGGACCAAGTTGACGTTACAATTATGACGGTTTTATTACCGAAGCTAGTCCTAATGCTTTTCAGAATATTAAAAATCCTGCTTAAAGGTAGTAGTCAAGCATTATTTATTTTGACTAGAATGACAATACTCAAGAAATTATTTAATTCTGCTATAGGGGTAATTGTTGCCCTCGACCATGTAGTGCGTGATAGTGTCGCAACCAATAATGAATTTCAGTTTGTGACCTTTAAATAACTGATGTAGTTTTCTGTATTATTTCTGTGAATGTAATATTTGAGCCTCGCCTAGGTAATTTGTTTCTGTTTTGTATTAGTATCCTACCTCAGGAGCCTTTTTGTAAACAACAACAAAGATTAGCCATATCATACTTCGTTGTATGTAATCTTTTCGATTTGGAGCCACAAGAGAATTGTGTGTCTCTCTGTCTTGTAGGCACTAAAGAAATACGTTATTACACTGGAAAAGTGAATCCAAATTTCACTCTGCAAAATGAAGTTAATAAGAAATGGTCTAGTACCATATTTCAGAATTTTAGTCAATATTCATTGTTCGAAATTCGACTAAACGTACAATTCCAATCATATCGTGGGAAACGTTTCATGTTTCCGTATTACGTCGATTGTCATATGCGTAAAACAGAATCCTGATAACAGCCGCAGCGCAATGATCAAACTAAAAGTTCAAACTTTATCCAACCCTATTTACTCCGTTCTAAATAAATTAAAAAATCACATATTGAAAAATATTGAAAAAACAACCGCACACATTCACACGCAAATTCATATTTAAAAATTAAAAAAAGCACAACATTTTAAATGCATTTTCCTAAGTGTATGTGTCGCTGTCCGCAACACGAAGCAACACAAACACAATTATATAAAAAAATACAGTTTTCCTTCATTTATTTTATGTTTTTTATTTTTATTCCAAAAATATTGGATTTTTATATTCCTATATAATATGATAGGAAGAAGAAGAGAAGAGAATTCTTTCATAACGAAACTATTGAAAATAAATAAGAAATATTATAAATGTATGTGTGTTAAAATAAAACGAGAAAACTATTTAGAATAGTGTGACTATACACCGAATTGAAACAGTATGTTTTATATCAAATTGTATACTTGTCTATTTTTAACGTACTTGCGGAAGGCAAAAACGAGTGAGATAAATTGATAGGTGAAATGGGAAACGTACGACGTCCATCCGAATTGTATGTGTGTGGTGTGGTGTGGTGTGCGTGTCAAATACGAAGAAAAATTATAAACGAAGAGTAGAAAAGACACCAACAAAAACCGTACGTCAAAAAAAGAACAACTTTTTTCATTTTGTTTTTTGCTAAAAAGTTTCGATTGAAATTTTTAGTATTGAATAGAACGGTGTTGATGTCGTGTGGTTGTAACTAAAGAAAACACGGAGAAATAATTTATAAGATTTTTTTTTTCTGTCGGTTTTTCTAATTTGTATAAGTTTTTTGCTGTTTTAAACTATCATTTGTTTAATATAATTTTTTTTATGTTGAGTTTAATAAAAAACAAAAATAAGTTATAAATACGAAAAATTAAAATAAAAAAAAGTTCTAAGAAAAATATTTTGTGTGTACAGTTCTTGTGGAAAAAAATTTGTATATTTGAGAAAAAAATTTTATTCTGTTATTTATTTAGTTTTTTTCTGTTTATTAAGTTATTTGAGTTTAGTAGTCGTTTTTTTTGTTTTTTGTATAACGATTTTCCACCATATTGAAAATTATTTTGTTTTATACATTATTTTTATAAAAGTAAACGAAATAAAATAAATGTACATGTAAAAAAAACAGAAACAAAACGTAATGAATCAAAATTATAGAAAATATACGTTTTTGTTTATAAAATTAGAAAAATAAAAAGTTATAAAAATGATAATAAAATAATGTGAGTTTTATAAAAAAAATTTCCAATGATGATGATAACAACATGAAAATTATGCAATTTTTGTAATTAATAGAAAAAGTAAACAAGAAAAGTGGCTTAAATAAGTGACATGAAGTTGTTTGTAGTTAAGCAAAATGAACAGAGAAATTTTTTGTTATTTTACTACGATAGCAACGTATTCGTGAATGGTGTGACTGTGTGTGTGAGATTCTTATTTCTATAGTTTTTATTGTTGTTTTCTTAAGTTATATTTTTACGGTTTGATTGTCAAAATCTAATATGCGGCCTACAATAATTTTGTGTTGGCCGCCGAAGGTAATAAATCTTATTATTTTATGTGTTTTTTGTGTGAAATCTAAACTACCTACCACCTAAAGCCAAAATAATGGAAGTTGCACACTTCCGATAAATTTTTTTTTGTAACTGGACCTTTTTGTTTTTGTACAAAAACTCATGTTATTATGCAATCAGATGACGATGGTTGTCTCACTGTCGTTTTATTTTATTCATTTAATACATACAAAGTATACAGACATTATTATTTTGGATTGGAATGCGCGTTTCCGGTGTCTTCTTCTTAAGATTTTTTTCAAATATTTCGTGCATAGTTATTTCTTTGTCGTAAAACATTCGCCTAATTTTAGCTTGATACACAAATTTATGAGTTGAGTGAGGAGAATGGACCAAAATCAGGCCTACATTTGATCCCTAAAGTAAATCTCACTTAAGAGGAAAACGTTGGAGAAAAGGTAAAACTTAGGTTACATCCGGTTTCTGAGACTTTAGTTCGCTGTATTGTAAGTTCTAGGCTGCGCGATCTGCATAAGATCGCTCTACCTTCGAGCCCTTTACGGTTTTCATAAATACTCAATTCAAAACCGGAAATGTAGCCAGAATTCCTAACTATCCCACTTCTTGTAAACTCGATGTTAATATAGTGAGGTTTAAGTGGTTTACAATTGGTTTTGATTTGAGTGAAGTTTCAAATTATTGCTTGACAATGTGAGCTGGAATCCTTCTATCATACACTAATTTATAATTAACTGCTTCGTTTGATTTCGAACAATTCCCAATTTCAATAAATGCCCTTCTATAAAATACCACATGCTGGAGTTTTAAGCCGTAGACAACGCATATGACGTCAACATTTTAGAATAAAAGAATTAAACAACTTAAATTCCTGGGGAAAATAAAACGAAATTTTCCGTATAGATCGGATAATATGATCCTATGTGTCGCGTTCTCTTGTACTTAATCTATACTTAACTGTTCCAATTTTAGCTCAAAATATCCAAGGTATGGTTTTTCTCATATTTTATTGTTACTAAAACATTTCTAAAAATTTGCTTTTAATATAAGCTACATACTTACTTACTTTTAATTAAACAGTTTTAGCGAATTCTTTCGTCTTTAAAAATCAGCTCGTTCTGAGATAATACAAAATAGTAAATGCTGCGCTCGAAATTGCACGAAATCATATTAAGTAATATCTCCTTATCTTCTCTGTAATGGCGCTCTACTCACACCGGGGAATTACAGCGTTGGAACTGATATACAGAGCGGCGTTCCATTCGCGCATGCTTAAGGAGATTTACAAAGACCCAAGGCAGCATAGGAGTCGTTTTAAGAACTCCGGCGCCTCTCCTAATAGAGCGCCAATACTTTAAAGTAGAACTCAATTAAGAGCTTTCATGGATCATAAAGTAGTTTTAGAATAATGGGGCATTTACATGTACAAAATTGTTTTCTTCTGCAAATTTTTGCAGGCAAATAAGAAGAATCCGCTATATAAAAATATTCAATATGCGAGAAAGAAATAAACATATATAGTAATGCCATAATTTTTTTATAGGAAAATTATTAATTTGTTTTTAATTAGTTCAAATGAGAAATTTACATTTTTATCTATGGCGTCTGTTTTTATTATGATTCCGTAATCTTTTTTAAATAGAAAATAATTTTTTTTGTTAATTTTAAAAATGTTGCCATATTAATACTCGGATCGAATATATTTTATGGCAACATTTTCATTTTTATAGTGGTTTTTGCAGCGTAGTGGCTCAAAAAATCTACAAAATTTTGTTGGGATATATTTCTTTTCTTGTCTCTCATGTGCAAAAATCAATGTTATATCTCTTTCATTTTGTAGAAGAAAAATGTTGGTCGCATGTAAATGCCCCATAACTTTATACAATGAAAGAAAATCATTGTAATATTTTTGGTACCTTGATAATATTTGGTAATCTATATTTAAAGAAATTTTGCGAAATAAGTTTTTGAAATAAGTCAATATGTAGGAAAGACTTATTATGTAGACATTTAAATAAATCTGAGATTTCAGGCTCATTTTACAAGCGTGAAATATTTTGTGGAAAGTTCATTGAACGACTTTCACAATTCTCAAGATGCCACCTCAGACATGTTTCAAAAACTAAAGTAATTTTAACACTTAGATTAAGTATTTTAGTTAATATACACATTACATGTAAACCTTCTTTTTATCCAGCTTTAGTTCGGTTCGAGTTTGAAATGTAGAGTTAGTTAAATTTTATTCCATTTCTGAACCAAACCAAGCCATTTGGTAATATATCCCGTCCCGCAGAAATATTTGTTTTTAAAAATAGCCGTCAAGCGCGAGACGTCTGTTTCGTTCATTGAAAATCATAATTTATTGATAAAAACAATTTCTTTGGTGTAGACGAAGAGTCGTGGACGAAATAGTTCAAGGAAGACATATTTATGCGTTATTACAAATGCCACAAGATTGATACAACGCTTACTCGTATTAAGCAGATTGGCTTGGTTGATTGTTTCGAAAAAATAGAAATTTTAAAATTAGTTACCTATCTTTTTTGTGGTTTTGATGAAACATTCGGAGATTCGAAATTACATTATACGAACTTGTATCACAAAAATAACATAGGACGATTAATGGCCATTACAAAATCATTTTTATAGAGAGAATTACTTAAGGGTCAAATATTATCACTGCACTCTCTCCCACTTAAACCCTTCGAGGAGCTGTTTATTTATATCCTGAAAGCTTAGGAACGGCCGTTTATAATGTGTAATTTCAGTTATTGAGTTATTCCCCGATTTTTTCAGCAGCTCTCTATTTACTCCACACACCTGGCGACCTCATCAAATTTTGGTATCTAAAAGAAACATCATTGAAAACATTTTTACAGATGTTTCGCATAGAACCCATTGAAAATGTTAAATAATTTTAATAAATGAAACCCATTAACTATCTTGACTGATAAACGATAAGTATTTGTGCGGAATAGGAAGCTCTTTGAGCTGAATTTCTTTGGTTCGTGGAACAAATTGCTATAATAGTGTACTTAATAGCTGCCTCTGAATGATTTTTTTCTCTTTATTGTTGTAATTTTAAGCAACAAATATTCGTCTTCTAGGCATACATCCTTAATAAACTACTGCCGCTTCGATATTCCTTAATGCTCCGAACACGCTAAAAGAATTGAACGTTAAAATATAGGGGGAACAAAAAGTATAACATGTTTAAGACTCCAATTTGCTGAACATACTTAAGTATCTAAGCTTAGTTCGATTTATCTGTGCGTTATAAGTATTTACTTAAATAAAGTCGACATTATTCATTTCATCATTTTTCGTGATTGTGGTGATCTAAATACAGTTAAGTGTCATATATTTATTGTTACAAGTAGACGGCTTAAAAATCAGGCCAATAAATCGCCGTTAGATAGGTTAATTCAATATCATTACAGCGTCGGGGATAGTAAAACAGTTTACTTAACATTCTTGAGAATATTACTCTGGCCACAGATTGTCTTTTCTTAAATTCAAACATGTTTCTAACATACAATACCAGAAGTACCAAGAACGAGACAAGTGGTCAAACATGCATGACTGAGTTCTTTGTGCGGAACCAGTATTGCAGAGTTGATTTATTTAAGTGCTTTTGAGATGATTAATTGGTTTGTTTTACAAAATTTTGTACAAGTCAGTCAATTTTATGAATTTTTGTTTCGACTGTAGTTTTCCTTTAAATATAACGCCTAAGCGTTTTAAAAAAAATAATTAACTCAATATATTTTTGTTCTAATGATGAGTAATTATGCTTAGTTTTGCGAATTCAAGCAAAAAAACTTATAGTTCCGTACAACAGCTTGGCCAAAACCAAAAAGAGCTTCAAAAAAATAGATTTTCCCTTAGTAATAGATATCTAATCTACTAATTATACTAAATTTCCAAAATTATTTCTCAAGATAGCGGTGATAAAATGAATAAAGTCTAATTATTAAGTAAGTAGCAATTATGGCTCCGATGTCTAACAAGATGTTGGAAAACTAAATTGTAATTACTTATTAATGTATCCATTATTTTAGATTGACTTGATTACGTGTTCAAGGGTTAAACGCTCTTGAATTACAAACAATTAAGTATAAAATGTTTAATAAACTAATTTCGATGAAATTCCTCATATTTGGTTCATTTTCAGTTTAAAGGAAACCTTTTACAAATTAAACAAATCTATTTGCAAATTAAGCGAAATATTGAATGAAACTTTCAAATAAATTAAATGAGAGTATGAGACTATTACAAATAAATTGAAACACATAAAATTTCGTTCCTAAATGATAAGAAAACTAAGTATCTGAAGTATTCAAAGCGGCCTAAGTAAATCTCGGATTACATTAAAATTTGCTAGTCTCGAAATGAAGTCTATGAATTCGCCATGAACACTAGGGTTGCCGAAACAAGATTCTCTGCAGTTGGCAAGTAATTTACCATAGATACCAAAATACTGCGTTAGAAGTAATTTTAGAATTTCCGGGTACTTACTTACTTATGCTCAACAAAACCTTGCACAATTTATATCCATTGATGAATCTGATTTTTTGGTCTACACTTGCATCAGAGGCATGCAGGAGTAAAAAAAATATACCGGCTCGTATTATTCTCCGTTTAGGACGATTTAAAAATATTGCGCTTATTGTGGGTTTAACTGATTCAGGCATCCATTATATAATCATATTTAAGTAAGTACATGCAATGCAAGTAAGTTTTGTGATTTCTTCTCAAAAATTTGGGTGGTACCAATTATTGTTTTATATTGGACAGTGCCCGAAGTTTCTTTCATCGTACTGTCGATGTTAAATCCAATCGAGAAAATGTTCCCTAAAATAAGTATAAAGCTCTAGATTCGTTGGTTTCTATACTACTACTAAACTATTAACTACTATAAATAAATCCTGTACTATTACGCAAGTGAAAATCCTGTTATAGTCACAGACTGTTCCAACTTTATTTTGGATGTGATGATGACACTCTTATCGGCATAACTAATAAACCGAATTATAAATTTAGGCATAACATTTTTTAGATTTCAATTCATTTGTAATTTTTTTAAATAAAAAGTTGATTTTAAATGTAAAATGTTTCACTTAATTTGCAAATAATTTATTTTAATTTGGAAAATGTTGCGTCTAATTTGTAGAAGATTTGATTTAATCTGAAAATCAATACACAATCGCAAATTGTTTGTAATTGGTTTTTAGCAAATAATTTCCGTAATTTATTATGATCCACGAAATGCTTTTCTCTAACGCGCTAGTCAGTTGAACTTTGTTCACCAATACTTTGATCTTATTTTTCGTGACAAAATTCTAGGTAATAAGACGCTATTACTTAACTAATTTTAAGCTATATCTACACGTTTCAAAATAATTCAAATAATATTATGAAATAAAATAAATTAAAATACTTGGCCACTGTTTAAAAAAATATTTCAAAATTAGCATAAATAAATATAAATTGCAGAAAAATTTAGCTAGAGATCTGCCAGAAATCATTTGAGTTTATTACGTACTGGTAATTTAGGTTTCTATGATGTTCGCCTGACACGAATTTGTTTGATTGACCTAAATTGTTTTTACTCCGCATCGGTCATAGAAAATAGAAGCGACAGATATTGTGTATGATATTGCAAATTGAATTACAAACCAAATTGTTGCTAAATTTGAATTTAATTTGCGAATTTTTAATAAACACCAGGCTTATGCTTTGCTCCATCTATTATTGATGTGTACAATAATTTAGTCAAACAATTAACGATTTAAATCAATTTACTTTTTGCTGATTATCATCGCACTCCAGAGGAGAAATTTCATGCAAAATTTGTTCAAATTCACTGCGGACTGATATTAAATTGAGTGTTTTATGTTTTTAATTTGTTATGGCGAATATTAAAATGAATAAATTTGGATTAACTATAAATAGAAAAACAAAATTATACAATACTTAATTTTTTCATTTTTATTTCAATTTTAATCAAATGATCTTCAGCCACAGTAAGTCTGCATTGAATTTCTTCCCTTGTACTTGGACGTAAGCTAGGCTTTGTAGAATAATTTCGAACAACATTTTAAGATTATACTTATACGTGAGTATAAGTATTAAAATCAAAAATATTTCCGGCAAAAATATTGTACATTTAAGCGCTTGTAAAACCATCACGTCGCTTCGTAATTGTGTGCAGAAGCTATATTTTTTCTCCAAGGAATCCCAATTTAAAATCCCGCACTTCCCTATTGTTTATAAATGCTAGTTTTAAATGCGAATTTTTATTTGGTGTTTACACGTCATAGCACCTGATACGTTTAGATTCTTAAGTACTTTGTGTACCATAATGATACATTAAGACGATTTAGTGATGGTTAAACAGCTAAATAAAATTTCCAAATTGCTAATCGAAATGTCCAAATTACAAAAATTCTATCTTAAGCTATATGTAGGCTGACAGACGCTAATTTATGTCACAACTAAGGTTATTTATGCCCAAACTAAGTATTACAAAATATTAGTACTTAAGATACTATAAAATATAGGAAGCCAATTTGAATTGAAATCCCGAACCCGTTGAAAGGAATTTTCAGTTTTGGGGGGTTAGTTCGCGTTCCGTGAAAATATGAAAAGAACAAGTTTTTTTCATTAACAATCATGCAGGTGTGAATTACTCATAAGAAATGTTAAATTACTTACATTATAGAAGCCAAATCTAACTAGACTGCCAAATGAAAAAGCTTTTCCTTTTCGTATTTTTCCAGAACACGAAATTACTCCGTGCATATCGATTTTGGCTTTTCCTAGAAAATAAAAATTAGGAAACATATTTATGTACATACCTGGCATTTTTGTCACTAAATTTTTTTTATGGCACTCTATTGGTAAACAATTGGTGTACATTTTTTCAAAAACTAAATTAAATTTGAATATTTTTTCTACCCAATTTCGATACGGAAGAAATATTTCCCAAATTATAAAAATTTATAGATCAAACATAATTTCTCAGTAGGCCAGAAAATGTTAATTTTGGCAAAAACGCTATGGAAATATTTTTCCTAATTCCTTTTTCCTAGGTAAAGGAAGAATCGTCCTACTGAACGTATTACTTTCATCTATGCAAACAGACAAAAATATTCTTTTGTTGTAGATTTATCACGAAAGTGCATGTGAACTTCAAAAGTAACTCATTAAATGCTAATTGAAGAATGGAATTGTTTGTGCGCCCACATGCGATTCATTTACTAAATACTCTACTGCCCTATGTGCTGGATGTAACTTTTATCTGTTCATGTTCCCTCGCCAAAGTTGAAATTCGCATATTAGTAGTTTACTAGTTAGAAAATTTTGTAGAAATAAATAAATTTTTGTTATTAAATTCATATTGGATTTTTATTTATCGTCGACTGGATTTTAATTTGTCGACCGAGAAAAACTCAATCATGTTTTTGAAATGAAATTTTATGAATTAGAAATTGGATTTGTCAAATCCTTTTAAATATGAATAAGAATATAACCAAATCAACGTGGCTTTACTTTTATTTTAAACTGGGCACTGTAATTTACAATCTGTTTCTCTTTGTTGTCTGTTGCGTTTGTTCCACAGCTAAATTTGCACAGCTAAACGCAAAATAAAAATTATACCACCGATATAAATACATTTCAACCAGCAAAAATTTCGACATTATTATAGCACTGCCAATTTGTCTGTGGAATAAATGCAGCAAATTGGAACTTTGCATTGTAGCACTCAAGGTAAAAAATTAATAGTGATCTATTTCAATGTTTCCATGTGCCGAGTTAAAGAAGGTTTGGGTTTCGTTATGTTGAAAATTTGTTGGTGTTAACTCTTACCGTTTCCATGAAATCTAGTTAAGTTGGCAGATATGCTAAAATTTATTTCGATAGTTTGTCAAGATTGTCGATAGTTTGTCAAGATTAATCTTTGTCAAGATTAATTTTAAAGTATTTTTACTCAACAACTGTACAGGGTGGCTGAGACCAAGTGTTACCAAATGAAAACGCTGTAATTTTTTTAATTTTGATTATTTTTTATTGAAATTTCGTGGAATATGTTGAAAACATATTACATTTAATGAAAAACATGTTACTGCTCGATATGACCTCCTTTGGCTCTGATTATTTGATTCAGTCTTCCATAGAAAGCATTGCATGCTGACCGAACGTGAGCTTGCGGAATTTTATTCCATTCTCGAACAAGAGCTGACTTCAATGCATCAACACTTTCGTATTCTTTAGTGAACACCTTACTCTCCAAAATGGACCATATGGAGAAATCCATGGGATTCAAGTCTGGTGAATATGGTGGCCGTCTTTCGACGAAATCAGCCGCGGAACGCAATTTTGTAAAAATTGCTGTGTCGCTCGAGCTTTGTGTGACGGTGCCGAGTCCAGTTGGAATGTCCAACGGTTCGTGCCAAAGTGTTTATGTGGCCAAGGTAGCAAAGCATCGTTTAGGATCTTTTGGCGGTACACCTCTTGGTTTACCTTGACTCCACGTTCGATGAAAACCAGAGGAGTGCGTCCATCAGCAGTCACTGCAGCCCAAACCATAACATAAGCTGGTGATTGCTTGCGCATGACAACTCTTGTGTCCAAATTATCGTTGGACTTGTGCTCTAACCAAACACGATCATTTTGTTTATTCACATACTGTTGAATGGTGAAAATTTTCTCATCAGAAAAGACAATATTTGGAATCTCATCACGTTCGGCCACTTTTTTTGTGCCTCCGTAAGATCTTGGACTTTTTGTATCTTGTAGGGCTTCAAGTGTAGTTCATTTTTCAATATGGTTTGAATGCTATATCGTGAAACATGTAGACTTGCGGCTAATTGATTGGCACTTTGACGAGGATTTCGTTGGATTCGTTGCTTCACATTTCGTATCATTTCTTTTGATGTTGCTGTCTTTTTAGGACCGCCTCTGTTGCGTTTAGCGATGCTTCCAGTTTCGTTGTATCGAGTTATGGTTCGATACACAAACATTTTATTCACATTCAAATGCTGGAGCTGACGAACTATTGCTGTTTGTGAATTTCCACCCAAATACAGTGCTATTATACTATTACGTTTGAATTCCATTACGATTTTTTTATGAAGATATTAATTTAGAACAATTATTTGTTGACAACATGTAAACAACTAACCAAACTTCAATCTGTCAAAAAATTGACGCGCGAAAATGACAACTACACAAATGACAGCAGAGTGAAGTCAGTAACATTTGGTCTCAACCACCCTGTATTTTAATATTTTACAATGAGCGTCATTTTAAAATACACGTAGAAAACGTTGACAAATAGAACCTATCCAAACCGAACTACTTTCGTTGAGTTAAAACAGATTTAACGAAACTCAACCTTAATCTGTGTTTCCATGCACATACACCAGAGTTAATCTAGGTTAACTCTGTCATGGAAACATGGTAAATATGATAAAAGTAGACTAAGGTAATTAAGTATTTTGTTTTCTAGTTGCTTAGTTTATTGTGCCAGTTTACACTTGTATCGAGTGTAACACATCGTCTGCATCTAGTTCGCTATTTGACTATCATTGGCCTATTCGATTGGGGTGAATTAATTGAATATTCTGAGTTAGTTGAGTATAACTAACACATCAGTTTACCTCAGTTTAATCGAATAGGTCTCATATACAAGAAAATATCCAATAAGCAAGAAGTAATTATTTAACAACGTTTACTAAACAAACAAATTGCGAATTCTCCTAACTAACCTAGTCCAAGCTTCACTTGTATGTTGAAATTAATTTTTAATTGCGTGTTTATGTTTATTAAAATTCTCTGTTCTAAAGTATAAATTACAATCACAAGTTCTAATAATAAAATCTTGGTTTTAATGGAGTAATAATACGCTAGAGTTTGATCGAAAATTCCAAAAAATTACATTCATTTTAATGATATCGGAATTTCGGTAAAACGTAACTACCAGCTGCACGATCAAAATTTGCATAGTCAACTTATATGTATCAAAATGTAAAGAAGCATCCTATTATCTTATCATGACAGGCATGTGAAAATAAATAAAATTGCGAACAACTAACCAAAACAAGCTTTAGTAGCTTCAGCCTACAATATTAGAAATTCAATACGGTTCATTAAAGGTTTCCCAATAAGATCTTTTTTCAATAGAGTATAAAGTAGCTATTTTAAAAGATCCGTTATTCCGTTTGTTACAAATTAACAGTAGCAGGTTGTAAATGGTCAACCGTAAAATGAACTCAATTTCCCTTCAAAATCGTATTAAAATAATTAAAATCGCATTCTGAAAATGGTGGATCTGTAAAAACATTTCAAAATTGGTGATACTTTTGGTGGACAAAATCGCCTATGTCTATTATTAATTTAGTGCAAACATTTGAGTCCACTGATTCAGTAGCAAACATATCGACAGCAACACGTGCGCGTTCAACTGAAAAATTACTACAAGGAGGGAAGTGTTGCAGGGAACCTACGTTTATAAAATTCACGACGTTCTCAGTAATTAAATTTGTCCACAACAACCACATGGCGAATTTGTACGCCATGAAACGCCAATATTTGATATAAGTATTAACGCGTTGTGGTTTCAACAGGACGGCGACACATTGGTTGTAGCCAATGAAACAATTGGTTTATTAAGAAACATATTTGATAGACGATTAATTTCACGAAGAGGGGATGTTAGTTGACCACTAAGAACGTGCGATCTAATACCATTAGATTAATTTTGTGGGGCTATGTGAAAGATAAGGCTTAGTAGAAAAACCACAATCAATCGAAGGCCTCAAAACCAATATCGAACGCGTCATTCGTGAGATAGAGCCCCAATTATGTAGAAAAGTGGTCGAAAATTTTGACTAAAGGATCAGCTTTTGTAAACGTGCTCGTGGTGTATATTATTTTTCATCCATAAAAGGTCAAGTATTTACATTGAATTTCAATAAAGGATGGCATATATTTTTAAAAGCTCTAGGTATAAGTAGTGAGATTAATCACTTATTTAGCTTAATAAAAAAATTAATTGTACCAAAAAGCTAATTATTTCTTATTCAGGAGTGTTCATAAACCGCCAGATCACTGGAAACACTTATCAATGTAACGAATTGCTTATTTAATTTTCCTTATTACTTATTGTAAATTTTAATCGTATTGTAATTTTATAAGTGGAGATTTCTTTACGCTTTCAAAAATTCTTATCTAATTCTTGTGGAATATTTGGACTCTTGACTTTTTCGTAACTTGAAATACTTGGTGTACTATACTATTGTTATCTTTATATAAAATATATCAAGACAAATTCATAGCTGTTTATGCCTATTTTGACCTAGAATTATAAATGCTTATCAAAGTAATTTTACATTTTTGATATAGGAAAAACCACTCAGTCAAATCAGCACTCCATTATTAGTAGAACATTAGTAGAAAGTCTGACTTAGTTTAAAACTACGTTGAGATTTTGTTGGTCTTACTTACGTTAGTGTATAGGTTTTCCATAATGTGCACGTATTTACCTCGCCTTAATTATGTACTAATCTCAATTCATTTTCCAAATTGTTTTCCTTAAAATGTAGAAATTTTTACGATTTTATGATTCATTTAATTTACATATATCCATGATGATTGCATCATTTTAATGATGAAAGTTATAAAAACTTTCTCCCCTTCGTGATATACTTAGATAAAAAAAATCTAAGGAAACTTCTTTGTGGGTGCTTTTTATTCGACTTTGAAATGTTTCATGTGTTATCAGATTTTTTTATTTATGATATAAGATTTTTTATTTATGATATAGCATTGACAAATCAATTAGTTTAATTTCACAAGATATATTATTAGCTTAATTATTTTAATTAAATTCTATTTTTTTGTCATTAGCAGTTGCAATGAAGCTTTTCTTTCAAATCGAATTTAGCGTTTTAATTAAGAAATTGTTAATTTGATATGCTTTAGTTATATTTAAAAAAAATATAACAAATACATTTGAAGTAGTTACAACTGTTCGTTTTCATTCTGATTCCTGAATCTTTCTTAGATGCACTTTAAGTCACATCAAATTTATTAAATGGATGAAGTCTAATACTCAGGGGCGCAACCTGGAGCTCGTTAGTGTGATTTTCTTCTCCTACTAGATAAATTTGTAAAATCCCATTTTTACTGATGAATTTTTAAGAAATATAACAATATTCCGAATTTGTTTTATTAACGCCATCCTCCCTTCCATCATTAGACTTAGGCTGTTTTGACTTCAATTCGTTTGCAATTTCATTTTCCTATGCATCAGTTTTGAATTGAAATAGAGAACTGACATCAGCTAATTGAAGAGCGTGATTGTATAGCACAGTTGGTGCATACACGGAGCTAGTCGTCCGAACTTCAGCATAGCCCTAGCTCCATCACTAATGATAGGAACAATATCTTTAAATAAACTTAATTTGAAATCATTTAACTTAGAATCATCATGGCAGAGTGGTTAAAGCTTTGGCGTTTGGATTGGGAGATACCGTGTTCGAATCCCGATAGGGGCAGAGGATGCAAAAGGAAATTTTCATCAATAGAACAGATTACGATCTGTGATTAAAAGGAACACAACTACGAGCCCCTATCGGCGTGCAAAACTGATGCGCCCATTTTCCCTGTACAATACTGTCTGGAATGGAGCTATGCAACGCGCAGACGGTAACTTAAATCGGTCATCTATAGCCAGCCGTACGTCTTCAATTTGGCAGTAATGCGTAAAGTAAGACGAGAAAATGAACCGCGAAAAGGCAGGGAGTGCTTCGACCCCAGAAAAGATGGCATGGATTAAAAAAAGCTAATTCAAGAATTTTTTCTGCTGAACAAAAAAAAAAGCCATAGATTCTTCTCAAACCTATTCGCGTTTTGGTTTCTACATAGTTATCATGAAAATAAGTTGAGACATTATCCTTGCCCCAGATTTTTTTCGGATAAATTGACTTTTTTATTGCTTTAGCGCTAGGGGTTGTCGGTTCTAGTAGTTTTCATTTCATAATGTGAATGAATATTTTCTTAATGCCTATGTAGGCCTAATGTTGAAGATGCTTTGCACTGTAAAGTTCTCTTACAGATATACACTTTGCTGAATCATTATTTTCAATCAATTTTCAATTTTCAAATAGGAATACATTTATTAGATATTTAGCATAACATCGAATAACATATAATCACACACATATTGCGGGTAGAAATAAGTTATGAGTTTTTTTTTTGTAACTTCGAAGCTTTATTCAGAGAAATTGGTACAATGTACTTTATTCAAAGTATTGTCGAAGAAATTCCTCGTATTTTGATGCGCTCCTTGGTCAGGCCATGAGTTATCGACCGGAACAAGTGGTTGTCAGGATATCCCATTGAAACGTCTCCAAAGTTTCCTTGACGACTCTTGCAACTCGTAGCCGAGCGTTGTCGTACTGAAAGATCACTTTATCATGTATTTTGGCATATTGTGGGCGTTTGAGCTTCATGCGGAATCTAATTTCGTTGTTTGTGCACCGTACCTATGGTCTTAAGAAGTTTTGAATCGCTTGTTGAGTCATTCCCAAAGTTTCAGCGAGCTCCTCTTGACTTTGGCATGAATGTTGGTCCAATAACGCCTCCAATTCAGTGTCTGCAAACTTTACTGGTCTCCCTTCGCGTTCTTTGTCACTGGTGTCAAAATCGCCTCTTTTAAAACGGCGAAAAATACTCACATGTCTTTACCGATGGAGCATGTTCCCCATATACTTCATACAGCAGTCGATGTTCATAAACTGCAATTTTCTTCAAATTAAAACAAAAAAGCAGCGCTTCCGGCAAATTGTATTTTGTTGGCACAAATGTTGACATGGTTAAAGCACAAAAAATATGTTGTTTACACTTCAGCGAAATGACACTTAAGTACTGAGTTTTATAGGGAAATGATGACGCTTTCACATGAATATAGTTACAAGACGGCCCGATGCGATTACTAGTTATGCCTTCTTTTGTAAATCAGTCAAAACTTATTTGTACTCCCAATGCTTAATTGCAAATTTATTGAAAAAGATAAGCAATTAATGTAAGTGGAACATTATGCTCTTTGTGAGATCAAGAAAATGATGAATTATATTGATATTTTTCTCGAGAAGAGAAATATAAAAGTTTTTTGGGAATTCTCGAGAACAAACTCTATTTACAAGAAACTATTATTAAATTTTACTATATTTTAAGATAATATCAAATCTTTTAAATACAATTTTTGACTTCTGACATGATACTCAGAATAAAAATTCATTACAAAGTTTTACTTAATTTAGTATCGTTGATTAATTTCTTCCAAATACTTATATTCCTGGAGTGGTGGCTGAGATATACTCACTACTATACTGGCGGTTTAAATTTTAACCGACAACTGGAAGGGAAGTGATTACCTTAACAAATGTTTAAATATAACTTGAGTTGTTGCTCTTTTTTATTTATTTATTAAATAATTGGAATAATTGGTTCATTTTTTTTGGAGCCGGGCTATGAATAAAAAAATATTTCACATAATTTCCACACACAGCAAGTATGAAAAATGGGTCATGATATATTGAAAGTTGCTGTACAATTCATCCGGAACAACTAATAAAAAACAATTGTGGCGAAACTAGTTCCGTGTTCACTTATTAGAATAAATAGATTTTTTGTATTTCGTCATAGAATTTTTTTCTAATATAAATTAATTTTCCGAAAGTTTACCGATGTAAAGTAAATATAAACTATTTTGTTTCAGTATACTTGCTTAAAATATAAATTTGCATATTTTTTTAATACTTTTTTATTAGTGAATCTGGTAATTTATTTTAGTTTTATCAGGATTGGCTTGACTCCTTTTTAGTACTGATTCTCACTGATCATGGCCACTTTGATGATTATTGATTTTTAAACCATAAGATATTTATACTTGCTCAAGATACTTTGTGTGAAGTTTGTCTCGAAGAGAAGAAGAAAGAATTTCATTAAATTTTTGCTAAGGGCTTGCTAAGGGGTGACGAAATGGCCACTTTGATTTCTTCCGGGAAATAAATCTTGAGTTACTGTAG
This sequence comes from Nephrotoma guestfalica, assembly GCA_963691935.1. NCBI lineage: Eukaryota > Metazoa > Arthropoda > Insecta > Diptera > Tipulidae > Nephrotoma > Nephrotoma guestfalica. Next base: position 116,222,511 of record OY829914.1, read on the forward strand.
TGTTGTTCCGATAAATTAAGGGCAGAATTCTCCTTGTTTGGTAGTGTTCATATGAAAGATTTGATTTATTTAATATATACTGAACGTAGCAATAGCAAGCTAATGCTTTAAGCAGATCAACAGCTGAGTGACTGTAAGTTAATAAACTTCAAGCGATCAAGATAAAGAGGCAAGTTGTAAATGTCCTCTAATGGAAACCCGTGCAGAAGAAAGCGCATAAATCTACGTTGTACAGCCTCAATTCTTCATATGTGCACTTTATATTATGGGGACCAAACCTGACTAGCATACTCGAGCAAAAGCCGAACAAAGGTCGTTTAAATAGGAGTTCAAACATTTTTTAGACCAGCATTTGACAAAGCTAAGTGCAGAGTTTGCTCTGTTGACAATAACATCGATGTAGTCTCTAAAGTTCATTTCGTGATCACAAATTAATTTTAAGTCCCGCATGGCTAAAACTCTGACAAGTATGTAATGGTTTGGCATTTGCGTTTTATATGACTGCCCTGAGTAGTCCACTCTCCATTACTACCGTATCAGATTCTACTTATAAGACTGTTCAAAATTTAGATTCTTGTTTGTAAATTAAGCAATGTACTTACTCAGTGACTATGCTCCTGCTTTGTGTTGGAAATATTTTAGAATATATTACTGTGACTTCTAAGTGCTTAAATGCAATACAAGTAAATACTAATAAAATAAATACAATAAATACGAGTACATAATCTTAAATTTAGGTAATAAAGTGATTTCCCTAACCGTTAGTGAAAAGTGGGATATTTTGCTACAATATTCTTTATGCTCAGAATTTTACTCGAAAAAACAAACCACATAATTATATCTTTGACAATAAAAAATTGAAATTTCCAATTTGTTTCCTTCCAAATTCCCGGTGTTTCTGCTTCCTTTCGGTAATGCTGAGCATAACGTTGTATAATACGTTTGCTTTTCTAAGGAGCAGCTTATGTTTTGTTGTTAATTTAGGGTAATTTATTTAATCCCGCATTTTTAACGAAGGTATAACACACGCAAGTAACTTGACATTTTAGTTCGACCGCCAGTAGAGTCGTTCGTTTATTATTAGCCTTTATGGCGTGTGCAGTGGAAATATAAATATATTTCAACATTGCAAGAGTTCTACTTCTAAACCCAATGAATGCTATTTGTCGATGAAAGTGTTTTGTTGTATCGAATCGGTAAAGCATGATTTATTTGTGTGCTGATTAGTTTAGTTTTCACCTTTCGAGTGGTAATTAGTATGAAAATTTAATATGTGCAAAATTGAATTTAATTGCCTTACATACTAAAGAATATATACTAATAAAGAAACTGTTACTCGAATTTACACGCCTTGATGGGGTGTTACGACTAGGTTATTCAAAATTAAATTGTGTTCGAGACTCTTACTAGCTAAACATTTTTTTCAAAATTATTTTCGCCATTGATTAAAAATTGCTTTATTTAAAAACTTGTATGTCTATATTTATTTGGCAATATATCTATTTATATTTTGGGTGATTGTTCTATTGCAATATAATTAAAATTGCTTTCTATATAGTTAAACTATAGATTTAGATTTTTGAATGTTTAACTAACAATATATACAATCAGTAAGTCAATATTTGTATAGTAACAAATCAAAATTTCGTTCACCTTTTTGTTTATTTACCGGTCTAATTATCGGTTTTGGAAGAAAAATTGTTAAATTACACACCAACTGTAGGTATACGTAAGAAAGAAGTGAAATTCCACGAAAAAAAGTTGATTGGACTTTCAATTTTTATTTTAAAGTACGAAGCTCTCACGATTCGCGTACTTATATCGCCCGGTGGTTATAACAGAGTATTTATATACTTAGAGCGATGTACTTATTGTAAGAAAACTTTAAGATGCATAAATACAAAAATAAGAATTCACACACATATCACACAGACATATACTCGTATACATAAATATATAAGAACAATCATTGTTTTATAAATATGTATATACATAAATATAATTTTATTTGTTGTTATTTGTTCTCGTTTTTCAATCGTGGAATGCGGTTTTAGATTATACGACAGAGGAATGTTTTGTATATTTGAATGCAGCGGCGGTGTTGTCTTAAATCTTGAAATTCGCCGAATATTTACAAAAATTGCATAATTTAAATTGTTTAATACTAAATACTGACCTAATTATTTATTTTATTTTCTTCTTTTAGATAACAACAATAATAATAAAAATAATTAATGTGTCTTACTGGCAATTTATATAATATATACACACCTTCCACACCTTCCACACACAAAACCCCGAAACATAATTTTTTATAAGAATTTTTTAAGACAACCGAAATTATATAATATAAAAGTGCATACTTATATAAATCACGTGTTTGCCTCTAATTTATTTATTTATTTATTTATAATAATTGTAACGTAATTGTAAAAATTATTAAACAAAATTACAAATAATTACAAATGTGACACGATGTTATTAGTTTTGATAAATTTTAATAATTTATTATATAACATAAATAATAAATATAATATATTTAATAATTTATTAATACAATATTGTAATAAATACAATAATATACATAATATACATTTATTATTAAGTAAAATAATAATAGAAAGACGACGATATTTTTATCAAAATGTTTTTTTATAAAAAAATTATTGTATTTGAAGTGGTTAAATAATTTATAGATTATTTATTAAAAATAAAAATTTTCTGTGCTTTATATATTAAAATAGAAATATATACGATATAAGTATATATTTATTTATATATTTGTGACATTTTTTGTATGTTTACTAAATCATATTGGTAAAAACGTATAAATTTATAAAATAAAATTAAATTATATAAACTTGTATAATTTATTACAAAACAAAAAATAATTTAAAACTAAATTTAAAAAAAAGTTATATATTTATTTATATAAAATAAACTTTTATAATATTATATAATCTACAAAATGGAAATATGTAGGGGGAACAGATTAAAATCCCGGACCTCATTAACACCTATAATTTCAACAAAAACAAATGGATTTTATAAATTTTTGGCACGTTTTTCGGGTAAGTTATATTTTTTTTTAGATTGTCAACTACTTATATATACTACAATAAAAGATTTTAATGCATTTTCAAATCATAACTAAATCCAGTTGAACCTTGTTTAATAATAAGCATCCCAAGTTATTGAAAACAGTAGACTGTGAACTGTACTAAATCAAGTTCACTAAACGCAAACCTTACTACGAGATTTGTGCTATTTACAATGTGTACTACATTAAGCTACACTAACTAAAGTGCACTAAATAATAATCACTAACTAAACAAAATGTACTAAAGAACGATCAATAAGCAACGTGCACTAAATAATGTGTACTAACTAATCAAATTGCAAGGAATTGTCAGGGACTAATGGATTTACTACTCTCACGGGCTCACGGGTGCTAATTGTGCCCCTCATGGCACGTAGCTCTCTGAAGATAAACAAACATTTCGTAATCATCGGACCCCTAGACATTCGGGTTTTAATCGTATAAACGAATTTTAAAAATTAAGATTTCGGGCATTTACCGATTTCGGATTTTAACCGTAATTTAATTTGGCTCTAATTCAAAAACGAATGAATATTTTTCAACGCGGTTTATTTTATTAGAATGAGTATACATTGCCATTAAGTCCCGAAAGACTTTAAGGAGCCCAATTTCATTGAAATAACTTCCACGGCTGGCTTTACAGTACCCCATTCTGTCAACCCAATTTTTCAGAACATTTTCGATTGAATGGGCTCCTATCTATTCAATGGTAACTTCGATTTGATCTTTCAAGTCTTGGATAGTCAACGGACTCAAATCGCAGCTGTGTGGTGCCCAATTGATATCTCCGTTACGGCTGATAGTGTGCAAAATACCGATTGTTGCGTTTGCTGTGTGGCAAGTTGCGCCTTTCTGTTGAAACCTAATGTTGTGTGTGTCTTCCTCTTGAATTCTGGATAACAAAAACTCGTTATCATGGCTCGGCAATGCTCCCCATTGGCGGTAATGGCGGTTCCTTGCTTATTTGTTAAAAAATGGATCAATGATGCCGCCGGTCCAAAATCCACACCAAACAGTCACTCTTTGTGGATGAATCGACTTCTCCATGGTTATGTGACAATTTTGCTTGTTCAGTAGTCTCCGAGGTGTAAATGAGCTTCGTCGGAAAAGATGATTTTTCGGTAAAAAATGCTCATTTTCTTCCAAGTGTTCCACGGCCCATTAGCGAACCGAAAACGATGCGGATGACCAGTTTGCTTCAGATCCGAATCAGATGCTTTTATACCGAGGTCTTTATGCAAAATTCTCATCACAGACCTGCGTGAAATGTCAAATTCTTGAGCACGATAGCGAGTTGATGTCGAGAATCCCATCATTCTTTATTTTACTAGCCTAATTAAACATATTTAATTTTCCATGTTGCGAAATTAAGGTAACGAAATCCTTGGTACATGTTGACGTCCGCCCTCATACAATATCCTACCAATTTAACTTGATAGTCATTGGGTATCTGGGGTACTGGACAGATAACACCCAGATAATTATGAACGTACTCCACGGGCATTCAAATACTCGGTTATTGTATCTGGCGTGCTCTCGTCTGTTGAAATTGTGTCAAATTAAAGCAAGTTATGTATAGCCAGCGAAGAACCCTAAATAATTCAGTAATTTTGTCTAAATATAAAAATAAAAATAAATATAAAAATAAAAAATAATACCGGACAAATGGTGCAGTGGTTAAAACTTCGGCACTTGGACTTGGATTATCGATTACGATCGGTTATGTTAATAAACACAACTAAGACCTCCTGTTGGAGTGCAGAATTCAGCACCGACTCACCGTCCATGTCAGTGACAGGTTGGCATGGAGGTTGCAATGTGCAGGTGTTATACTGTAATTGTGTGAGTAGGCGAATAGTTGGTGTGTTTGAATGAAAAGGAGGAATTAATTGATCTTTAAAGGACATTCAACCAAGAAGTACATTCTTTTATTAAAAAATAAAAAAATAAAAAAAAATAATAAATTTTATAAACATTTACCGAATAATATTTGAAATTTATCAATAAAAATTAATAAATTCCAAATATTTGTTCGATAAATGTTTTCCGTTGTGAATCTACTGGACGATGGGATTAAACATGGGTTTAAGGAGTAAACAATTAATTCATATAGCAATATACCATGCAAAAAAATTTAGTAAAAATTATTTTCATTTTTAAAAAATATTCTCTTACATGGTCAATAATATTACACACAGTTATTGTGCAATAACATTAATCAATGTATTTATTCGAATAATTTATTAAATGAAGTAATTGCACTAGTATGTAAATGTATTTTAACAAGACTATTACAATTTGAAATGTTTCCCCAGCGCCAACCTTAATTTTTCTATTTTCGTTCATTTTTGTGAATTTGCGTCGCCTTAAATGAATTTTCCCAATTTTGGATCGTTATAGGAGAAGAGTCGTTTTAGATGACGTCATGGAAAGTATATCAAAATCAAACGGGACTTTAAGATCGTGTCGCTGGAACCGGATGGTCATTATACTCGAGGTCGCTTTAAGTGAATTTCACTTTAGTTTTTCGGGACGCTTGGGACGATATACGTATATGAGTTGGAGAGGCAATTGAGAGGCAGCTTTATGATTTGGGGTGTTTAACGTTGATGGTGTAGTTATTGTTGCATTATCTCCCTCTGCCATACACCTCCCTTTTTATGATGATTTATTTCAATTATCTAGGTTTTGATCACCAAAAGACACTTGAAACTGTTAATTGTACATGTTCATTTGGTTTTGGTTTTCAATATAAGCTTATAACAGGCTTGGTTTAAATGTGGAACTATGTGGAGCTGACGGATTACATACTCCAAAGATAGACATACTTATAGTTGATATGCTTGCTCGAACTGGAATTTTATTTTTACGCACACCTTGAGTCCATTAATTTTTTTTCCAAGGTGTATTGGCTAATAATCAACCAACAAGATAACTCAAATCGCCTGTCATATAAGTAGCACGCAAATAACCGAAAGTGCTTTGTTAAAATAAAATAAATATGTTGAAAGGTGGTTGGCCAAGAGTCCCGTTCTAAAGCCTATTGAAGCAGTTAAAGGTAATTGTGCTAGAATAATGGAAATCTGTTATCAGGCAGACAGTGTTGACTAATTAACATCCCAATAAGTATTTTGTGGGAAGGGACGTTGAATTTTATTTTGTACATCCAACTACGTATCGCGGTTGGTCATTCAAATCTAATGTCTAACTTATTTATTCATCAAAATTGTAGTTTATAAAAGATCTGAGTTGTATCTAGTTCAGTTTTAACGGCTTTTCTCTAATACCGCAGCTAATAATTTTTTATGATTATGTATTCAACGTTTACAGTTGAGAAAGTTCGTTTTAAAATTCAATTTTATATATCGGAACACGATTATCAATTTTTAAAACAGTTACTCTTGACAGTGGAACACGGCTGACGATTTATTTGATCTTTAAACCGGCTGGATAGTTCTCAACGTCAGAGTGCAGATGTGGGAAAGTATTTCGAATTACGGTAGGTGAGCATGGTATTTTTTTAATAGACTTGTTTTTATAGAATTCCAATCAGGCCTTAATTTTGCAAAACCAGCAATTTCATTATCCTCAATGTCGCAATGAGCTGGAAAATAAAGTGTTTGCAAACTCTTGACCTACTTGGAGGTGATCTGACGATTTTGCTTTGGTTGTTATTGTGCACACCTTGTAGTTTCTCTGCTAGTGGCATACCTCCTGTTAGAAAAATCGTTAAATATTAAAATATCTGGGATCTTCCACACCTAAACATTGCGGCTATAATTATAAAATTATCATGAACTAGTATACTAGAGTTTTATTCCTTCGTCGTTTGGATATCAATATCTGATCGATACATGTTTTCTCAAGGTTCCGGAAATATTAAAGCGGATGAACTTGTACATTTAAATCAAAAAAAAAAAATAATAAATAGCGAGAAATGCAATATTATAATAATTCCCAAAACTATCCTTATTCCCCTTAACATTTAATTTTGTTCATGTAAATAACAAAATCAGGTACGTGAGAAAATCCACAGATGTAAATTGTCTCATGTGAATATACCATATATGTAAGTATGTATATAAAAACAAAATTGTCACATCCGGTTGACGATGAAATATTGTTTGTTGCATCCCAGAGTTTGTGTATCTCCTAAAGTATTTTGGCACAAAAAACTAAAAACTAAAAGGCTTTAAGTGTAATATACATTCTCGTACATAAACAACATGCAAGTAAATATTAAAAAATAAAACTAATAAATTTTTCGATCGATATCCTTCGATATATGCTTACGAGGTGAATGAATTCATATCGCACTATATATAAGAAACACATATGCTTGGCATTGCGCCACACTATATGTATATGATATAATTCCATATATCGTTGATTCATCGTTTATAGAATTTAGTAAACATTTTTTAAGCAACATAGGAAGTGAAAGTACTTGGAGTACATTACTGTCAAATTAATAATTAAAATATTTTATGAATATACTACCGCCTTCTCTCGTACACCATCGATATATCATCATTGGTGCGTAAAATTTTGAGGTAAATATTCTACTAACTACATTATCGTATATTTTCTTATTACATACTCGTAGTTAACGTATAATTTTACAATTTCAAGTCTTTTGATCTCATCTTTAATTGTTTGTGAACAAAATAGTTTGTGTAAGTTTTATTGATGTTTTCGGTATCCATGCATGTACATATGTACGTAAATATTATCGCGTTATATGGAAATAACAAAATCAAATTCAGATTTACGCTATTGACATATATAACTGGTATGCGAATTATATCCAACTAAGTAAGTATAATCTTATTTAGCCACCTGAGTGAAACGTGTGCATAACAATAATAATATTTATATATAATCTTCTAATGAGATATACAATTCGCATATACGAATTATATATTCTAGGGCATGCAGCATCATGACGGTGATTATGAAGGTACTGGTGTGCTAGGGTCTTCAAAATGTATTTTATACGACATTATAAAAGGTACTTGTTACACTTCAATGTATTACATAAGTACAATGTATTGTTATACGTATTATGATAATTACCAGACATACTTTTAAATTAAATTTGTATTATTAATTATAATAAATTATAACACCTCTTACATAAAAAACCTAGCAGCAAAACAGGAAAACTAATTATCGGAAATAACCGTAAAGCAACACAATCGATTTTGTATTTTTCTCTGCACACTACGTACAAATGTACACAACAGAGCGCCTGGTATTCCAAGTGTGTGTATATATGGTGTATTTTTAAATCGCGGCTCTCTATACACAAAATTTAAAAAAAAAATATGTGTGGTACATGAATAGAAGCGGAAACTAAAAGAAAAGTGTACATATGAGTATATAAATACTATATGTACTACTACTACTTGTGTGTGAACTTTCTTTTTTCTTTTCTTAATTTCTTTAAAATTAAAATAAGTTTTTTTTCTGTTGTGTTTTTATCTGTTTCATTTCTCTGACATGACGCGACGGGATTATAAAAAGAACTATACCGTACTACTAAATATATTTTAAAAGACGCAAGAAGTATTAAGAATTACATCTTTATTAAAATTGTTTTTAAGACATGTGTGTACGCATATACATATTATATATAGTTACGATAATTTTAATTTTTGATAAGTAATCAATATTATGTACCTACTACTAGTTGATTAATTAATTTTTTGGTTTTCTTTCGGGGTTCTGGTATTTTATGATTTGAACGTTTTAAATATAGAACTAACTACAATTACACTATTAAAAACAGAAAAATTCTTTATGTTTCGTTTTGGATTCTAAAAAGTCTTTGTTCTCAATCTTAAATACATTAAGTACACTATATTACAACATGTATACTTTAAAGATAGATAAAATAGTGGTATAATGTAGAAGAATAGGTTTGTTCATTTTTCGCATCTTTTTATAATATGAATTATGTTTTTGTTCTGGCTTTTTAATGATTTAATTTGCTTGGTTATTTCGATACATATTTTGTTGTTGCGGACGATAGAGATTCCACACGATGGTTTATTTAGAATTTCAATTAACAAGCATGTATTTTAAAATTTACGCGAGTATTATTAGTTGATTTTTTATGGAAAGGGAATTTTAATTATTCTTTATGGATGGTTGTTCTAAGGTCGAATTTCTGTTTTAAGCTCTATGTTGTGCTTAGAATATGCTTTTACAAGCGTTACGTTAACATAAATACAATGAAGAGGCTTGACCAGTTTTTTTGTTTCCAGCTTACATTGGTTTTTATCCTTATCTTTATTGCTCTTTTTAACAGGTTCTCTTTAGATATACATATATGATAAAGTATAGTATTTCTTAATCGAATTTGAAAAGTGTTGTAACTTGCGAGTATACCGGAGGCTATAGTATATGGAAATAGGTGGCGCTACTCATATTCCTGAGGTATTTGTAATAATTTACAAATTTTACTTTTAACAAAGATGAACAAATTTTAGTTGCACAACTCTGTGTACGGAAATGTGCACAACAAGAAACATTTTTCGATTAACTTAAACTTTATAACTTCATTAATTATTTTATTTCAGAGAAATTAGTAAGATAGCTTGTTCGGTTGAGGTCGTTTTTAGCGAAGTATACAAGCTACATATTTTTATCTTATCCGTATAAATTCGACGCTGTAGAAATTTTGTTTAATATCACAGGGTGATATTGATGATTATTTAAAAATGGTATTTTTAAACAATCCGGAGTCTGATAAATCGACCGGCCGCTTTGTATGTTTTTTATTCCAGTTTTCCTATCCTACTCGGTAGGACAAATATTACAATTTATGTAACGCCTTCAAAATAGACTTGCAACAAAGAATGAGAGAAACAAACAAACAAATTTTTGGTTCTACGTACATTGCGTGTTAAATTTTAAAGTTTTGTCCAGAATACGTTGCAGAAATTACCGATGCCGATCGCGACGCCTAATAAAGTAAACATTTCACGGCCACTCCGATCCTAATTCTGACTCCGACTCCGACTCCATCTCCAATTTCCAGTACGTCTTAAAGTTCTATAGATGCAAAGAAAATTTAGAAATTTTTTCTCTGAATTGCGAATAGAAGGCGACCGTAAATTTAAGGAAGCCGTTCGACAACAAAAATTGTACAGTCACGTATGCTATCAGAGAATCGGTTAGAATATATTGAAAATAAAACAAATAAAGAGGAACGACGTGGGCACAATTAATTACAATATTAAAAAAATTGAAATTGAGCATACTTATTCAACTCGAAATAAATAATAAACTTGTTTAGTCATTCTTCAAAACAACAACAACATTTGTCGAACCATCACAAATGCTTAGTGTACAATAATTACAATTTGTCCGGTCTTTACTTGGCTTATTAATCCCAATTGACGATTGCAGTCTACCACCTGGTGACAGGAATTATAAGTAGTGATTCCATGTTCATTTTGACATTTCAACATTTTGATTTGATAAATCAAGGCGTTTATTGTTTTTAAATTTGAAAAGCACGAATAAAAATTAATTAAAGAGAAAAATAGTGAAAAACTAGTGAAATATTATAATTTGAAGCTAGTTTTATTTAATTCAAGAAAAACAAAATATTTGAGGCTAAACGTTCAAGAGTATTGTGTACCCCAGTGTAATTATCGTAGATCAACGAACATTTCTATGCACCGCATTCCCAAAGAAGTGATAGAATCACGATCGGAGTTAATAAAATGGCAAATAGCGTTGAAAATGGTAAAGAAATTTCCCAAAAAATTTCTTGTATGTAGTCGCCAATTCAAGAAAAATATCTTTTAAGGCTTCTCCATTCCACCAAATAAATTGTTTAAGGTTAAATTGGTTCCTGGTGCAGAAGTGCACCACGTCGTCTTTGTTCCGAAATAGCTACAGAATTATTAATTTTGTCCACCATTGCAATTTAAGATTTTGGTAATCTTACAATATACATAAATTCAAAAGTGTTCTTTAATACATACAGATTTAATATGAATATATGGATTTTATTTAAAATATTTAAAATTCCCTTTAAACTGCATAGTCAATTTTTTATTAAATTTAAATTTATATTTCAAATTACAATTTACTTTTATTTAATAATTTACGCTTTGAATTTATCATATATGTATTTGATTATTTACTATAGAAAAAACACAAATGTCAAAGAGAACATGGGATCACATATGCTTATACCGACCGCTTACGGTGCTGTTTTGCTGCTTACCAATCGTCAATTCGTTCGAAAAGGGCTGCTGAACCGAATTTTTCAGTTTAAAAGAATTGATAGAGATTTTATTTAATTTTCTTCCTCAAATCTGAGGAAGGCTGTCCCTGTATTTGTCGGAAATTGCGAATCACTGTTTATTTTTCTTCAAATCATCTAAATTACGAAACGTGTAAAAATTAATTTTAATGTCAATCACCAATGGTTGAAAACGTGAAGAATAATCATGTCTTGCGTAAATTTTGTTTTGTTAAAATGTTAGGCTTCACGAATTTAATGAAACACCTTTTAACCTTTATGTTTACAATCGTTTGAGTTTTCAATTACCGGGTAAGTTTCAATTTTCAAATGCCTAAAATCACATGATTTATAGGTTGTACTGATCTGCAATTTTCGGTGCCTTCTAATTATTTGTCTTGAATCCGATCCCATTTTAATTTGGGAAAATTGGTTGGAAAATATGTTTGGAATTTTTTTTTTGAAAATAACCTTTTTATTTGACAACCAACATACCGGGTTATGTAGCTCAACCTTTATATGTCACTCTAAAAAAAATGAATGGTTGAATGGTTAACTTTAACGATTTCTTTATTTATTTACGAGTAAAAAACAAAACAATTTAAATATAAAGGGTGATTTTTTTGTGGTTAGGATTTTCATGCATTAGTATTTGACAGATCACGCGGGATTTCAGACAAGGTGTCAAAGAGAAAGATGCTCAGTATGCTTTGACATTTCATAATGAATAGACTTACTAACGAGCAACGCTTGCAAATAATTGAATTATATTACAAAAATCAGTGTTCGGTTCGAAAAGTGTTTCGCGATTTACGTCCGATTTATGGTCTACATAATCGACCAAGTGAGCAAACAATTAATGCGATTGTGACCAAGTTTCGCACTCAGTTTACTTTATTGGACATTAAACCAACCACACGAATGCGTACAGTGCGTACAGAAGAGAATATTGCGTCTGTTTCTGAGAGTGTTGCTGAAGACCGTGAAATGTCGATTCGTCGCCGTTCGCAGCAATTGGGTTTGTGTTATTCGACGACATGGAAGATTTTACGCAAAGATCTTGGTGTAAAACCGTATAAAATACAGCTCCTGCAAGAACTGAAGCCGAACGATCTGCCACAACGTCGAATTTTCAGTGAATGGGCCCTAGAAAAGTTGGCAGAAAATCCGCTTTTTTATCGACAAATTTTGTTCAGCGATGAGGCTCATTTCTGGTTGAATGGGTACGTAAATAAGCAAAATTGCCGCATTTTGAGTGAAGAGCAACCAGAAGCCGTTCAAGAACTGCCCATGCATCCCGAAAAATGCACTGTTTGGTGTGGTTTGTACGCTGGTGGAATCATTGGACCGTATTTTTTCAAAGATGCTGTTGGACGCAACGTTACGGTGAATGGCGATCGCTATCGTTCGATGCTAACAAACTTTTTGTTGCCAAAAATGGAAGAACTGAACTTAGTTGACATGTGGTTTCAACAAGATGGCGCTACATGCCACACAGCTCGCGATTCTATGGCCATTTTGAGGGAAAACTTCGGAGAACAATTCATCTCAAGAAATGGCCCGGTAAGTTGGGCACCAAGATCATGCGATTTGACGCCTTTAGACTATTTTTTGTGGGGCTACGTCAAGTCTAAAGTCTACAGAAATAAGCCAGCAACTATTCCAGTTTTGGAAGACAACATTTCCGAAGAAATTCGGGCTATTCCGGCCGAAATGCTCGAAAAAGTTGCCCAAAATTGGACTTTCCGAATGGACCACCTAAGACGCAGCCGCGGTCAACATTTAAATGAAATTATCTTCAAAAAGTAAATGTCATGGACCAATCTAACGTTTCAAATAAAGAACCGATGAGATTTTGCAAATTTTATGCGTTTTTTTTAAAAAAAAGTTCTCAAGCTCTTAAAAAATCACCCGTTATAATAAATTAATCGAAAATACAATATTAAATCAATTCCGACATACCATGAAGCTGGTAATATTCGACGAATGTTCCACCCACACACACACACACACACACACACACACACACACACACACACACACACACACACACACACACACACACACACACACACACACATACACACACACACACACACACACACACACACACACACACCCACACACACACACACACACACACACACACACACACACACACACACACACATCCAACAGATTTCTGGCAGTTTGCACAGAGTTTACGTGTCGATTTTCGTGAGCAGCTGTAGCAATTACGTTTATGTTTTATTCCTCCAGTAACATCGCATTCTTCTGTAGTAGATGACGAACTAGCGATTGTTTGGCTAGCTTCAAATTTCAATGAATTGGCCTACTATGTCTTCTATTCAAGTTCTTGTGGAAAAGTTTCTAGTAATTTGAATGTTTGTAGATGGTTTGGGTATTTACGACATAACCAATTGTTCACAAAGCTTTTGAATAGATGTGCGTAGGGAATTAGTTGCAGTTTTCACAAAACGAACACATTATAATATTATTTTT